>OY756216.1:4953000-6175000 GCA_963576875.1 Acrobasis repandana
GACACCCGAGGATGGTCGGCGACGCAGGGTAAGTAAGAGATGGCGTGATTACCTTGACTTGACTCTTTCCAGCGTGGGTGGTCAGCTAAGGCAATGAATAAAGACACATGGAAGGAAATGGGAGAGACCTTTGCTCAGCGTCTCCAGTGAAACGATATATGATAGGTAAAAAAAAGTTTTCAAAGTGTTTTCAGAAATCAAAAGATATAAATAATAATAATAAATAAATATATATAAGGACGAATTACACTGATTAAGCTAGCCCCAAAGCAAGATTTAAACTTGTGTTATGGGATACTAACTCAACGATACTATATTTTATGATAAATACATATATAGATAAACACCCAAGACTTAGGACTATGAAAAAGGCCATTTTCCAACTTGCCCTGGCAGGGAATCGAACCCAGAACCTCCAGATTAGCGGTCTAGCGTGTTGACCATTACGCCACGGAAGTCGTCGAAAATGAAAAGCAATATATCAAAATACCTTTTATTACTTGGTCTTAGTCTACTTAGACTAAGACCAAGAAATTACTCCAAGATAGAATTTCCCTCTACAATCCGGCACTAAACATACTTTTTAAGTTACCACTAGCAAATTGGAGTCAAATTCAATACAACTTATGAAACTTAGAAAAATAACGTACGGAACCCTCTTCACGCGTGTGTAACTCGCACTTGTCCGATTTTATTTATTACTAGTTTCCTTTTAAAAGTTTATCAAAGCCTAGAAATCAAAATATAAATAATTTTTATTGTTTTTGACCTCCCATACAAATTGACCGGTAATCCTAACTGATCCGAGTTTGTATGGATAACAAATACTTTTTTCTTATTTCGATATACATTTATATTAAGGGAAAAGTTGTTCAGTATCGTGGACTGAATCTACCCTTAAAATAGTTTCAGTATATTTTGTTAGACGTTGTTTGTTGTTTGTTTATCGTGTGTGTAAGTGGCCAACACTGATGTCAGGTTTTTCACACTTTTGTATGGAAATTCCGAAAATTATTTTTGTTTTTTGGCTGTTAAACTTCATTTTACTATAATGGTCTAGTATAGACCGTGGTTTGATTGATGATTAATGGTACAAAAGGTGGACTTAATGCTAATGCATTCTCTATATACCATTCAGCCTTTAGGAAAAACAGAAAAATTTTAATTAGCGATAGGCGCTCAAAGATAAGTATGTATTTCTACACACACTATACACATATCTACATATACAATGTTGTTTACTCCGTTACCCTAAAATGTGTCATTTTAATAAACAATTGCTTCGTATTTTTTTCTGTGACTGTCACTGGCAAGGAGGTCAGTTTTTTTGTTTTGAAAAATTATATACGTGTAATCTTGCATCAAAAATGCATAAGCCTAGTACTTATTTGATTACAGGGCCGAACTCCAACGTTAGATTTGGAAGCAAAGCGGGTGCTCTCTCCAGGGACGGCGTAGGACGCTAAACGCCTGTTAGCACGCACTACACGGAGGGACTCGGCTATTGTTTGAGACTTGAGAGGTCTGTCTTGTACACGGAAACTTATGTACATGATACTTATACTTTTGTTTGTTTGTTTGTAATAACTTTATTGTACCAAAAACATGCATACATCGTGTTAAAAAAAAATCGGATTTTCATACAAATTGACTCGATCAGCTGATCAGTTTGTATGAAATATCATTTTTGTTTTTTTAGTTTCCTGAAAGTCGTTAAACAAAAGTTGTTAAGTTAGTTTCAAGGGCTGAGGTACCATCTGAGAGGTTTTGCGTTCTTTAATTAACACGATGTATAAAATACAAAATTTGAAAGAGCAATTAAGTATACAATGGCGGACTTGTCCAGACAACAGACAATATATTTCGAGTCGCGGATTGCTATTGATTTTAGAATCAATAGCGATAAGCATGTAATGTTAATATAAGTTTAAATAAACCAAACAAACAAATGAACTTCCAAAAATAGACGAACGTATATATATGCTGCCCTATTAATTATACCTCTATAGTAAAATATATTTCAAACCTTACTTCTTATTTTTGTCACAACTGGAAACTTTAAAGCCTTAAATGGTTCTTCCTTTTTTTTCTAAGGTCTTCGGCATCCATTTATATATGAATTTATGATAAAATATACCTACTTAGTTGTGTAGTATCCCATAACACAAGTTTAAAAACTTTCTTTGGGACTAGCTAAATCTATGTGATAAGTCCCTATATATTGCACCGCCCCTAATGTTGATTCAAAAAAACATTCGTAGGCGTAGGCGCTATCATTTCATGACCAATAATTTATTGACTTATGCCTTTTTACAAATGATATTTTGTTAGAACTAAAGGAAAATACAACAAAAGGATTTAGAAGTAAGCTCTCTGTCTTCGGGGACCCGGCTGGTTGGTAAACGGCTGTTTGCACGCCACTATACAGGGTAGGATTTAGGGACGTAATATCTTAAAGTATTTTGAGAGATTAAAAAAAAATACTTCTAGAGCAGAGATTGAGGTTTATTTTTCCAATTATATGAAGAAATGTAATCAATTGCTTGGAAAAGGGTATCTTTGTCTCTCCTGTATTTATACTAGCTTTTGCCCGCGGCTTCGCCCGCGTAATCTACATAGCTAAGATAGTAATTTTTAAAATATAATAAATGCATTATTATTTTCAACTAACTACTAAAATACATTAAAAAATTCATGTGTCTCACTTTAAAAATTACGAAGTTTCATACAAACTGCCAACTCCTATTTTACCCCCTTATGGATGGAATTTCCAACAATCCTTTCTTACCGGACGTCTCCTAGTCACAATCTACCTTCCTAAATTTCATCTTCATTGGCTAAGTAGTTTTCGAGATTTCATGATGAGTGAGTGATTTTTAGGGTTCCGTACCCGAAGGATGCAAACGGGACCCTATTACTGAGACTCCGCTGTCTGTCCGTCTGTCCGTCTGTCCGCCTGTCACAGGGCTCTATCTCTTGAACCGTAATAGCTAGACACTTGAAATTTTCACCGATTATGTATTACTGTAGCCGCTATAACAACAAATACTAAAAATAAAAAAAGTTAAAAATTAAAGGGGGTCGCCATACAAAAAACGTGCTTTTCAGCGTTTTTAACTAGATCTTTATAATGGCATTAACTAGATACTTGAAATTTTCACAGATTATGTATTACTATGGCCGCTATAACAACAAATACAAAAAAAAAGTTAAAAAGTAAAGGGGGTCGTCATACAAAAAACGTGTTTTTTTAGCGTTTTAAAACATTGTACGGAGGTACGGAATCCTTCATGTACGAGTTTGACTCGCACTTGCCCGTTTATCGCTTTTATATATATATATAGATTAGGAGCAGAACTGTTATTAAGGTGTTAATATTAATAATTACTCCTTTATTAAATCCGCAACATGCTCCGTCAACGGGTCACAGAAAAGAATACGTAATATGCTTCGCCAAATTCTTAATCTACTTACTTAAGTACTTACTCCTATTATCGACGACTTAGCGACTAATTTTAACTTGATATTTCAACGATGATAAATGCATGCATAATGGTCTCAGACAAACCCCCTCTCCTTTATATAAGGTCATATCTGGTCCGTTCACATGAATTATTGTATATTATATATATATTTATTGTACACACATACAAATGTAATAGTACAACAGGCGGACTTAATGCTAAAAGCATTCTCTAACAGTCAAACTTTTGGGTTGATTGGGAGAGTTTATGTGTTTACTACTTGTTTATTAGTCTTTCCTATGAGTATGTTCCTTGGGGAATTTGTACATATCATGGACTGTCCTTGAAATAATGAAGTAAGTATTTTAAATGGTTTGCCAGTCAGTCTATTCATTAACTATTTATGTCAGCATTAGTTACACTACCATGTTAACACAACTGGTAAGCTATAAAATCTTACCGTTACGAATCCTCAGACGTCGTCCAATTTAGCCTTTCACTTGTGCAAACATACGCGATTTAAACGAAAAGATGTGATATTGAAGACCATTACTCATCGGTTCCATGGTGTAATGGTTAGCACTCTGGACTTTGAATCCAGCGATCCGAGTTCAAATCTCGGTGGAACCTGATCTTTTTTAATTTATAGTAAATTTAATTTTAAAATTGTTTTTGTAGAGCACGTTTTAACATCTTGATGACTTAGCAAACTACGCACGATTCTCATTCGTTTTCAAGACGTTATTAACTTTAATCAATTAAATTGTACGTATTAAATGAAATTAAATAAAAACGGAATAAACAATATTTTTTATTAACTTTTCTCAGTATTGTAGATCGTTCGGGAAAGAACTTAAAAAATATAATGTACATGTGAAATGCATCAAACTCTCATACCTATATTTTTTAACATTATTTTTCAATAAATAAATTAAAGCACAATCTGATAAATTACTTCATTGTTATAAATAGATACTACAAGCAATAGTCTAAAATCTCGACGTTTGGTCCTGATAATTTAAGTGACAACAACATTACCAAACTAAAACAATACAATAAACAATGTGTTGTCCTCGATTCTATTATTGTGAATAATAGGGTAAAGAGTAAAAAAAAAAATATTTTAGATTCTAATATAAAAATATAAGTAAAAAAAAAAACAATAGAAGACGATTCTATTGTCCTTATCCGACCCTGTATGGTCAGAATCGCCACTCATTTATAATTCAGAGACATCCACGTGCGTCTCGTACGCAATCAGTATTGTGAATAATTGATACGCGCGATGATTGCGCGGCCCCGCGAGATTGAAGATTTCAGCCCTCGATCCGGCTCTGTGGATTTGTGACGTCATTATTGTTATTGGCAGTAGATTTGCAATGTTGTTCATTGATTATAGTACGAAAATGAAATTAAGTTTTCTTCTTCATCACTTAATACTTAAATTGTTTGCGAAAACTTAAACTTAAGGTAGCTGTCTGGTTATTTTTAAGATTTGGAACTATAAATTAACCGTGTGGTTCCCAGGAGAGTAGAATAGGACCACTCCAAAGGAAACACAAGCTAAACAAAGCTTATAAACATCAATAAAACCTCACTGACCCGTCCAGCGTGTAGAGTCAAGTCAGAGCCAAATCCTCTGACTACTTTGGCTAATATATGGCTCTGGCAGTACAGAGAGGGTCGTGCTCCTGCAGTGGAGACTAAAAAGGACCTGATGGCGAACCATGAATTGAAAAAAAATACATAGTACCTAAAAATTTTTTAGAGGTACAGAAACATTTATTTTATACTTTAAAATAGGTACTACGAGTAGGTAGACAGATATATAGAGTATGGATATATAATTTATGTGTATACTGAAACATACCATTCTAATTTAAATAGTTTCCTGTTGATTATGAGAGTCCAAAACGAAATAAGTATAAATCTCAAAAAAAAATATACAAATATAGAGAAGACTCTATCAAATAACGTAATTTACATGTATCTATATATATATTTCCTAGATTGCTGTAAGTATTTAGGTAACAAGCTCGAATCCAGGGAGGTAATGTTCCCCCTCACCTGGTTCATGTGAAGCCAAGCAGAAATACTTGATTTTGACCTATTCCGCTCTATGGATAATTCGGCCCTGGTGGCTTGTGACCCCCATTTTCAAATTTAATATTTTGTCATAATAAGTATGTATATCTAACTAAATCCATACTTCACCCCCATCATGCTAAAAGTTGCCTTCGTCTTACCACCCTAGGCACTTTCTACCCCGTTAAGGATAAAGACGTTATATATATTTGTATTTATGAGCCATTAGATTCTAAATACAATGAACAAGCACGTATTATTTTTTCGGAATCTATTTCAATGCTAAATATTAGTTTTCTTTTGTTTTTCAAAGGTTAATTGTTCGTTCAATAAAAATATTGACTGCCTAATATAATTAAGTTAATTTATAAGCAACTTTGCATTAGTACTTCGTGATGGATGTATGGACTTTCACCTTGACTGACCTCACGCGCATCGTGACCCAATGACGTCACCAGTGAGAGGCGAAGAGATACCGACTAAAAAATTCGCTCATCTTGTCATCGGTTCCATGGTGTAATGGTTAGCACTCTGGACTTTGAATCCAGCGATCCGAGTTCAAATCTCGGTGGAACCTGATATTTTTGTCAAGGTCTTACATTGAACTGAATTCGGTATCATAAGAAATGCATATCGGCGATAAGTTATCGATGCAAATAATAATTGTTTTATTATGATTATTAAATCGATAAACAGCTGATTAAATTCATTGAAGCAGTTGGTATTTTGTACAGTTATAATAGGTATGACAAGTTTATGAGCGAATTATTTTCTTTGGTATTTTTACATTTTTAATTTTGTATGTTTACTCTACCTTTATGTTTTAATGATTTATTCCAATCCAATAATACCACGAACGATCTACACTACTTCTAATTTGATACCTATGTTTTTTATCAACACATGATGTTCCAGATAGACCGTATTTAAAGAAGACATCCTGTTTGTAATACAGTTTAATAAGTAATACTCGTAAAAGAGAAAAAAAGTTTTTTAGTTAAAGAGTTATACCTATTGATCCTGATGACGCGGATTTGGTGTAAGTCTCAACATTGATATAGATGACATAGACCAGCTATCTCAAACATTGGTCTGTTCTAATGTTTGAATATACTTATCAAAAATAAAATCTGGTTACTTACCTATGAAAAGTAATTTCTTTACACTTTACCATGTTCCTTGAATTATTATTACTGTATTGTAATACAACCATGGCATTTTAAATGATGTTTACCATGTTTTTGTATGGTTTTGACTAAAATAAATGATTTATATACAGGCTTACTTTTTATCCATCTGCAAAATTTTTGGAGCAAGTTCAGTCCATGATACTGAACTACCTACTTTCTATAAAAAAAGTTATTAAAAATCGATAAACATTTTTCGACCTCCAATACAAATCAGCGCTCAGCCAAACGGATTTTGTATGAGAGGAAGAAAAATTTTATCAATTTTTAATAACTTTTTTTTTATAGAAAGTAGTACAGTGTAATCTAAATAAAACCTTTATAAGAACTCACGACACAGAAATTCACACTACTAAAAAAGTGTATTTAAAAAAAATATAGTCCAAAACAATGGAATCTCCCAAAACTCTATCTGGGTGGAACCCATTTAAAACAAAGCGAATTCAAATGGAAGGCTTGATAATCTGTAGTCGCGGCCAATTTCATCACACTCTGTATCACTTTCCGATAGCGATGGCCGCAGACGCGATCAAATTTATTCAAATTGCGCCATGTCACCTCCTGTATACTGTCGCTACTGCTTTACATACCACTCAAGCGAATTTCTACCCTAAAGTTATTATCTCAAGGTAGGATTTTGATGACATTTAATAGGATCAATTTGGTATACCGCGATGTATGGATAGAAGTTCTTATTCCATTCAAAATAACATTTGTTTCCTCTTAGCAGAGGTTCCTTGGCTTTCAGTAGAGATATTTTGGAAAACAATGGTTGTTTTGTACTTGGATACACTTTATTTGTAAAATAGTTGATTTCACATGCACTTAAGTTAAATACCTAGAGATTTTGGCACATCAATCATACTCTGTCCTCCATGTTTTATGTGCATCTACATAAAACATGGAGGACAGAGTATGTAGTAAAAAAAACAGAAACAGAAACAGAATCTTCAGACCAAAATAACGCAAATAGTGTTTTTGTGAATACAAAATTATGTTATAAGACAGATTTTGACTGCACAGTCCTTTATTGTTTAAAAAGGAGTTTTTTTTTTCGTTTGTCCTTATTATTTGTTAATACATGGATAATACTGATTATATTCTCTTAGAAAAATACCTATAGCAAAATTCTGATCTCATCTCATATCAGCTAGATCAAAATAAGGGTTCGATTTTTTACCGCGAAATATCTCTTGGGGAAAAGTGATGAGTGTCATAGGCATACTGTATTTATTTATTTAACCTTTATTTTGTATTTGATGGACAACATCAAGTACAAATTGTACCAAACAATAGGCGAACTTAACGCTAAAAGCGATGTCTACCAGTCCATGGACAACTGCAACACCAGGGGTGTAACAAAAGCGTTACCGGCCTTCCAGGAATATATAGACTCGATTTTTGAATGTTTCAATGTCGTATCGGTTCGGGAACACCGCTGCAGGAAGTTGATTCCACAGTTCGGTCGTACGTGGCAGGAAGTTCCTTCTAAAACCTTTTTCGTTATATAGTCTAAATGTGGTGTACCTTTTGTTATTTTATATTTTTATAAATACGCTTGTTAGAAGACAGTTTACATCACAAATAAGTATATTATGAAGCAAGGTTTACTTGTAAGTACATAAGTTAGTAGGTTCTAGATAGGTAGGTTTTCAAAGTCAAGACCTTACGTCAGTCAGCCATATCAAATTACGCTCTTTTTCTTTAAGACAAGTAAGTGCCTGCTGGAGGAGCTTGGTGGTCAGGTGGAAAAACGCATTGCTAACGCTTTCGCAAGTTAAGCAACACCGGGTGTGGTCCACACTTTGATGGGTGACCAAAAGTGGCATAAAAATTTCTCGAGCTCGTCATCGTGGTATGGCAGTTGTCAAGCTATGTCAGATGCCTTTAGGCAGCTAGGCAGCAACACACACGAAGAAACAAAACAAAATGCTTCTTCCAATCTATTGACAAAACAAAAGAATCAGTCGACATATATAATATGTATTTAAATTCTAACAAAGAAAGCTCCGAGTCATTTAATATTCCTATATCGAGCGAGTTTCTTCGACAAGCCTTAACAAATCAACTTACACACGGATCTCACTCGAACATTTAAAAACCTCTCACGACATCAATGAAATGAACCGTCTTTAGTAACTCGGGGAGAAAACCAACTTACCTCTACCGCTATCGATGGCGCTAGCGTCTACGTGTTTTATATCTAAACATTGTAGTTCCAGTTTTATCCGCTGGTGAAATTGGCTTGGTGGCAAAATTTACATAAAGATGGGTACCATTTGAGTTTCAGTAGCATCGGAATCGAGTTAGGGGAGGTACTTTAAAACTGTCGCCTAGTTGAGACGTCGAATCCGTTTAGAGTTTTTGGGAGTTTTCGAGACGGCTAGTGATGTCACTTTCGATAAATGAGATATTGATTACCTATGAATTTATATTCATAGGTAGGTGCTAAATTGATATTTTGGCCGTAATATATTTACTTAGAGAATTAAACTTTAGAGTAATCATGACTATTTAATGGTGTAAACCTTGACGGTCGCTTTAGTGCTTTACTTACCTACTGTATGAAATCATATCAAGATTTCTGATAAAGCTCTTCGGTGGAACGCAAAAAAAACGTAACTCCCATACTTTTGATAAGCCGATCGCGCGTTTGTATTAGAGTACAACTTTCTAGAACTTTTTTATTAGTTTTACGCCAAATGTTTTATGAGCAATGTCATGAACCTACTAAACGAAATTTTGCGAACAAGAATATAGCGAACAAAAGTGCTTTACGTACTTGAAATGGTACGTTAAGCAGTTTTGCCGATCGTGTCAAACTACTATTATTATAATAGGCAGTCCTTTGATTACTCTTCTTTATAATAAAACATTGATATGAACACTAGCACAAAAAGTGTCTCAAACTACCAAGTTGTGTAAATATATCTTCCATTAAGTACTCGCCTCGCATCAAAGGAAAAACTCTTAACAGAGCGTTTCGCCAGCCACTTTCATTGTTTTACAAAAATATACCTACCTATATTTATCGCCACTGTATCGATAGTATTACTTCACCGTTATATCGATACTTACTCCATCCCTAGCCACAAGGGGCGTCCAAGTTGCGTATTGAGTTACGCCCGCCACTGCCTTCCCAATCGTATCGGGGCGCCATTATAATATCCTGTTGCTGAGACATAATCTTAGTATTTACATAATAGGTGTCTTGAGGACGTGTTGTTATTCGTAATAATCTTACAAATTATTATACCTACTACATTTTTTTTTATAACTACATATTATTTATATGTATTTTATATTGATGAACTCCGTGACTCCGTGGCGTATTGGTTATCACGTTAGTCCATCACTCGGTAATCTTGGGTTCGAACCCCAGTCATAGCTATATAAATGGAAAATTCCCTTTTTCAAATTGTCCTGGGTCTTTGATGTTTATCTATATATGTATTTATTATCTCTTTCTTTTATTAGTCTACATTTACCCAAAGGTTGGCTGAAATAAATCGCTAAAGGTGATAAATCCGCCTTTGTAGGTACATATATTTTTAAAAAATATGCCTTTGGCAGTGTCCAAATCTAAGTAAAGAATATTAAAATTAAAAGTCCCAATACTTTCGTGTCTATTGATGTGTTTCAAGCTATGTATAAACGAAGAAAAAGGTTTGTGCCAAATCCTTTTATTGTACAATAATCATAAATCAAATACTAATTGCTTTGAACACCAAGGTGTTATTACATTAAATTGCTAACCGTTTAATACATTTTTGCGTAAAATATTTTCTTTGCAAATGAAGTCTCGTTAAATATTTTCTTTCCAAATGAAGTCTCGTTAAGTATTTTCTTTCCAAATGAAGTCTCGTTAAATATTTTCTTTCCAAATGAAGTCTCGTTAAGTATTTTCTTTCCAAATGAAGTCTCGTTAAATATTTTCTTTCCAAATGAAGTCTCGTTAAGTATTTTCTTTCCAAATGAAGTCTCGTTAAATATTTTCTTTCCAAATGAAGTCTCGTTAAGTATTTTCTTTCCAAATGAAGTCTCGTTAAAGAAAAGAAGTCGCTCACCTCAATCGTCCCTCACTTATATCTATTTAATCGTTCAATTGAAATTCAAAGAGCGCCCGCGACGAATCAATTACGCTCTGCACATTCAAATACCGCCCCAATACGCCCCTGATAGAATTGTTATTGAAGAATGTGCGTGTGATAGAATGTCAAGTAATATTGGTTGCTTTTTGTGCTGCCAAGTGTACACTCGTGAAAGTTCTGTTGATTTCAGCCGTGTAGTTGCTGGCCTAGAAAAGGACTATTTTATGTCTTCTTTTGTTTTCCACGATACGTTTTTACATGCTGTCCTTTAGTTGCTTGGATTAAAAGACAGCATGTTAAAATATTTTAGTCATGTGGTTCCCGGCAGAGTAGAATAGGACCACTCCAAGTCTCTACGTGGATGTCGTAGAAGTAGACGTAGGTAACACAAGCCACTCGTAAATAAAGCTTATACACATCAATGAAACCTCTCCAACCCATCTATAGTTGATTGGGAGAGAACGCTTTTAGCGTTAAGACCGCCAATTGTTAGCAATTTTTAATAACAATAAAGTTTTTATAAAGATATGTGGACTGAGAATACATTGTTTCATGATCAGGTCTTTTTTAATCTCCACTGCAGGAGCACGACCCTCTCTGTACTGTCAGAACACAGCTTTGTTTAGCTTGTGTTTCCTAATAAATTGTTTGTTATGTCATAATTTAAATTGGTCACTATTAACATAGGATTTATTATGGTCATTTAAAAAGAGTGATGTTCTTGTCGGTAGAGTTCCTTTCATTCTTGTCTGTCTTCAGCCAGCCACTTCCTCCTTTATTTGCTTCATAAGGCTGTGTATGGGATTTCCTCTTCCTCTTCTTTCTTCTATTTTGCCTTCTATTATCGTCCTCATTAATTCATCGTATAGTACCAATTCATATTTCCTCGCCTATTAACATCTATGGAGAAACCAAGTTGTTGATCAGAGGCTTATCTTTTGTTTGAAACACTCTCTCTATCTCTACAGTCTGTTCACAGCTGGACTAAAGGGCTTTCCCAATAAAGGTAGGATTTCCCCATAATCACCACGCTGGGCAGACGAGTTGGTGATCGAAGTAGATGGTTTAAAGTTGTTGCAAAGAGGACGCTGCTACCCGTACTCTGTTACCTTTAACTCCCTTAGTCGCCTAATAAGACACCCGTGAAAAAATAAAGGGGTGGTGACACAAATACGTAGTTTGACATTGAACAAATGTATAATAGATACCTATCATTTGATACATACCCCGCGTGGTTCCGGATTAGAATAGGACAACTCCATCTCTACTTGTAAACGTTGTAAGAGACGACTAAAAAACTAAGCACCAACATCTCGTGCTACAATTGCATTTCCAAGGAACCTTCCTTATGTATGATTAACGTCGGGCCGCGGCCGGTTGTTAAACTTTTCTTACAAATATATTCCCAAAGAGGGTTTTGACATTGGGCAGGCTGGTCGTAAAACTATAGCCAAATCATTTAAACTGTTCCGGCTATTCTTCTCCACTTCACAAGGTGTTTGGCATCGTTGGCTGATCATTGGCGTGCATGTTATATTTGGAGAAGAAAAAGCGAAAAAGCACACCCCTGGCTCTGCAACAGCACAGCTGAGGATGTAACCGGGAACGCGTTTAGATAAAGATATAATTATATATATCTAAAAATATGTCAAAATAATCTTACTATACGGCATATTAAGTAAACATCCAATGTGATTACTGCAGTAAAGTAAAGAAGGTTTTATACGTCCATAAATACGACAAACCTTGCTACATTTACGAGAACCAATTTGCTACTAAGTGATAGGACGATAAAATTTATCTCATCTTGGGCGTCACCGAGCGGTATAAAAATGATTCGATCGTATTGAGGTTGCCGTAATGTTGGATGTAAAAATGTTATTTTGTATATTCAGATGGATTTTAATCCTTAAGGATGGATCAAAGAAAGTAAAAGAAAAAAAATTACAGATTTCACGCTCCACGCAACTATCATAGTACTTTGAAAATTAAATAAAGAAATAACACCAGTTATAAAGACTGCCTCAACGCGGCTGAACTACAAACCACTCCCATCTTTGGGAACCTCCGCAGCCCACATCTTGTCGTACAATCATCTACTTAATGGGCTTATTTTGTAGCCCAATTCACTCCAGATACCGTTTATTCTGAATTTTGATTAAGGCACCTTAAGACAAGTTAGACTCCAAGTCTCCAAGTTTTCCTGTGGATGTCGTAAAAGGCGACTAAAGGACAGTTCCGTCACTACACTTAAACAGACTTCCGATGGGCAGCAGCGTCGGAAGTGCGATAGTGACCCCCCATTGCGCTCGCCAACCCGCCTGCCAAGCGTGGCGAGTATAGCAAAACCCCGCAATGAAGGTACAAAATACGACCAGGCCCCCAGTACCCGGCAGCCCTGCTATTCCTGACTCCGGTAGCGGTCATGGTAACGGCAGGGCAGAGGGTGCTAAGAATCCCCGGTTGGGATCCGGCTACCACCACCGGCGAAAGATGGCCCTGATAACACACAACGTCTGCACTTTGAGGACAGACGAGAAACTGACTGAGGTGGAAGAGGAGATGAGTAGGTTACGGTGGGACATAGTGGGGTTGTCTGAAGTCCGAAGAGAGGGTGAGGGCACGACAACCTTAGAATCCGGTAACCTACTCTATCACCGGGAGGGAGACGAAAAGAAGTCCCAGCATGGTGTCGGGTTTCTCGTTCACAGGTCCCTCATAAATAACGTAGTGACCATCGACAGCGTTTCCAGCAGGGTAATATACCTAATACTCAGAGTATCCAAAAGATACTAGTTGAAGGTCATACAGGTATACTTGCCGACCGGAACACACTCAGATGCGGAGGTTGAGGTAGTGTATGAGGACATTAGTAGAGCCATACACGCCTCCAAAACCCATTTCACGGTTATTATGGCGGACTTTAACGCAAAACTGGGCAAGGGACGCGATGGAGAGATCAGGGTGGGGCAATTTGGATATGGTAAGCGCAATGACAGGGGGCACAGGTTGGCTGATTTTCTGGAGGAAGAGGGACTCTTTGCGATGAACTCTTTCTTTAAGAAGCCGCCACAGAGGAAGTGAACCTGGATGGGTCCTAGTAAGAATAACCAGCCCCCAGTCAAGAACAAGATAGACTTCTTCCTGACAGCGAAGAGGAAGATATTTAATGATGTCTCTGTGATCAATATGATTAAAACCGGCAGCGATCACCGAATTGTAAGGGGCATCTTGAATATCGACCTCCGACTTGAAAGGTCAAGGCTTATGAAGTCTACGCTCCGATCATCGCTGAGCCAGATCCAAAACCCCGAAAGCTTTCAAGTTGAACTCTCCAATCGCTTTGAACTTCTCCAGGATTGCATTTCAGTGGACGAGATAAGCAACGGGTTTATAGAAACTGTCCAAGCAGTGGGATCTAAGTTCTTTAAGTCCCGCCCTAAAAGAAAGCCTCAAAAAATCTCTGCTCAGACTCTAGACCTTATGACACAGCGACGATCCATGCCGCTGCAAACCTCCAAAGACGCTAAGTCATATCGAAAGCTTAACCGACAAATTCAAAAGTCCTTGCGACGCGACATTCGCTCCTTTAATACTAAATGTATTAAGGAGACGATAGAACAAAACAAAGGTTCCAAAGTGTTTGCAAGAGCTATGTCTACTGGGTAGAGCCGATTGACTAAGCTGAATACGGAGGGCGGAAACTTTGTGTCGACGGGGGAGGGGGTTCTGGGAGAGATCGAGAGGTTCTATGGGCAGTTATATACATCCGTTGCAAAACCTAACATAAATACGGCAAAAGATCCAAGAGCCAAGTTAACCCGACACTATACCGAAGATATCCCGGACATCAGTCTGTACGAGATTAGGATGGCTCTCAAACAGCTTAAAAACAACAAGGCGCCGGGCGAGGACGGAATCACAGCAGAGCTTTTGAAAGCGGGCGGAACGCCGGTACTGAAAGTCCTTCAAAGGCTTTATAATTCCGTTCTACTCGAGGGAGTGACGCTAGAGGCGAGGAACAGGGGTGTGGTGGTTCTGTTCTTCAAAAAAGGTGACAACACTCTCTTGAAGAACTATAGGCCCATCACACTTCTGAGTCATGTGTATAAGTTGTTTTCGAGAGTCATCACGAACCGTCTCGCTAACAGATTTGATGCCTTCCAACCCCCCGAACAAACCGGGTTCCGAAAAGGACCATGGACTACATCCATACGCTGCGGCAGGTTGTACAGAGAAGACGAGGGAGTATAACCAGCCGTTGTGCTTGGGGTTCGTAAACTATGAGAAAGCCTTCGATTCGATCGAAACATGGGCCGTGCTTCAATCTCTCCAGCAGTGCCGTATTGACTATCGGTATATCGAGGTGTTTAAGTGTTTATACAACAAAGCCACTATGTCGGTCCGAGTACAGGAGCTCAGTACGAAGGCTATTCCATTGCAAAGAGGCGTGAGACAGGGAGATGTCATATCTCCAAAACTGTTCACCGCTGCTCTGGAAGATGCCTTCAAGCTTCTAGAATGGGAAGGACTGGGCATTAACATCAATGGCGAGTATATCACTCACCTTCGATTTGCCGACGATATCGTTGTCATGGCAGAATCGATGGAGGACTTAAGTACGATGCTTGAAGACCTAAATCGAGTTTCCCAACAGGTTGGCCTGAAAATGAACATTGACAAGACGAAGGTCATGTCGAACATGCACGTAACGCCTTTACCTGTTTCTGTTGGGAGCTCCACCCTCGAAGTTGTAGACCAGTATATCTACCTGGGTCAATTGATCCAGGCAGGAAGTTCCAGCTTCGAGGAAGAGGTCTTTCGACGAATCCGACTCGGCTGGGCAGCGTTCGAGAAGTTACGTAGTGTCTTCTCGTCTAAAATACCTCAGTGCCTCAAGACGAAAGTGCTTAATTAATGTGTGTTACCAGTGATGACTTATGGCTCTGAAACGTGGTCCCTTACTATGGGTCTCATAAGAAGGCTCAAGGTCACTCAACGGGCTATGCTAGGTGTTTCTTTACGTGATCGAATCAGAAATGAGGAGATTCGTAGAAGAACTAAGGTCACAGACATAGCCCAGCGGATTAGCTTATTGAAGTGGCAGTGGGCGGGGCACATAGAACCGATGGCCGATGGGGCAGAAAGGTTCTCGAATGGCGGCCACGTACCGGCAGGCGCAGCGTAGGACACCCACCTGCTAGATGGTCAGACGACCTGAGCAAGGTTGCAGGAAAACGCTGGATGCAGGCCGCTTCCAATCGGTCGTTTTGGAAATCCTTGGGGGAGGCCTATGTCCAGCAGTGGACTTCCTGTGGCTGATATGATGATGAAGACAAGTTACCTATTCTAATTTTTGTCCGACAATTCGGTTTTTATTTTTAATTTTTCAAATTTTTTTAAAATCTACCCGACTAATTTTCAAAATTCAAGCGTAATATGATAGATCTTTGCGCTCTGCACATTTTAACACTCTCCCATAGAGATATCTTCATTTTTACCGATCGGCCATGTCGCACTTTGGGCTGAACATCAGGCACATAAATACTGATGATCACAAAAATTTTAATGTTTAAACATACTTAATATGTAACAGGTGCCTCTCTTTTAGGTGATTTATAAAATGATTTATATGGAGTATTGCCTAGTAAGAGTTGAATCGTGGACGATGACCAAAAAGAAAAACCATCTTTAGTTTCATTCTTGTTCATGTTTAGTGCGTAAAGGTAATAGTTTTAACGCGAGGGCGCTACTTTGAATCCAGAGCGAAACGAAGGATGCCACAATAGAATCACGAGCGTAGCGAGGAATTCTACGGTGGAATCCTGAGTGAAGCGAGGGATTCAAGTATATCGCCCGAGATAAAACTATTACCGTATACCGTGTAGCACATTCTTCTTTTCATCTCCATCTATGAGAAAAAGCAAATATATACCCATAACGAAAGTAGAATACCTACAAATCAGAGTTTAAGGGTCGGCACCATGTAAAATGGGTTTGCGCGGGCAACAAGTTTGTACAGAAAGCGTTTGATTTAAGTCAAATAATGTATACACATAGATAGAGGAAGAGTTGGGACAGTAGACGAAAAAAAGGATTTTTTAAAATATTTTGTAGTTTTCCTAAAAACAAGCTTTGAATTTACCCAAAAACATGCAAAACGCACTTTGCGCGGGCAATAGTTATGGCTTAAGTAGAAAAGACCACTAAGAAAATTACATACCTAGTTATAGGTGAATAGACTAGCCAGTAGACGAAAACCGTATTTTTTTAATTTTCATTCAGAAAAAGTAAGATAATTGTAAAGAAACCTGAAAGAAATATTTTAGAAAATCTTGCTACAAACTGGCTTGTTTTTCAGCGTAAAGAAATATTCTAACAAGGGATTGCATATATTTTATAAAAATAAAGGCTATTTTGAAACATTATTCTTTATATTTGCTTACAATGCAATCACGCAATAATAAAAAAAAAACAATTTTAAAAATTGGTTGTTTTGCAACGTTTTTGACAGAATTCTCTGAAATGGCGGCCATGTTACTTCCATACAAATTTAGTTGCCCGCCGGGCGTTCAGGAAGGAGGCCGTGTCGAATTTTTCAAAAAAATCCATTTTCGAATTACGTAAAATTGCATTACAGTCTAAAATATTTCAATAAAAAACTATGTACAAACTGCCAAATTATGTCATACTTTTGCTACACTATGGTACAGTTTTGACATTTTGTTGACATTCAAGCAAAGATGTAATGCTATCGCAGATAGGGCATCGCACATTTTTTTTTTAATTTTATTGAAAATTAAGTCAATGAAAAAAATAATTTGGTTTGATTTATTACCTATATTTTTTAATTGGCGATTGGGGTGAAAATCGGATTGGAACTTTCTCGGGTCGCGGAATCATATTAACTGTTTTTGTAATAAAAGCTGCTGTTTAATTAGGGTTTTACAATTATTTTGATGGGTGATTCAGTCTGAAATTTTGAACAACTTTTCCTCATGAATGTATATCAAAATACGAATTGACAATATGCGTAATATATCGAACCACAGGCTATACTAGATCTATACTTGGCTAGGCAGACAGGCTATAGTAGGCTATTTATCTATATTAATATTATAAAGAGGAAAGATTTGGTTGTTTGTTTGTTTGCATTACATGGCTCCAAAAGTACTGGACCGTTTTAAAAAAACTTTCACCGTTGGAAAGGTACACTATCGCCGAGTGACATGGGCTTTGTGTGTACCAAGGGCGAAGCCGGGGTGGACTGCTAATATAGTATAATGATATTAAAATAACAGTAAAAAAACAAAAAAAAATCTGCATTTTCATACAAAAGTGTGCAGCCGCCCGGGAAATTTGTATAGGAACCGATTTTTTTGGTGTTGTTACTGTTTTTAGGGTTTCGCTTATCTGTCTGTCCGTAAGTCACAGCCAATTTGCTACGAAAATATAAAAATGATTTAGTTGAGATTTAGTACCTACACTTATGTAACTTAGTGACCCAAAGATAGACGTATAACGTAAATAAATGGAATTTAAAAAAGGGGGCCACTTATGGTGGGTAAAGTAGACATTAAAAAGAAGTTTTGATAACAAAATCGTGTGACATATCAAATGAAAGAACTTTTTATGACAATTTTAAATATATGTATTTTTTTATATTATTTCTTAGATTGGTATTTTTAAGTTATTTAAGAAAATGGGCGAAAATTGACCTCCCCCTAATAAACTACTGGACCGATTCAGTTGAAATGTGGTGCACATAATGTAAATTTGTGACCCAAAGACGGAAGTAAAATGTAGGTAAATGAATAAATTTAAAAAAAATGGGGCCTCTTATGGAAGATAAATGAGACATTAAAAAAAGGGTTTTGTGAACTACATCGCGTAAAATATCAAATGAAAGAGCATTTTATGATAATATTAAATATATTTTTCTAAATTTTTTAAGTTGGTGTTTTTGAAGTTAATTTTGAAAATAAATAATAAAAATACCCTTATCTCCGAAACCACTGAACCCAAACTTTTGAAAAATATACAGTTAAAAGTTCTTTACCTATAGATTACAGGAAAACCTATTAGAAGATAAAAAATAAAAGGGTGTAGTAATGCTGATTACTGCTTCATTAATCAACCAATTTTTTTAGCTGTTTACAGGAAAATATTTCTTTTTAGTGCTCTTTGTTGATTCGTTAAAAATATTGTACAAAATCAAACAATCAAGTCATTAATTGAGCACATACAGCTGCTAAGCCAAGACTGTTGATCTGTTCAACGTGCAATCCTTTTTCCCTCCGTACTTACATAATAATAGAAGTGAAAGGTGTTACGATTGCAGATGGTCGCTAAACGTATTGTTTCACAAAGAAAATTCAAATGTGTACATTTTCTGTCAGTGGAACACAAAACGTGTAGTTTTCCAAGTTACCGCTCGCGTAAAATACTATTTGATTGTATTTTTGAGAACGTCCTGTGAGCGATAAGTAATATTGATTTACGCAGAAATATCATAAATTTGTCTATGGTTCCCTAGAATTTCAACTTAACCAAAATAAACGGGCACGTGCCGTAACGGGCCACGTCCAGTGTAGAGTTCCGTAGTCAGTACCTACTTGTTTTATGTAACTAACAACTGCCTAACTTTAGGTCTGAATTCAGTCCATGATACTGAACAACTTTCACCAAGGAACAAACGAAATACATAAATTATTTTTGATCTCTTACACACAAGATTTGGCAAAATGTAATATTTATGGAATATATGTATGGAATATGTAAGGACGAATCACACTAATTAAGCTAGCCCCAAAGTAGGTTTTAGACTTGTATTATGGAATACTAACTCAATGATACTATATTTTATGATAAAAACATACATAGATAAACACCCAAGACCCAGGGCAATTTGAAAAAGACCATTTTCTAACTTGCCCTGGCTGGGCCTCGAACCCAGAACCTCCGGATTAGTGGTCTAGCGTGTTAACAATTACGCCACGGAGGTCGAATGGAAAGCAAACATTTTCTTTTATATTTAATTATGTGTTCCTTAGGACAAGTTGTTCAGTATCATGAACTGAATCCACCTTAAATTAGTTTATGTACAGGGAGACGTTATATACCTACTACTGCCGTGAATTTTTTTAAGTGTCCATATACAACCGTTTAACTGACAGAGAGGGGAGACACATGATTCTAACAAAAATTTGCAATCAAAAACCAAATATTTCACAAACGGATTGCTAAAACGAAAAAGGGTGTTCATAATCTTACAATATTTTTTAAAAGACCTATTCAACGAAGACTCACAACACACATTTTTTTTTCAAGTTTTTATTACCACATATTCATGCCCATGCCTAATTACAGCTTTCTAGTACTAATAGTCTATGAGTAAAACTGGGGACAGACAGACAGACAGACATGATGGATCTATAAGGGTTTCTTGTTTACTACGGAACCCTAAAAAGCTGCGTGAAACAAAACAGATTCTCTATTCTAAGGGTTCTTTGTCATTTGCGCTTTAACAAATTTCAAAATACGAGTAATCAAAACTACTTGTGCATATATTTCGCTCCACTTCGTATACGATAAATTCAAAAATTGATGGATGAATGACCGTGCTTTTACAGGTTAAACAACTTCTAGCTTGGTCACAGTTAGGATGGGTGACCGTGCTTTCAATCTTAATGTTGTCCAAGTCAAATGTTGAGATTCTTATGAATAAATTTCAGTTTTCTCTACCTACATAACTTGGCAGCTATTTAAATTTCAATTGTTTTGTCGGAATTTGAACTTGGCATTTTTACATTTATGTTTTTGATGGGGTAAAATAAACACCCAAGAACCAGGACAAATTAAAAAAGGCCATTTACCAACTTGCCCTGGCTGGGAATCGAACCCAGAACCTCCGAGTGACGGACTAGCGTGTTAAGGAATCGCCACGGAGGTCGACTAATAAATTGAAAAAGTAATAAATTTTACGCAAGATTCGAATACCTATAACTTGGATTTTTTAGAAAGTGCTATATGAATTTCACATATATTTAAACTCGCTTTTTAAATAAACGTCTTGCATTCACGCACACTACTGTATTTTCGACTTTACTTTTTCTACTGATAGCCTGTCTACTAAAGTGTTAAGTACATTATATAGACGTCTGCCAAGGCCTTAATTCAGAAATAATAATTCAAACAAAATAATTATTTGATTTGATTGTTTTGAAAATTTTAATAAGTATCGCGGACTGGAAGTCATGACGAAAAGAAAAAAGTAAGCTGTATACTAATTCTACGTTACAATTTATGATAACCTACATCTATTGTCCCGTTTACACATTATTTTTTATTTTTTATTTTATTTATTCAAGTACACTTGGAAATTTACAAAAATACACTTAAAAAAAATAAGGAAAACATAGTACTTAGGTGCTACTTATTTCTAAAGAAATTTCTTCCAGTAGACCCGCGAGAGGAAATGGGAAAAAAGAGGTAATTGGCGTGTACCTACAATACAAAACTAAATAAATAAATAGACAAGATATATACCTACATAAACATACATAAATATACTTACATAAATACATAAAGAAATATATATTCATAAAGCATATATACAATAAATACATATGTTAATATTTCTAAATATATTAGGATGATAAATACAGATAGTGATCTTTTACTCGTTTCTTGAACGTCGTTATGGTTTTAGACTCTCGAATGCTCGGTGGTAGCTGATTCCATAGCCTAACTGCATTATTAACTCTATGCAACGTCATCTTGACATTTTTATCCCCCTAGCGGGAAAATTTTGCATATTTCAGAGCCAAATCCGACCACGTGGCTTTGTGCATACCGTCCTTAACAGTCAGTTACTAACCTTTATTTGGTGGCGTTTTCACTGAAGAAGTACTATGAAAATATTTTTCTAGGACCACCACATCTTATACATTTTCCAGTCATTAGAATCGTTTCATTACTTTTTCCGTGTGTGTTAATTCTTTATATATTTAAATATGTACATTATACGTAAACTTCATATTTATTTACTATCGGCCTCATCAAGAAATTAGTCACATTTAAAATAGTTGTAAAAATAACCTAATAGTTCCATAATAGAATTACTATTTAAATCAAAGACAACAATTGCGCGTTTTTATTGGTTTTTAATAAATTATTATTTTGAAGCAAAGAGAACCAAAACATTTTGACCTACAGTCATCCACGTAAAATGTGTTGTATTCTAATTTTAAAAAATTACGACGTCCTTGCCTATATTTTATAATTTTAAAACTAAATTCTTCTTTCTTTTTAGCTGACTGCCAATATTATTTTTGATTCTACATTCGTGTTCGGTTTTCAAATGTGTTTAACGCCTAGGGAATTTACTTTTTACTTTTCAGTGTCTAGAGAATTACCAGTGACTTTAGCCCCAAATATTTGGGACAAAATCATCGTTTTTCGAATAGATGAGATGAAAAATATTTTTCATATTTCGATAAATGTTCCTTGGGGTAAGTTTTTCAGTATCATGGACTGAATTCGGCCTTAAAATAGTTTACAGTGTATTTTGTAACACGTTATTGTTATATATTGTACTTATTGTGTAATAAAGAATTATTTCAAACAATTTTTCAAAATTTGTCAAAACCGTATAGTGCATAAAATGTCAATGAATTTAGGTAGCGTGATGTTGGCTGTACCTAATCTCCAAACATCGCATGCAAATCGGCACCCTTCTCGGCTCCTACGAATATCACCATCGCTCCCTATTCACTTCACGATCCACTAGGTAGGCAGGTGTCGGTATCACTGAATCGCTTTTTACACTACACATAACGATGATAGGGTTGTCAATAGTTTTAGAGTAACCATTATTTAGAAAAAAAAAACAAAGTTCAAGTAGGTAGTTAAAGTGCCTTCCGCTTAATAGAGACAGTAAGAAAAGTGCCGATGGAGACATTCTTATAAAATAAGTTCTTTATAAAACTAGGTCAATGTAAAATTACTCATTATTTTGAATTTAGGCTAGATCGTAATAATATGAGCGTATTTATTTGGAATACGTAATAATATGGAAAAATGTAGGTACCTACTTAGTACATACATATATCAGCGACATTCTTTTTTGAAGTGAAAACTTTTTTAGGCGCTTTTTTAGGCATTTTTTAGGCATCTTTTTAGATGGGATAAAACCATTAAACTCGCGACACTGTTACCGACACCTGCTTGTTTAAGTTTTCGCTTTTGTCGGAACTCCCGGAGTGCCACTGTTTTTTTAAAGCCTATGTTGCTAACTTTAGCCTAACAATGGGAAACATACAAACAAAAACTTTTATTCATTTTAGAACCTTGAAAAAACTTGTACCATGTTAATTGATCAGGAATAATATTTTGACTTACGAATCAACGATTAAGTTGCCTTTTTTAAGCGTTCGTTTAACAAGTTTATTTACCAGATAAATTTAAAAAGACCTGACTTTTAAGCGTTCGACCCCAATAACTATTATATGGCTGAACCGATTTTCATAAAACATAGCTAAGAACTATCTCGACAGACAAAGCTGTATCAAAATCGGTTTATTCGTTGAGTTAGGAGCTACGATGCCACAAACAGACACACAAACAAACAAACAGACGCAATTACACTATATAAAAATAGTGTTGTTTTTGACGGTATAGGGGTCGTACCTATCTTACTGATAAAAAGCCATATTTAGTCTTAGAGTTAACCATTAGCTGAGATTGTATTGTATTGTATGTTTGGAGTAAAACTGTTCCATAATATCAACTCCTAGTAGGGATATTTCTTAGATTTCTTTTGCAGTCTTAAAAAAATATGAAAAAAATATAAGTAGCTACACATTTTTGCCATCACTTTGCCAACCCTAGTATGCATATAAAACACGCATAGAATATAAATAAGGCTGCGACAAAAATGATTGATTTTATACGAGAGTAATGTCATATAAAATATTGATACCACTCGTAAAACCCTTTGGGCTGACCATCAAAGCTCTTTGCATAATTTTCCGCTCGACGTACCTTGATTCTCCAGAGTACATAAAGTTTTTGTGATATATGATATCTGTTTGCCTTTAAATAGTAAGGGTCGAGCAGTAAAAAGTGGCATAAAAATGTACCCGTCGTATGTTCTAATCATTGAAAATACGAGTGACAATAAAAAGGGCATGGGCATATTTGTATGGATTCGGGTCTAATAATGTCTATCTATCTAGCTGTGTGGCAGAGTAGAATAGGACTACTCCAAGTCTTCCCGTAGATGTCGTAAAAGGCGACTTATGAAATACAAGCTAAAGAAAGCTCATAAACATCTATGAGACCTCTTTAACCCAGACCAGCGTGGAGAGTGTATGCCAAATCCTTTGGCTACTGCGGCATAGGTATACGAGTACATGTTAATGAACTAACGCAAAACCTCTCAGATGGTACCTCAGCCCATGAAACTGAACAACTTTTGTTCTACATCGTTCACGAAACTCAAAAAAAATATCGGATTTTTATACAAATTGACTGGATCAGCTGATCAGTTTTTTTTTTGGGTTTCGTGAAAGTTGTAAAACAAAAGTTGTTCAGTTTCATGGGCTGAGGTACCATCTGAGAGGTTTTGCTTGTATACAACGTGGAAGGGGCTAACCCGTGATAAATCGAACTACGGGCTATACTAGATCACTAGAGTACAATTAAATTAAAATAACAGTCAATATTACAAGCAAAATTAATTCCCATAGAATTGCCCGAGCGTATGCACACTTTTGTATAGAAACGCCGAAATTTTTTTTTGTTTTTCGGCTGTTATTTTAATTTCTTTAAACTATAATGATCTAGTATAGACCGTGGTTCAATTTATTACGGGTATGTCCCTTCCACGCTGTATATGGCTCTGGTAGTACAGAGAAAGTCGTGCTCCTGCAGTGAAGCTTAAAACAAGACTTGATGATAGCTTCTATGCTGGTTTGTAAGACCTTGATTCTCCAGAGCACATAAAGATTTTGTTAACAAGACACGCGGCAACGTGTCCAGCCGAGTTCAAATAAAGCTTAAGGAACTGGCGACAAACCTGCCGTGTGTGTATGTTTACACGAATAATTTCGATTTACTTTTGACCCCTTCACAACTCTAAACCTCAAAACCTACATAAATGCAATTTGGCATATTTATTAAGTCCTTTAACTTTTCTTGAATCCAAAACGTCAATAAAAAGTAATGTATCAATAGCCTGTCATAGCGTACGCACTTGATAATTCTTTACAATTACAATAGAAAGCTTGCCAGTAGCAAGCGCCTACCATATTACTAAGTACAATATGTCTGACTGAAGTAAGGGTAAGATTTTTTAAAGGAACTTCGTTACCATGTACCTACTTAGTACAAGTTCCTATTCTGTGGTAGTAGTAATGTAATCAGTATCTACCTAGTTAATTACGTAATAAATTCCCATACTTTGTAAGTTATTTATTTATTTTACTCTTTATTGCACACAATTTAACAAATTAGACACAAATAATAGAGGTAAATTTTAGCATACAAAAGGCGGCCTTATCGCACAGCATTCTCTTCCAGGCAACCTTAGGGTAGTATGGATACAAAAGAAATTTAGATATGTTACAGGTGAGGTGCAATATTTCAAAGAAGATATACAAATAAAATATTATAGATACCTACATATAATACATACTTATATAAAATAATATTTACATATACATATATATAATATAATGATATGTTTTATACTATGAGCTTTATAATAAATGGTGAATTTAATTAGGTTTTTTTTTTACTTAATTTGTTCATAGTTCATAAACGGACCGGATAAATATAAAAAAAAATAAGTTGAAAATACATCTTCCTATCTTACCTACCTACATATTTTTACCAACCTAATATTGCTCTAACTCTTTTGTAATTTCTTTTTATTTTTTACTAGCAGTCCACCCCGGCTTCGCCCGTGGTACACACATAGCCTATGTCACTCGGGAATAGTGTAGCTTTTCAACGGTGAAAGAATTTTTTAAATCGGCCCAGTACTTTTTGAGCCTATTCATTACAAACATACAAAAATAGGTACAAATCTTTCCTCTTTATAATATGAGTGTAGATACGCATTTGTTTTTCTACTACTTCTTGTCATTCTTTGGAACAAGTAATTATTTATAAGTATTTTTTAAAACAAGCTTTTATCTAAAACGATGAACTTAAAAGTTTAAAATGATCCTTAAGACGAATGAATTAAGCTTTCACTCGGTGGGGATATGTTGTTTTATCAAAGAGATCATGAGACTAGGTCATTAGTACGATTGATACGTTGGTAGGTAATATTGCTGAATTTAATGAGAAGTGGGTCTAATATCCTAGCTTGCAAGATTTGATTATGGACACACAGACAACGGGACAGGTGAAACTAAAGAAAAGCTTGTAAAATAGTAAAACACATTGTTTGCGATAGGTACCTATAATTCAATTGATTCATTTTATTTTCTTATTTATTTCCATTATTGATACAGTCCACACACGTTAGCTATCATTCATTACTTCTTCTTCGTCTAAGTGCATTCCCGGTTGCATCCTCAGCTGTGCTGCTTCGGAGCCCGCGGTACGCTTTCCCGCTTTTTCTTATCCAAATATGACATACATGTCAATGGTCACCCAAGGAAGCCAAGGACCTCGCAAAATGGAGAAGAAATAGCTGGAACAGTTTAAATGATTTGGCTATTGTTATAGGACCGGCCGCCTGCCCGACGTTAACCCTCCTTGGGAATGCAATTGTAGCACGAGATGTTTGTGCTTAGTCCTTTAGTCGCCTATTCGGTCCTATTCTAACCCGGAACCACACGGGTGCTAGCTATCTTTTTACTACATCTACTGTTCAAGTATCTTTGTACTATTTCCGTGTATCTCCAGCGTCTAGTTTATTCAGTTTTAACCACCAACTAAATTATTAACATCATTACCCCAATTATAGGGTGCAAATAGAGACATACGGGCACTATAACCCATAAGCTCACGCAGTACTTAGTAAGAATAATTGATAAGGTTACTCCCCAGTGGTTTAGTAAACAACGGGCTGACACGACACGTCAGTGTGTGATTTAGTAGCAGGTTTGATTAGGGCAGGGAAGAATGATTAAAATTCATTTTTATGCTTTTGCGATTCACATACAATATACTAACATCATTGATACGAATCACAATATTTACCTTTTACGGGGAAGGCAGAGTTTTAATAATAAGCCAAAAACCAATCCTGGTATATTTATAGGTAGGTAGAAAATTACCAAGCTTTTTATACTTACCTACATTAATTTGTATCTAATTAATGTAGGTTAGTATAAAAATAATTTAAATAAAAAAAAGTGGAAGGAGGAACCAAGTATTGACATAATTCCACAACTTCTCAAATTTTATTCATTTTTTCAATTTAATACCTTTGGACTATCCTGTAAGAAATTATCCATAGTAAAAAATATTTGCTAATTAAATATGACAGGAACTTGTACCGTGTTTTAACTTTAGTAATTGGTTTATTTAAACCATTATCCGCCCAAAACAAGAAGACCAGAAGACCACCTGTAATGCCACCTTCTTTCAGTGGCGTAGCTAGCCCCCCTCTCCTTAGCCACGCCACTGAGACAAGGTGACATTGTCCGCACCCCGTGTGTCCTGACTCTCCTATTCTCACCCCCGCCTTTCCCGTCGCCAGAAATGAAGCGGCATTTTCAGAATTTGCCCCTCCAAAAAGAAGCCTATATCCGGTATTGTTGGTATCGGGTGCCAACAACATGGGTGGCAATTACGCAACTTCTTTTGTCACTGTCAACTTCGTTTGGTAGAATAATGCTTTAAATGTGGCCCTCAACTTTGTCTGCGTTTTATAATACGACGTGTAGAGTTCAAATCCTATGCAGAAAAGGCTGTCTGGTCGCTAAATGCTCAGTGTTGTGGCCTTTTGGCACAGACAGAAGACAGTAAGATATTACTTACTTATTACTCTCTCCCGTCCTCGCCTTGTCGAGGGGCAAACGAACACACATCCATTGCCATTTACACGGCGGCACAAGAACGGGGGAGAGGTGCGGGGATGGGGAACGGGGCCGCATATTGCGCGTACCTTAGGAGATTCCGTTCTGTATGTTACTCTTACTGTCTTCTGTGCTTTCGGAGAGGAAAGTACTCACAAACATCGCGTGTCGAGCGCCATCTAGCGGCTAACGAAGATTTAGAACCAGCGGGAGATTTGTTAGTGGCTGCAACATTGTCAGTGCCATTGATTTGTTTTGTTGCTGAGTAACGTTTATTGCCAATATAATGCCGTTAACTTGAATTGGTAAATTAGGTGTATGTTAAGTTTATTTTTCTTTTGATTCTTGAAATAACACAAATATATAATACTATAAGCACTAATTATTTTATTTACTTTGTTGTTCTATTGTAAGAACTAGCTTTTGCCCGCGGCTTCGCTCGCGTATCCCACGGGAACATTACATTTTTCCGGGATGAAAGGTATCCTATGTCTTTCTCAGTACTCCTAACTATGTGTATGCGAATTTTCAAGAAGATTGGTTCAGTAGATAAAGCGTGAAGAGGTAACAAACAAACAAATATACAAACTCACTTTCGCATGTATAATATTAGTTAGGATAGGATTAGGATAAGCACTAATTATTTTATTTACTTTGTTGTTCTATTGTAAGAACTTGTCAAAAATTTGGACTCTTAGTGTCAAAACACACTACGCCGAAGTTGTGCAACCGAACCTCGGCGAAATTACGCCTACAATGCTATTTGAATTACTAGCATCACACTAAGCCGAAATGACGTCGCGTTTTTACGAAGACAGCAAAGAAATAAATTAGCCGCGGATCTTTAGCCGCGCTACTTCGGCACAGTATATTTAGTGACTTAGATGATCTTCTCAAAGTCCCGGAAAGCACAAGTTATTTTTACGGAATATACAGTTAATAGATTGCCTGAAATAATTTCCTTTCTTTAATGAGAGCCATGGAGCGAAGTGTGCTAGGAGTAAAAAGGATAGATATAATCCCAAACATCACCATTCGCTCCAAAACACGGATCGTTCATGTGGGACATAAGACCGCCATACGAGTACTAAAGTGGAATTGGGCAGGGCATGTCGGTAGGATGCACAGCGAAAGATGGGCAAGAATTGCAACGGAGTGGTTGCCTAAAGAAGGTTACCGTCGCCGGGCAGGCCTAAAAAGCGCTGGCAAGACGATCTCGACGCATTCCAAAAAGGATGGTCGAGATTAACACCTGAAAGGGATAAAAGAAGATGGGAGACCTTTGCCCAACAATGGGGCAATTAAGGTTATAAAAAAAAACATCCGGCGTGCATATAGCAGGAAATCATGCAAAAATTTCGTTTTAAAATTTGTTTTTCCATGTCATTAGGACATATCGGCCGAGGCGTAAGTAGAGGCTATTTTACAAGCTAATTTTAATTTCACCTGTCCCGTTGTCTGTGTCCGTAATCAAATCCTGCAAGCTATGAGACACACTTCCAATTATTCGATCGAGCTGAAACTTTACATACTTACCTATGTAAGTTAAGTGACAAGGCAATATTATGACTATGACATCTCTGTGGTAAAACAAACAACATAACCCCACCGAGTTTGGGCTCAATTGATTCATCTTGAGGAGTTTACTTAATACTTTTTAGTTCATTGTTTTAAATAAAAGTTTGTTTTAAAATAAACGGGCAAGTGCGAGTCGGACTCGTACATGAAGGGTTCCGTACCACCGTACAATGTTTTAAAACGCTGAAGAAACACGTTTCTTGTATGACGACCCCCTTTAATTTTTACCTTATCATATTTTTTGTATTTGTTGTTATGGTGGTCATAGTAATACATAATCTGTGAAAATTTGAAGTATCTAGTTAATGCCAATATAAAGATCTAGTTAAAAACGCTGAAAAATCACGTTTTTTGTATGACGACCTCCTTCAATTTTTAACTTTTGCTCGCCTCATAAGCGGAGCGTTGAGGTAGTGCTCTACTCTCGCCTTACAAAAATCAAGTGAATTTTCGAACTAAAAATGTCGGTATTTATTTCTTATCGTACTTGTAGAATAATATTTACACACAAATGTCAAGAAAAAACACTAGTTTCAAAAGTCATGATATTTTTAAAGGACATTTAGTTCTTTAAAATAATAAAACAAGTGTTTAAGAAAATTATTTCGTGGACGTCCGTGTGCCTGTATGTATGGAAACTGGCGTGGTCACGATAACGCCCGAAAAACTTAACAAATCGAACCCTACTTTTTTTCATACGCTTAAGTATTATCTAAAACTAAGTCCTTTCGAAAATCACGGTCTAATTAAAAGTAGTTTAATTATAATTAGCAATAAACTGAAATCCACCTATCGTTGGTATATCTAAATCTATGTAAATAAGGTTCGTTGACAAAACATGCGCAGTACCTTTCTTTTCTGTGTGGGCAATGGCGCGAAGATTTAAAAGTAAATTTTTTATTTTGTTCATAATGCACCGATAAATATGCAATATTCAAGTTCTGTTTTTTTTTTTTGTGAAAGTTGAGTGACCGCTATGAGGCGTGCACTTTTGGATTTTTTAAACTTATTTTTATTTTTAGTATTTGCTGTTATAGCGACCACAGTAATACATAATCGGTGAAAATTTCAAGTGACTAGCTATTACGGTTCAAGAGATAGAGCCCTGTGACAGACGGACAGACGGACAGACAGCGGAGCCTCAGTAATAGGGTCCCGTTTGCACCCTTTGGGTACGGAACCCTAAAAATATAAAAAAGTGGGCACTCTAAAATTTCAAGACTCGGCTACAGACATTATAGCTCTCGTTATTCGTAGACCTAACGCCTAAAACTATTAAAAGAGCCATCTATATTTTATTTTCCCGAGTCAAATCGAAAGCAATTCTCGTAATGGTCGTCTTTACGCGACATATAAAATAAATTTACATGGTATCGGGTCTTGTCGTGTGCACGACGCCCCGGGGTATCGTAAGTGTCGATAATTATTGGTGTGTTGGTAAGGCGAGGCGCTGGCGATTGGTTTGACTTCGACGATAGAGTTACTTGGCTACAGACAGAAAGAACACGGGGTAGACTTAACTTATGACTATCATTATCTCTAAGTCATCGTCATCATCATCACCCGAACGTAATCCCGGTTGCATCCTTAGCAGTAACGCTTCAAAGTTCGGGGACCGCTACCTAACCTAGGTGATTTGAAAAGTCAGACGGCAGTCCCTCTGTGTAAAAAAACAGTAACCTCATCAAATCACATAGGTGTAGGTAGCAGACCCCGGGCTCTGAAGCGTTACCACTGATAATGCAATTGTGAATACGCTCGGATGATGATGAGGGGAAGACAGTCGAGGAGCCAGATGGTCCATGGCCACAACTTTTTGCTTAGAAAGTTTTAATAAGCATTGATAGCAAAATTTCGTGCCGCTCTTTAGGCGTGAAGTGCATTATCGCAAAGTGAAGTTATTTTGGACACATTAGCTTAACATGAACTATCCGTTCTAGAACAGCAGTCATACTGCAAACATTGCCAGGGTCGTAAGTTGTAACGGTTGGGAACGTTAGGGTATTTGGGCTATTAAGTGTTCTGTTATCGCTCGTAAGGTACGACGTATCGAATGCAAATGCAATCGAATTGCATGTCAAATTGTTGGCTCTTAAGCCTTGTTTATGCGAAGCCATAATATCAATATCGCCAGTGAGACTGGCAGCCAGCACTGGCTTATTGTATGAAAAGTTTTTCAAGTCAAGTCAGCGCTAACGGACCGAGGTAAAGATTTCAGAAATTACTGATTAAAAGCAAGCTACATCTAGATAATTCAGAGTTTTCCAGCAACTTTGGTCAGGTCCTCGAAATACGTAAAAAATAAGGAATCTATTTTTTCGACCTAAAGCTTGTACAAGGTGTACTTTAAAAAAGTAAAATCAAAAACATTGGCCACAAAAACAAATTATATTGTAAAAATTTGAAATTCGAGCCCCATTAGTGTCGCGCACTTGTACACTCGTTATGCCGACTATTTGTTTGCCGCAACGCGACCTAATCCCAGGATTGTTCGGGATAATCCTGGATCAGGAATCATGACACTATTGTTGTAAGTGTGAAACCGACACAAATAGGCCTTCAGCTTTGCGCGCCCTAAGTACGACCCTTGCTTATCGTCGCACATGCGATTTCAAACCTTATACTTTTGAATTAGAGTTTAAAATCGTTTGAAAATAAACTGAAGTTAGTGACGGGATGAAAAGCGAATCCCATTCTGCGATGTTATTAGTTTAATTGTAATGTAAACTCTATCACGCTATAATTAAAGTTTATTTTTGCTTATTTCACAACATTTTGAGTCACGCTTACACATTTGTCGTAGAACAACGAAGTTCATAGGCCATTTGAGTGAATTTTTATTTGTCATTGTTCATAGTGCGTGTTTAATAACAAGATTATTATTTTGGGGTAATGACAATGTTGAGTTTGCTTGCCAATTTGATGGTATATTTTATGTAGTGGATTGGCGTTTCTGGATCATTGCACAGATATAGCACATATGTATGGCTTTGTACAAAATTAAAATATGAATTGTTTATTTAAAAAATTACGAAATGATGATAACTAATTTACTGAGCGAACGAAGCGTCTTAATTTCGAGGTTAGCCAAAAATACTTTTGTCTGTCTATTCTAGCTTACACAGGTCGCATTTTTCAACAGATTTTGACAAAAATTGGCACACGAGTTTTATTTAATTTTTTTTTCGATCGCGATTTTTGATGTGGAGAGAAATAAGGGGAAGGGGAAAACTTTGCTGCAGCGTTATTTAATGATGGATTTACAATTTCTTAAAACCACACTAAGGACTTCATTCTGCACAAGATGGTTAAAAAAATCCAAAAGAGGGGAGTGGTGGGAGGAAAAGGGGAAAAGTTTACTAAAGCGTTATGTATGGACGGATGTTACTGAAATGACTTTGCTAAACCAGGGGAAAAGAGGAAAGTATCGCTTATTGCATGGTTATAAGAGCTCGTAAGGTCTACTGTTCTTACAGAACCACTATTTTATTGTAAGGATTATAATTTTAAAAGTAAAATAAATAAAATTGCATATTATTTACACTGTGTCACAGGCCGGACACTCCTAAGGTACGCGCAATATGCGTCACCCAGGCGTCCCCGTTCCCCGTCCCCGCACCTCTCCCCCGTTTTCGCCTCGATTCTCACGTTGGCCGTCAAGAACCGGGGGAGAGGTGCGGGTGCGGGGAACGGGGACGTATATTGCGCGTACCTTAGAAGAGTCCCTTCTGTTTACTCTTACTGTATTCTGTGACTGTGTGTAGCATTTCGTAGCGATGCTGTAGCATCGCTACGAAACGCGGGCTGTAGCGCGTGCTACGCTGACGTAGCACAGAGGTCATATTATGACTTTTTTAATACTTTAAAAATAAAAGAAATAAGTACTACGGTTTGAACAGTTTTTATTTCAAACCGTCAGAATAAGAAAATAATAGATTTTTGTAAAAGCTTTTCCATTGAGAACAAAGTACTAGTCAAGACAAATCAAATAAGCTCAAACACGATAGGTTTTCGTCGTTTCATTACTGAGTTCCTATGGCTACCTCCGGCTCCACTAGCAGTTTACCAATATGATATCGTTATATTGTACTGTGATCCTGACATGACACGACTGCATGTTTATCTGGCGCGCTCGAGTAAATCCCAAAATCCCCACTTGCATGGGCTTCCCTACTACTGTAACGATGCTGCATGCATCATGTCCAAGCCTCCTTTCTTCATCAAATCCTGTCCGTTTTTCATTCTTCATTTCATTTCAAATTCCCTTTCATTCCATTTTCAAATCATTGATTGATCCCTTTTCACTCATTCCACCATCATCTCTGAAGCTGATCGCTCACTTCTCTCTATCTGTTGTACCTTATTAAATATTATTATTTTATACTCTGTAACACTCAGTATCAAAAATTTAATTATATATAATCTGTGTTGTTATCGAGTTTATTCTCCACTTCTCCTACTATCTTCTATGTGAGAACTCGCTTAGAGCGCCGGGACAGGTCGAGGTCCCACACTACTAAAGTTACAAAGAATTTTCTGTGCGATAAGACCGCCTTTTGTATGGTAACATTTACCTCTATACATGAGTGTCTCATTTGTTTAATTGAGTGCAATAAAGAGTAAAATAATTCAATATTACACTATAATAAAAAAATAATGTTACTAATTAAAATATTACAAAAAAGAATTCCGAAATCGAAAACCTAAACATAATTAAAACAGAAGGTACTTAAGTACACTTAATCAAACCTCCTAACAGAAACAAAACGCGGTGTTATCGTGTTAATCATGCTAACGTCTTCAATGCTCATTAGTCAGCTTAATTGTCGCTTACCTACTATAATCTCTCTTCTATACACCCCGACCAGTTAATGGTGACCCCTTGATACATGGTAAACTAGGCAAGCTATGTGTAACTTAGACTTGTAAATTATTATAATTAGGTTAATTCTTCTCATTCTTTTTGTCTTTCCGACTTATTCCCTCCAAAGATATGTATACAACGAGTTAATGAAATAACGCAAAAACTCAGTCCATGAGACTGAACAACTTTTGTTCTACAACGTACCCAAAATGCCAAAAATAAAATTCGGATTTTCATACAAATTGACTCGATCAGGTGACTGTGAAAATAAAAAAAAAAAATTAAGTTTCGTGAAAGTTGTTCAGTTTCATGGGCTGAGGTACCATCTGAGAGGTTTTGCGTTATTTCATTAACTCGTTGTATATGTATGTTAATATTCAAAAGAAGTCGAAGTTCGTGCGAAGTGGTTGTACGACCTGACGTCAACACGTCTTGGCTTTACACTGTTGCGGGAGCGAGGTGATTAGGTGACAAAAGGAAGATCTTCCCACCAGGTATTGCACCTGGGAAACCGCGGCTCCGTGTATTGTAAAATATGCAACGAATCGCAGGAACTCTCATATCGAGATGTAGGATGTAACGCGCCATCTTGTATGCCTCTTGTGAACTATATAATGTGGCAGTAGTTCTTGTATAGTAGCGTAGAGGTTGCCTTGTCTACAGTAAACGTTACACGTATAAAATACAACGTACGAAGTAGCTAAGCTGTGGCGACCTTAAAATGTTGAATGAATAAAAGAAAATTATATAAAATATCTACTTATATAATGAAATTACGACTCTAACCGTCTTACTACAAAAAAGATCTGTTGAGCGAAATTGATACCAAAAAATATACACACTTGTTTTAGCAAGAAAAGTGCTAAAAAGTAAAGTCTTTCAAAATCCAAGAAGCATTCGTCACGTCCTTTCTTGTTTATCTGTTCTTGGGACAGGTGGGTAGCTCAAGTAATGCTGGGTGGTGTGCAGTACACTAATTAATCAGTCTAAATCGCCCTGAACCCCTGTGACAATGGGATTAAAAGCCATTGTAAGGGTTTATCGTAGTCTGAACCACTTTGGAGGTGTTTGCAGCTGTTGTTACAAGATGTAAATACTGTTATCTTAGATGTAGTATGTAATAATAATCCCCTCAAAAACAATACTTGTTAAGGAATGCCAGTCTTGTAACAATCATAACTTTACAAGACAGTTTTTTTCACCTTTAAGGCGAGGTTGGTTCAGAGCCCACAATACTGTGCCTGTTTTTGAAAAATCACTGTTATTAAACTACTACAGTTTATTTCTCAAAAATTTTACATAGGAATCTTCAGGCTTTTCTTCAGACGCCCACAATATCCAAAACATGATTGAGCATTTTTGGTTCGATAAAAAAAAATCACAAACATAGGTTCCTTTAAATTTGCCTGCGAAATTAACTTGTAATTTAGATTATTAGCTTTGGTGAGTCTCTTTCCGAATGGTGTGATATCAGTGCGGGTGTTCCTCAAGGCGGTGTCCTTTCTCCGTTGCTCTTCTCAATATTTATAAATTCTGTCACTTTTCTTCTTTCCTGTAACTTTCATCTCTACGCAGACGACCTTCAGCTTTACAGGCATTTCCCTGTATCTGATTTAGATGCAGCTATTGCTGCTATGAACGATGACTTGCGCCAGGTCAGCGAGTGGGTCCAGTGTTTTGGTCTTAAAGTTAATCTCAAAAAGTCTCAGGCTATGCTTATTGGTAGTAGTTATTATCAGAGAACATGATGGCTCTCCAATAGCATACACTGATTCTGCTAAAAACTTAGGGGTTATTATGGACAGAACCTTAAATTGGACTGCTCATATTTCCGAGATTAGCCGTAGTTACATTATTCACTTCACTCTCTAAAATGTCTTCAAAATTTCATGCCATTTCAAACTAAAGTCTCCCTCTGTCATTCCCTATTACTCCCACTTCTTGACTATGCTGATGCCTGTTTCCTTGACGCTGCAGAAGAGCTTCTTACTTAGCTTGAACGTTTGCAGAATTTGTGTATTCGTTTTATCTTTGGCTTAAGGAAATTTGACCACGTCTCTGACTTTCGCAAACAACTCAAGTGGCTCCCCATCCGTCTTCGCCGGAACACTAGAATCCTTTGCCTTCTTTGCCATAACGACGTTCAAGAAACGAGTAAAAGATCACTATCTGTATTTATCATCCTAATATATTTAGAAATATTAACATATGTATTTATTGTATATATGCTTTATGTATATATATCTATTTATGTAAGTATATTTATGTATGTTTATGTAGGTATGTATCTTGTCTATTTATTTATTTAGTTTTGTATTGTAGGTACACGCCAATTACCTCTTTTTTTCCCATTACTTCTCGCGGGCCTACTGGAAGAAATTTCTCTAGAAATAAGTAGCACCTAAGTACTATGTTTTCCTTATTTTTTTATGTGTATGTTTGTAAATTTACAAGTGTACTTGAATAAATAAAATAAATATAAATAAATATAAATTTTTTGATATAACTTTATAAACAGTGATTGTATAAAGTAGTAATATCTTTTTTAAAGGTAAATTTAGGCAAATTTAGAGGTATGTTTGTGATTTTTAGGGTTCCGTACCTCAAAAGGAAAAAACGGAACCCTTATAGGATCACTTTGTTGTCCGTCTGTCCGTCCGTCCGTCCGTCTGTCAAGACCCTTTTTCTCAGGAACGCGTGGAGGTATGAAGCTGAAATTTATATCAATTACTCAAGTCTACTGTCCCTTGAAGCTGTGAAAAAATCAAACTTCTAAGCCAACGCAATCAAAAGATACAGCCGTTTATGCCGCAAATTTTCGACACTTGCAAGGGAATCAAAACCTACAGGGTGCTTCCCGTGAACTCAGAATCTTGAAATTTGGTACGAAGCAACGTCTTATAGCATAGATAAAGGAAAAATTACGAAAACCATAAATTTTTAGTTACATCACATAATATATTTTTTTTTAATAATTTTAAACTTACTACCCATTTCCTCATAAACGCGTAGAGGTATTAAATTGAAATTCATACCAAATACTAAACCTTGCAGGTTTGTACGGAACCCTCGGTGCGCGAGTCCGACTCGCACTTGGCCGGTTTTTTTTTCTATCAAGCCAAAAATGCTCAATCGTGTTTTGAATATTGTAGGTGCCTGTAAAAAAACTCTAAGATTCCTATGTAATTTTTGTAGGAATTAAACTGTAGTAGTTTATTTACAGTGATTTTTCAAAAACTTTTCAAATAATGTATATGAAACTAAGATTTACACTATGACAGCATGGGGGCCCAATTTGGTACAACTTTACTAGCTGTGATATCTACCAATGCTACCTCGGCCCAAATTTGATATTCGGGGATTGTTCTTACATAGAGAAACTTTCAGTTTTTATAAAATAACGGAGGTCTGCCACTCGTAGGCTCTTGCTTTATAGTACCTATACCTAACGGGGAATAGAAGAATCTACATATACTATGACCATAGATGCAAATATTTTGCAATCAAGTACAGTCCATGATACAAATTTCCTTAAATATACGATGAAACACACAGCTGAACAGTGGTAGCAGATGAATAAATAGGAAACCCTTCCAATCCAAGAAACCGCCAAACAATTCAGCTCTAATCCAAATCAAAACGGACCCTAATTAGTAACAAATTACAAAAAACCTTCCGAAACGAAGGAAAACCGTGGTTTTCGAAATCCCGCTTTATTTAGTCCCAAATAAATTTACAGCGGCGATTTTCCATTTCCACCAGTCTACTGTAACCGCTAACGATTCTACCCTGTCTCTTTCTACCAATATAAGGGCGATATATGTCCTTCTCTTTCGAACCCTAGTGTGAAATCAGTCCGACAAATTAAATCCCGCCTCAGATTATTACATAGCTCAGTGACTGTTCATAAATAACCCACAGGGAACGGAATGTACGCGTTGCCAAGCTGCCTTTGTTGTTTTTTTTTTGTTTGAAATTTTTTTATTGATGGCTAAAATATTTGAGAAATATATTTAGGTTGGTAACAGGATTCATGTTAGCAAATACAGAAAGTATTTAGGTACACGGTCTGGTAGCTTTCCGGTTTTTCTTATCCACTTCGCACGATCTTTGAGATCTTAGACCAGCAAGCTATATCACCTGATAGGGACATTTGAGTAATAAATCGAACCGCGGGCTATACTAGATCACTATAGTACAATTAAATTAAAATAAGAGTCAAAAAACCAAAAAAAATAAAATCCGTGCACACCCTTTTGTATGGAAACGCCGATTTTTGTTTTACTGTTATTTTAGTTATACTATCTATAGTAATCTGGTAAAGCCCGTGGTTCGATTTATGACGCATATGTTCCTTAAACGTTGTATGCTAATGATACAGTTCTGGGTGTTGCAGAAAAATATATCCCATATTTTTTTATAGGATCATCAAAAACATCAAAATATGTAAAAAACGGGCAAGTGCGAGGCGGACTCGTACGTGAAGCGTTCCGTACCTCCGTACAATGGTTTAAATCGCTGAAGAAACACATTTCTTGTATGAAGAACCCCTTTAATTTAAAACTTTTAGTATTTGTTGTTATAGCGGCCACAGTAATACATAATCGGTGAAAATTTCAAATGTCTAGCTATTACGGTTCAAGAGATAGAGCCCTGTGACAGACAGACGGACAGACAGACAGACAGACAGACAGACGGACAGACAGACGGACAGACAGCGGAGTCTCAGTAATAGGGTCCCGTTTGCACCTTTCGGGTACGGAACCCTAAAAACTGAAGATTGACCATAAAATGTCTACATAAGTAGGTATATACTTACACTGATGAGCTTTAGCTTTAAACAGATTGAAAGTTGAAAATACTGAAATATGTCCAATGTAGAGGCAGCACTGTGCTAAGTTCAATTAACAGACTCTGTTATAAATGGCGCCCCCGGGCGTCCGATTAAACTCAATCTCCGGTGATCCGGGAGCCTGCTTGCACAACTTTTGGTTTGCAGTTAACGTTAACCGCGGATTAAATAATGCCGTATACTCGAGCCGCTATTTTTTTTTCTATAAAAAGATGAGTGACTTTATCCGCCATTTTGCTTTTCCGTCACTGTAGTTATTCATAATGTCAATGAAAATGTTTAATTAAGCACATTGCTGCCACTCTAAACATACTGCTAATAGTAATACACTACTGATACCTACACTATCATTTCTTCATCTCGTACGGGGTAACGGGGTAGAAGGCTACGTTTAGCGTGATTTTGGGCGTGAAAATGGAAAAAAGAAATCAGATCAGTTATGTGATGGCTAGGCTGTATCACCTATTGACTTACGAGTAATTCAGATTCAAGCCCATTACCTTGATATTTTTTTACGATTTGAGCGGATCTGCGCACGAAAAGAAGCAGCTGGAATATCCTACTTACTTTTTTATTTTCTCCTTTCAATCATCAACTACACTTGCTAGTTACCTAGAGTTGGTTTATAGTTTAAAATGTCCTTAGTCACATCACGTGTGGCGGGCCGACTGAAGCACGCGCTAATGCGCAATCTTTCCCAGCCATCGCGGTAACCTGTTCAAAATTAACTCATGTTTAAAACGTCCCTAGTCGCGTCGTACGGCGGGTTGCAATGCTTTTAAGTAGCTTAAAAAATCTTATTCTAGTATTGGGCACTTACACACACGAAATACAACAAACAGTAATTCTACATATATCAAACATATTCACAATACTACCCAGAGTTAGCACACTTTCAAAGTTAACTCCTGTTTAAAGTGTCCTTCGTCGCATCACCGGGCGTGCGACGGGTCGGCGGAGGCACGCACTAATTGCCGACGAGAATTCGATGCCATAAATCACGACATAATATAACTGCAGGCAGTCGTCGCGAGGAATGTCCGCCCAAATCCAGGGGTCGCTGAATTTCAATTTAGGACGCATGGATTTCAAAATTTGAATTGAAATCCATGCGGCCAGTGCGTCCAGGAAAATTTAAAAAAGAGAGTTGTTTTGAGTTTGACGCAAATGTCTGTCGGTCTGTCTGTCTGTAGCATCGTATAGCTCGAACAAATGGACCGATTTCATTGCGGTATTTTTAACGAAAAAGCAAGTTCCATTGCGGTGGTTTGTAGCTATGTTTGATGAAAATCGGTTCAGCTATTTAAAAGTTATTGGGGGTTAATGCTTGAAAGTCAGGGCTTTCTCTATCAAATAATAAATGGCGCTACAGATATCAAGTCATATCGGTTGTTCTGCCTTTCATCACTAGATAGCGTTCTTGACAGTCGGGGTTTTTTTTAATTTGCCTAGCAAATAAACTTGTTAATTTGTGGTACCTACATAAGCCACTCTATAACATATTATTTTTAAATAAATAAAGCATTATTTGCAAATAAAAGGGGAAAGTTAAATCAATGTTCCTATTGAAAGAAGAAATAAGTATTTACAGGAAAATCTTTTCCGAATCATTTTCTTTTTTACAAAAACCAGACGTGTCTGCTCAAAATTGGATTGGAATGTTATTTTTTTTGTAGATATGTAGAATTAGGAGAGTATAGGTACTTAAATTATTTTTGTTATCCTTTCCGAAGTAGCAGATAAAAATTGTATACAATAAAGAATATCTGTACTAATCAGTGGAATTTCGGTAAGCCTGGCTAAAATCCATATGTAAAAAAAATCGGTCGTCGCATCGAGCTAATGTGATTGCGCTCAGGTGCGCGGCTGAGTATATTGCTGCCTGAGCGATTGGGTGGCTACCATGGCGCTTTTGCACTACTTTTTTTTTTTTTCTTTTTGAAATATTTAAGCCCATCAGGCTGGGTAGGGACCTATAATGAACTGTTTCAGCGTATTTTCCCAGTATAGTCGTTTCGAAACGCTAGTTTGTATAATTTAAAAATAATGACCTTCATTAAGTGATATATTTATTCCACATTAAATAAAAAAAATTGACATTTAACTTTGAATACAAACTGATAAGGTAGGTATATTGTGACCTTACTTAAACAACAAATATGCAGATATACAACTCATCATATCAGCCACAGGAATTCCACTGCTGGACATAGGCCTACCCCAAGGATTTCCAAAACGACCGATCGGAAGCGGCCTGCATCCAGCGTTTTCCTGCACTAAATCTACGTAGTAGTATATTATTACTCTGTGCCACAGGCTATACTAGATTACTATAGTTACGGCTAGTATATAGTATCTGTGCTATATAGTATAATTAAATTAAAATTACATCAAAAACAAAAAACTATTTCGGCATTTCCATACATAATAGAGGTACGTGTGCAGCAGCCCGAGCAATGTGTATGAGAATTTCGGTTTTTTTTCTGTTATTTTAATATCATTATAGGTACTTTAGTGATCTAATATAGCCCGTGGTTCGATTAAGTACGCATATGTTTCTTGGCGAAAGTAGAGAGACATGGAAAGCGCTCCATTTTTATATATTTTTAACTGTTATCTTAATTTCATTATACTATAGTGATCTAGTATAGCTTGTGGTTCAATTTATTACGCATATATCCCTTGGCGGAAGAAAGAGGGACATGGAAAGCACACAACCGACAAGGGCCCAGCTCTTAAATATAAGAAGAAGAAGAATATCCCTTCTACGTTGTATACTGTGTCGTCTTTATACACAACATAACTTAAAAATGTATTAGATATTCGTTTAAGGGCATTTTAGGCACCCGATCAGCTCTATATAAATCATTCGCTGTCGCGTACTATTGGATTAAGATTTCCGCGGCACCTCCATCCGGCTTCATCTCGCAGAGTGATGTAATGTGCTGAGCGAATTTCCCAAGAGCTGGATATGTTGAGTATCACTACCGTTTATATCGGTTGTTTGAATTTGATCGTATTTTTTTCCTCACATTGAAGAAGGCTATTGTGGATATCGTTACGTGTATGGAAACACACACAATTATTTGGCATATATATATATATATATATATATTTTATATATATGGACATATAACACAGATTAAACTAGTCCCAATGTAAGTTTTTTAAAATTGTGTAATGGGATGAAAAAGCAAAATAACAAAAAAGTTTTGGCATTGCCATACAAAAGTGTGCGGCCGCCCGGGCGATTTGTATGGGAATGTCAATTTTTTTTTTTTTTGACTATTATTTTAATTTCATTATACTTTAGTGATCTAGTATAGCTCATGGTTCGATTTATTACGGGTATGTCCCTTCCACTTTGTATATTTACCTTACGACTTTAGGCTCATATTATCTACAAGTAAATAAAAGCAATTCGGTACTTCAATCAATTTTTTTATTATCTGTAACATAAACTGAAACCGAAACAAGTAAGATTTTTTTATCCGCTCAAAAAAGTTATATCGTAGAAGTTATAATCCTTTAAAATCTGGTGAAAAGGAAAACTGGTAAATAACAGAAAAAGGATGCACATTTATAAATATGAAGTCACTGCCACAAGGTTTCACGCATACGAAAGAGATAGCGAGATATCCCCACCACGCTCCCACTTTTCTTCATAGACTAATTATTATATTATATATAACCAATTTCCTTGCAGTTTTCAGAGAAATATGTATTTTTAGTGCTATTTGTTGTTTCGTAAAAAAAATTACAAAATCAAACACAGTCTAGGAACCATATGCACTAACATTTCATAAAGCTTCGTTTAGAACGGCTCTACAAATGTAAAAGCTTATATTGTGCATCATTTATTTATTTAGATTTGCGGCCGCTACACAGAAATCTAAATAAATCAACCACCTCTCACATACACAAGGATTTGTCTCCGTCTTCCAAACTATAACCCGGTGGGACAAACAAACTGTAGGTGTGATACGGACATTGATATTAATACTAATAGACAACGCAAGCTACAAACAAAGCTGACCATTTCTAGTTTTTTAAAATCAATCAATAAATTCCAATAAAAGTGGTCACTTCCACATACAATATTTTGATTTAACCCTACATAACTAAATTTATTTATTTATTTTTTCCCACACCCACCTCCCCCAGTACAGCCGGTCACCGCGGGGGTAGTAGACTATAACCCTCCACAAAAGAAAAAATACTATGGAGCGTCTTTTAATGCAAGATCATTAGCTGACGAGACAAGAATCATAGAGCTCAAAAATGCACTTTCAGATATGAAATGGGACATACTTGGAATTTCAGAAGTACGAAGATCAGGATACAAATTAGAGGACAGATAGAATTACATCTTTTGCTACTACGGAGATACAAAAGGCGAAAAAGGAATAGGATTTCCTATCAGAAGACAACAACGAACTGGTACCTAATAAATAAAAAACGCCGCTGCGGAAGACCATGCAAGAGATGGAGCGATGACATAGACACCGTTGTAGGAAGAATCTGGAGCAGACTTGCCAGGGACAGAACAGGCTGGAATGAAATGGAGAAGGCTTTTACCGCAACTTGCGGTCCTTACAATTAAATAGTTTTAATAATTTAAATTAATCAATAATCTAAAACTTATATTTTATTGTAACATGTACCTACACAAAATTAATCTAATATTTGAAATCACACAAAAATAATTACATAAATAAATTAGATGAATGATATTGTAATACATATTATGTAGAGTAGCAATTCGTAAAATAAATAAGAAAAAAAAATGTAAGTATAAAAGTAAATAAAAATTAAATCAATATTTTACATGTATGAAGTGCATAATATAATAAATAGTAAATGTAATTTATTTAAGTTGCCAAGATAATCTTAACCATAAGATAGGGACTACAAATTTTAACTATATAAGAAAATTCAAAAATAATTACTAACTCAAAAATGCAATGTGTGATGCTGATGTATTTAATTGGCAAGTTAATTATGTAAGGAATCAATAAAAGCTATTTTATTTTATTTATTTTATTTAACTAAATTTAGTCAGAATGACTACGTGACTCTTTGCATAAGTCTAGTTCATCGTATACTTTAGCGTACCCCCAAGGGGATACGTGTCGTGGTACACCCTGTGAGACTGCAAAATCGAAAGCAAGTAAGTATTGCACCAAAAACACATATAAATAATATTCAAAAATATATACAGTATGAGTATAAAATCATCATCATCAGCATCAGGTCGTTTTTAGTCTCAATTGCAAAAGAACAACCCTCTCTGTACTACCAGAGCCATATACTCGTATTAGCCAGAGCAGCCAGAGGATTTGGCCTACGCTCTCCTCGCTGGTCAAACGGGTTGGAGACTTGGAGAGGTATCATTGATCTGTATAAGCTTTGTTTAGCTCTTTTTACAGTTTAAAAGCCAATAGAGAGAATGGGTGAAAATACAAATTATGTTAATTGGGTGATGCGGCTAGCAACCCATCACCAAAATATCGATATCGATATTTTTCACTCCGCGTATGATTCCTACTACCCTACGCAAATTATCGCTATACGTCGAGTTTTTTAGCGGGAGGTCAAGGGGTTCGGTTGGGGTTTGCTTTAAATTATTTTACAAATTGATTTTAGTGGACTTTATAATATGAAATTGGTGTTGTTTGGTGTTATAAATGCTCATAACATGAACAATGTGTGAAATAGTTAAAGTAGACAGTCATAGAACGGCTGTAGTGATATTTATTTTGCGGACTGTGTGGGCGTCGTCCGCTACTCAATCGTCTATGTAAACCAGTGGACTCGTATAGATTTGTCGCCAGAAGCTCCCTTGCAGCAGTCAAAGGCCTACACCACCCTTTGATTACCTAGTTAGGATTAGTTTAGGGTAGGATTAGGAATAAAGAACAAAATTAAAGATAGGCTCTAAAGGACTTGTATCCAGAGCCGTAAAATTATTTATTAAAAAAAACGCTATACGTCAAAAGAGTTTTTGGCGGGAAGTCAAGGGGTTCAGTTGGGGTTTGCTTCAAATTATTTTGCAAATTGATTTTAGTGGACTTTATAATATGAAATTGGTGTTGTTTGGTGTTATAAATGCTCATGCTCATGAACAATGTGTGAAATAGTTGAAGTGGACAGTCATAGTACGGCTGTAGTGAAATTATTTTGCGGACTGTGTGGGCGTCTTCGGGCGTCGTCCGCCACTCAGTCGTGTATGAAAACCAGTGGACTCGTACAGATTTGTCGCCAGAAGCTCCCTTGAAGCAGTCAAAGGCCTACACCACCCTTTGATTGTAACTTGTTAGGATAAGGTTAGGTTAGGAATAGGAATAAATAAAAAAAAATAAGATAGGCTCTAAAGGACTTGTATCCATAGCCGTAAAATTATTTAATAAAAAAAATTGGTTGTCTGTAAAGTCGGTTTACTGACGATAGTTGAACGTGACAACGTTCTTACCTTTATCGCTGTAATTATCGTTGCTATAAACAATTGACACCACATTCACTTTTCACTGCACTTGATACTCGATCAAAACATGTAAATGTACAATGTAATATAGTATAGCAGCTGTCCACGCAGACGCATCGCTCACTCAAGTAGGAGAGAGACGGATGTCGAACGCTGCCGAACGCAAAGGCCGATTGTGCTTCTTTGTCGCTCGTTCCGCGCTCTTGCTTGCACTTCAAGCCTTACATGGAACGCCTCAGAGCGAGGTAACGCCGCATGAGTCATGTTTTTTCGTGCGTGCAGCCGGCTCTATCGAATTATAAGACGTTGTCACGTCAAAAAAATCGCTATACGTCACGATTTGTATCAACCAATGACAGCGGTGAAAATGCTTCCCCCCCGCACCAAATCTGCGTGCGTTAAGTTTCTTTAAGAAATGTGTCTTTGCGCTGTCCATAGGCTGAACATCCTTGATAAAATTAGATGATCTTTAAGAATAAAACTTATAGTGTCCATTATGCTTAAGCTCTATGGAAACAAACAACAATATTCGCGGTAAGTAATCTGTCTCTCTGCTAAATATTTTATTAAAAGGGCCGGCAGACAAATCGGTCTGGATGTGTTGAGGGTTACAAAGCTGCGACATGCTTCTTCATCCGCAATAAAACGGTTTTGTTTGTGTAAGTTGGAATGGATTTGGTGACTCTATTTTGCAAACAGAATAGGGAAGGCATGAAAATTTTGAAAACACATGAATATTTTTCTGCTATTAGGAATAACATACATGTTTACCATAAAAATGTATCAGATTTTTCTGTTTATACAAAAAATATGAAAAATGATTGATTTAAATTACGTAAAATTTACCTCCTGACGGGTGTCGTCGTCATTTTCTTTTGCCCTGCCAGTCTGACGTTTTAAAAATAATGATTTCAACTGTCAATTTGACAACTAAACTGCCATTTTGGTAAAATAGGTACCGATTTTGACCACTATGACAGTTAAATGACATATTATGTCATAATTTAGGTACATTGGTACATACTAAATTTACAAATAGGGGATCGGACAGGTCTTACCAAAAAATCTTTATTGTAAATAGAAATTATTTTAATTAAATAAACTGACCATTCAATAAGTATTTTTGTGAAATAATAATGATTTATATTTTTAAATCATAAAATAAAATGCGTTTTTTGCAATATTTTTAATCTGTTTGCCACCTTGTACGAAACACCGATCACAGCGCGTTACGTTATTCGTTTGTAATTGTCATTTTTGACGGCTGGGGTAACCTCAAAATGTCAACCATAGACGTCAACATTACTATGCGAATTTGTGGCCTTCACTACTGCCATCCTTTTCACCACTTGATTGTTTAATCAAAAACAGATGACGTCACGCGGCCAAGGTGACAAATGGGAGCGTTTACGCGGCATTTTTACGCATTCAAACTTTAAATGTAAATTATGTATAATATATTTACAGCCTTATTTAAATAAAATATTTTTTTATGGTAATTAATAACCATTCTAATTACTTTCAAACACTTTGTGAAAAGTTGTCCGATCCCCTATTGTCATTATTTCAAATTTGATTTTAATTATGACATAACAAACAATGTAATTTCAGTCCGTCCACATATCTAAATTTAAATTGTAAGTTTGTTAGTTGACGTCTTTGGAAAAAATGCTGCAGTGCAGTTTGTTGCCGCTTCTTCTGCACTAGCGCCTAGGTGATGCGGCTGTGATGTAACTAACTTATCTGTAAGTAACGATTTGCCATCAACATTTGTGCAAAACAGAACAAAGTGACTATTACTATGAGATATTATACATATAGAGATAAAAGAGATATTTTGAATTAAAAAAAAATTAACTGAAAAAATTAATTACTTAATTATTTCGTTTATATATTGCTAAGTAAGTACGCTCTACTCTACACAAGCCTTTATGATCTGTACCATCACAAAGGAGTCCAAATAGTTGATCACGTCTCTCCAAACAAATGAACCCTCGCCAATAGGAATGTCCCCGCGAATCACTCACGCTGACAGACAAGTATTTACGAGTGCCGCTATGGAAAAAGTTTCCAATTTTTCATTTAACGCAATCGACGCGACAAATGGTCGGCGGACATGACCGAGCCGCCTTCCTTATTGTTCTGCGGAGCCCTAAAATTAAATTTAAGATTGACGGGGGCGAATGCTTGCGTTTTCTCAAACGACGGAGTAGGATTTTAAGTGGCTGAGTAGAAATTGTTTTTTGTATACTTTTTGGATGTACTTGGTTAAGGAATTTAGTTTTTTACATAACTACATATAGTCGTGTGGTTCCCAGCAGAGTAGAATAGGACCACTCCAAGTCTTCCCGTGGATTTCGTAAAAGGCGACTTAGGAAATACTAGTTAAAGAAAGCTTATAGACATCAGTGAGAACTCCCCGACCCGTCTGACCAGCAGCGTGGGGAGTGTAGGCCAAATCCTCTGACTGCTCTTTCTAATATATGGCTGTGATGGTACAGAGATAAATATAGATAGATAGATAGATAGAATAAGACAAATAACACTGATTGAGCTAGCCTCAAAGTAAGTTGAAACTTGTATTATGGGATACTAACTCAAAGAACTATATTTTATAATAAACAAATAAATATATATATGGACAGATCACACAGATTGATACATATATAGTAGTGGAGTAATTATATCCATTCAATGTATGGGAACCAATATTTCTTGGATCAAAGAATGAGCCATGGCACACTTATTCCTTAGGTAGACTAGAGTGGAATACGACCGAGAGTCAGCGGCTCACACCCTGTGGGAAGGTAGGGGGAGGGGATGAACTTTTCTTACTCCGCGTGCACTGTGACTCGTCATAACTGCAAATTTATAGCTACTAGGGCAAGTTTGGTATCGTTTTCAGATAAATAAAAGATGGTCGATTGATTTCTGAACCAAAAAAAGATTATTTCCATACAAAAAAATAGAATAATATTTAATTTTTTTTTTTTTTTATGACCATAACATTTGAACGTGTACCAGTATATGCTTTAAAAATATATTTAAAAAGCCGCATTCTTATAGATTCCAAAAATATAAGCTTTGTTGAAAGTTTAATAAAAAAAACTTGTTTAAAAAAATATTTATCTCGACGCGGCAGAAGAAAAAACAGGCAGTGAAAAAATAATCCTTACTTAATTTTATAAAACATTCTTATTAAGTTACAATACTCACATTATGTGTGTATACAGGCTGACTTTTTATCCACCTGCTAAATTTTAAGATTAAAATTTTTCGTCCTCCCTTACAAATCAGCGCTCAGCCAAACGGATTTTGTATGGGAGGACGAAAAATTTTTATCGATTTTTAATAACTTTTTTTATCGAAAGTAGTTCAGTATTATGGACTGAACTTGCTCCAAAAATTTAGCAGATGGATAAAAAATACCGTCATCTTTAAAATCGTATAGCTGAATTAGACTTAGTGACAATTTTGAGTGACATAAAGGTCTGTAATTAATCGATCAATATAGATATGTGCTACAAATACCTACATGTTATTATATTTTATTTTTATATACATTTTCCTTCGCAATCGCGCAACTTCGTGCACTTAAGTTGCCGCTGCAAGCACCTGCACCTGTGGCCGCCGCACTTCTTTTTGCATCTGCACCTGATCATCTCCACACATGCTTCGGCAGCCACTGGCAAGTCTGTCCATGTAGGTTGCCAGCTGTCGCCGACTTTGCTCCATCCCCATTTAGATGGATCAGGAAGATTTTGAGTCGGCGACATCTGATCCCATACATAGACAGCTTGAAACACCGCCCGCAGGAAATGTTGGTATAGAGCGGCTTTTGTCGGAGGTAGATTTTCCAATTGACGGTCTTTTTTCGTAAATAAATGCTTTCGGGCTTCGTTCACCGTAGAAAATGAACTGGATCTGAAAGAAAAAGTATTTAAGATTACAAATTAATGCAGTAAACATTTGATGTGATATTTTGCCTCTAACGCGATTAAATCACAACGTTCTGATACTTTTGCCAAAATTTTATAATCATTCAATATTAATAATGAGAACGTTAAGCTTTACTACGCACATTTGCCAAAAGTGGCCGTTTTTCGCAAATGTGCGTAGTAAAGCTTAACGTTCTCACTTTAAACTGTAAACAGTAGTTCATAAAATACTTTGAAGGGTTATCTAGGATTTGGTAGTAGCAAAATTTTAAATAATGTCTCCGTTTTCTTTGAAATTATTTATTTTAAATGGGGGCAGCACTGGACCCCGGAAAATTTAGGTACGGCCTTACAATTATTCCGTGAATATGTATAATCAAACATATTCACGGAATAATTTTAAACGGAATTACTTCACATTTGTGCAAACATCGAAATTGGTAATTGAGTATGAAGGTTCCAAGGTGTAATGGTTAGCACTCTGGACTTTGAAGCCAGCGAACCGAGTTCAAATCTCGGTGGAACCTACTCTTTTTGACTTCATTAGGACCAGTGGCAGATTCTCTAGCAGGCTGAGTAGGCTGGAGCCTAGGGCGGCAAATAGTGAGGGGCGGCAAATCTTCTTATCAAAGTAAGTGTATATTTAAAACTAGCTGTGCCCGCGACTTCGTTCGCGTGGTTGTCGGAACGTAATGTTATATAGCCTAAAGCCTTCCTCTATAAATGGACTACCCAACAAAAAAAGATTTTTTCAAATCGGACCATTAGTTCCTGAGATTAGCGCGATTAAACAAACAAACAAACCCTTCCGCTTTATAATATTAGTATAGAATGTTATTAGATATGTAATATAAGCTAAATCTTGGTTACAATTAGAAAATCGCTGTCGAAATGTTCTGAAGTAATTTTTCTTGAAATAAATGTTACGTTCTCCTGTAAATATAGCGCATCAATCAATAGCGACTGATACTGCAGCCGCTTTCATATTTCATATTGCCACCTAACCTCTCATAGTCCAGGGGCTTTACTTTAAAAGCTCGTGCGTGTTATTACACGCATCTATTACTCTTTTATGGATTCATAATTCATCATTATTTAAGCCGCATGACGTCCGCATGCTGCCCCTACCAATAATTTCCAAATAACCGATCTAAATCGGCCTGAATACAGCATTTTCGGCGACATTGGTTAGGTCGTCTGATTACCTTGTAGGTGGATGTTCTACGCTTCACGATGTCGCCATTCGATAACCTTTTTCTTCTTCGTCTAAGCACATTTCCGTTTGCATCCTCAGCTGTGCTGCTTCGGAGCCTGGGGTGCGCTTTCCCGCTTTCCCGGGAACCACCTTTTTATACACTTTGAATTGCTATGCTTTGAGTGCATCAATATGATGGTAAAGTCATAAAATCTCACATTTCACTTTCTAAAGACGTTTTACTCGTTATTTTTTGGACTAAAGTGGATGGCTGTTGGGGCTGCCGTCTTTTTAACTCAATATTTATTTATCTCCACACGAGAAATGGGGTGAATAGACTAACGCCATGGTTACCCGAGGATCCAGCGTCACAGAAGTAGGCCGAGAAAGAGATGGCGCGATGACGACGCATTTCAGTTGGGTGGACTGGGTGGTCAGCGAGGTAAAGGATAGAGACACATGGAAGTAAACGGGAGAGACCTTTGCCCAGCATTGAGACGATATAGATACGTTAAAAAATCTTTCTCGTGTGAATTAGTGGATACCCGAGATACCAAAACTTCATCAATTTCATCATAATTTCGCAATAAAGCGAGAAAAAATATTTGTAAGGTAATGTCAAACTTCTATAATATATCAGTTATAAGTTGGTACTCAAACTTGTCTTGATAACAATGTTATCATTGTTGCTTTCGAAATCAGGATGCTGGTCTGTTACTCCATAAATTGATACAACAGCCGACGTTCGATAGTGTATTTCAACATCTAACCAAATTAGACTCACACAATTAGAAGTTGGACTGCCTCCGTGGTCCAGTGGTCTAGGCGTCTGCCTTGTGATCTGGAGGTCCTGAGTTCAAAACCTACTGGGAAGCATACTTTGTGAAAAGTTGTTTCCAGTCTGGTTAAGATATTGCAGGCTTGAGTCAACTGATAATCCGTGAAGGCACGTAAAGCTGTTGGTCCCGAACGCCATCTAGCGTTTGTATCTATACTAGGATTGGTTCTATTGTTCTTCCAATGGTCTACCCTTTGGGTTGCAGAGGTCGAACGGCAGTCGCTCTGTGTAAAAACCAGTAACCTCGTCTAATCACCTGGGATAGGTAGCGGACCCCGGGCTCTGAAGCGTATCCGCTGACGATGCAACCGGAGCGGGAATACGCTCGGATGATGATGAAATATAAGTCAATTCATTTGTAATAAAGTTCAATAAGTAAACATTTAGCCATGTGGTTTCTAGCAGAGTAAAATAGGACCACTCCAAGTCTTCCCGTGGATGTCGTAGGCGACTTAGGAAACACAAGGTAAAGCTTATAAACATCAATGAGACCTCTCTAACCCGTCTGGCCAGCGTGGAGAGTGTAGGCCAAATCCTCTGACTGCTCTGGCTAAGTATGGCTCTGGTAGTACAGAGAGGATCGTGCTCCTGCAGTGGAGACTAAAAAATACCTGATGATTATTAAATAAATATTTTATTAAATAGTCTACAACTCTTGGATTACAGAGCTTGTAGGTGTTTTCCCTGTTCAGATATTGGCAAAAAACAATATTTTATACCGGTCGCTAAGCGCTCGGGCAAATGTATTCCGTGGACGCGGGGACACCGTACGTGGGATAGGGTTTTGGGATATATCTTGCGATATGTTAGTTTTATTACACGACTGCCCGAAGAGGAGTGTATTGTTTTTAGGTTTCATGTATGTTTGTGAATTTCTTTATTCTGCCGTCACTTTGAAATGCCTCAACAGATTTGGACGTGAGCTATATTTTTTTAATTGAGAGGTAGTTCTGTTTTGTATATTTTAAATAATATTGACTTGTTTGATAGCTTATAAACGTTAATAATTTAAGCCAGTTAGCAATTATAGTAAATTATTTCATTTTAAAGTTTTTTTTTTAAATTTGATATAGGTATGTTTTTATATATTCTTCATTCTTCCATACTGCAGTAAGTTTTTTCGCGGAGATTGTTAACGCTAGATGTGACCCAGACTAATTATAGTCCAAAGCTTTGTCTACCTAATAATAAATAAATATGTAGATAGAAACAAATCACGCTGATTGAGCTAGCTCTAAAGTAGGTTTAAACTTGTGTTATGGGATACTAACTTAACGATACTATATTTACAAATATATTTTTCATTTAACGCCAACTTCTGGCCCGCACACCGACTATATCAGGTCAACGAGTTGGTGCCATTTCTTTGCGCGGTTACCCTAGTCCTTACGCTAGTAATATATAATGTTCCTAGCAGATTAGGACCACTCCAAGTCTTCCCGTGTATGTCGCAGCTTATAAACATCAATGATACCTCTCCAACCCGTATGGCCAGCGTAGAGAGTGTAGGGCAAATCCTCTGACTGCTCTGGCTAATATATGGCTCTGGCAGTACAGAGAGGGTCGTGCTCCTACAGTGGAGACTAATAAACGGGCAAGTGCGAGTCGGACTCGTACATGAAAGGTTCCGAACCTCCGTACAATGTTTTAAAACGCTAAAAAACATTTTTTGTATGACGACCCCTTTAAATATTGTCTTTTTTTTATTTTTAGTATTTGTTGTTATAGTAGTCATAGTAATACATAATCTGTGAAAATTTTAAGTATCTAGTTAATGCCATTATAAAGATCGTGTTAAAAACGCTGAAAAAAACACGTTTCTTGTATGACGACCCCCTTTCATTTTTAACTTTTTTTTGATTTTCAGTATTTGTTGTTATAGCGGCCACAGTAAATATAATACATAATTGGTGAAAATTTCAATTCATTTCTTAACCGATCCTAGTGAAATTTTGTGAGCAGGTTTGATAATTATATTGAACTTTTTGTCGATTCAATTTAATTTTTTTTTTAAATAGTGGTAGTATGAGGTTGAAAACCTTGTAAAAAACATATTTTTCCTCGTTTGAAGTTTTTAATTTAATATGAAGTATACTCACGGGCTCTATAGCTCATAAACCCACTAATATATAAACATAAAATAATTTTTGTATAGGAATCATTTTAATGGGCAACTCTGTGGATCATTCTGATTTTTTTAAAATTCAGTATCACTACCTGAACCTGCCCTTAAAACATTAGCACCTAATATTAGCTATAATGGTAATGAAATTCCCGAAGCTTTGTTTTGATATTAGAATTCCTGGAGCTTTGTTTTGATACCAGGAAACTTTTCTGTAGAGTTTAGGCGATAGTACCTAAATATGTAATATTTGTGGTTTAGGTTACTATTTGCTATGTGTTATTACTTTTATATGTAATATCTGTTGTTTAGATTACTGTTCGCAAATAATCTAGCGTCTTTTTATTTAAAAAAAATTACTATCAGGTGATCCGAGCATATATCCGTAACTGTTTCACATACACCCTCTGTACCATCTCTCGGCCATCACATTAAATATTGACAAAATAAAAATGTAGAATACCAGCGGACGTGCGCCCGTTATGGCGACGTTTGCCCGCCAAGGAGCGATTCCATTTTCAAATGTTGCTCGCCAATAAATATCTTATCGAGTTACAATGAGGCAAACGGGGGCGCCGCGGGACTATTCGCCACATTTACCCTATTCTGACGTTATCTGTGGCGTTTGGATGTTTCGTTTTTGAAATTTGACAGCTACCGGTCAAGGGTTAGAATGATTGAAGGAGTTTGAATATCTTATTTTCGGTCTTAAGTGTGACAGACTGACAAGTACAGTCAGGTCCAAAAGTTATAACTAGAGATAATTAGTAGATTGTGCTACAAGGCGTAAAGGTGATAGTTTTAACGCCAGGGCGCTACTTTGAATCCAGAGCGAAACGAAGGATGCCACAATAGAATCACGAGCGTAGCGAGGGATTCAAGTATATCGCCCAAGATAAAACTATTACCCTACCGTGTAGCACATTCTTCTTTTCATCTCCATCTATGAGAAAAAGCGAATATATACTGGGTGGCGCAAAAGTAAAGACCCTATTTGGTTCAGCTATAACATTTTTTCTAAATTAGAAAACTAGATTTAGGTTTTTTTAAATGTATATTTGTGCCATTAAATTTCGTACCATTAGGATTTAAAGATGATGTCTTTTAAATGGTGACCTCCAGAGTTGATACACATTTGAGCCCTATTTATGACATTTTGCATAACTTGCCGTAACACTTCCTGCGATATGTTCGTTATTTCTTGACGAATGTTTTCTTTTAGAGCTGCGAGAGTCTGTGGCTTGTTCACATACACCCGAGATTTCAAAAAACCCCAAAGAAAGAAGTCTGGACTGGTCAGATCGGGTGATCTTGCAGGCCAAGGCAAATCGCCAAAACGAGAGATAACTCGGCCTGGAAAAGCGTCCCTCACTAAGTCCATAGTGTTTATTCCACGTTCTTGGGGAGTAAAACGGTCCATGTTTATTTTCAGTGTATTTTACATTTGTTCACTACACAATTTTCAACAACAGAATGACAGAAAATGTCATATAAAAAAAATAAAAGTATTTTCTTTAGTGCCAGTACTTTTGCGCCACCCAGTACCTATAATGAAAGTAGAATACCTACATATACGAGTACCTAATCAGAGTTTAACAGTCAGTTACTAACCTTTATTTGGTGGCGTTTTCACTGAAGAAATACTATGAAAATATTTTTCTAGGACCACCACATCTTATACATATTCCAGTTATTAAAATCGTTTCATTACTTTTTCCTTGTGTGTTAATTCTTTATATATTTAAATATGTATATTATACGTAAACTTCATATTTATTAACTATCGGCCTCATCAAGAAATTAGTCACATTTAAAATAGTTGTAAAAATAACCTAATAGTTCCATAATAAAATTACTATTTAAATCAAAGACAACAATTGCGCGTTTTTATTGGTTTTAAATAAATTATTATTTTGAAGCAAGAGAACCAAAACATTTTGACCTACAGTCATCCACGTAAAACGTGTTGTATTCCAATTTAAAAAAATTACGACGCCCTTGCCTATATTTTATAATTTTAAAACTAAATTCTTCTTTTTTTTAGCTGGCTGCCAATATTATTTTGGATTCTACATTCGTGTTCCGTTTTCAAATGTGTTTTAACGCCTAGGGAATTTACTTTTTACTTTTCAGTGTCTAGAGAATTACCAGTGACTTTAGCCCCAAATATTTGGGATAAAATCATCGTTTTTCAAATAGATGAGATGAAAAAATAGTTATCGCCTTCCTCATAATAAAACATTATTTAAGCGTGTTCATTGCAAGATCTTAGGCCTAGAATTATGAAATTTCTTTGAAATTGTAAAATTATGCCGAAATTTGACGTTTGTATCGAAAAGACGTAAGGAGGGGGGGACTCATATGGAGTGCAGATTTTTTATAATTATTTATATGGTGGTAAGTATTTCGTAGCATTATTTTGAACAAACTTGATGTATGTTGGACTTGATAGTGATAGTACAAACTCTTTTGGAAGCCTTTTTTAGGGTTCCGTAGTCCACAAGGAACCCTTATAGTTTCGTCATGTCTCTCCGTCCGTCCGTCCATCTGTCTGTCCGTCCGGGCTCGTACTCCGCCGCTACTGTACCGATTGTCACGAAAATTGGTGGAGAGATAGATATTGAAGTTTTAAAAGCTGGTTTTTAAAATTATGAAAAAATGTTTTTTTTCAGCCTCATACCTCAAAGTATGTACTTTCGATTAAAACTATAGCGGTCTCGGTATCATAGATAGTTATTTTTTAATACGTCATAAATCGTTAACCGCAATTTACCTTTAGAACTTTTATATTATGTTATTTGCTGCTACGGAACCCTTCATGGGCGAGTCCGCCCGCACTTGGCAGCTTTTTTTATTGCTCTTTGTTTAAAACTATCAGATGTGCTGAATCTAATGCTACCGTCACTGCTGGTCTGGTGACGTAAGTACATTATTGTAGGTATGTTTTCAAATCAAATCAAATTCTTTATTTGCTTAATAAGAGTACAGTGTTGTCTTATAATTAAAAATATAGTCCTTCTTATTAACCCTTTCGGGTATAGCAAAATTTTTACATACATATTTATCTATTTTCTCCTAAAATTTTACAATTTATCAAATAAAAAATCCTTAATACTATAATAACACTTACGAGTACCTGTCAAAAAGAGCTTAATTTTTTTCTTAAACAAAGTTAAATTTAAATCTTTATATTCTTTTGGTATTTTATTATATATCTTCGGTGCCATACATACTACACTGTCATGCAATAAAGCAGTTTTAGATGAATGCAGACACAAGTTATCACAATATATCTTACGTCGGTATGTGATCAGTTTCACATCTTATCTAATTTCTTTCATAAAATAAATTGGTTTACTCTGTGTTTTTACCACTGTTCGATAACCTATTGATAACGAATAAATAATTTACAACTGGTTGATTAGAACAGATATACCTTTAAGTTAGTATGTATTTAGTAGCAAATAGGTACTTTAGTAAAATATTAAAAAAACATTACATTAAGTATTAAATGCACAAGTATGTTTATATCTATGTTCCTATTCAAAAACTTACCAAACTATTTTAACAGGAGGGATCTAAGCAAATTAATAAATATAGAAATAAATAAGTACCTACCTACTCAGCGAAAAATATGCATGCATACTTACATATTAACAAAAACATTATAAGTCCTACTTCGCCAGCAGTATTTTTTTACAAAATCATGTTTCTTATTCATCACAGAATACAACGAGAGTAATATATTTTACTGGAATATCGCCTTTCTATTTTGGTACGAGGCATGTCGAGCCGAGTAGATAGTCTATGTTAAAATTAGCGTAGTGCTAGAGTGAAAGTGGTCGTTGTTGCTCGTCGGAGCAAACTAGCAATTTCGACATTGCTGCCAGCCGGTTCCATGGTGTAATGGTTAGCACTCTGGACTCTGAATCCAGCGATCCGAGTTCAAATCTCGGTGGAACCTGATCTTTTACTGCTTGAACTTTTTTTTCGACACTTAAGTATTCCGTTTTAGATGTATTACTCAAGATATCTGTATTGTTTGATCCCAAGCATCTATCCTGAACCTATGTGTCCAACGTTATAATGCTTTAGATAAAATTGAAAACCACATTAGATAATATCCAAAACCAAGTTTAAACAAAGATAGGTATTTAAAAAAAAAAAAAATTCCTACAAGGTTTTATTGAAAGGCGTAAGAACTTATTAAGGCAAATATAAGCCCGAACTCGATGGGGTTATGCCGTTTTATTACAGGAATATCAGGATCTGTGGTTTCTATAGCCACCTTCCGCCTCCATCATCAGATCAGCTTCTGTCATAATAATATTGCATTGTTATCTGATTTACATTAGCATACAAAAATTAATACAATACAATACAATACAAATTATCTTTATTGCACCATAATAATTCATAAAATAAAAATAACAAACACAAAGAAAATATTGGTACAAAGGCGGACTTATCGCTAGATGCGATCTCTTCCAGTCAACTAATAAGTAACATTAATCTCAATTAGAAACCGGGAAGTGGCTCAAATTTTTAACTTGCTAGGCCCAAAACACAGCAAACAGGGCGAGCTAAATAAAAGCTTGTAAAACAAAAAGATCTAATAGGCGCACACTGTTAAAAATTGTGTAATTTTACTAAAAATTATGTAATTTTACATGCAAAAAATTACATACCTAAACCTGTAAAATTCCCGAAAAAATCTGGGAAATTTACGAAAAAATATGTAAAAATTATGTAAAATTTCATATTTTTCGGTAAAATTCATCTTTTTCCGTAAATTTCCCAGATTTTTTTGAGAAATTTACAGAATAATGTAATTTTTTGCATGTAAAATTACATAATTTTTAACAGTGCAAAAGCTGCTTTGTATAACATACCTAATAAAAAATAAACATCACTTTTGACATACGAATATTTATCTAATCAAATCATTTATTTGCAATAGTAGAGTCATAAACAGATATTATTTTTTAAATATAAGACCTAGCCAACATAACCGAGAAAGTAAATTGTAAGACAAAACATAGCAAGAGCTCTTATGAAAAATAATATGAAAAACAATACCAGTTATCAACAAAGATAATGACGTCACACATATGTTTTTGTGGGATTTCTCAAATTAGTTATTATATTGATAAGTAGCATCTGTTTAAATAATATCGATTATTTTTTACTTTACTACAAAAGAACACATTTTGCAGCATGTATTTTTAAATGTTATTTTTCTCTTCATTCACTTCTACAAGATTGTTAATACGTTGCCGGTTTCCCAACACCGAAATCCGGCTACGTACTAATACTACGGGATATTGGTAAAACGGTCATAAACTGTAGGGTTACTCCAAAAGCGGTACGCAAGACGTACGTTATTGCGTATCCGTGTTTGTGTATCAAGCAAAGTTGAGCGGTAATACATGATGATAAAGTCTAATTTGGTTTAATATATAAATGGGACGCCGCTACCGGATGACAATCGTATTATTTTATGGAGTAACCCCCCAGGGCATGGGCAGGTCACCTGACGAAGTAATGGCAGGTGGAGCAAAGCTTTGAACAAATGATGGCCTAGGACATGTGAAAGAAGCGCCGGACGTCCATTGATGAGATGGGTTGGTCGCATGCTATGTCGCATAGTCAAAGTCGCGGGTCGCACCTGGATGAGAGCAGCACAGGACCGAAATAGGTGGCGTTGATGAAGAGAGGCCTATGCTCAGCAATGGACGGAAGAAGGGCTGAGATGATGACGAGCTTTTGTTATACCTATGTTTATTTAAGGAAACAACTCTATACGAGAAATCAAAATATATATATTTTGATACTATATATTACCTTGTTTCATAATAAAACCCAAAGATATCAGCCGACAAATGTATACCAAAAATACCGCCTGCTACCGGGCGACTAGCAGGCGGTAGCCGATCAGTAAGGTCATTAGTTCAGCCATTTATTATAAAATTAGGTTTTTTCATTACGGTTTTATGGTTGTGTTATTGATTCTGACTCCAAGACCTCAATATAGCTAGGGTATGTAAAACCACCCTGTATAACTCTCTAGAAAACAAATTAACCCTAAAATTCCTGTCACATTCGCTAACCACATGCAAACCATAGGAAAGCCCACGAGTCCTTTAGAAAAAGGACGGTGAAGTCACAGCCGCGCCTCGATTAACTGATTACCTTAATTAAAAAGCTAACTCTTTCCCGCGCCTTGGGAATCGAGCTAGGGGCGTGGATACGTGGATTAAAAATCTATGTCTGTCAGGTGAAACGGTAATCGAATGATTAAAGCTATAAACAAGGGTTAAACGGTTTGCTTTCCTAAACCTAGCAATCAGTGACTTCTTTGGAGACAATGCTGCAGTGCAGTTTGTTGCCACTTCTTCTGCACTAGCTTCTGGAAAGCCGCATTAAACTTAGCTGTAATTAAACAACTTGACATCAACAGTTGTTGTAAAATCAATTAGTAACAATATGGCTATCTACACTAATATTATAAAGAGGAAAGATTTGTACCTATTTTTGTATGTTTGTATGTTTGTAATGAATAGGCTCAAAAAGTACTGGGCCGATTTAAAAAATTCTTTCACCGTTGGAAAGCTACACTATTCCCGAGTGACATAGGCTATGTGTGTACCACGGGCGAAGCCGGGGTGGACTGCTAGTGAATTATAAATATACGCAGGGCGCAGTCTGCCGCTTTAGGGTGATAGAATGTATCTGTATTATTATAGGATACATTTGATCAGTACGATTTCTAAAAATCCTCTTCTATGTATCTCCAGAGACTACGATAAGGATTCTTAAAAAATAGCGTGAAAAAGTTTCTTCAAGACTGGCAGGCGTGCACACAGTCGTATAACCACTTGTTATCAGGTGAACCTCTAGTAGGAAAGTAAGGTTCACGTTGTGGCGCAACTCCAGCTTCACGACCCTCAGCGTGATGTTTGTCTTCACGCGAACTTACTTCACCACTTCCTCTGCTTTTGTTAAGTGTAAGAGTCAGGTCACGTACAGCTGCGTCGTCTGGATGGCGAGGTGCAGCAAATGATTCGGTCCTGTCAGTGCAGGTCCACACTGATTCCGACATGATGGCTTTTTTATCCTTCTCTCTACTCTTATGAAGCCATCTTTGTCTTCATGTCCTTTATTATTTATTTATTTTACTCTTTATTGCACACAATTTAACAAATTAGACACAAATAATAGAGATAAATTTTAGCATACAAAAGGCGGCCTTATCGCACAGCAATCTCTTCCAGGCAACCTTAGGGTAGTATGGATACAAAAGAAATTTAAATATGTTACAGGTGAGGTGCAATATTTCAAAGGAGATATACAAATAAAATATTATAGATACATATAATAGATACTTATATAAAAAAATATTTACATATATATATATATATATATATATATATATATATATATATATATATATATAATACAAATACGGTAGTGTACACGAAGAAAGTAGGAACCTAAACAAGATGCGAAAGGAAAAGAGTGACTTACAAAGAAGAAAGGAAGTGTGATTTGACCACTTAAAATAGTTTCAGAATATTTAGTTACACGTTATATATATATATATATATATATATATATATATATATATATATATATATATATATATATCGCTCAATGTTGCTTGATACTACGCAGACGTAGTTACGTATGCTAACATCCGTTTATTTATTGCATACAAATTCATACAAGTTCACCCGAACAATAATAACAAATCGATTGATATCTCATTTGTGTAAATTAGATAAGCAGTTCGGATGCTACGGTGGAACAGACACAAATACCAACATATATACATACATACGTAGACTGCTAAAATCATTACCCTTCCGTTTGGCTCCGGATGGGTCTTACACTTACTTGGGGCCAAGCAAAATCCGCCCAGAGCTGTAATTTAAAAACTAGGAGAAAATCTTATTGACCTCAGCACGACAATATTTTCTACAAATCGGTCAATTTGATTTCAGGATTTGAGGGCGTCGAATGCGATAATGTTTTACGTAAATTTAAAGAATATATGTATTTTTTCCATATTCTATTTTTCGACACTTATTTGTTTATCTTATTATTTACATTTACCGTCATTTCGCGCGTCCCAAACCCAACGCATTTTAACCGTAACTCGCACCTCTATCTCTCTAATGTGTCACCGAGCCTAACCCTTCCGATTACGATCTTATCGCGCACATTACCCCGTGAATTATTATTTCTGATTAATAAATAGTCCCAAGGCACACTGCTGCCGTCAATTACGGAATTTGATGCGTTTTCATTAAACACCACGACACTTTGGGGACAAAACGGCCTTCGAGTTAGTGGGCGTGTTCGAAAAAGTGGCGTGGTCGTATTTTCGATTTACATTTGTTTATTAGGTCATAGGTTTCGTAAGTAATAAATTACACAACAGGTAGTTGCTCGTGTTTAATTAAATTGGCATGTTTTGATGTTAAAAAAAATGTATGATAACAAAGACAACGCAACCATCGCATACCCGTAATAAATCGAACCACGCGGGCTATACTAGATCACTTAACTATACTCAAATTAAAATAACAATCAAAAAAACCAAAAAAATCGACATTTCTATAATAACGCCTGATCTATTCGGCTGCACACTTTTGTATGGAAATTCCGATTTTTTTTTTGTTTTTTGGCTGTTATGTTAATTTAATTATACTATAATGATCTATTATAGACTTGATTCGATTTATCACGGGTATGTCCCTTCCAAGTTGTATTGTAACGCTGCAGCGTTATACATCACATCATATTTACAAACAGCATTGTCATTTTCACAGCTTGACCGTTGTCTAAATCGACATTTCCACCACTTAGTTTTATGACCATTCGACCGAGTTATCTATCACTCTTCAATTTCAGTACTAGACTTATTTTAAATCAAATAAAGTGTTTGATCGTGGTTTGATCTATCTTACTTAGTACTATCTAATGTTCTTCCTCTATTTTATGTTTGGTCTTCTTCTCGTATCGAAAGCTATATTCTGTTCGTATAGAATTTTTTCCCTCCAGAGGGTTGCCACTTTCACAGCCTCACTTAGGTCACGATTAGTGCAGCTGGTAGGGCACGATGGACAAGAGAGGAAGTGTGGCATAATCTGGTCGTCATGACCACACTATATTTGGTGAAAATAAACCTATCCTGAGTGGTTAAAAGTGGCATGTCAAGAAACGTAGCAACTGTAAAAGAAGGCTAAAAATAATGGTCCAAGATTAAAAGCCATTTTACGAGTGTTTATTTTTCAATTCGTTGATAATAATTAAATAATGTAAAGACGTATATCCACGTTACTCCACGTCTGTACAAACATGTGACGTCATCTCAGGTGACTGACGGTAAATATTGTTTGACATCGTATAGTTTTAACAATTGGTTTCATTAACTCAATCCACGTGCCAAAGAAACAACAAAACGTACCTACATAAAGAGCTATAATGTATTGCATCTATAAGAGAAGTTACGCTATTACGTTTTTATCCCGAAAGGGCTAGACAGAGCCTAGGGCTACAAGTCCCAAAGGACACTCTTAGCGTGGTGGTGGAAAAAAGGAATCTAGCATCGTCTATACTATGATACATTCTACGTTTTTACTTTATCCCGGACAAGCATGGAAGAATACTTACTATAGGTAGATCTATTATATATCTATTATATTTCTTTTACTGATTAACTGCACTATTAGGCATGATGACTGAAAAATTATTTTTGGCCCATCGGTTAGATTATTAAAAAATATTGTACACATATTTTTTCTTTTCTCTGAGAAACTATAAATGACAAAGATTCAGCGCATTTAAATTTCGCACTACGTCACGCTTTCGTACGATTTTCACCCATCGGTGACGTCACATGCCCACACTCTGGAACTTAGATACTCTGTATCTTTGTGAATTTTTACTTTTTTGATAATATTTCCTGTGTTAATGAGGCGTTTTCTTCAAAAAAATATTAGTACAGTAAGTTAGGATAGATGGCGCAACAATAACTTAAATCGGTCTGTCAATGTCAAATTCATTTAAAATTTTCATGGTGTGTTCGTTTTTGGAATTGACAGAACAATTTCAATCCTATGGAGAACGTTTAACGCCATCTATTGAGAATGTTTTTAATCTCTATTTTATTTCACTCGGAAACGCGTCATTGTTGTTCCTTAAAAAGTATTTCACAAAATCAAACACAGTCAAGTACCAACGAACTAACAATAAAACTAGGTCAGTTATCCCATGTTAATCACCATCAGGCAGTTGTTAGTGAAACGAGTATGGCTAACTATCGACAAAGCCAATCCAATACTCTAATGCGCAGTTTTTCAAATAATCCAAAGAGTACAGTCAGTAACAGAAGTTCTTAAATTGTTACATCACCTATACCTACATAATACCTTCTTCGTTTAACTTTAGAGCTTGCTCTTGTCGGTGGAGTTATATAGAAAAAAAAAACATCCAAGACCCAGGTCAAATAATAACATAATATTTGATTTCAAATATTTTATTATTATACAAGCTTTTATATTGAGGTACCTTCCGATTTCATCGTCGGACCCTTTATCCTAAGTAACCAAATTAATTACTTATCAAAACAAATTAATCAAGCCCTCATCCGATTCAAGAGAGTGTAGAGTCACGGAAGTATGTCTTTAAAAAAAATTAAACGTACTACATTTCTTTTAAATAAAACTTTTTAAAAGCTTTTAAGAGAAATGTTTTATAAAAGCTTTTAAAATAAATATAAAATGAGAAATCTTTTTTTTTAAAGTGGTTTCTTGTATTTTTCTAATTTTTTTATATATTTTTCAGGTAATATCTATATATTTCAGTAAAGGGCTTTCTCGACGTTTATTCAGCAAGCTTTAAAAGATACCATGAGTTGTCACTTTTCTCAGTCATCCCTAACTCTTTTTCTTGCCCTTACAATATGAGCATCAATTTAAAATGCACTGTATAGTTATTTTAATTGTTAAGTTAATTTTAGCTGTACTGTACCTTTATAATTTTAGATTGTAATTTCCATGCTGGCTAGGAAGAAAAGAAAAAGCTTAGAATGTACCAGCTGCTTCTCTTCCCGCGCAAATTGTAAAAACCGATCGAGGGAATGGGCGAAAATGCGAATCATGTTAATAGGCGATGCGGCTAGCAACCCATCACCATTTCGATTCCTTTTTCCACCTTCTGGCCCACCATCACGCTAAAAGTGACCTTAGTCTTCGCCGGCCCTGGGCTCTGTCTACTTAGAGCCGCAAGAACCAAAATGCTCTGTCTGCTCTATTAGGGAGAAAGACGTGATGGTGTATGTATATATCACAAAACTAAAACATATTTACAGTATTCTGACTATACAACATTCTAACTAAATTGATGTACCTACTAGGTACGAATACCTGTACGAATAATTTTACGTAACATTTTTTATAGAGACTGTACTAATCAAGCCACCCCTACGATAGGCCAATTTAATAGGTAGTTCCGTGTTCTACTAATACAGGGAAGGTGGTAGCATCCAAGTGGTTTGTTGCCCATTTACCTAATAACCACCGTAACAAGTGGAGTAGGGTAACCATAGTCTATTTTTATTTTAAAGTTTTTTTATACTAATATTTTGAACTCTACTAAACAAACGTCACCTTACACAAAAAAGCTACTAACTGGGTAGTAATGTTACATATTTACTATTTGATTTCTATATAAACCGTAACTTAATTTTAAAGTTGTAATCATATGAAATGTAGTCAGTTTTTTAAAATTAACTTGCATTTTACCTAGCAAATTCGAGTACCAATTCCTTCCCTTAATTTGTGCACATTGTATGTATATATTTAAATTTATATATCCAAATAATATCTCTGTATAACTCAAAGGTTGACTGGTAGACGACGCTTTTAGCGTTAAGTTCACCTATTGTTGTGTACAATTTGTATTTCATGGACAATAAAGATTAAATAAAATAATAAATAAATATATATGGAAGGTAGTACCTAATTTTTTTATTTTTTTAATGAAGCCTTTATATCCCATAGTTGGGAAAAAGCCTCCCCTTTTGGTTTGCAATTAATTCTAAGTACTTATTTCTTATTTATAGCCTAATTTACATTGTAGTGTAGAATCAGTTCTTAGTTTAAATTACTTACATTTTACTTATAAAGACTGGACAACATATTCCTTCCCATAAATAGTCAAAAAAAGTCAGCCCCTGTAAAAGAGTAAGAGAATGAATGTATTTGTTCTTAGTGTCTCCATCTAGGGAAAGACCAATGTACTTTCAACGATAAAAAGATCCTGTGAAAGAGAGCCTGTGGTTGGGTTTATATTTTTCACTTATTTAGGACCCTTATTTAAGGCCGTACCTAAATTTTCCGGGGTCCAGTGCTGCCCCCATTTAAAATAAATCATTTCAAAGAAAACGGAGACATTATTTAAAATTTTGCAACTTCCAAGTCCTAGATAACCCTTCAAAGTATTTTATGAACTACTGTTTACAGTTTAAAGTGAGAACGTTAAGCTTTACTACGCACATTTGCGAAAAACGGCCACTTTTAGCAAATGTGCGTACAGTTTAAAGTAAGAACTAGCTTTTCCTAGCACTTTTGCCAAAAGTGGCCGTTTTCCGCAAAAATGCTAAGAAAAGCTTAACGTTATCACTTTAAACTGTAAACAGTAGTTCATAAAATAGTTTGAAGGGTTATCTAGAGCTTGATCAAGACAAAATTTTAAATGATACTTCCGCTTCCCTACAAATAATTTATTTTAAATGGGGGCAGCACTGGACCCCGATTCATTACATATACCAAAATAACCACTGGCGCAGTTCACGCAAATTTTACTAGATGCCGCTGTATGAAATTAAAACTCGCTATGGTTTCTTTTTCGAAGTAGGTATAATTGATATAATTGTCTACACAACTCCAATGAAATTTGGTTACTTACCTGGATTCACACATTGCGAAATGTTTGTGGATTTATGGATGTTTAATAGTTTTTGAAATTGCTCTCAATGTAAAATATCGAAAGCAATTATATTATAAAAGTATTAACCTTTTCACCGCGAGACGTTATGTCAGTTGTCGTGCCCCCAGCGCGAAGCGTAGTGAATCGAAAATAAGTACCTATAAAAAATAGGGATGTGCAATACTTACGTATTAAGATATCGATAATGATTACAATAGGTATAAGTATAGCATAAACTTAAGTCTCCGCGCGTATATCCATTTATCTGGCTGTCTATATAGGCTTAGAAATGACTGGGGCGATCTTGATGACGTTTTTACTATTAAGAACATTTATCCGGATACGTTTTATCTAAGTACTTATAATACATAATAATCCGCGGTCGCAGCTCCCAGGTATAGCTGCGATATTATAGGTTGTAAATTACAATATCTAAGTATGTGCGAGTGTTTCCATCCCAACGATACTACCTAAACATATGACAAACAATCAATGTAGGCAACTTTCAACTGGCAAAAATGGAAATCTATCAAGGCGTGAATGGAAAACGATGATAATATATCATCATAGCGCACTCCCGATTCGCACTCCGGAGGTCGGGGTCGGCTACCTAACTTTTTGATGAAGTTATTAGTATTTAGATATTCAGTTCAGTGGTATTTAGGTACACAGAGCAACTGCCGAGTGACCTCCGCTGTCCAAAGTTTGTGAAAGATTTGTGTTATGTTTTAATTTTTCTTGTTTGTACACTTCACCTAGGTACCTATACCATTCACCATAATTTTTATACAAATAAATGAATTGTCCAGAAGCTGATTGATGGTGTACTTACTTTAAATACCCTTACCCATACTATAATTATGAGGCATTTTTCGTAAGCTATTAAAACAAAAAGCGTTTAAAGGTTTAAAATGATTTATTAATTTGTACTTGACTTAGGTACTATATAGGTAATCACATTTAATCGTATCATAATCATGACTCACTAATAAATGACGAAGCTTTCTACTGCTGAAAGAACTTAGTAAACGTGCTAAAGGTGCAAATCAGATCATCAAGATGAAAAACTTTTTGCATGGAACTGATGATGGCAACTCGAAAACGAAAATTGACATCCAGAAGTTCTCCATATTGACGAGCGACTAGCGTACCGTAGGTACGAACGAGCTGCTATAACAGCGGCGACATACATACCTACATACTGACAGCGGTAAACGACTTTGTTTTATACTATTTAGTGATAAAGAAATTCGCAAACATACATGTACATTAACTTCTTAAATTACTCTACTTTTATAGCAGTTGGTAACAAAATTATAAGTCCGTAGGTATTTACTACTCTCGCAATTGAAATAGGTAAAAAAAAACGATGTATTAAAAAACTTACCTCATTATCAATATCAAATTCATCATCTGTATTGAATTCTTCATTATCGTCGCCTTCAAGAATTCTTATCAATTCCTCCGCAGTAGTCATCACCACCAAAGAGAATTTAACCACACGAACGCAAGCCCAACACTAAAGAAGACGGCGCTCGCCGGTGACGTCACAAGCTGTCGCTTATATGAGACGTTCGCGCTGGGGAACTACCAACATTATGTTCTAAACATCTAGGCTTAGGGATGGGAAAATCAAATCCATTGCTGACATTTCGATAGTTCATTTACTAAGTTTCAAGGACATTAAATAAAATATACACAAATATTAGTATCAAAATTATTAATTAATAATATATGTGATAATTTTAGATCTTTTTATGGTGATATAGTCGGTATAAGAAAGAATATTTCAATTTACGTTTAATTTTTATCAGTAAATAAATCGTAAATGTCCCATCCCGCGTGTCATGTATATGTGACGTTCGCGGTGGACATTAATACAAAGTTATGAAAAATATATCTGATAATTCGTCAAACTTTTGAAATTATTTTTGAGTCTTTTAATTATACGATTATAGTGAATGTTATTGTAAATGATTACTAGACTACTTATTTATCTAATATGAATATTTTTTTATCCGAATACAACAAAATGAAACAGAAAATTTGGATTTTACAAGGACTGGTTTTATGTCACGTATATGTGACGCTCGCGGAATGGGCTTGAAAATGTTTGTCACATATACGTGACGTTCGCGGCTAAAGGGTTAAGGCCTTACTTGAATTTTCCGGGGTCCAGTGCTGCCCCCATTTAAAATAAATCATTTCAAAGAAAACGGAGACATCATTTAAAATTTTGCAACTACCAAGTCCTAGATAACCCTTCAAAGTATTCTATGAACTACTGTTTACAATTTAAAGTGAGAACGTTAAGCTTTACTACGCACAATTGCGAAAAACGGCCACTTTTGGCTAATGTGCGTAGTAAAGCTTAACGTTCTCATTATAAACTGTAAACAGTTGTTCATAAAATACTTTAAAGGATTATCTAGGACTTGGTAGTTGCAAATTTTTAAATAATGTCTCCGTTTTCTTTGAAATGATTAATTTTAAATGGGGGCAGCACTGGACCCTGGAAAATTTAGGTACGGCCTTAACGGGATTCCGGACGGGGTGGGCCGTCCGGAATCCCGTTTTCCCGTCAGAGCCGTGCCGTCCGTATTATGAGTTCACACATATCATAAGAAGAAGCTCATAACCAAGAAGAACATCGGCAAAACGTCGTCCCGGTAGGTAAAAATCGGATGGCACCGTCGTCAGGGGCGAACGGGCGTCCGGGCGGCCAACGAGACACTGACGGCCCGGCCCTGAACTATGTGAACGAGTTCATACAATTCGTATGTAACCGATTTTTCTTCGCCCCTGCGACGGGGCGACGGGTTCCCGTCCGGGACGGAGCCCCGGGGCTCCGTCCCGGACGGGAACCCGTTAATCTGTGGATAGCACTTTAGTATATTTATAACGTAGAACGAATTAAACAGATACATACGTATAGGATGCATGGTTCATTCATGCAATAAATATAAAATTACGCTTTTCATATCGGTCTTTTTCTCTTGACCGAAGCCTTGTGTTTAGTCCGCATTAATTCCATGTTTTTTTACCCGACTGCGCCAGAAGGAGGGCTATGTTTTTTTAAGTGTATTTATGTATGTAAGTATATTTCTTTGGCACGATCTGCAGCCTTAACGGCTTGATGGGTAAGCTTGAGAAGTATAACTAGATTCGTCAGTTATCAGTGACACTGGGTATATCAAAATTTTTAAAGAAATAAAATTTATTTTGCATAAGTGACGTACAGGTGAAATACCTACATTAAAGTTCAGAATCACTGGGTACCCCAGTGTCAAGCCATATAAGTTGCAGAGCGTGCTAAAAAATAAACATACCTCAATATATACACTCGAAAAACATAACCCTCCCAACTGCGCAGTCGGGTAAAAAAGTGCTGTTTTACATGTCCCCATTTTCCGGTAAATATTGTCCCTCCTCATCCCTTGTCATATTCGGTCGTTAAAACTTACCAGTAATTATCGTGAATGTGTAAACGACGGTCAAATGGCGTTGAGTCACGGAATGTCTTAATCCAATAAGTATCGTTACTCGTTAGTTTGCGTTACCAAATGGACAGAGTATCGTTTTTAAACCCCGACACAAAATAACTGTTATATGCTTTACCAGTCAACCTAGCGTATGACGAAGCGTGTTGCGGATTCTTTTCTGTGACCTTTTGACAAATCATATGCGGATTCTTTTATTTATTTATTTACCAATTTATGTACACGGACAATATATACAGAGAATACATAAACAAAAAGTTATACAAAGGCACTACTTATCTCAAAAGAGATATCTTCCAGTTCTTTTCTTTTCTTCTCTTCTTTTTCATTTATGTAACCTTTTGACGAAGCATGATGCGGATTCTTTTCTGTGACCTTTTGACAAAACATGATGCGGATTCTTTTCTGTGACCTTTTGACGAAGCATGTTGCGGATTCTTGTCTGTTACCTTTTGACGAAACATGATGCGGATTTTTGTCTGTAACCTTTTGACGAAGCATGATGCAGATTTTTTTCTGTGACCTTTTGACGAAACATGATGCGGATTCTTGTCTGTAACCTTTTGACGAAGCATGATGCGGATTCTTTTCTGTGACCTTTTGACGAAACATGATGCGGATTCTTGTCTGTAACCTTTTGACGAAGCATGATGCGGATTCTTTTATGTGACCTTTTGACGAAGCTTTAGTGCCTTAATTATGGAAAAGAGTAAGAATATGTTATGTTATCAAACAATATTATCAAGTCAAGTGTTATCTTATAACTGTACATTTTGTTATCTTATATCTTATAACTATTGGTAGTTTATTATCTTAATGTTATAAAGATATACCTACTATACATTTTAAAATATCTATAAATAACTATAACTACATAATTAAATTTAAAATATTATTAATCCACCACTAGTTCCATACCTCCCCCAACAAGTTAATTAATCCACCTCTAGTTCCATACCTCCCCCAACAAGTTAACAAGGGGGGAGGGGGGAGGGGGGCTTATTACCAATTGACTGACCGACTTTTACCTAACGTAGCTAAGAACACGCTTTATTGGGTCACCTAAAAAAAATACTAAGTACTTATGTAGGCATATCAAAATTGCTTTAGGTACGTTCCTTCTGGAATAACGAAGCCACACATAGACACGTCAAACTTAATTATAGCACCCCTCTTTTTACTTTGGGAATTACATTATCTTTGGTTAGGTTCTATTCTAACATCGTGGTGGTAACATTTTTCCGATAAAGTTTCAAAAACAACGCAATAAAATACGCAATACACGAGTGTTCTTGCCTGCTCAAATATGGTTTTGAAAACAACTAAGCCTTCGTTTTTCTATCTATATTATACTAGCTTTTGCCCGCGGCTTCGCTCGCGTATCCCACGGGAACATTACTTTTTTCTGGGATGAAAGGTACCCTATGTCCTTCTCAGTACTCCTTACTATGTGTATGCGAATTTTCAAGAAGATTGGTTTAGTAGATAAAGCGTGAAGTGGTAGCAAAGAAACAAACAAACAAATATACAAACTCACTTTCGCATTTATAATATTAGTTGGGATAAAAGAAGAAACTGACTTGCTGACATATTGACTTATCGATCAACGCACAGCTAAAACCGCTGGGTCTAGCATGCAAGCATGACATTTTGCACAATCGTTCCCTAAATGACCAAAGTGTGCGCTAAGAAAGGATTTTTGAAAATTCATCCCAGCGGTTAAAATGAGGGTTGAAAGTTTGTATGAAACTACCAACGGTTTGCATCACGAACCTTGTTTCCTGGCGACATGACCAGCTCACTTTGCTGGTTCTGGGAGAAAATAAAAAACATAGAATGTACCAGCTGCTTCTCTTCCCGTGCAGATCAAAAAGTCCGATCGAGGGAATAGGCGAGAATCTGAATCATATGAATAGGCGATGCGCTTAGCAACCCATCACGATTATGATTTTCCTTTTCCACCTTCATGTCCACCATTACGCTAAAAGTGACCTAGGCCTAACTGCCCTAGGCTCTATCTGCCCCGTTAGGATAATGACGTGATAGTGTATCTGTATGACCAGCCCAGCTTCGTAACTCGTTTGGTGACGTCTGTGACTTTACTTTGTTCTCTGAGCCACTCGTTCCTTTTTTTCGGTCTTTGGGGGAAACACCTACAAGTTTTCTTTCTATTGCTATAGGGCATCCACCCTTACTTACGTCAACGGTGATTGGGCCTCAGCTTATCACACTTTGGCAATGACAGATAACGGTACGGACATTGTACCAGCAAGACAAATACAAGAACATTCATTCATACAAATCTGATATACAACCACGTCTCTATCCCGCTCCAGTAGACAGAGCCCAGGGGCCATAAAGTAAGTCTTATATGGCCATACAATAAGTCTTATATGGCCCTAATCCTCAAGGCATCTATCAGCGTTATGGTAGATGGTGCATATAGGGGAACAAGGGTATTGGAATAGTGTAGGGTTGCTAGCCACATCGTGTATTCGTCGCGTCGTCAATATACCAGCTGCTTCTCTTCCTGCACAGATCATAAAAGCCGAGGGAATGGTTGTAAATGCAAATCACGTTAATATTCGATGAGGCTAGCAACCCATCACTATTTTGATTTCTTTTTCCACCATCTCACTAAAACTGGCTACTCGTATTAAGTCTTGGGGCCTCGGGCTCTGTCTGCTTAGAGCCGCAAGACCCAAAATGCTCCGTCTGCCCCACTGCCCCACGGAATATAGAAGTCTGCCCCATTCAGGATAATAGGTGTGATTAGTCCGTCTTTGAAGATATAATTTTTCTGTTTCTTGTATTGTACCTATTTCCTTTTGTTTATGGTGCAGTACAGAGTATTTATATTGTATTGTATTATTTTTAAAAGAAAGTACAATATTTATTAACACATATTACTAAGTAGATACATTTACCAAACTTTATTAATTAAGTTTAAACCTTACGAATTTGGAATGCTTTGCCTGAGGACATCAAACAAATCTCTAGTACCTAGATTGTTATTCAAGAAAAAAGTTTCACCCTTAAAATAGTTTTTTTTCTCTTTATTTTTTTAAGGGCTTTTATCTTAACAGACATGTCAGCCCTTGAAATAGTTTAAGTATATTTTGTTACACGCTATATTGTATTTGTTTTTTTGCGTCGCATAATTTTCTCTGCTTATCCCTATGGTTGACTGGGAAAAAATGCTCTCAGCATTAAGGCCGTACCTAAATTTTCCGGGGTCCAGTGCTGCCCTCATTTTAAATAAATAATTTCAAAGAAAACAGAGACATCCTTTAAAATTTTGCTACTACCAAATCCTAGATAACCCTTAAAAGTATTTTATGAACTACAGTTTACAGTTTAAAGTGAGAACGTTAAGCTTTACTACGCACATTTGCGAAAAACGGCCACTTTTGGCAAATGTGCGTAGTAAAGCTTAACGTTCTATTATAAACTGTAAATAGTAGTTCATAAAATACTTTGAAGGGTTATCTAGGATTTGGTAGTTGCAAAATTTTAAATGATGTCTCCGTTTTCTTTGAAATTATTTATTTTACATGGGGGCAGCACTGGACCCCGGAAAATTCAGGTACGGCCTTAAGTCCGCCATTTGTTAAAAGTAAATTTTTACTTTGAAACAATAAAGTTTGATATATATATAAAATACCTAAGTATATACTTTCTTTTAAACCACAAACTAATAACTTAATAACAGTAGGTAATAACAGGAAAATCAATACCTTAAAAATGTTTTCTAAGTTTCTAGGAACAAGAGGGAAAAAATCTGCGTCAATTAAAAAGGGGAATAACATGACGCGCGCAAAAGATGCGCGGTCACGACACGTCTGCTGATATGATTATACTACTGATTACTACAAGTAGGTAGGTAAATAAATATAAATGTTTGAGACTAGGTAAGCTTCATGAATAAATAAAACAGAGCAATACATTTAAAATTTTATTATATAAATCTCCAGTCTCAAATTCCTCAACACACTTATCAGATAAAGTCAAAAAAAAATCTGCAACGAGAAAACCTTATTAGACAACCAGTCCTAAAAAAATAAGGGAGACCTACCATTAAGTACATTTCGACTACATAGTAGTCACTGACATATATGAGAGTAGATTAATGTCTACTCTAAAACACACTGTCGAACACTGGTAACTCGGAACGTCTAAGGATTTCATTTCACAATTTCACATTGTCCTGAATATGATCATCGCATTACAAATGTGAAGATTGATTCAATCACTTCATCCAAATCCTTGCTGAACGGCGACATTGGAGATAGTTGGGCTTCATACCCAACCGACTTCTTCTTCCCCGCTACTTCAAGACGGTGAGGTCCAATTAGATTTACTTTGTCGCCTTTCCATCGCTTGCCAATGGATACTTCGCCGTTCGCACCAACGAGGTTTATATTCCCGTAGTTATCAGCGACTTCTATGAAGCAATCGTTCCCGATTACTTCTATTTCTCCTTGATTGCAGGTCACTCGCACGATGCAATTATTTCCAACGACTTTCAGGCGGGATGCGTTATTCTGCATGGTGACTTTCTTCTTGTTTCCGACGACTGAGTAGGCCTTCATTTTTACTTTTCTTGTTATTTGACTTTTACAATTTGAATTTCAAGTTTGGAACGTTTTAAAGTCCGCGCGTATTTCTTTTTTATTTACTTCTGAGCAGTTGCTAGTTTGGATTTAGAATGAATCAGATTGTGCGCGCGCGCGTTTTATAGCCGGCGCGCACGCGTGCCCCTCGGCCTGGGGAGTGCCCCCCGCACGCTGCGTCACTCATTGAGCGAGCACGAGTTGTTGGTCAGGTTGGTGGCCAGGTGTTATCTGGTTCAATGCGGGATTTTTCTAGGTATCGATCAAGAATTCAAAACGTAACCTAGGCTTTTACGTGTCTTTCTTTTTAAAGATTTTCTATTAGGTCTCTCTCTCTCATCTCAGCGTATCCCCAGTTGCATGCATCCACAGCTGCAACGCTGCGAATCCCGGGGTCCGGTTAAAGATTTTATATTAGGTAACACGAGTAAATTAAATAAACTATCACGCCTTTATCCCCAATGGGGCAGACAGAGTTAAAAAAAAGAATGGCATAAACATAGTTTTTATAAAAAAGCAAACACACATTCTATAGACATAGATAATATAACATACGGGGATTTATGCTATTTACCTTAATTTAATATTTATCTGTACATTTTAATTAACATTTATTTTTCTTTTACCTCCAAGACATTCTATTCTCATGCGATTATCCCTTTGATTATTTATACAAAATACAAAATACAAGACAAAAAATTAAAATTGTTAGGTTTGTTTGTTAACTTTATTGTACACAATGATAAAAATACGTAAGCACAGATATTATACTACTAGCCGTAACGTAACGTAAGTTTACAAAAATCTCGCAAAAATCCGTAATTTGGTGGCACTAATAATATAATACAGTCGACTTGATTATTAAATTGCTTTCAATTCAAGTACCACTAGACGCCAGTGAATCGCCAAACAAATTAGACAGGTAAAATACCTTTCGGAGTGTTGGACGGCGGTTGACAACACAAAAAACGTCATTAGTTTTGGACAGAGATATTTGGTTTTATTGTTCTGAGGTTTTGGAGATTCGCATTTGTTTTTTAATACAAATGGCCGTTTTTGTTGTAGTGTCTTTGACATTGTATACATAATCTAAAATAGAATCCTGTTTGGTGTTTCAAGGTCTTATTACTATCAATGAGTAAATATTGAGGTAAAATGATAATGGGCGTCGCGTCTTTATATGACTATGTTGATGAGGCATGATAAATATGTGTGTAGGTAAATAGTTTAAGTCACAAAATAATGTCACCTATCATTAAACATCACCAGTAAGAGATTCAGTGCAGTCCGAAGCACGGAAGAGCATAAATTATTTAAGAAGGTATGATGCACATCAAGGAAATCAGCGGACCCTGGGCCTCACAGCATTACAGCTGAGAATGCAGCTGGGAATACGCTAAGATAAGAGAGATATGCACATCAAGGAAAGTATATACATCATAATCATCATCATAACAGCCACAGGAAGTCCACTGCTGAAGGATAGGCCTCCCCCAAGGATTTCCAAAACAGTAGATACAAGAAAGAGTCAATTATTAGGTACTGTTAAGAGAATAAAACGTCACAAAAAAGTGACACTTGTCATTGATCATATCCATTTTCATCATGATTTTAGATTTATTAATGCAGAAATATGACGTCACGGTTTTGTTTTTCATACAAATCCCATAGAAAATGTTTGTTTTGACGTTTAGAAAAAAGTATCTATCTAATTTGACTTGTCGTCTAGCGGATTGCTGTAGGTATCCTAGGGAAATTTTGAAGTGCCAACTGGAATCATTTTCGCGAATCGCAATGTTTTTATCACGTTCTCGGAATAGGTAGTTGTTTTTGCTTTAGTATCAGGAAAAATTACAATTGGCAAGTTATCAAGTCATGAAGATTATGACATCGTACGGAGAAGCGTGTCGTTCGAGTCCGATTTATGTCTGAGTTCATGGTTATAAACTAACCTAATAATGTCATTAGTAAGCAAAATTTATTCGCGGCAATGTTGATGTTTTAACCGACTTCAAAATAGGAGGAGGTTATCAATTCGATGCATATTTTTTTTGTAGGTATGTTATGCGTATAGTCAACCAATTTTGATGATTCTTTTTTTATTGGAAAGTCTTTACTGCCAGTGTTTTGATGAAGGCATGATGAAGAACTTTTGAGATATGAAAGAAACTCCTCATAGAAATATATTTTTTAGTAAAATAATAATTATTGGCATTTGTTCCTCATTATTTACAAAAAAAATGTAAATGGAGCCTATTAAATTACAATACAATACAATACAAATACAAATTATCTTTATTGCACCATAATAATTAATAAAATAAAAATAACAAACACAAAGAAAATATTGGTACAAAGGCGGACTTAATATGTTTTTGAATTTATTTTGAAAAAAAAAAATATGTATCGCCAAAACAACATCGAACCTAAAGCCTATAAAGACTTTTACACCCGTTTGCACTAAACGTTAGTTAGGATTGTCCTATCTAAGATAAACCTAAGCCTAAGAATAGCCTTGCTAAAAATTTTGTTTGCACTAACAGATTTATCTTAACCAAGTCGTAGCTTAGGCATTACCTAGTTAGGAGAATGATTGAATGAATGAAAAGATTGATTGTTTATGGTTTTGATATGTTGCATTGATTTAGTCGTGAGTTAAAAGGAGACAAAATATAAGGTTTTCGACCTTGATGTATTTTGTTCGAAAACCTAAAGACGCCAAAAGGAGCGAGCAGCCATATTTTAATTCTAAACGTTTTGGTACTTTGAATTGGTCTACAATACAAATATGATCGTGGAATAATATGGAAAATAAGCTTAAGGTGAAGTTATAAGCAAATGACGTTGAAGTGGCGCCCTCATTTAAAATAAATTGTTAAGGCGAAGATATAGGCAAATGGCCTTGAAGTGTGAAATAAATTGTTAACTCGTAAATATGGTAATAATTTCCATATTGCTCTTCGTCATGCACTAGATAGCCCTTTAAATTATTTTATGAACTGCCGTTGAAACTATTATTGGTGATCCGTCTAGCTTTAAAACTTGCCGTGGCCACTTTTGGCGGAAGCAAGTTTTAAAGCTAGACGGACTAATGTAAATACTTTCAATGGTGGTTCATAAAATAATTAAAAGGGCTATCTAGTGCATGACGAAGAGCAATATGGAAATTATCTCCATATTTACGAGTTAATAATTTATTTCAAATGAGGGCGCCACTTCAAGGTCATTTGCCTATACCTCCACCTTAACTCGTAAATGTGGTGAAAATTTCTATATGTCAGGCAGGCAATGTCTAATATCTACAATACTGTTCTTTTGCACATCCAGTAGATACCACTTGAAGAAGTCGATTTCAAAGAAATTCTGGAACCAGTTTGGTCGTGGTCTTGTTATACGAACTAACGTTTAGTGCAAACGGGTGTAGAAGCCTTTATAGGCTTTGAGAATGTCAAGCCTACAAAAACAGGCTAAAATTATATAGCCTTCGGGAACACTATGTATAACCTTAAGAACTGAGTATTATTTGTACTAGGTATTAAATATTCTGTGGTATTATCTAGTTAAAAACATTATATGATGGCGCATGGCGCCGCCATCATATTCGCAGAAACAATTGTCCGACAAGTATCAGATTTGGCACATTACCAAGTGTCGGAAAAAAATAAATGCTATGCGTCTTCCGAGAAACGTTATCAATAAGTAGATTATTTTTTTCTACGAGATCTCTGACGTCTTGTATGCAGGGTTATTTTTAATTGACCGGCAACATTTTTGGAGCAAGTTCAGTCCGTGATTCTGAACCACTTTCCATAAAAACAATTATCGAAAAACGAAAACAAAATTTCGTCCTCTCATACAAAAAACGTGTATTTTCTGCGTTACATTATTCATATTCTCGCACATTCCCTCGATCGGCTTTTACGATCTCCACGGGAAGAGAAGCAGCTGATGCATTATACGTTTTTTCTTTTCTCCCAAACCAGCGGGTATCAAATTAGATAGTAAAGGTGTTAATTTTATGAATAAATCAAAACACACACTCTAAGATTATAATAGTACCGGCAATCAGCAATTAGAATGACAAAAAGTCATTAGGTTAAAGCCGGGGGTTCACCGATCGGATAGTAGATAGATCAATTAAATAGATAATGATAAAAAGCAACGGGTAATAAAAACTATACGTAAACGACCTTACCACCTAAGAGTTAGAGTTTATATTATTGCGAATTATGTACGCCTTGATGTACAAAAATAGACAACCGGTTTTTGGTTTTTTACACTGTGATGTTTTATGTAGATTGGCCGAAGTGTGTCATGTAGATGCCTTTTTCTAATCGTCAAAATAAATACATATGATATGGGATTTGTATGTGAAACGCCAGTCGTGACGTCAAAGTTTCTTGGAGTCAAAAGGCGAATAGATAAGCAAATGAGCTTGCTTGTTTTTACACACACATACACAACCTAATACGCACACTGAGTCTGCACACTTTTCTGCATTAAAATAAATCTAAAATCACGTTCAAATGGATATGATGAATGACAAGTGACATTATTTTGTGTACGCTTTATTTTGACTTATTCCACTTACATCGCTCATCCTGTCTGTCCAACACATAGGCATTCAGGACTACCTATCGAAGTAAGTAGGTACCTACCTACTTATTATAATATCAGATTCTATTTAAAGTCTAATTATAAGTTTGATACCAGTGCTATAAAGTGTATCAGCACAATAAAGTTAATATGTCTGTGTTGTTGAGTCCACGTTGAGTCCCTCTGTTCTCCACTCCACCTCCTAACTTCTATGTGGGGACTCCTCTGACAGCGCCGGGACAGGTCAAAGTCCCACAAATGTACTCGTAGACGGGCATAAAAGCTAAAGGCGGTTTTCTATTTTCAGATATTTAACTTAGATCGAACTTATATTAATTCTGTACTTAGGTAGATAGATAGTTTAATACGTGTAAAGAAAAAATATATTGTTTCCCTAATAAACCGCCATCAATGCAAACCGTGCGGTACTCAATTTTGGCGCGTTCCGTGTAGCTAGTAGTAAATAGAGAGGGTACCCTCCATATTTACAAGGTTGTCATAATTTATAAATCGTGTATGATGTAGGTAAGATTATCGAAGTGAAAGTTATTTTAAAGGTGATAAGTAATACGTGTGGATTGTAAATTTAAATAAAATGGAATTTCTAGAAAAAGGCGTGTAATGAAGGAATAAACTTTGATTGTCGTTTCTTTGTTTACAAGTAGGTGTTGTGGTTATTTCTTTATTTGTGCGTTTAGATACTAAGAAGTAAACTTGTATTTTCTAACAAAATTAAATGCAGTTGTTATTCATCTTGGACTTTCATATTCTATGTTTTTTATGACTAAACAAGTAAACAAACAATCAGGTAAACAGGATAAACGATTTCTTTAGAACTATTTTGTCCTAGACTTGAACCCACACGTCAATCAATCTGTAAACAGATTCGTAATATAGATTATTTGTTTGTTGTTATTGTATGTTTTCCTATCCTCATCAATTAGATGAATCTAGGAGTGCAAGTATAGTTTTTATCTGTGACGATGACTGCTATCTACCATCTGATCGTATATTATTAAAGTGAGTTTGTATATTTGTTTGTTTGTTACCTTTTCAAGCTTTATCTAATAAACCAATCTTCTTGAAAATTTTCATACACATAGGTAGTTAGGAGTACTGAAAAGGATATGGGTACCTTTCATCTCGGAAAAAGTAATGTTTCCGTGAGATTTGGAATACGCGAGCGAAGCCGCGGGCAAAAGCTAGTAACTTATAAAGGATGCACATTTAGAAATATGACGTCACTGCATAAGGTTTCGCGCGTACGAAAGAAAAAGCAAGATATTCCCTCCATGCTCCCACTTTTCTTCATAATAATACTTGAAATGCTTTTATTCAATAACCAATTTTATTGCTGTTTATCGTTATTCATAATTATTATCAATTCTGGTTTTTTATTCAGAAAAAGATTGCTTTTCAGTGCTATTTGTTGTTTCGTAAAGGATATTGTACAAAATCACTGTGCCGTCACAGAATACAGTAAGATATACAGAACGGAATCTTCTAATGTACGCGCAATATGCGTCTCCGTTCCCCGTCCCCGCACCTTTCCCCCGGTCTCGCCTTGTCGACGGGCGAGAGCGGGCGAACACACACTGCGAGGACACTGCGAGGCGAAGCACACATGGTGCCATGCCGTGTGGCTTCCGTCCTAGAATAGGACCACTCTATGTCTTCCTGTGAAGTAAAGTGTAATAAAACATCCCCTGTGAAAAACTCCAAGTTAATCTAGGAATAAAACCCTAAAAAGAGCTAAAATATCATTTATTATGAATGCACTTTGAGTTGATCATAATATCGTCTGAGCTATTACAAAACCATTTTATATACAAATAAATATTACTCATACTTAATAGTAAAAGTGATTCATTATATTGTAGTAAAATACAAACAAATTTTACTAAGGTGAGTGCTTACCGCATAATATCGCAATTTTCAAGGTGATACAAGATACGATCGTCTTCGCTTATTCAGTATGTGCTAGTCATTCTTACTTCAAAGAAAATTAAAGATTTTCCAAAAGAGCTATCTGCCACGGTTTTCCCCAGAAACTACGATGCAAGCTCAACATATAAGCGCATTTCCTAGTTTTTATTATAATTATGTCCTATATTTTTCTTTTGTGCATATAACGGATTGTACAAACGCTAGATGGCCATACACCATAGTCTCATATGGATGAAACTAAACTATAGTGACAGCACCATGCCTAAAACGCTTTTGTCTCACGGTCTCTTGTTATCCGATTCGACGAATCTTCTGCCAAAAATGGCAAGTCTTTATTGTTCCCCGCCCAGTCTACCCACAAATTTCTGCGTAGGCTCGAGCAGGAAAAAATAAAGTATGAATTTAAATGCACACACCGTAGGCTGCAACTATGACGATCAATATCATTATCGTCACATCGTGACATAATTGCCAACTGGTAATGTTTGTATACAAACTAGAGGGAAAATGAAACTGAATCATGTGTTAATTGTAGCATAAGAATACGTCATTCATTGAATATATCTAAGAATTAGGGTGATAAACGTGTTTAACAGGATAAACCTACTACTTAGAATGAGTCATACTTTAGCCTGTGCCTTGTTAAGATTTGCAATTTTTTTTCTAAACATTCCTTCTGAGCTGATCTTTGTAAACCTTTGGATCTGACAAACCTGTAAGGGATAAAGATGTGATAGAAGAGAAGACGTGTCTACCTTCAACAATTACAAGTAAATATCCGAGACACAGTCACTGAAATAACGCAGGAAAGTGAATCTGAATATGTAATAAAAACGCATTGAAAAGAGTTAACATCTGCCATGCTGCTAGAGGTGGACTTTTGTCTAACATTATTCTTCTTCTTTATCTAAGCGCGTTCCCGGTTGCATCCTCAGCTATGCTGCTTCAGAGCCCGGGCTGCGCTTTCCCGCCTTTACATCGAGAAGAAATGCCGGAACGGTTAAAATTATTCGGCTGTAATTTTACAACCGGCCTGTCGTCAACCCTCTTTGGGAATATATTTGTGCGAAAAGTTTTACAACCGGCCGCCGCCCGACATTAACCCTCTTTGGGAATGCAATTGTAGCACAAGATGTTTGTGCTTAAGTCCTTTAGTCGCCTCTTACGACATCCACAGGGAGAGATGGAGTAGTCCTATTCTGACCCGGATCTACATGGGGGACATTTGTTTAACATTATTTTCCATAATTAATTACCGGCCCTACTATATTTATTACTTTATACTATATTTAAAAATAAACTTAAAAATTTGAATATTTAATATAATAAATAAAAAAGTGTATACCTGTTATTTGCCCACATATACCTACTTGAATGGAGTTGTCAACTTGTGCATGTAACATTTTGGGACTAGACCATTTGAGAAGCGCTGGACGTGTTACAAATATTAATCTAGACGTTATGTATTGAAAGAAAAATGTCCACATAATAAACCGTAGAATTGTAATGATACCTCGCCATGGAAGTACATTGACTTCCTCTTTGCTAATTGCGAATGCAAATCATCAAGGTGAAGTCCCATGGCTTATGCATGGATTTATAATCGGCCACCGTAAATAATATATTAGTTTCAATTTGTACCCGTGTTATACGAATATAGTGACCAACACTTTGCTTGCATCAGATTTTTCAATGCCAATGTAAACGTGAGTCCGCCGCGTGACCAACGGCTTTCAGTATGAAAACTTTGAGATAAGTTTTTGCAATTAGTAGACCCCGCCAATATGAAATAACCGTGGAAGGTGAACGCTAATCAACATCATCATCAGGTCATTTTAGTCTCCACTGCAGAAGTACGACCCTCTCTGTACTACCAAAGCCATAGCAGCCAGAGGATTTGGCTTTCACGCTCCACGCTGGCCATGCAGACGGATTGGAGAGGTCTCATTGATGTTTATATAATAGACTAGCATTCCACCCCGGCTTCGCCCGTGGTACACACATAGCCTATGTCACTCGGGAATAGTGTAGCTTTCCAACGGTAAAAGAATTTTTTAAATCGGCCCAGTACTTTTTGAGCCTATTTATTACAAACATACAAAAATAGGTACAAATCTTTCCTCTTTATAATATTAGTGTAGATGTAGATAATACGATAGATTTTTCTCTCTTTATCCCGGAGGTTGACTGGTAGAGAATGCTATTAACATAACCTTATGTGCCATTTTGTTTTGGTAAGTAAATAAAGTTTAAATAAATAAATAATAATTAAGCAAACTTGTTCTCTTCAGCCGTCTAGGTAGATGAAGAAGTATGAGCTTACAGGACGGCTTTCGGTGAAGGAAAACATTTATTTATTTAATTTATTGTACTATAAAATTAATGTACAATATGTACCTATATAATCTTAACGCTAAGCGCTGTCTACCAGAAAATACCTTTTTTTATTTTTATTTTTTTATTTTTGGGACGTAAAAGAGAAGGCGATAAACATTGTAAGGAAACCTGCACACTAGTTCACAATAATAATAATATAGGTACTATGTATACTACTTATACAAGGAAAAGAGACTTTTGGCACCAGTGCCAGTCATTGAGCTATGTCAGATACCATGGCATCAAAACTGCTGGTTCACAGCTCACAATACTGAGCATGTTTTTGAAAAATTACAGTAAATTTTTCAAAAACACGCACTATACACAATAAATAAAACACAGTGAAATATCATCGAGCACGGGTCCGGCCCTTTGTTCGCTCTCGACGAATAAATCAGTTTTTTTTTGTTTTATATTTATAATTTTTGTGTAGCGAAATTAACTAGTAATTTAGGTTATACATTTTTTGGTGTAGTTTTGATATAAAAAGGTGATTGTATAAAGTTGTAATATCTTTTTTATATTTAGTTTGTGATTTTTTTCTATGGAGCAAAAAATGCTCAATCGTGTTTTGGTACTGTGGGTGTCTGTAGGATTCCTATGTAAATTTTTTGAGAGATAAACTGTGGTAGTTTAATTACAGTAATTTTTAAAAAACACGCACATTATTGCGTATTGCGAGCTGTGAACCCATCTCGCCTTAATTCCCTCTACCAGTAATTAAACATCCAAACGTGTAACCTATAATTATTTAAAAGGCAGAATTTTTCTATTTATCAGTTTGGTTACATATCGATGCTAAAACCTCCGCAATACGAGTACGACTATTAATAATAATCACGTAGAAAGGCAATGCTCATTACATGTGGGGGAACACCCGTAAAGTAGGACATTGGCATAACTATGTAAATGGCAATAACTTGTTCTTTTTAGTTTTAAGGAAAACTACTTGCATAATGACAAACTACGCTATCTTTACCTTCCTTCCGACTTTCGACTGAAAATTTATATCAAATATCTTGAAATAAGTTTAGATAACATTACAAGAAATTGAGTCAGAAAGTTACCTACGATATTTTTTGCATGTAGTGACACGAGCCATGCTGGATGAGTCAGTAGTCGTCTTACCAAATTGATGTAATCTGGAGACGATGAGTCACTGCCGTGTCGTGGAGTAGACATAACAATAATAGGGTTGCCAGCTGTCTTAAAAATCTGAATGTGAATCCACTTGGTTTAAAAGAACTTTGGTACTATTTAAAAAAGTATAAAACTCTTGTTCTGTTTTCATCTACTCAAGCAACCAACAAGTTGAACAAAAATGATGAAGGCACAAACAGCGATGTACCGTACGTAACACGTTTTATAAAAAATATCAAATACTGTTCTCTATCATGCATGATGTGATATTGTATTCTGTATACTTACTTTTGTAATGATTTAACAGCCTACAGGAAAACTTATGTATTTGGATTTACTTTTTGTATTGTTTTATTTATTGTAAATAAAATGACACAATCAAAAAAATATAACAACTAGTACAAAGGCTGACTTATCCCTGTCAAGGATCTCTTCCAGTCAACCCTAAAACCAGAGGAACGGTGTTTTTAACGGTATTCATATTTTACGAGGCAACAGTGTCACTCTAGTGTGGAAACACTCAATTTTCCAATTTTAATGTTGCAGACTACTTCTTACTTCTCCCGAGGACTTATTTTCCGCAATTTGGTCCATTGCGCTGAACCTGTTTTGCGTGTGGAGCCGGCGCCGTTATCAATTTTAACGTTATTTTGCCGTTTAATGTTGCAGACTATAAAATAAACTTTATAACAAGCTGTTGACAACCCTTATACTCGTAAACAAGGGTACGGGCCGACTTGGACATAGAGCAGCAAAAGCAGTTAAGACACGTGAAAAATATCGATCAATGTTAACACCCTCCAAAGAACTTAGCATGTATGGCCAATGTTTGTTCTATCTCTTTTACAGTATGTTTCCGACATGAGATACATAGCTTCACTGTTAGATTCTGATAATCTTTGTACTGTGATATTGCGACACATTGCGGTAGGTAAGTTTCGTTGTTTTTATGAGTAGGTAATAACTGGTAAAAATAAAATAAATAAATAAATATGAGTTAAAGAAATAACGCAAAACCTCTCAGGTTGTAACTCAGTCCATGAAACTGAACAACTTTTGTTCTACAACATTCCCAAAATGCCAAAAATAAAATTCGGATACAAATTGACTCGATCCGCTGATCAGTTTCTATGAAAATTCAATTTTTTTTGGGTTTCGTGAAAGTTGTAGAACAAAAGTTGTTCAGTTTCATGGACTGAGGTACTATCTAAGAGGTTTTGCGTTATTTTATTAACACGTTGTATATAGGGACAAATCACACTGATTGAGCTAGCCCGAAAGTTTTAAACTTGTGTTATGGGGTACCTACTAACTTAACGATACTATACTTTACTATAAACAAACACCCAAGACCCAAGACAATTTTAAAAAGGCCATTTTCCAACTTGCCCTGGCTGGGGATCGAACCCAGAACCTCCGGATTGACGGGAAAACTCAGTACCACTTTTGAATTTCTTTACGAATTCTTATATGATTAAAGTAAAACACTTATTGAACTATGACTGTCTACTGCAAGAATATAAAAATATTATGACTAATAAAACTAATTTCTCCACGTTGACGCTTCAACTGAACTCAGTTTATTTTTTCACAAAACTTTTCATTAGTGGCGTCGCTTCTGTACGTCATACAAAATCCGATTTATTTTCTTAAGAAAATGTCTTTTATTTATAATCTGTGACTTGCAAATTGTATGGGAACAGGCAGGAGCGACGGTAAGGTGGGGTGTAGAGGAGAGACGTCACAGGGGCGTAAATAAGAAGGGGTACCAAAAAGTGTTACTTACCAGTAGAACAGGGGCACCGTGGTACCTGGTGGTAGAACCTTGCCAAATTATTATTACTCCACAAGCGTAATGATCGTAAGGCGTACTCTACGCAATGCTAAGAAAACTCTCTCCCTGACATTGCTATTTTAAATTAAGTATTAGGTAATACATTGTAACTTTTATTTTATTTTTGGGCGTGCGCTGCGTCAAGCGGGACCACGTGACGTGTTCAGTCTATCTCTGTCAAAAACTCTATGTGCAAAGGAGACGAAGGGATTACTTGACGTATTCTGTTTTTCTTTCGCACGTAGAGCTTGTGGGTTTCGTAATAAACTTACGGTTAATCTCGGGCGAATAAAAAAAGAATACTTATGCTCCTGAGCGATTTTTAGATGTATACTTATTTCTGTTGTTAAAAAAAGATGTAGTATGTTTTCCTCATCACTTACATTGTACTTACAGAATATTACGATGGGAGATGCTATAGCTATCTCGCCCAGGGTCTCTGACTAGCTAAAACCGGCTGCAAAACCTGCCAACGGGACTCGGGAATCTCGAGCGAGTAAAAAATTATGACTCATGCGCCTGCGCATGCTAGGAATTCCTTAATGGAGCAGGTCAATGGCTGTGTAAAAAGTCAATAGTAATGAATACGATTAAATGTGACTCATCTGTGTAGTATTTAGTGGACGAAACCATAATATTTATGTATTGTGTTACATCTACTAGTTTTTTTGTCTACATAACGCGTGCCAGTTTGGTAGTCATTGCTCTTTGGTCACTTTGATCCAATAGATTGTGGTGACTTTTTTTACAACAAAAAAATCCGACTTCATCGAAATGTTGAGGATTTTCTTCCATATCTCCAAAGTCTTCATCATGGCTTTATCAAATGAATATGGGACCAACTACACATACATATATTAAAGGCTTTCAAATAAAATAAGAATCTTCAAAATTGCTTCCCAATTGGCGAAGATGGTACGTAACATAGGTACATACAAAATAAAAATAAAAACATACAAATCGGTTGATAAACTCACGTCCTTTTTTTAAGTCGGTTAAAAAATGAGAAAAACTTTCATCTGGGGGCACGGCAGTGCACGGCCAAGTCACACAACATTAACTATAATGATAAAGAAATCGCAGTAAGGAACCTTAGACTTGGCACGACTTTGTCTAGATTTCATTACTTTTTAGAGATAAACAAGCAGCTCCATCGAGACGTGGCTAGTTTTTTACAGAATGTTTTTGGTGGGATTTTATTTTTACGTTTCTTTATAAATATAAAAGTTAATAACGATTTCGCCTATACATATAATGTTATTTTGAAGTAGGTACATTCATTTTTTCATCAATAGCTAGGTGTATAATATTTATTTATAGTTGGTAAATAGAGCGTCTCTATCTCAGCCATAAGGTTTTCAGTCTATGATACTGAACGACTTTCCCAAGGAACATATATCAAAATATGAAAAATAAATTTTTGACTGTCCATGCAGACTCGGATCAGCTGATCGGTCAACTTGTATGGGAGGCCAAAAATTATTTTTCATATTTGGATATATGTTGACGATCTCCGGCTCCGTCGCGTAATGGTTAACACGCTAGACCGCTAATCTGGAGGTTCTGGGTTCGATCCCCAGCCAGAGCAAGGTGGAAAATGGCCTTTTTCAAATTGTCCTGGGTCTGGGTGTTTATCTATATATGTATTTATCATAAATATAGTGTCGTTGAGTTAGTATCCCATAACACTTTATCCCTATATATATTTAATATTTATTTGTATATCATGGACTGAATCCACCCTTAAAATAGTTGTATATTTTGTTAGACCCTGTATACAAAACATAGTTTTTACAATCTATAACATAGGTACAATTAGTTTTTATGGTATATATATATTATATGGGTCTTGTTTGTAAACTTAGTTACCTGTAATAAACGGTTAATATTATTATTATTATGTTTTCTCAAGGTTAATCCTTCGCGGGACGTATCTCGGACCTTTGAGGCTTGCATGGGGACACAGGTCCAACATGTAGAGGCCTTGTGAGAGATTTGTTCTAAGTAGTTTGTAATGGAGCACCAACCAGGGCATGACAATTCTTTTTTCCATTATTCCTTAGTCCTGCAACAGTAGGTGCAGGACTAAGGAATAATGGAAAAAAAAACCACATTAGGACTATTGGGATGAAATGCGAGTGGATTAGAACATTGGCTATGGGAAGGACCATGGCACCTGCCTGTATTATTAATGGCTTACCATGGTTTAGTTACACCCCATTTAAGTAAAGACCAAAATATTATTTTAATCATTTACTTTGTGACTATAATTTTAAGATCTTTTGTAACTTGTGCTCCACAATATAGATGTTTGATCTGATTTGATTTAAACGTTTGGGTTTACCACAGAATAGGATACTAGTACTCAGTACAGAAGTCCCACTCAGCAAAGAAATTCAAAGAAATCTCTACTCAATGTGGTTAACGATATGGTTTAATTTAGCTCACGTCAGAATTCAGCACCTTTTCGTTTAGATACCTAGACATCCATTGCAAGACAATTTCGTTCTTATTACTCTGGACAAACGATTCGTATAACTAAATTTATACGCTTGGAGGGGCCGCCGCGCTCTTAGTAATAATGTAGGTATATTTTCGGTACCTAAACGGGGAGTGACACAGGCCTGGTTTTACCTACTCTTTATGTTTAAGATATAAAAGACATGATAACATTAAGGTCCAAAGTTTATCGATACGAAGTCCGTCGCACCCATTAGCCAAAAATCGATAATCTTGCGTAAACAGTGACGTAGGTTAGGTCATTTTGTGGTCTTGTAAAGGCCAAACCTTGTAACATATCCGGTTTTGTAACAGATGACCGGCAAAAAGTCCCGAGTCTCGGAACATCCTTATTGCGAGGCTGGATGATGTATTATATCCGGTTTGGCGTACCTACTGGCATTTATGATTGAGAATTACTAGAGTTGTCTGCGAGCCTATCCTCCTTATCTTCGCAATATAAGTATATATCTCTATATTCTTTGTCTAAGCGCGTTCCCGGTTGCATCCTCAGCTGTGCTGCTTCGGAGCCCAGGGTGCGCTTTCCCGCTTTTTCTTCTCCAAATATAACATGCATGTCAATGGTCACCCAAGGATTCCAAAGACCTTGCGAAATGGGGAAGAAATGGCCGGAACAGTTTAAATAATTTGGCTATAGTTATACGACCGGCCGCCTGCCTGACGTCAACCCTCTTTGGGAATGTATTTGTGCGAAAAGTTTTACAACCGGCCGCCGCCCGCACTTAACTCAGGAATGCAAATGTAGCACGAGATGTTTGTGCTTAGGCCTTTAGTCGCCTCTTACGACATCCACAGGAAGAGAAAGAGTGATCCTATTCTAACCCGGAACCACACGGGTACCGGAACCACACGGGATAACATATACAAAGTGGAAGGGACATACCCGTAATAAATTGAACCTCGGGCTATAAGTAGATCACTAAAATAATTTTGTATGAAAATAGTTACCATGCCATAAGCATGGTAAATCGCTGAAGCAGCTGCAGCCCGGCACAGCAAGACCGTCGAGTCAGCAGATTGCCCAACAGCCGGCCCAGTGACTCGAATTTCATTTTGTGTTTTTACAATAATTTTATAATCAGTCTTTTGTTGAGTTCCGAATTAAACTATCATATTTTCTGTCAAATAAAATTCTTTTTTTAAAAGTCGCTCACCGACCGCCCATACATATCTGGCGCAGTCATTTTGGTAGGATCGCGGCACTCTAAGATGATTTCGGAACTTATGCCCAAGTATGATGGGAACCCAAAGAGGTTACAGTTCTTTATTAAAGAAATGGATAATTTTATGGGGATGATTAGACCTAATGACGGTGTAGCCCCCTTAGCACTAGTGTGTTTAATTAAAAGTAAGATAAGTGGTGCAGCTATAGATGCGCTTGCACATGAAGGGACCCTTAATAGTTGGCCCGATATAAAACGCGCTTTAATTACGCGCCTAGGTGAGCCTAGAAACGAGATACAGGTTATGCAGGAGCTCACACGCACCCGTCGTAACAAGAACGAGGATGCTGAGTCCTTTGGCAAACGTATTAGGGATGTGCTCGATACTCTGTATATGGTAGGTCAGCATACAGATAAAACGTATTACGAGAACATGGCTATTGAACAGTATGTCAATCAATTAGAGTTCCAAGTATTCGTAGGGGTGAGAATTAATAAACCCTCAACCTTAGAGCTTGCTATAGTCACTGCACGGGCAGAGGAAGCAAAGGCAGGTTACAGGCAGGGGTCTAACTTTAACAACCCCCCCTCCAGTAACCCCCAAAATAAGAAACCTGAAAATAATTTTAAACAAAATAATAATCAGAATAATTTTCAGCGTCAATTTAACAACCAACCCTTTGTTAGACCATTTAATTATGCACCTCAGCCACATTTTGCACCCCCTAATAATTTTGTACCCCAGCGTAACAACCTGACCTCTGAACAAAAGCAGCAGTTAGTGAACTCCGTGCTACCCTGGAAGAATAAACACCCTCAAGGTAATTTTAGAAATAATTCAGGCAATTTTAGGAACTCAGGAAACTACCAAAGGCAGCCGAACATTCCCCAGCAACAAGTAAACCCGCCTCAGATTTCTTCTGACGTCACTATGCGATCGGTTAACAAGCCGATGCTGCCGCAATTCGCATTCGAGGAATTTTTTTTTCTTCACCGTACGAAGGTAATGTAAATTACTATCCACCCCAAAATTACTACCCTACGGAGTACTACCCTAATGCGGACGAGCAAGATGTAAACTACCCTTCTACGAGCTCAGAGGAGGACCAAACAACTACCCCCCAGAATTTTCAAGAGGACCAGGAGCCGGACGAGCAGAGTTGATAAAGCTAAACCATCAAGATAAAGATCATCTCCCATACATCGAGATACCGGAATTCCAAGGTAAATTCCTTATAGATACGGGCGCCTCGCGGTCTATGATATCACCTGACGTCATACAAAACACAGTATATGAACATTATGTCGACTTCGAGCCTTTCGAAGTAAAGACAGCGCACGCGGTAACTCGACACTCATACGTTGCATATTTACCACTACCACCGGTCTTTAGTAGTGATATAACTCACAAGTTTCTCATCTTCGAGTTCGATCCGAAGTATAAAGGTCTTATAGGGCTAGATTTATTAAAATCACTCTCTAGTAATATTGATTTAAAAAATAAGGTACTACGCACATCCACTGCGATAATACCTATTTATTTTGATTATCCTATAAAGAAAATTCGGGTAGACCCTCATTGTCGGAAAATTATTAAAGTAAAAACTAACTATACAGATGGTGCCTATGTACACGAGGACCATGAGTGGATGCCAGGATTAACATCCCCTTCGGCTATAGTTCAAGTAACTGGTGGCTCATTTTATACCGAGGTTCTCAACCTAAACCCAGAAAAGAAAATTATTTTAAATAAACCCCCTATTAATTTACAACCCTATGTTGAAAAGGAAACCCCTAATATCCATTGCACATTAAATTCAATTCAAACGCAACCGGATATTGATAAAGAGCTTTGTGAAAATTTAAAGAAAATTAGGACCACTCATATGAACGAAGAAGAGAAACGAAATCGAGAAATCTTTTATTCTGAAAACATACCCCTAACTTTTACACATGCTGTAAAACATGAATTAAGGCTTACAGATGATACCCCTATTTTTGTACGCAGTTATAGGCAGGCCCCACAACAAAGGGATGAAATTAAAAATCAGATTAACAACTTACTGAAACAAGGTATCATTCGCGAAAGCGTATCTCCATGGTCAGCCCCTGTTCATATCGTGCCTAAGAAGCCAGATGCTTCTGGCAAGGTCAAGTGGCGCCTTGTACTATAGGAGGTATATTTTGACTATAGGAGGCTCAATGATAGAATTATAGAGGATAAGTACCCTCTACCTAATATTAGTGATATTTTGGATAGGATAGGGCGCGCCCAATACTTTAGCACCCTCGACTTAGCTAGCGGGTACCACCAAGTGGAAATGCACCCCCGTGACGTAGAGAGAACTGCTTTCTCTGTTGAAAGAGGACATTATGAATTCCTCAGGATGCCCTTTGGTCTAAAGAACGCACCCAGTACCTTCCAAAGACTGATGGATCACATCTTACGAGGCATAGATAACGTATTTACGTACCTTGATGACGTAATCATTGCCTCTACATCCCTTCAGGAACATATGCTTAAACTAAAACAAGTATTTGATCGCTTAAAACTCCATAATCTTAAAGTTCAGCTGGATAAATCGGAGTTCCTTCAGAAACATGTACAATTCTTGGGTCACGAGCTAACTTCAGATGGCCTGAAGCCTAATCAAGATAAAATTAAAGCCGTACTTAACTTCCCAATCCCTAAAACACAGAAAGAGATAAAATCCTTTCTAGGTTTAGTGGGTTATTATAGGAAGTTCATTAAGGACTTCGCTAAGATGACTAAACCTATGACTATATGCCTAAAGAAAAATCATAAAGTAGAACACACCCCTGAATTCTTAGAATCATTCAGTAAATGTAAACAGGTACTTACTAACGACCCCATCTTACAGTTTCCCGATTTCGATTAACCCTTTGTCCTTACAACAGATGCGTCAAACTTCGCCCTAGGAGCAGTCTTATCCCAAGGCAAAATAGGATCAGATAAGCCCGTAGCATACGCGTCCAGGACCTTATCCGAGACTGAGTCCCGTTACTCCACAATAGAGAAAGAGTTGTTAGCCATTGTGTGGGCAGTAAAGTACTTTAGACCCTACCTATATGGTCGCAAATTTACTATCTATACTGACCACCGCCCTCTCACGTGGCTTATGTCTCTTAAAGACCCCAACTCAAAGTTAACTAGATGGAGGCTTAAACTAGCCGAGTATGACTATAATGCCGTATATAAAAAGGGCTCACAAAACACCAATGCCGATGCCCTATCTCGAGCTAAAATATTTCATAACAGCGTAGACTAACTGGCAGTTAATTTGGAAGATAATGAGGACGATGAGATAATACCTAGGATTTTTGAGATGGATCGTGAAGAACGTGAAGCTGAGAATAATAACAATAATAACAATCATCCTAATCTAGTAGAGTCCGTTGCCCCACCTCAGGTAGATGCAACATCTGATAGTATGAGCGTCGTTTCATTAGATCCCAATCAGTTAGTTTCCACAAACCATACCCAGCCTGATAACGAAAACATTGGTATCCCTATTGTAGATGACGCTATAGAGAGACAGCAAAAGCAATTTTTTATAAGATCTACCCCAGGTTCTACCTATAGGGTTGAAAACAGAACTACTAACTCTAAGACTACTATCAAGGATGTATTTATCCCTGTAAATAACACAGAACAGGAGATAATTAGATTTCTTAAGGAGCATACCATAGCTGATCGACTATTTCATTGCTATTTTATAGATGAACATCTGTACCTTGCTTTCTCGAGAGTATATACCACTATCTTTAACGATAGAGGCCCTAAACTAATAAGATGTACCCGCCGTGTAACGCTAGTAGAAAATAAAACTGAGCAATTAGATCTCATTAAAAGATATCATGAAGGAAAGAACATACATCGTGGTATACAGGAGACTTATAAACACATGCGTAGGAATTACCATTGGCCCAATATGTTACTGACTATCCAAACTTACATAAATAAATGTGATACTTGTCTTAAAGCTAAATATGAGCGTAACCCCTTAAGACTACCTTTAATGGTAACAGATACACCTACTAAGCCTCTGCAACATCTCTTCATGGATCTGTATTCCACAGGTGGTGGAATATTTCTAACTATCATAGATAATTTCTCTAAATTTGCTCTGGCGGTACCTATGCTAGGCTCAAGTGGCATTCACGTAGCAGATGCTCTCTTAAAAGTATTTTCTATCTTAGGACTACCCCTTAAAATTACAACAGATTCTGACACTAAATTTGATAACGATGTTTTAAAAGAGATATGTGCTTCTCACAATATAGAAATACATTTTACTACCCCTTATAACCCTAACTCAAATTCCCCTATAGAGCGTTTTCATTCAACTATTGGTGAGATAATAAGAATTCAACGTATGACCAACAAAGATGATACAATACAAGTTATAATGAGATATGCAGTTATAGCCTATAACAACTCTATACACTCAGCAACAGGTTACACCCCATATGAGTTACTATATGGTCATACAGCAGCTAGGAACCCTTTAGAGATTTACTACCCTAAGGAATTTTACCAAGATTTTGTGCTTAAACATAGAGCGAATGCAGAAGCTGTACAAGAGTGTGTAGCGGCTCATCTCTCTAAAAACAAAGAGCAGGTAATAGCAAAGCGGAACCAAGCAGCGGAAGAGAACCAGCTAAAGGTAGGTGAAACAGTTTATAAGCAGGTAGCTAAGACAGCGCGAAATGACAAGACCAAGCCTGTGTTTAAAGGTCCGTATAAGATCATCCACTTACATCCTAACAACGTGGCTGAGATAATAGGTAACCATCCTAACTCTAAGTCGATAAGAGTCCATTTTAAGTTATTACGAAGGCACCTTGTTCCAGGGCAATCCCCTTCGGAGCCCTCGTGCTCTCAGCAGCAGCCACCGTGAACATTACTCCAGTAGATAACTCCAACGGCCTATTACTCTTAAAACAAGGCATTGTTCTTAGACAAGTAGATACTTTTAACTTAGTGTGTAGCTATAATATAACTTACCTTCATTTGACCACCCTTAAACTCGCAGGTCTTTATGCAAGCACTAAGTCTTTAGATCCTAACATTATTTCAGGAGAATTGCAAAAATCATATACAGATCAGATTGAGCATAAGATAAATATTATTAATAATAAATTGATATTTTTGGCACCTTATAGTAGAGTAAAGCGTGGGTTATTCAATGGATTAGAATCTGTAGTTAAACTTATAACCGGTAATTTGGATTATAATGATGCTCTAAAAATAGAACAACAAATATCTAATATTAAGAATAAAATTCATAACGTTCACGAGAAATCAGTAGTAATAGCTCAAAAGGCTATCACAGAGTTTGCTAAACAATTAAATATAATAAATGAAAATCAAAATAAATTAGACCTTTTAATAAAAAATATAACTATGAACTTTAACCTAGTTTATAAACATTTTAATCTCTTACAGGTTCATATACAGATAGATTTTAGTTTACAAATTATTTTAGATAAACTCATGCTAATAGAGGATGCAATGGCATTTGCACAAATAGGAATCATGCACCCTAGTATAATTAATTCTAAAAGCTTGATAGCCGACATGCTAGACATCCAGGGTAACTATAGTTTTACAGCTGTCGCCCCAATCACTCTACAAAATATTAATAGCATAGAAAAATCTATAGAAGTAAAGGCCTATAGTACTCAACATTCGCTGAATTTTATCTTAGAAATTCCTTCAGTAGAAGCAACCCCTTATGACCTCATTCATATACATTCCATCCCTAATGATCAAAACCTCACTATAATTCCTAAGTCCAAATACCTAGTACTTGGTAGTGGAGAGTATTCATACATCAATGAAGAATGCCGCCACATCACGGATGAAGCCCAAGTCTGCAAACAGCTCATCACGAGACAACTTGACGACTCTGGAGACTGCGTGACATCTATAGTTCAACATCAACCGCATCATCTCACGTGTTCCTATGCGAAGATGAAGCTTAAGAAAGGAAAAATCCAGAACATCAGCCCCAATACCTGGCTTCTCATCACCAATCACCATGAAGTCCTGAAAGCGACGTGTGGAAATGAAGTAACATACCATATTCTCACGAAGACGCAACTCATCTCAATCTCGAATGAATGTCACGCCGAAGTACTCAATACGACATTACAGACACATAGTAGCGCCGTGACCATACATGACGTCATCCCACTACCTGAACAACAATACATGCCGAATGAAATTAGACTCGAAGTGCAACTAGAGGACATTTCGCTTGATAATATACATAATCTTATAAATAAAGCTCAGAATATACAAGATGTAGACTATTATGAAGATGCAGTCGTGTCATTAACTCCGAGCTGGACCACCATCATTCTGTACATCATTGGAGCTGCTTTCCTGGTCTGGAAGACTTATAAACACTACCTGGAAAGAAAAAAACACCCCATCGCCTGGACCAGCGGCACCAGAAGAGCCCGCCAAACGAACCGGTGGAACACGGTTCTTTCTTAAGGAGGGAGGAGTTACCATGCCATAAGCATGGTAAATCGCTGAAGCAGCTGCAGCCCGGCACAGCAAGAACGTCGAGTCAGCAGATTGCCCAACAGCCGGCCCAGTGACTCGAATTTCATTTTGTGTTTTTACAATAATTTTATAATCAGTCTTTTGTTGAGTTCCGAATTAAACTATCATATTTTCTGTCAAATAAAATTCTTTTTTTAAAAGTCGCTCACCGACCGCCCATACATATCTAAATGCATAATTTTTTTTTTGTTCTTTGTCTGTTATTTTAATTTCAGTATACTATAATGATCTAGTATAGGCCGTGGTTAGATTTATTACGGGTATGTCCCTTCCACATTGTATAAAACTATCCCTCAGTTACCTAACCACGGGATAAATACTGGGTCCCATTTGGCTCTGTCTGCCCTATTAGGGATAAAGACGTGTGTAGATTAGGGGGCTTTAGAAGACCGAAGTAATTCTTAAAAGAAATTTCAAGTAAAGTGATATCCCATATACAACGTGGAAAGGAACATACCCGTAATAAATCGAACCACGGTCTATACTAGATCATTATGGTATAATGAAATGAAAATAACAGCCAAAGAACAAAAAAAAATTCGGCATTTCCATAAAAAATTGTGCAGCCGCCCGGGCGATTTGTATGGGAATGTCGAATTTTTTTTTTGGTTATTTGACTGTTATTTTAATTTCATTATACTTTAGTGACCTAGTATAGCTCGTGGTGCGATTTATTACGGGTATGTCCCTTCCACTTTGTATAGATACGAATCGAGCAAACAGCTGTCGAGTCGATTGGATGATTTTCTATGAAAGAATTTTTTTTCATGGTCTGTACTGTGTGCATTATTTCGCCATTTATACAAACCTTATAGATTTGACATCATTATAAGGTATTTTTAAGTCTCCTCTGCAGCAACTGCAGAAGCACGACCCTCTGTACTATCAGAGCCATACTTGGCCAGAGCATTCAGAGGATTTGGCCTATACTCTCCACGCTGGCCAGACTGGTTGGAGAGGTGTCATTGATGTTTATAAGCTTTATTGAGCTTGTGTTTCCTAAGTCGCCTTTTACGACATCCACGGGAAGACTTGGAGTACTGATCCTATTCTACTCTGCCGAAAATCACACGGCTACTAGATTTGACAACTCAAGTCAAATTAGTCATTCAAAATCTGTTTCAAGCAGAGTTATTATCTGCCAAGTTATTTTATCAGTTAACATCATATAATATCTACAAAAGATACTTCCTATCTAATCATTCTTACATCAGATACATAATAAATCTTTTTTATAAAAAAAATATAATATATAGGTATTAGTCATTTTACATTGATTGTAATCAGGAGTGTTATTTTTCAACGAGTTAGTCAGCGAAACACAAAACGTGTTTTACGCAGAAAATATCATAAAATTTTCAATGGTTTTCTAAACATTTCAACATAAATAAAAAAAGCAGCGTGAAACAGAAGGGATTCTCCACAAAAGGTTTCTTTGACATTTGTAGACAACTTGTGCAAATCCTTCGCATTCAATTAATAAATACTTCCGCCTTTTTGGAAGCACTCGCACAAAACATTCGTTGTGTGACTCCCGAATTCAAAAATAGCACTCCTAGGTATAATATAATGCATAATAATCTATTCTTCGATTATGTAAATAAATAATTTATTATAAATGAATGATCTCTGTTAGTGGCGATAATTCGCCAGTCGTTCTTATAAGTCTCGTCGGTAGCCTCTTTTTCGTCACGAGCCTGCCTGCAGGGACCCATTCCGTGGTTTTTGCCCACCTATCCGGGTGCATGCTGAAGACAAGACCGACCCAGTCCCACTTAAGCTTAGCGGCCTTTCTCCCCACGCCTATTATTTGACCCTTTAAAGAATGGTGGTATTTCGCACACGATCTGTCATTTCGATGCCCAGTATGCTTCGGAAAGAACCGAATGGAGACGTTTGATACACCACAACGTCAACGTGTTCGAGGACCACAGGAGGCATGATCTTGACCTTAATCGTGATGCTGTTAAAAATAAACCACCTTCCATAATTCATTATCATTACCTGTCCGGTACCCTAACATGCCCACATTGTGCGCGCACTTTTACCGCTAAGATAGGGTACATCAGTCATCTCAAGGCACACGAGCGAAATCAGTCAGTCACCATTGCCGAAAACGGCCAGGGATAATATATATACAACGTGGAAGGGACATACCCGTAATAAATCAAACCACGGTCTATATTAGACCATTATAGTATAATAAATTTAAAATAACAGCCTAAAAACAAAAATAATTTTCGGCATTTCCATACAAAAGTGTGCGTCCGTCCGGGCGATATGTATGGGAATGTTGAATTTTTTTTTGTTTTTTGACTGTTATTTTAATTTCATTATACTTTAGTGATCTAGCATAGCCCGTGGTTCGATTTATTACGGGTATGCCCCATCCACTTTGTATACATGGTCTAACAAAATATACTGAAACTATTTTAAGGGTGAATTCAGTCCATGATACTAAACAACTTTCCCAAAGGAACATACATCGAATTATGAAAAAGAATGTTTGGCTTCCCATACAAGTTGAGCGATCAGCTGATCCGAGTTTGTATGGAAACCAAAAAAGTATTTTTCATATTTCGATATATGTTCCTTGGGGAAAGTTGTTCAGTATCTAAACTGAATTAAACCTTAAAATAGTTTCAGTATATTTTGTCAGACTTTATATATAGGTACCTACTTCGGAATGATCCATGGAAGGCGAGACCCGATTCTGAGCCTCAGACTTTCTGATGTTCGGCATCTGTAAGTAGTACGTCTATTAGTAATAGTAGTAGGCGGCATTTCTAAAGATATTTTATGTATAATAGGTTTAATTCAGATAAGATACGAGTACATACATATATATGGAAATCAATTAAGTAGATATCATTATCTAGCAGTGCATTATTGTTGTCTGTTTGCTGACTGATAATCTAGGGGGATTTCCTGTGGCATCTGTTGTTGTTTGCCTCGTTTTCTAGCTACCTAGTACCTAACTACCTAGATCTGTTGAATCATTATAATATCATTATGGTGACTATTTGCTATTACCTACCAAAGTAGGTATTTGAAAACGTGTGCGGGAATTTACAGACAGTAAAGATGTAGGTTAGTCAGTTAGTTAAAATCTTTATTGCGCTAAAACATAATGATACAGAGAATAGATTAAAGAAAACAGATTTTTATTTTAGTAGGTTTACCTTTTTTTTTCTTTCGATCACAACATAGGAGAACGAAATTACCTATAGACTTCCAATTTCTGGTAGATTTTCGTATCTAGACAAAATAATAAAAAGGAAATATGTATATGACCTTGGACGACTACAAGTTGACTGATAACCTTTGTACTTTAAATGTAGCTAGCTGGAGCTACTAGTTTGAAAGAAGGTATTTTCTTAGTGGTCTTCCCCTGGCCAAGAAGTGGCTTTTTGGCAAAAAACACCACCGGACCGGACCGACCTACACATATAGGAATACCTTCAATGTGATGTACGAACGGCCTACACATAGAGAAATACCTTCAATATGACGACGACCGGCCTACACATAGAGGAACACCTTCAATGTGACGACGACCGGCCTACACATATGGGAACACCTTCAATGTGACGACGACAGGCCCACTCATATGGGAACACCTTCAATGTGACGTACGACCGGCCTACACATAGAGGAACACCTTCAATGTGACATACGACTGGCCAACACATAGAGGAACACCTTAAATGTGCCATACGACTGGCCTACACATAGAGGAACACCTTAAATGTGACGTACGACTGGCCTACACATAGAGGAAGACGTTTATGGCTCGGCAAATATAAACTCGTCACTAAGTACCTACACTTTTCTTGCTAAGATACGAGTACATACATATATATGGAAATCAATTAAGTAGATATCATTATCTAGCAGTGCATTATTGTTGTCTGTTTGCTGACTGATAATCTAGGGGGATTTCCTGTGGCATCTGTTGTTGTTTGCCTCGTTTTCTAGCTACCTAGTACCTAACTACCTAGATCTGTTGAATCATTATAATATCATTATGGTGACTATTTGCTATTACCTACCAAAGTAGGTATTTGAAAACGTGTGCGGGAATTTACAGACAGTAAAGATGTAGGTTAGTCAGTTAGTTAAAATCTTTATTGCGCTAAAACATAATGATACAGAGAATAGATTAAAGAAAACAGATTTTTATTTTAGTAGGTTTACCTTTTTTTTTCTTTCGATCACAACATAGGAGAACGAAATTACCTATAGACTTTCAATTTCTGGTAGATTTTCGTATCTAGACAAAATAATAAAAAGGAAATATGTATATGACCTTGGACGACTACAAGTTGACTGATAACCTTTGTACTTTAAATGTAGCTAGCTGGAGCTACTAGTTTGAAAGAAGGTATTTTCTTAGTGGTCTTCCCCTGGCCAAGAAGTGGCTTTTTGGCAAAAAACACCACCGGACCGGACCGACCTACACATATAGGAATACCTTCAATGTGATGTACGAACGGCCTACACATAGAGAAATACCTTCAATATGACGACGACCGGCCTACACATAGAGGAACACCTTCAATGTGACGACGACCGGCCTACACATATGGGAACACCTTCAATGTGACGACGACAGGCCCACTCATATGGGAACACCTTCAATGTGACGTACGACCGGCCTACACATAGAGGAACACCTTCAATGTGACATACGACTGGCCTACACATAGAGGAACACCTTAAATGTGACATACGACTGGCCTACACATAGAGGAACACCTTAAATGTGACGTACGACTGGCCTACACATAGAGGAAGACGTTTATGGCTCGGCAAATATAAACTCGTCACTAAGTACCTACACTTTTCTTCTTTATCACTCACTAAGTAAACCGCCATCGTTTTACCATATAAGGCGCCAGTGAAAACATTTTCTTACTCATTTTCATGAGTCACATATCCATCTCGTATCTCCCTTATCAAGTTCCGCTAGTTTTTTACTTATCACTAAATTTCTTCGTGTTTAGTCATATGTTGCCAGTTAGATAAGATGTTCACTGATTTGGAGCAACATAATTTGTTTGATAGAAAAATATTTAACATTAGTAGGTTAATTCAAATAATATTATCGGGCAAAGGTCTCTCCAATTTCCCTCCATGCGTCCCTGTCCACTGCAATAGCCGACCAATCACATTCAAATGCGTAAATAGTATATACTTTTTTTTAATATTTTATAGGCAAAATAAATGTCAAGAAAAAAGACCGCAACCTATTTTGATTTCTTTTTCCACCTTCTTGCCCACCATCACGTTATAAGTGGCCTTTGGGTATTGCGCCCTGGGCTCTGTCTGTTTAAAGCTGCAAGATCAAATTGCTCTCTCTACCCCATTATTAATAAAGACGTGATCATGTCTTTACATTATAGTACTATCATAGTACTATTGACGCCAGTTACTCTTCCCTTTTTGGTCGAAGATCATAAAATAAACAAAATATGTAGTAGATGTGTAAAAAATTTATTAAACACACACACAAACACACACCTTAGGCGTTATCTCCACGAGCGAGAGAATCGCGACGAAATTTCCGTCGCGCCGCCTAATTCTATACTGACTCTATGAATGTGTCTCCTGTGTGTATTCATCATCATCACTATGGTCCAAGAGCTGGCACGAATTTTTGGGTAGGTATTTGAGGCAAGTTGAAAACTTGTCACATACATCTCCTATTATACCCCAACACGGAACTTCAGACCTGGCTGGTGAGTAGCGGGGCTAAAGCAACCTATAAATTTTTAAGTTTTTTTTTTTTCAAAAAGGGTATTTGAGGCAATATGCATTTTTATATGTTGTAGTTTAATTCAAAGAATAAAAAAATAATAAGCCACATGATTTAGTCGGGGCTTTGATATTGCCAGGCGCGTGCAAGTATTTTTCAAAAAAATATAAAAAGGTATTTGAGGCAACTTCAAACTTATAACTAAAAAATAAGATTCTCTAAAAGACAGGTCATTTTGATGGGACTTTCTACCTGCCAGGTCAATCTAAATAAATCAAAATGGTTAAGCCCCGCTACTCACCAGCCAGGTCTGCAGTTCCGTGTTGGGGTATAATAGGAGAGGTATGTGACAAGTTTTCAACTTGCCTCAAATACCTACCCAAAAATTCGTGCCAGCTCTCGATCTATTGACAGGTCGTGTTTTTAGTCTCCACTGCAGGAGCACGACCCTCTCTGTACTACCAGAGCCATATATTAGCCAGAGCAAGCAGACGATTTGGCCTACACTCTCCACGCTGGCCAGACGGGTTGGAGACGTCTCATTGAAGTTTATAAGCTTTGTTTAGCTTGTGTTTCCTATCTTTGATGTATTGACTTATGTCCACGATTCTCTTACCCGTGGAGGCAACGCCTTACTTAGATTAACATATGTATTCTGTGGATTAACTATCTAAAAAGTTTTGAACTTTTAATATCACTACTTATTTGTAAAAAATAAATAACCATTAAAATGTAAAGGATAATAATAGATTTTACAACTTATGTAATTATCGGATCCCGTTTAAGGGGCTTTACTCCAAAAACTACACGACTTCAGCAAGTAGCTACGTGTTCGCTTTGCAGTAAGCTTAAAAAGCCTATAAGCCTAAAAAGCCTTTTGCTTAAGTATTGCCAAAACAACATCGAATCAAAAGCCTATAAAGACTCCTTTAGGCTTAGCCTAGCCTAAAGGACTAAAAGCCTTTATAGGCTTAAAGCCGGTCAAGCCCCCTCTAGCCTTTAAAAAAAGGCTTAAAGACAGTCCTCGGGAATACTTGCAGTGACTAGCATTATTGAGCGTTACGAAATTATGGTAAATTTAGTTTGGTGTTATAATATAACGCGATGATACTATCGGACGACAATCGTGTATTTTTTCTGAGTAAAGCCTGGGTAAGGTGTACATTACTTTATATCATAAAACTTACATTCAAATCATGTAAACAAACCAAAAACAAAACAGTATCAATAGATACTAGCGCCTCTGACGGCCAAATGCAGAACTAAAACAAAAATTCAAAAGAAAAGTTTGTTTTGTTTTGAGATTGAATATCATGAGATTATCGGTATTACAAATAAAAAGGTGAGATATAAAAGAAAAGGTAATATTTTTTTTTATATATTTTATATATAAAAAAGGTGAGATATTTTTTTTATATTTGATATTTAGGCTCACTAGGCACATTATAAAAGAAAACTGATTTTTATCTTAAAAACTACTCACAAGATTACTTTACGTCCTACCGATATCAATATTTTTACATACATTTGGCATCATTTTAAAGGACGTTAGTATTCTCTGTACAAAATGCAGTTTATTTGACAGATACGTTGTTTACGAAATTATAATTTTTTAAAACTATTCTAGTAATCAAGCATTTTTTAACTTACTACTAGTAATTTATTACTAAGGTATATCTTTATAAGATCTCTTTTTCATAATATAACTTATTAAAAAAAATACATAGCCCGTTATAAACAGTTGGTAATATATTAAATATACATTATAAATACTTTAGAGCAATTGGAATACCTATAAAATAAATCTTAATTACAAAAATCACTTCACACTAAATGTAAAAAAATTTACTACTTAAAATAAAATAAAAAACAATTCTGGTTAATAAGTCTAGAACTAAACGAAGCAACATTTTGTACAACTTGTGTCTGCATATGTACAAAAAAGTCCTTGGAATTGTCTGTTTTATCAAACATAGTTTATTATTAGTTTATAAATCAAAATTATACATGATTTGTACGATTTTGTGTTGGACAATTTTTAGTAAGGATTTCCTATAGCACAAAAGTTTTGATCGGATACCTTTTGAGTTTTGTTGGATTGGCGATATCCTAACTTTGTTTCTTTCAAAAATTATTTATTTTAAGCAAGGGCCTCACTGGGCGTCAGCTAAGATGTTTTTTCTTTACCTATTTACCGACTTAGAATTGTTTTCTTAGTCTAGATGAGGTAATAAATAATTATCCACTATCGTAACGTTAGTGTGCCAGTTAAAATGATTAACCCCCGGCACTGTGACCAGATGGAGTCTGCCCGTCTCGTCCAGTTTTTTTAAACCGATGCGGTCTTCTGTATATATAGCTTGCTCTTTCATTTCTATCACTGTCTCGTTCCCTAAGTCGTAGTAGCCGAATTGACTGGAAAAGTAAGCAATAAAAACGTTAATAAAATCACAGGGAATGTAGAGAGTATTCTAGGATGTATCCGAATTGACGCTCGGATGAGTGAGGTCAAATAGATACCTATATATTTGTATGTATATGTTACACTCATAGACCGAAAATCATAGCTTAAAACGCGTTAAATTTTAAAAAAACCACAACGCGTGTTGGTAATGCAGAAAAGCCATGACGCGAATTGGAACCATATATGTAATAATATGGCAAGAGGGCAAGAAGGTATGTAGGTAAAAAGCATGAATTTATTGCCTCCATTCATGCATTCTTGCCTTCTGGCGTTCATGCTTTCTAGACTTCTTAACTTCATGCTTTCATATGACTAGGACGACCGCATATTCCAAATCACTGTGCGGCATATACAATTTGAGCGTAACATATAATTATATGTAAATTAACTAAAACTAAATATAACTTTTGTAATAATTTTACACAATTCTTTATTTTGATGCCTATCCCGCTCGATAGGTTTTACATTTGGCGCCAAAAATCCGGATTTTTTTGTGACACTAAAAGTTTCAGAAAATTAAGACAAATCCAATGACACCCCCTCAAGCTAAAATCAAGCAATCCGTTTAGGCTGCAGAGCGTGCCAAATAAATTTATGTACATACCTACAAAACATAACCGTTTTGAAAATCCTTGTGGGAGGCCTATGTCCAGCAGTGGACTACCTGTGGCTGATGATGTCTCTCTTATCTGACAGCTGACAGCATCAATACATTGTAGGAAATACTCGTTATTAAAAAAAAGTTCAAGAATTTCACCTGCTCTGCCAAGGCGTGATAACATTGTCGCTGGGCCCACCGATAAGCACCAGCTTCTTCAACTTTAGTAAATTAGACTTGAATTTTTCAGATTCTGCCGATCTGAAACATCAAAAACATAATATCATTATCATATCATTTTTTTAATGTTATTTTAATAAATAAAAATAATAACAATAGAAATAATTTTTAGGCATTCTAAATGAAAAAAAAAATAGATATATCTAAAAAAAAATGAATTATAATATCGCAAAAAATGCCATAAATAAAATAAAAATAAATTTCCAACAATAACAAAAGAACAGGTTCCACCGAGATTTGAACTCGGATCGCTGGATTCAGAGTCCAGAGTGCTAACCATTACACCATGGAACCGGCTAGCGGCGGTATCGAAATTAACGATCTAGTTCCGAGACACAATAAACATGCGCTTATTAAAATGTTGCCATACTAAATTATTTGAATACATTATGAATATTATTTTAGTATGGCAACATTTTGAATAAATAGTATTGAATTTGAATGCCAAAATCCTATAAAAGAAATAGTATTTAATAATAAGTAATAAATAGATTCGATTTTTACCATTTTCAATTCAGATAGGAAGTTATTATAAATATATAAGAATAAGCAAGTATATTAAAACCTCCATGACTAAAAACTATACCAGCTCAAAATCATAAATAATATTGATACTTACACACACACAGCTTTTCGTCGATAGCATTGTGTACTTTTCGTGTGTATTTTTTATGTAAAAATTGGACAAACTGGCGTTAAATTTTTCAAGCTACTTATAGCCATTTGACAAATATAGCTTGATGACTGCCGGGACCTAGCATCATGCATGACAGCCAGCACCAACAACTTAACGTACTTTCCGAAGTACGGATGAGCCCGAATTATTTTAATTCCAAGTGCAGTGCCCTGAGTTGCTTATAATGATGCGAACTCTCAACGCACCACCAAGTTTCTCGATCGTTATCATATCATAGCACAGGCTAAATTACAAATATTTTCGAAAACGAATAAAAAAGTGTGCTATACAATACATACTTAGATGTAGAATTTTATTGACTGACAGCTTCGGTAAAAATTCTTTCGTATGTTCGAATTCCAGGTTTCCGGTTGTGCTCGCCTACAGGTCGCATTCCTCAACCGATTCTCGTGAAAATTTGTGAGCAGCTCTTATGTACAATTTTTTTTGACGAGTCAGCTTTTTTAAAATGGCGGACATATGGGTTAAAAATGTAAAAATATCAGATTTCAGCCATTTAGCATACTCAAAAATTTCATGAAACCCTTGTTGAGACGACTTTTATGTCCGAACAACTTCTGCATCCAATAAACTTCAAGGGGTCAGTATGTGAGGGGCTATGCAAAGACAGACACGCGAGGTCTACAGCTCAAAAAGCCGCTAGTTCTTAAGATATTATAGTATGTAATATTTCCCTAATTTCCCATATTTTTTTTCTATTTAAACGAGATTGCCTGGAAGAAATTGCTTAGCGATAAGGCCGCCTTTTGCGCATTTCCTAGTTTTTAAGATAATTGTATCCTGTTTTTTTACTTTTGTGCAATAAAGGGTATTGTAATATTTATTACTCACGGCAAATGATTGTTTATGTAAGGCAGGTACACACTGTACGATTCGTACAGAGTTTGGTGGTACGGATCTTTCCAGTAGTTCCCAACTGAGGTGTGCTGGCCTACTTTTGAGTAGAACAGCTCGTAGACGGAGTCTTTGACGAGGCCAGGAAATACTAGATGCAGGAATCCAGCTGAAAATTGATAAAATAAAATAAATTAACAGTAAGCAAATACTTTTTATGACGACCTATGGCGTAATGGTCTACACTACGCTACGGAAGTTCTGGGTTCGATCTCCAGCCAGGGCGCAATTTGGAAAATTACCTTTTTCAAATTGTCCTGGGTCTTGGGTGTTTATCTACGAGTATTAAAATATAATATCGTTGAGTTAGTGTATCCCATAACACAAGTATAAAAACAAAACTTACTTTGCTAGCTCAATGTGTTAACTGATTTCTTCTTAAATATTTTTATTTTATTTTAGCAGTACATCGTACATCAGTGCTAGGTAGTGTAGATAACTAGCACTGATGTACGTGTTTACCGGCGACCAGTGCCGCAAATTGTCTTGGGACAGTCGGCGACCAGTCGCGAGCTGTCGTATTCTGTCTGACTCCTTACCCTAGACTTTCCCATACAAACGTAGTCTACGTTTTATTTTGAAACGACATGTCAGATTTCGGTAAAAATTTGTAACTTTAAAGAAATTGCATATATGTTTGGTATTCACAGTCAAAATATGAACTTAAAAGAAAATATAAGGGTGTAAAAGTTTTCCATACTGATGGTCAAAAATGATATAATACACTATATTATTTTTCAAGTTTATATTTTGACTGTGAAAACCAATTATAACCCTAGATATATGCAATTTCTTTAAATTTTCAATTTTTTACCAATATCTGACATGTCGTTTCAAAATAAGACGTAGACTACGTTTGTATGGGAAACTCTGATTCTGTCTCAGGTAAACTCATGAGAATGAGTAGTAACAATTTTACCTCCATATTGGCCAGCTTGTGGTGAACTGAGCGAGATGAACGTGTCTACAGTGAGGTTTGCAAACGTCTGAATTATGCCACGCGCCACTAGGCCGCCTTGGGAATATCCTGGAATTGTTAATAATTTTTCTTAATTTTTTTATACGAGTGACACAACAAGATGCATTGTAGTATTTTTATTATCATACTGTTCCCAGTTGCACCCTTACTTATACTGGTGTGGTTCTAGGTTCCAGGGTCCTCTTTTCAGCTTTTTCTTCTCCAAACATAATATGCGAGCATATATTATATTGTAATACTGAGCGGTGCAGTGGGATCAAAAGGTCTGGCTTGAGCTTGGCGCGGGTCCCTCTTAAAGGTTTGTATACTTAGACATGTCATAATTTAGGTACATTGGTATTAAAATTCAAATTCAAAATATCTTTATTATCATAGGATATTTATAATATCTCTTAATAATAGTCACTTTGTTTTGTTTTGCACAAATGTTGACGTCAAATCGTTACTTAAAGATAAGTTTACGCCGCTTCCTAGGCGCAAGTGCAGAAGAAGCGGCAACAAACTGCACTGCACGTTTTCTCCAAAGACGTCAACTAACAAACTAAAAACTTAAAATTAGTTATATAGATGGACAGAGATTACATTGTTTATTATGTCATAATTAAATTGAATTATAAGAATTACGAAATTTAAAAGAATGTCAATTTGTAAATTTAGTATGTACCAATGTACCTAAATTATGACATGTCTAAGTATACAAACCTTTAAGAGGGACCCGCGCCAAGCTCAAGCCAGACCTTTTTGTCTTTAAGATAGTCATCGGTCCTATAATAAGCCTTCTCACAAAGTACTTTCTTTACATAAGCTTTGAATTTTCTGTCTGGCATATCAAGGACCGATTCTGCGGCAACAAACTGCACTGCACGTTTTCTCCAAAGACGTCAACTAACAAATTAAAAATTTAAAATTAGTTATATAGATGGACAGAGATTACATTGTTTATTATGTCATAATTAAATTGAATTATAAGAATTACGAAATTTAAAAGAATGTCAATTTGTAAATTTAGTATGTACCAATGTACCTAAATTATGACATGTCTAAGTATACAAACCTTTAAGAGGGACCCGCGCCAAGCTCAAGCCAGACCTTTTTGTCTTTAAGATAGTCATCGGTCCTATAATAAGCCTTCTCACAAAGTACTTTCTTTACATAAGCTTTGAATTTTCTGTCTGGCATATCAAGGACCGATTCTGACAATTTATTATAAAAAAGTATACACTTCCCCATAAAAGACTTACTGACTGTATTCAGCCTGTAATACGGGCTAACTAAGTCATTCTTATTACGTAAATTTCTATCTGTAAAATCACTTACTTTATTGAACATGGAAATATTTTTCCTTACATACATTATATTTTCAAATATGAATTGTGATGCAAAAGTAAGTATACCTATTTCCTTGAATAATTCCCTCAGTGAGTCTCTCGATCCTAAACCGTAAATAGCACGAAATGCTCTTTTTGTAAAAGAAAAATAGTCTGCATGTCGGCTGCACTCCCCCATAGAAGTATCCCGTAAGACATTAGACTGTGAAAGTAACTAAAGTACACTTGTCTAGCAGTTGCTACATCTGTCAATTGTCTTATTCTCCTAACAGCGTAAGCCGCAGAGCTAAGCCTATTAGAAAGTTTAGTTATATGAGCGCCCCATTGAAGTTTCGAATCAATTGTGATTCCTAAAAAGGTAGTACTTTCAACCAGATCGAGTTTCTGACCATTAATTAGTATGTCAACGCAGGCTTGATTCACATTAGGAAGAGAGAATCGAATGCATTGGGTCTTGTTCGCATTTAACATGAGGTTATTGGCCGAAAACCAATCAGAGATTAAAGATAAGGTGCTGTTCACCGCGCTAGCATCACTGTTATGTCGATCTATTTTAAATATTAGCGAGGTGTCATCAGCAAACAGCACCATGTCAGCCTCTTTCTCAACCATGCAAGGCAAGTCATTGACATAAACTAAGAAAAGGAACGGTCCTAGAATTGAACCTTGGGGTACGCCCATTTTCACATTAGACCCGTGTGATTTTACGCCGTTTATATCAACAGTTGGAAGCCTATCTGTTAAGTAAGATTCTATTAATTTAATTGACTTATCATCAAAACCGTATTGACGAAATTTGAGCAAAAGTGTTGGATGATCAACGCAATCAAATGCTTTAGAAAGATCGCAAAATGATCCAATTGCATCATTTCTGTTTTCCCACGCGTCGTAGATATTAGTAATAAGTGCTACTCCTGCATCGGTGGTCGATTTTCCAGCAGTAAAGCCGTATTGTTGGCTATGGAAAAGATTATTGGTCTTAAAGTGAAGTAGCATTTGATTGAGCATTATCTTTTTGAAAACCTTACTCAAAACTGGCAGAATAGAGATAGGTCTGTAGTTGCCAGGGTCTGTTTTTTCTCCTTTTTTGAATAAGGGGATTAGTTTACTACATTTCATTAAGTTAGGGAATATGCCTTCATCAATACATTCGTTAAATATAAAAGCTAAATCGGCAGCAATTATGTGTATAACTAGCTGTGCCCGCGACTTCGTTCGCGTGGTTGTCGGAACGTAATGTTATATAGCCTAAAGCCTTCCTCTATAAATGGACTACCCAACAAAAAAAGAATTTTTCAAATCGGACCATTAGTTCCTGAGATTAGCGCGTTTAAACAAACAAACAAACAAACAAACAAACAAACAAACTCTTCCGCTTTATAATATTAGTATAGATGAAGTACTCTTAACCAACAACATATTTATTTGAATAAAGATTAATATTATTATGTTGATACAACTTAAACAAATTATTTCGACCAAATTAGGTACCATAAAAACGGTTTTTGTGAGTTAATCTTAAAAGATAGACATATACTATCGCTGACTGTTTTTTAGATCATTAAAAGAGCTATTATTCTTTAATACATATTTTTTGTGTATCTTGAACCGTTTTCACGGCGCACGCAACGGAAGGCTTCAAAGATGAAATAATTTCTCCCGTTTTTTACACATTTACCACTATATCTTTGCTCCTATTGGTCGTAGCGTGATGTTATATAGCCTATAGCCTTCCTCGATAACTGGACTATCCAACACAAAAAGAATTATTCAATTCGAACCAGTAGTTTCGGAGATTAGCGCGTTCAAACAAACAAACAAAGAAACAAACAAACAAACTCTTCAGCTTTATAATATTAGTATAGATATGACTTACTACGGCTACTGACATGCCCCAGTGATCTTCTGATTTTTTTAAATTTAACTGTTTAAAAGCATCTATTATATCGCAAGGGCTAACATGCTTAAAATTAAATTTAGAATCACAAGGGCTAACATTACTCTTAAGCAAAGCCTCAGCACGCTGGGCGCTAGAACTCACATTAGAAGTGAGTTCCAAAGGAATGTTAGTAAAATAATCATCAAATATATTTACTATTTCTTCAGTTTTTGAAGTATTTTTACCACTACATTTGATTCGGCAAATATTTTCTTTGGTTTTATTTTTACCTGTTTCCTTATTTATGACACTCCATGTTTCTTTAATTTTATTAGGAGCATTATTTATTTTTTTGCTAATACTATTCGACTTGGCTCGTCTACAAACTTTTTGAAATATTTTAAGTCATTACTTTTGTATGGTATTTAATATAATGCATACGCAAGTACCTAAAATAGACATGTGTTACGAGTATAATAAATTATCTGTAACTGATAAGGATAACCTTGGCTTCCTCAAGAGACATTATTTAGTTATAAAAGACTTTATATAATAATATAAGGCTTAAAACTGCCTTCAGCGGACGCCGCAGTCGGGTTCAGTCCGTCTCTGTCACAAACTGTATGAGTGAAAGAGACACGTGACCCGCGACGGTTACAACTATCTCTATCGCATATAGGGTTTGTGACAGAGACGGACTGAACCCAGGGCGTCCGCTTCACGTATTTTCAAGCCTAATACATTGTTATAAAAGACTCACTACACATGTTTTCTTACATGTGTTGTAAAGATGGAATTCTAAACATTGTATTACTTTTCAAACAATATCAAAAAATGTAAACATCAACATTGTTACTAATAATAGCATAAATACTACGCGTATTATTATAAAACTTTAACTAACTTTATAGTATTTGGTTTAAAACATTATCCGCCTAAATCAAGTTGATAATATATTTTTTTTTTTTTTTACTTTATTTGGGAAACAAACAGTTACATAAACAATATTAACAAAACATAAATAAAATACCTAAACCAATAAAGTTTAAATATTGATTAGATAGTATCATTTTATTAGATGTCAACTTGTTTAGAGTGGATAATGGTTTAAACCAGGGGTCGGCAAGTAGTTTTAGGTTGGGTCCTGATACTGTGGGAAAATTTTAATGAGGTTCAGAAAAAAACAGCTGATAATAATTAAGTGCTACTTATTTATTGTATGGTTTCAAATAAAATTTTGAATTATAAAAACACAAGACCTAAAATTAATGCGAGAAACTGCATCCACAGTCTTGAGCCTGTTTTTTATATGTACCTACTTTGGTTCTCGAGAAGACCAGCAAATTCGAAGTGTGTCTTCTAGGTGGGCGTCCGTTAATCTACTCGTATAACGATATTTGTTTTAAAAAAAAAAAACATTTTTGAGATAGATGATTCACATACGTTTGTCGAACCTCGAACATAGTGGCCAAATTGATAGCTAGTTCTTTGCTAGTTAATTTTTCATTTTTTCAATTTTTCATGCTAGCTAATGCATGCATACATACCTATAATATTGATTCCGTCAGGATGTTTGGATGATATATTTGCAACATCATTCCCAATCTCCAAAACTTGATGCCACATGGTCTCCAAGCTCGACCAGCCTTCAAACCGATTCACATTGTAAACAATTGTCCCAGGATGTTTCTGTTCAATTTAAAGATGTGTAAGTACATTAAGTTTTTAAATCTTAAATATATTTTGTTTATTTAACTAAAACTAAACTAAAATCTAAATTAAAAAACTAAATTAAAACCTAAATTAAAACATAAAACTGTTAAAAATCTTAAGTTTTTTAATTTTAAATTTAGTTTTAAATTTTAGATATACATCGTTAGATCAGTGTTTTTTTTGTTTATACATATTTTTATTCCTTATTCCTAATAAAAGATACACCAAATTAAAGTAGGTAACTCATTTTCATAAAGGATATTTTTTTGCAATTTTAAGTTCAATATACTGTTTATATCACCCAAAAACATTGACAGAATAGAAAATTTTATTTTCAACTGTTTATACAAATGTTAGCAGCTGGACCGGTAGATCTATTTAGTTTTTTCAATATTTTTTTGTGGAATTTCATCAGTATTAATTTTAAATAATAAAAGGAAGAATAGCTTTATTTGGCTACCAAATTTGGTTACTTATACATACATTACGAAGTAGATTTTTTATTTATTTATTTTATTTACATATGTCAAGAAACATTTCTTACTCTAAAATAATAACTAACCTAATGAACTAATCATACCTCTTTGATCCTATACATTATCATCTCCATACTAGGACTTCCTGTCATTATTCCATGAATAAGAACCACGGGTTTATACGTATAAGTATAGCTGGCACACAGTAAAAAGCAAATAGTAAATATTTTCAAATACATATTGCTTTACTTCTACACTGAGAACAAAGAAAACACTGCAATGCACTGGGTTATAAAAACTAACAGTTTGATATTTATTTTATTTGTAACTGCGTAATACGTATTTTGCAGATGAATAGAAGGTCATTTACTACGCAAATCAAATCCTTTCTGTTATTATATTACAAATTCACTCTTGTTGTTAAAGGAAAATAAACAATGAAAAATGACAAGACAATGACAAAACAAATGAGAGACGTAATCGCAACAGCTGATTATAAGTGTTGCCATATTAAAAAGTATAAACCGCGGTGTTATAATGTCACTGTCAATCAGTTTCAGACATCTGTCACTGTCAATATTAGAATTGTCATAGTTGAGTTTGGGGCGGACTTTGTGGTTGGTTGCAATCAGCCCTGGTCAAGTTAGTATGGGCCTTCGAAAACTACCTACGAGGGATAAAAAATGTACAACAGTGTGACTGTATACAAGTTATACTTACTACTATTTCAGTAGAAGAAAAACGCATATTTATTAGTATATTAAAATGATAATTTAAAATCCTATAAAGTTATGATCTCAGAGTAGTATTTACCACTACATGGAATAGGAATTTGGTAAAACAGAGACAGGTTGCCTACAAAACAGGCCACGCCTACTGTAGGAACCAGAAGGATAGTTTACATATTACAATTAAATATTCTGCTCCCACTAAAATAAACCATCTTATTATGTTAAGTTAAAAAGAAAGTTCCGAATGAAAGAAATACAAAATATTAATACAAATAAAAATTATTCGTCGATTTGAGTTTTTGTTCCACTAAGAAATTACTCAGACTTTAAATCTGCTGTTTTGCGTTGCAAACTGTGCTGATGAGATATTAATTATCTTGTCAGAGAACGTTAAGTTGAACAGCTGTTCCTCCGTTTTGTGGAAGTTCCGAGAAAAACTACTCCTGTGAGCCTGTGTGTGACTGTGATGCTTAGTTAGTGAGAAAAGACTTGTAATTAGTGCCATAAATAATGTCCAGAGGTCGGAATCAGGTAGAGTTATTTATGTACTTACACTGATTTCATACAGCGAAAGAATAAAGTGGATATGCTTCAAATCCCGAGATTAATTTTGAAGAGCAGAAAAATCCCGTGATTAATTAAATATAAATGTTATTTGCTTTTACACAATTTAAACCACTGCACACTCGACGTTGCCAACATAGGGGATTGTCCATTAGAAATCCCGGGAAGATCCATATTAATATCAACATTTCGATGCAAGTACATAAATAACTCTACCTAATTCCGACCTCTGATAATGTCAGATAAAGAAAACAGGCAGAAATGTTTTAAGTGCGGCTATAGAAGATGGCATCAACGTTCATCAAACTGTTCCGTGTTTTCAAGTCGGGAAAAAGGAATCTCTATTGTCGCCGGTCATGTAATGATTAGTCTACAGTGTTTTAAATTATTTAAACATTTTATTATTAAATCCTTGCCAGTATTTATTTTTTGTTTTATTTCTTATGTTAGGTACCTACATACATAATAATTAATTAACCTACTACCACGGAATATATAGGTTTAGTACCTACCTACCTACTACGACGACAAAAGTGCCGTTCTCATTGGTTTCTTAAATTCTTGAGAGCAGTGGGATAATTTACCGACCAATGAAAAATAAAAAAAAATGAAATCTGAAATATGTCTACATTTTCATTGTATTCAGTTGTTATTCTTCTCCGAGTCAAATTGTTCTGTGGGTGGTTGTGTGTAGTTTACCTACATGCACCACGTGCGTTTATTTGTTAATTAATAAATAAAGCAGTAACATACTTGAGCGCATATCCTAATAATTAAAAAGGAAGTAAATAAGGAGTGTTTTCTTGCTTTACTTGCGTTTTTTTACTTGTATTTGTGGGTAAGTACTTATAATTCCAGAAATTAAGATGGGATATTATTAGGTTATTTTGGTGTTTGATTTAAAAAATAAAGTTTTATTTCACATTTCTTTTATACCTTTTCAGATAAAACACGTTATTTGTAATGGCCGCTACATCATTAGCGGAGCAGCTCCAGCGGCTAGCTGTCCCACAGTCAACTATTTACAAAGATGACAAGAAACGGGCATCGCTGCTATTTGACCCGAAAGAAGCGGCTTTGAAAGACCGCGAAACGTTCTACGAGATAGGCCGAAGTGGCCTTCAAGAGTTAATCACCTTGTACGAAGGATTTCGAGTATACGAAGACACACTCTTCAGTCTATCATCAAAGGACTTTGAAAGGGCCGTAGAGACAAAAGAAGTGAACCAAAACTTGGATAGAGATATTGAGAAATTTCTCCTACAGTTATCACCTTATTTTTTACTTCAATCTGCTCATAAAGCATTGGAATGGCTGGTGAACAGATACCAAATCCATCTGTACAATCAAGACACAATTATGTCACTGATTCTGCCATATCATGATACGAAAATTTTCATCCGATTTGTGCAGATTATGGATATCAAGTCTAACAGATGGAGCTGGTTAACTCCTATCCAAAAGGAAGGCATACCGTTAGCTAATCAAGTATGGTATAACCAATGTGTTTCTAATATTAGTACTTTAAAATTTATAGCAGATGTTACAGTTAAATACGTTGACGAGTTTGGCGAGAGGGCATCTTATCTAAATACGGTCTTTACATTCTTCTGCCAAACAGCGATCGGAGTAATTTATGCTAATAAGCAAATCTCAGAGCCTTTAGTAACTGCTTTATTGCCAACTGTAATGAAAGCTGTAGTATCTCCAATCATAGATTTCCGAGCTTCATCATACATGATCCTAGGATTCTTATTCACTAAAGCATCACTTAAGAAAAAGACTCTAGATGAAATAACTGGAAAATTGTTGTTTACGGAGCTTGCAATAACTTATGACATTGTTATGTTGATAACATTGTTGTATGCGCATCAGACACATGTGAAGAAGATGTCGTTTTCAATTCTTTTTGACATTTCGGCTGACATCATGATGGAATTGTGTGGACATTTGAAGATGTGTGTGGAGAATAAGCAGAATATTTTGCCATTTACTCTCGCCTTCCTTGCTAGAGCCCTGTCTGTCATACAGAAAGACAATGAGGACTTCAGAAGATTCAATCAATTGCCTATAATGTTTATTGAGGAGGTAAATTTGAAGAGTCAGCATCCAGAAAAAGTTATTAGGTAAGAATATTTTAGTCATTTATTTGAATGATTTAGGTACTGTATTAAATCATCAGCATTATCATCGTCTTTTTTAGTCTCCACTGTAGGAGCACAACCCTCTCTGTCCAACCAGAGCCAGAGAATTTGCCCAACACCCTCCACGCTGGCCAGAAGATAGATATTTATTCTTTTATGCAAGTCTCGAGTGTAATTTTTTTTAAAAATAAAGTATGTACCAGCTGCTCCTTTTTCTGTATGGATTGTAAACGCCGAATAAGGGAATGGGTGAGATTCTAAATCATGTTAAATGGCAATGTGGTGCTAGCCACATTGCCATTTGACATGATTTAGAATCTCCATCCATTACTATTTTGATTCCCTTTTTAAATCTTTACTCCCTCCATTATGTTGAATGTGGCATTTGGGTTTTACGGCCCTAAACTCTGTCTACCCCATTAGAGACAAATACATAATTCAACATCATTATCAGCTTATAAACATCAATGAGACCTTTCCAACCTGTCTGGCCAGCTTGGCTGGCTAATATACAGCTCTGGTAGTACAGAGAGAGTCGTGCTGCTGGAGACTAAAAAAGACCTGATGATGACATGATTAGCCATGTGGTTCCCGGCAGAGTAGAATAGGACCACTCCAAGTCTTCCCGTGGATGTTTTAAAAGGTGAATTAGGAAACAAAAGCTAAACAAAGCTTATAAAAATCAATGACACGTCTCCAACCCTCTGGCCAGCCTGGAGAGTGTAGGCCAAATCCGCTGACTGCTCTGGCTAATATTAGGTCCTTACATATGAAATTGCCGTTCAGTATCAAAAAAGTGAAACAAGTTTTTTTTAATGAAATTATTATTTAATCAATCGAAGTATGCGCCGTTGTTATCGATACACTTCCGCCATTTTATAGGCAGATCATTCATACCTTTGGAAAAAAAATCCTGAGAGCGAGAGTCTATGAACTGTTTGAAGGCGGTTTTGACTGCCTCATCAGATTTGAAATTTTTTTCATGAAAAAAGTTATCCAAATTTTTAAAAAGTGGTAATCGGTTGGGGCTAGATCTGGAGAGTATGGTGGGTGACGCAGAGGTTCCATTCGCAGCTCCTCTAACTTGGCGATCGTTTGATGTGCAGTGTGTGGTCTAGCGTTATCCTGAAGGAGCAGTGGGCTAGAGCAATTCATCAGTCTCGGTTGTTTAATGGCGAGCTTTTCCATCATTGTTTGCAATTGTTGGCAATACAAGTCTGCAGTAATCGTCTGGCCTGATCTCAAGAAGCTGTAGTGGATAACACCAGCACTGGTCCACCAAACACTAACCAGAATCTTCTTTTTGGTCAGTTTTCGCTTAGGGCAAAGTTTTGCCGGTTCTCCAGGGTCAAGCCATTGTGATGATCGCTTCCGATTGTCGTACAGGATCCATTTCTCATCACAAGTCACGATACGGTTCAAAATCCCCTCAATATTGTGGCGATTAAGCAAAGAAACGCAGCAAGCAACGCGTGTTTGTTGGTTTGCTTCAGTCAATTCGTGCGGTACCCACTTTTCGAGTTTTTTAATTTTTCCGATTTGGCGCAAGTGGATAAGTATCGTTTTGTCACTTACGCCGAAGGCTGCTGATAATTCAGAAGTGGTTTAAGATGGATCCGCTTCCACTATCGCCTTCAATTCTTCGTTATTCACTTGAGTATCAGGTCGTCCACGAGGCTCATTGTGTAAATCGAAATTGCCAGAACGGAAACGTTGAAACCAAAAACGCACCGTTCGTTCGTTAGCGGTGCCTGGCCCATACACGTCGTTAATTCTTCGAATCGTTTCTGCAGCACTGGTGCCACGGTGGAACTCGTATTCGTAAATACCGCGATTTGTCCACAGTTGTTGTTATAGCAATGTTGAAACTCAAACAAATGATGTTAAAACAAATGAAATACGAATTCTAAAACAATATTTTTCTGGCTTTATTTCGAAATAAATTTGAATTTGGAATTCCTAATGAAACGCAAGATATTTGATTTTAAAGTTGCCAGTATTGAAAATCGGCAATTTCATATGTAAGGACCTAATATATGGCTTTGGTAGTACATAGAGGGTCGTGCTCCTGCATTGGAGACTAAAAAGAGACCTGATGATGATGACATGATAATGCATACATTTCAATTAGAGGAAATCATGCAGTCTTATCCAGTGTGTCCAGTGTATCCAGTGTCTTAAGTAAAAACTAACATGGACAAAAACCATGTCCTGGTTTAACTAGTTTTGTGGATGGTTTGCACACCTAATCACCATTTTTGGGCTCCTTTTCTTATCAAATGAGTTCGAGTGCCCTTTGCCTAGACTTTTACAGTAGTAATCTAGCTTTTATTTTGAAACAACTGATTTGCACTTGAACAACAAATTGCACTGGTTTTCTCACTCAAAATATGTATAAACTTGAAAACATAAGGGTTTACAACTTTTCCATATGATGGGCAAAAATTATATGATACACTATAGATTACGTTTGTATGATAAAGTATAGGGTAAGGAAGGGCACTCTTTATAGCTAACATTGGTGTTAGATCTGCGAGTTGCCTTATCTGATGTAGCTGAATGACTGTCATCTATTGACAACAGTAATTTTTAATGAAAAAGTGTGAAGGTTTGCTTTGCCAGAAGCAAGTTGTGCTTGGTGAAAATTACCATATTGTAGGTACCACAAACTCAAGGTGCAGTTCAAACCTCGGATCTGTCGGTCACAGATTGCTCTCTGCACACTAGGCAGGTACTTGGTGCGTCAATCTTCAATCTAATGATGTTTAAATCTTTTTGAATTTGTATACCATTTGCACCAATTAACTGATATTTTTAGTAATCAACTGCTATTTCCATTATTTTGATATTTATTATTAGACATTATGAACTTTAATAAAATATTTGTTAAAATTACAGGTGTGTCTTAAATGCGTACATAGAGAAGAGTGCAAAAGCTAAAACGGACGATGAAAGTGATCTCGAGATAATAGAAGATGATGCGTCATTCTCCATGAAAATATTACAATGGTATTCACTCCTGCTCAAAAACCTGGAAACCAAATATCCTGAGGCATTTGATAAGGTTATCAAAGAAATGATGAGCTCCGATAGTAAAGTATCTTTAACCAAACGCACCAATTTATCGCGAGTCTTAGGATTTAAGCCTGCTGTCTCCCACAAAATAGGTGACACTTATCTATTTGAACATTTGAATCATATTAATCCTGATATTAGAGTTCAAGCAGTGAAGTACATAGGAAAAGAATTCGCTGCTCTTAAAAAAGAAAATCCTGAATTTGTGAAAGATTCTATAATCAACAGATTGAATGATGATAATGTAGAAGTAGTTAATGCTGCTTTAGACCTGCCAAAGGAATATTTAGAAAATGTGTTCAATGAAATGGACTTGGCCAATGCATTTGTTAATATTGTTTCTAAGGCTTCTAAAGACTGGGTCTTAGTTGTTATGAAAGCAATATTGAAATTCTGTTCATTGCCTATGTTACCTGTCAATCAAGATACAGTTCTCGCTGTTTTACCTCACCTGTTTCCTCATGATGAAGTAACTGCTGAGATCACATGGCAGATCATCAACTCATGTTGGGGAAAAAAATTTGACCTCACAAAGAATTTAAAACAGTTGAACGAAACACACAGAGATAATGCTGGTGTTTTAAAACATTCAGTTTATAAAGCTCTTTTTAGTGCTGGAGCTAAAAATTTTAATCATATTCTTGATGATATTCAACTTAATAAATCTAATGCGCTCGATGTCTATATGTTTCTATTACTAAAGACTTGTTCATTAAAAGAACTTAAAGTTAAAGAAATAATCAAAGTACTGGACATACTTCTAGAATCTGTTGAAAACAGAGTTATAATAGCTAGCGTAGAGTATAAAGGCTTTTCTATGAAAAATATAACAGAGTTTATTGATTTGGCTAAACAGGATAAAGTTCTTTTTGAAGTTGTTGAATATATATTTCAAAGAATGATTGAAGACATGAATGTCCAGGGAATTACACAACCGTGGTGTGATATTTATGCAACACCAGATACAATTCTTGTTAGAAGATTATATGAAATTTTTATTACTGGATGTGGCATTTGCGCATATGAAAAGAATTATGTGAATCTTCTCAAGTCATTTTTATCAAAACTCTGTAAAAATAGCAAAGAAAAGTTCGATTTTGTAGCAAATTTTGCCTGCGGACATATTTTGTTTGCAACTGACCCAAAAGATGTCATTGATTCCCAACTTCAACTGAAAACTATTAAACTGTTAAACAATTTTTGTGGCGCTCAAGTAGATTCTACGTGGTTGTATGAATCAGATACTCTAATTTTAATGATAATGTTTAATTTGAATAATCCATTGGCTGCAATCAGAGAAGCAGTTATTGATATAATAAATTACTTACTTAGAGATGAACCAGACAAAGAAACAGTCTATGTTCAGTTATTAAAAGAATTAATAGCTCATAAAGAAGAGTTGTTATTAGATCATGAACAAATTGAACAAGTTTTGCATACAATACTTACACAACAATCGCCAGTAAAGAAAATATTCAGAAAGAATTGTCTAATGAAATTCACCAATATATTGACAGGGAATGCCCCAGCTCATATAAAATCCAGCTTCCTAAAATTGCTTTGCAAATTAGATAATGCTAATACTTTCCCTTATATTGTTCCTTGTTTGGATGAACTACAAAACAATCTCGCAGCAATAGTTGATACTAAAACTAAATTCAAGTATAACATTTATCAATCTAGCATATTTAGAAGTGTCTACAGCCACATCAACGAATCTACAGTAAGTACATTCTCTAAGGATGAAGTTTGGAAATACGTAGCTCTTGGTCTTACGGAACACCGAGAAAGTATTTTGGAAGAAAATCATCAGACATACACAAGTCCAAGTGTTTTGATTATGAAACAAATAGATGAAGATGTTTTCAAAAAAATGCCGGATCAAAGAACGAAAGATTTGATTTATTTGATCGCTTCGGCGGGAGCCTTTAGTTCCAATCCTAGCATTGCAAGTGTCGCAGCAAAGACTATGAAGAAAATACATCTCAAATTCTCCGACTTCAAGCCTATTCTCGAAGCCATGTTAGGGGCAGAAGATCCAACTGATAAAACTCCTAAAAAGAAGTCTATGACAGCTATGCTCTCGTATCAAGTGACAGAAACAAAAGAATGGAAGTTAGGCGTGACGCTTCTTGAATATGTACAGAGTAAGAAGAAAATGACTGTCGATAACTCATTTGTGTCGATCCTATTTCAACTTTTCAATAAATGTTTGAGTTTTGAGGAGCAGTCTTATGTTGAATATACGAAGCAGTTAATTTTGTCGTCTGTATGGTATTACTGCAGAAAGTTTGTAGATGATAATAATAAAGAGCAAGTGAAGAAGCTCAAAACTTTGTTCAATGTTGAGTTGATAGTGAAATGTATCAGAGGTACGCAAAATCCGCAGACACATCATCATGCGTTGATTATTCTGTCTCATGCTTCCTACATGTTACCGGAAGCCGTGTTGCACTATATAATGGAAATCTTCACTTTTATGGGCTCCTCAGTTTTGAGACATGATGACGCGTACAGTTTCCAGATCATTGTGAAAATTATCGAGACCCTGATACCGATATTGGTGAAACTTGACAAGAGTGTTGATGAATACACCGAAGAAGAACTACAGCAGTTACAGAGTCGTGTTGTTCCGGTTTTGAGGATATTCGCTGATGTCGTGTTGCATGTGCCTGAGCATAGAAGACTACCGTTGTATAAAAAGTTAATAGAAACACTTGGACCAAATCATTTCCTTTGGATTTTCCTAGGCCTTTTACTAGAGACCCATGTAGCGCACATGGATGAAAATAAAAAACAGGAGCGGTCCAAGAACAGAACCCTAGCAGACCAAGAGGCTCCTATGAATAGACTAGACTTTGGGCAAAATATATTACTAGAATTCTCTCCAGAAGTTTGTCTAGATAACTTTATAAAACTCTTGGTTTATCTTAAGGCTTTGCCAGTTCAAAAGGATGAGAACTCAATGGATACTGAAATCGATCCCAGTGACATCTTCAGTGTTAACGGACATACATCACTGCAGTTGAGAATGTATAAATATGTAATAATAACATTTATGAATTCTTTCTTATCTTCCTCAAGATTTATCGAGCACAAAAACCATGCGACTGACGAGAAGCTCATGGAAACCCACTATAGAGGTTTGATTGTTAATATTTTGACGTTTATTCAGAGTATTTCAAAACTGGGAGATGAAAAAACGGCTAAATATTGGAGAGTAATGTTGCACCACAGTTACGACCTTTTGGATCATGCCAATAATCTTTTATCTGCCCCTATGTTCCTCTCAGTTATAAGAGGCTTGCTAAAACATACTCTACAAACAGTTCGCAGAAAATCTATGGAACTTCTGAACTCGAAGATACAATTCAGTCCAGAAATGTTTAAGAATGTTAATAAAGAACTCATGTTTTCATTACTGCCTGTTCTATTAAATATAATCAAGACTATAGAATCCAAAGATGAGACATTAAGTGACGTCAGTGCTCAAGAATTGGAGCTAAATCAACAAACAGCACTATTATCACTGAAATTAATGACCAGATTCTTAGCATCCAAAAACCCAGAGCCATTCCAGCCCGTGTTAGAATTAGTTACAGATTATACTTGTAACTCTAGTATATCTCCAAACGTAATGGCATCAGTAGTGTTGTGTCTAGCAGAGTTATGTAGTAATTTGAAAGCACATGCTTTATCCAGCATGAGAAGGTTTATGCCAGCTCTTATAAAGGTATTAAAGAAGCAACGGAAAGCTGAAACTCCAGAATTGGTGTTACTAAGTACAGTCACGGCCATAACGAAGATTGTCGAAAGCCTACCGCTTTTCTTGAGTCCATACTTACAGAAGATTTTGTACGAATACGCGATGTTACTATCAAAATGGCAAAGTCATGATCAGGAGTGCAGTAAAGTGTCAGCTATAGTGAACAAGCTGTCTTTGATAAAGAAGAAAATAGCTTCATCCATTCCTCCACGAGTTTTGATCCCAGTTGCAAATGAAACCCATAAATTCCTTTTAGAGAAGGAAAACTATGATGCGATTGGTCCAGTGATGTCAATATTAGCTGATACTTTTGCCAACGTGACGACTGCTGACTTTACAGCGCTACAGCAAGATTTGACTACATTCTTCTTGTCAGCGCTTCAGCTGCGTAGTGATGCAGCGGACAACGCTGTCGATGATGACGTCATTGATCGGGCTGAAGACGAAGTGGTGAACGCTTTGGTGAGATTGGTGTTGAAGCTGTCCGAAAATAGTTTCCGGCCATTCTATTTCAAGATCTATGACTGGGCGATAAGGACTAATGTTGAAGGACTGAAAGATAGAGCTATTACTTTCTACAGGTAAGTTTTTTTTTATCATGATATTGTTGTATAATTTACTTGTCGTTACTAACTGATTGCCTCCGTGGTCCAGCGGTCAAGGCGTATGCTTTGTGATCCGGAGGTCGTGTGTTCAAATCCCACTGGGAAGCATACTTTGTAAAAAGTTGTTTCCAGACTGGTTAGGATGTTGCAGGCTTGAATCACCTGATTATCCGAAAATAAAGATGATTCCGAGCTTCGGAAGGCACGTAAAGCTGTGGGTCTAGAACTTCATCTAGCGTTTGATTAAACCTATCCTAGAATTGGTTCTGGTCTACCCTTTGGGTTGCGGAGGTCAGACGAAAGTCGCTCTGTGTAAAAACCAGTAACCTCGTTTAATCCCCTAGGAATGGGTGCTTACTTGTGAATACTCGGAATAGGCCTAGCAACTTGTCAATGAGACGTCCTGGAGACGTATTTTTCAACAAGGGAGTCATTGAAACACAAAACGCCTGCCTACCCCTGTGGGAAACAGGCGTGTTAGTATGTATGTATGTGGCGTTCCGACGTATAAATTTAGAAAAATCGTCAATGGTTTTCTTAAACTTTACACAATAGAATAGATTTCTGGGTTTTGAACTTCAAAAATGAAAAAACCCCTATAAATAAAAGATTGCGCTAAGTTAAGGCGAAGATATAGGCAAATGGCCTTGAAGTGTGAAATAAATTGTTAACTCGTAAATATGGTAATAATTTCCATATTGCTCTTCGTCATGCACTAGATAGCCCTTTAAATTATTTTATGAACTGCCGTTGAAACTATTATTGGTGATCCGTCTAGCTTTAAAACTTGCCGTGGCCACTTTTGGCGGAAGCAAGTTTTACAGCTAGACGGACTAATGTAAATACTTTCATCGGTGGTTCATAAAATAATTTAAAGGGCTATCTAGTGCATGACGAAGAGCAATATGGAAATTATCTCCATATTTACGAGTTAATAATTTATTTCAAATGAGGGCGCCACTTCAAGGTCATTTGCCTATACCTCCACCTTAACGAAATTACTTTTCTATTTCAGACTGAGCTGCGCAATCGCCGAGCAACTAAAAGGGTTATTCGTGCTATTTGCCGGCCATTTCATTAAAAACGCCGCCGACCTCCTTGATTCCTGCAACAATAGCAAAACCGAAGATCCGTACTTCGATTCAGAAGAAAAGTGTATCGCTCTAATCAAATACATTATTAAAACCCTACATATCGTGTTCCTATATGACAGCCAGAACTTTTTAAATAAAGAACGATTTGAGACGCTTATGCAGCCAGTGGTAGATCAACTTGAGAATACTATAGGCGGAGTTACGAACCTTAAAACCAGGGCAGAAGAGTATATAATGCCTTGCATAGCGCAGTTCGCTGTTGCTACTGCGGATGATTCGTTGTGGAAGCTCTTGAATTATCAGGTTTTATTGAAGACGAGACATAATGATGCTGAGATAAGGTTTGTACCTGTTTTATTTTTTTTTGTTAAAATTCATGTAAGAGACATTATTATGCAATACGGGTTACGCACGTTCCACGCTCGGGACGACTTTGTGCGCATGACTCGAGTCACATTCGTCCTGAGGAAGATCTCCGCCCTATTCCTCCCTTAATCGCCTCTTACTCGTACAATACCCGTAGAAGAGGGAAGGGGTGGTGAAACATCATATCTGTATATATCTGTGATCACAACACGGCTTTTTTACCATTTTTAACCCGCGACAAAAAATGGGGGTGTTATAAGTTTGACGCTTATGTCTTTCGGTCTGTCTGTAGCGCTCGAATGGATGGACCGATTTCGATGCGGTTCTTTTACATCAAAGCAAGTTCCCTTGCGGTGGTTCTTAGCTATGTTTGATGAAAATCGGTTCAGCCGTTTAAAAGTTATTGGTGGTTAATGCTTGAAAGTCAGGGCTTTCTCTAGCAAATATATAGATGGCGCTATAGGTAGCGTGCATGTAGCGCGACTTGATTTTCGTATCAAGTCGTATCGGTAGTTCCGGTACTCATCACTAGATCGCGTTCTTGACAGTCTGGGTTTTCTTTTTAATTTGCCTAGCAAACAAACTTGTAGAAAAGAAAAACTGAGAATGTACCAGTTGCTTCTCTTCCCGCGCAGATTGTAAAAGCCGATCGAGGGCATAAATGCTAATCATGTAAGTAGGCGTTGCGGTTAGCAACCCATCACTATTTTAATTCCTTATTACACCTTCACGCCCACCATCGCGCTGAAAGTGGCCTTTGGATTTTGGGCTCTGTCCTCTTAGACCCAAACCGTCTTATTATAAAAACAGGACTACTTTTGTTACTAGGTTTAAACATCAAGTTGATTGACATGTGAGATAGTGTGATATTACTAGATGTCAACTTGATTGTAATTAGTTATTTACAACATATCTTCTTTATTTCGTAAAAACATATTAAAATAGTGACAAACTAAAAATACAACGTAAAACTAACAAGTAACTAAATTAAAACTAAACAAACTAAAATATAACCTAAATTAAAACTAACTAAACTGAAAATATTTAAAAATAGAACTAACTTACATTAAATTATACAAAAAATTGAGGCCAAATCGCTGCCGTAACAGGACAAAGTACCCAAAAGGCTGGCGGCATTTCCGCGTTGAATAGCAATACTTAAACGCTGTCCAAAATGCGCACCAGCCCTTGGATCCCCCGAGACGTCGATCAGGCGTGCGGAAATTTCCTTAAAAATTTGGCGGGCTTCCACACCCCAAGGCCCTAGGGTCTCCACAGCAAAAGGCACAAAATTATACGGCTCTCCCAGAGCCGCATATTTGCGCCTCTTGATTTGGGCGGGTAATAGTTTAATAACAAAGTTAGTCCTTTTTTATAATAAGACGGAAAATGCTCTGTCTGCCTCATTAGGCATAAAGACGTGATCATGTGTATACATCGTGTTAATGAAAGAACGCAAAACCTCTCAGATGGTACCTAAGCCCATGTAACTGAACAACTTTTGCTCAACAAATTTCACGAAACTAAAACAATAATTTGAATTTTCATACTAACTGATCAGCTTATCGAGTCAATTTGTATGAAAATTCAAATATTTTTTTTTGGATTTCTTGAAAGTTGTTGAACAAAAGTTGTTTGTTACATGCGCTGAGGTACCATGTGAGAGGTTTTGCGTTCTTTCATTAACACAATGTATATGTATTATATATTGTAACTTCCAAAGATATGATTTGATTGAGAAAGACATTTAACTCCGGCTTATTAAATTTTAAATCTTGTAATATTTTTTTATCTGCGTCCAGATTGACGGCTCTGGACTGCCTCGTCTCCATGGCAACGCAGCTAGGCAGCAGCTGGCTGCCGCTGCTGGCCGAGAGCGTGCCCTTCCTGGCAGAGCTGCTGGAAGACGGCGACGCCAGGATCGAAACAGCTGCCAAGGACGCCATTCGGAAGCTGGAACAGATATTGGGGGAACCGCTGGAGAAATACTTTTAGTTGCAATAAAATGTTTTGATAACCATTATTTTTATTGTTTTAGTTTTTACACGCTTTAATTTAAGGCCATACCTGAATTTTCCGGGGTCCAGTGCTGCCCCTATTTAAAATAAACCATTTCAAAGAAAACGGATACATCATTTAAAATTTTGCTACTACCAAGCCCTAGATAACCTTTCAAAGTATTTTATGAACTACTATCTATCTATCTATCTTCATCAATTCTCTAACTTTCCTACTTTCTTGCTCTCACCATCTGTACGCGGATGATCTACAGCTCTACCACTCTTGTGATTCCAGTGACATCGACTCAACGGTTGCTCTCCTCAACAATGACTTACGGCGTATCGCCGATTGGTCTGCAAAATACGGTGTTGCTGTAAACCCAAATAAATGCCAGGCAATAGTAATTGGCAGCTCTCGTCAAATTTCTAAATTAAATCTTGACACTATCTCTTCTTTGCAATTTAATAATACTACCATTCCCTTTAGTGAGAGTGTGAAGGACCTGGGTCTACACATCGACTCTACCCTGAGCTGGACTACTCAAGTAGCTGAGGTTAGTCGTAAAGTAACTGCGACCTTGCGCTCTCTCTATCGTCTCAAGAACTTTCTACCACTTAAAACAAAAATAACATTAGTTCAAACCTTAATTCTTCCCTTTCTTGATTACGCAGATGTTTGTTATTGTGACCTTACGCAAGTTCTCCTTAACAAATTGGACCGATTGGCCAATAACTGCATCAGATTTATTTTTAATATTCGTAAATTTGACCACATCTCTTCATTTCGCGCTCAGCTTGCATGGCTCCCTATTCCCTTACGTCGTAATGCTAAAATACTCTCGATGCTATTTTCTATCTTGAACAATCCGCATTCTCCTAGCTATCTTAAATCTAAATTCAACCCTCTCAGTTCCACTCACTCTCGTTCACTTCGCTCCTCTAGCACTCTCATCCTTAGTTTTCCTCCTCATCGCTCTACCTTCATGGACAAGTCTTTTCAAGTCCAGGCTATCCGGCTATGGAATGCCCTTCCGGAGTCTATAAGAAGAGCTCCCAGTCGTTTGGCTTTTAAGCGAGCGGTACATAAATTTTTCCTCCAGCAGTCCTAGTCCCAGTCATCCTGATTATATTTATTAGTATTTATATTTATGTATTTATCTATTGTATTTTATCCATGTTAGTATATATGTATAGTTATTATATGTTTAAAAGTATATTTGTGTATAAGTATACCTATGTGTCTTTGATTATATATAGTTTATTTATATTAAGTTTGCTTATTTTTGTGAATTTTATTACGCCAGCCACACATATTTTCTGCTTGGTCTAATGGTTGACCGGGAGAGAATGCCATATGGCATTAGGTCCGCCACTTGTACTTTTATTTTATTGTGCAATGAAGATTAAATAAATAAATAAATAAATAAACTACTGTTTACAGTTCAAAGTGTGAACGTTAAGCTTTACTACGCACATTTGCGAAAAACGGCCACTTTTGGCAAATGTGCGTAGTAAAGCGTGGTTAAGCTACTTTACGTTCTCATTATAAACTATAAATAGTAGTTCACAAAATAGTTTGAAGGGTTATCTGGGACTTGGCAGTAGCAAAATTTTTCATAATGTCTCCGTTTCCTTTGAAATGATTTATTTTAAATGGGGGCAGCACTAGACCCCGGAAAATTCAGGTACGGCCTTAACTTGCAATGTTAGTATGTATGTGAACTATGTTTGTTCGGGTGGAATCTTGCAACTCAATTTTGAAGCAGATATCTTCAACTGATTGAGCTGAAATTTTGCGCGCATATTATATCGAGTGACAATGCAATATTATGATGACTTGGAGGTGATCTGATGATGGAGCTGGAAGGTGGCCATAGGAACTTTGTAATAAAACGACGCAACCCCGTTGAGTTTGGGCTTTTTTGTTTTGTGTTGACAGACCTTTGGTCTCACAATAATTAAGCTTGTAAGTACTTACTAAAAAAAAAATTTTTTTTTATGGAAAATCATTTATCATGAAATCCTACTATTTTATGATTAGGGGCAGTCGATTGGCACATAGTTAAAAATAGATAGGTAGATATGCTTAGCCTAAGACAAGACGAAGTACATACGTATACGTACTTATTTATGCAAGTTGCAACTTTTGAAATATTCAACAGTAAATATTCCAGAGCGCCGTCCATTGCACCTTATCTACCAACCTAAGCCGTGACCTAGGTAAGCTACTATAGTTTATTACACCCCCTTATCGGTAAAACTGGCTGAAGTCCAAACTCGTGGCTGCGGCATGTTACATTGCCACGGGGGTAATTTGCTTTAGAAATTGTAATATCAGATTCATTGACCATATATACTTAGCTAGTAGATTATACACTGAGATCCGAACAGAAGTCGTGTGGTTCCGGGTAGAGTACAATAGGACCACTCCAAGTTTTCCCGTGGATGTCGTAGAACGCGACTTAGGAAACACAAGCCAAACAAAGCTTATAAACCTCAATGAGACCTCTCCAAGTAGTCTGGCCAGCGTGGAGAGTGTAGGCCAAATCCTCTACTCTGGCTAATATGGCTCTAGTAGTGTGGAGTGGGTCGTGCTCCTGCAGCGGAGACCAAAAAGACCTGTTGATGACGCAGATCGGTAAAATAAATATATTCGCAGGAATTAGCCTATATAAATTTATATCTGCCTGGACGTAAAATTGCATTTGCGTCGAAACCATTGAATAATGGTCGAAGCATCTAGTTTTACGTACGGCCGTCTCGCCTGACGTCAACGTCTATTCTGTGCTGACGTCAAACGCTCGCCTTGTCGCCTTTCACATGTCCTTTGGGAGAGAAAGTTTAGTGATGGTGACAAATATTCTATTTTGCCGTCACCACATATCCTATCGACCTACATGCATTGCATAAACTTAGTGACTGTAATGCCTCTAAATACATTAGTGCAATTGGATTGCATCACATTTGAAATGTTAAAACAAACTCGACTCCGCAGGGAGCGGGCGCAGCTGAATTTAATTTAATGGCTGACCATATTCGCAGACGTAGAAACATTCGTTTATTGTAGGTATGAGTGATGTGTGATCATAGAGTTAAATGATTTAAGTAGATGGAACGCAGGGAACTAAGTACTTTAATAAATAATTACCTATACTTAAAGGGACAAATCACATTGATTGAGCTGGCCCCAAAGTAAGTTTTACCTAAACTTGTGTTAAATAGTTGTTAGTTATGGGATAAAAAAAGGAAAATTAAGGAAGGAAACAAATCTCTAAACAAAGAAGACATTTATAAAAGAAATAGATAAAAACACAATTGCCTATGTAATATATTACACTTGGGGGCTATGTCCAGCAGTGGGCTTCCTGTGGCTGATATTATGATGATGATATTACACTAGCTGATGCAAAGAATATGCTACTCTCTGACGAGAGAGCTGATGCCAGCGGCGGCGTTGCCCACGTGGTTATTTTTTTAAATCCCACGGGGGATCCTCACATTTTCCTAGGATAAAATTATTCTGTGTGTTAATCCAAATACGCTTATCATTTTAGATTACCTAATACAGGATACTTTTAGGATTTCTATTATTGGCATGGATAATGGATAATTGCGAAAAACGGCCACTTTTGGCAAAAATGCAAACTAAAGCATAACGTTCTTACTTTAAACTGTAAACAGTGGTTCATAAAATAGTCTGAAGGGTTATCTAGGTTTTATTAGATCAAAATTTTAAATGATATCCGTTTCCTTTACCTAAATAATTTATTTCAAATGGGGGCAGCACTGGACTCCGTGTATCGTCTATAATTATATAATTGTTCTAATAGAAAATAGTACCTACTCACGCTAAAAGCAGCCTTTGGGTCTTGCGGCCCTAAGCTCTACCTCTTAGAGTCGCAAGCAAGACCCAAAATGCTCTGTCTGCCCCATCAGGGATAAAGACGCGATAGTGTGTGTTTGTGTGTCTTGCTTGTGTTATTAGTTATGAGAGTACGGAAATCAAACTCATCGCTCCCTGGAGTATAAATTACAGCTTAAATCCTTGTCGGAACTAAGGTTCATATTTATACAAGAGTCATTAACATCTCGAACGCTCGAGACCTGAAAGCCTGTTGAAATATTAAGCGAGACGTCATTACCCACTCATCTTTTATGTACCTGGCGAAGAAAGCTCAGAGGCGATGTTAAAAAGTTTGTAGGTATTTCAACATAGTCTGTTTTGTCCCTTGTATGAAACTTACTGACCTATAAGTAACGGTTATCGGCCAAGGATAATTCGGATAAAAACGTGGTTTTATCATATGTATTTAATGAATGAATGAATGAAAAACTCTTTATTGCACCTTAAAAAAAAAACAATACAAATTGAAAATAATAAAAATGTATTGCCATGATGTATTTTAAGTACCATCTGGCGAAGAAAGCTCAGATGTGATATTAGAAAGTTAAGTATTTCAACATACCTAGTCGGTTTTCCGAATAAATTGAATGAAATTATGATTAATCATAATTTTATTCACAATTAACGTTTTTTTTTACATTACTTCATGTTAAATCATTTTTTAACCTTAATTAATGTTAAACAAAAATATGTGAAACTAAATAATTTAGGTACTTATGTTAAAAATAATGATAAAATATTCAAAATTATGAACTAAAATCTCGCAAAATGTTACGAAAAACCTAATTCGGTTCAAAAAATGTGAAATAACAAATTAAGTATTTTATGAGAAAAAATACGTCTGCCAATAAAGGGTGCGATACTCCATGGGTGCGTCCTACATACTACCTAGGTATATAATAGGTACGTTGCAAAGTATTGAGATTCGATTCACCATAGTGTGAATTTTAAATCGAGTTCGATGGAACCGAGAGAGTAATCAAATGAACGAAAAATGAACGAATAAATTTAATTCAGCTCCAAACGAATGAATTCAATTCACTCGATATCTCTATCGTCGAATGAAAATACGTGGTTTGTGAACAACATAAGACTTGATTGAGTAGGTATAAGTATCTAAACACTTATGTTAGTTATAAACAGTGCCGGTTTTAGCTCTACCAGCGCCCTGGGCGAGATTTTCCTGCCCCCCCCCCCCAACTGCAATTCAGAGTTTGACTTAGGCTTCAATCTTATAGGATTTATTTCTGCCGAGGGGGGGAGGGATGCAAGTGCGATATAGGATTCTTCAAATTTGCCGCCCCATTGTAAATGAAGGGAGGGAGGGGGAGTGCATACAAATAAGAGACTAGGAGTTGCCGCCATTAACCAGCTGCTATTTATATATTTATTATTACCTGTGTACCTTAATATTCCTTCTCACCGTACTTGACTTCTCTCAAATTCTTTTGCTGTCACGGCTGTACGACTTTGGAATGCCCTTCCCGATAACATCATGAGAGCACAGATGCGGGATCACTTCAAAATGCTGGTAATTCGACTCTTTGCTGCAATAATTATATTTATTTTATGCTTATGTATTCATATTTTTTTTTTTTTTTTTTTTTTTTTTCCGTTTCCGGCTGTCATACTGTAAGCATCGTAATTGTGTAGCTCCGTATTATTGAGTGCTAAAAAATAATTTCGTACACTGTTCTTGAGACTGCGACGTCACAAAACACAAATTGAAGTGTCGTCCGTGTAGTGGAACTACCGATTTCACACAATATCACGTAAGTTCTTGAATTTCAACAAAAGTATCTCCAAAGTGATAATTAGAGGTTAGAAATTCACCAATCATATTGAGCATAGACAAAAGATCAATGACATTGACACTTGTCACAGTAACAGCTAACTAGTGTTGCCAGAGCAAGTAAATAAAAACTACCACTAATTACGTTCCATAACACGCAGATTTAGTTTACAAGAATGGAGGATCAGTTTCAACTATTGTTTGATAAAATGAAGAATGAAATCTTGAACCAAACAATAGAATTGAAAGATTCGATAACAAATAATATAATGGAGAGATTAGACGAAAAACTTCAACCTATTATAACAGAAAATAGAAACTTAAAAATAAAAGTAGAAAATCTCGAAAAGGAAGTAGAAAGTTTAAAAAGAGGAAAGAAGCAAAACAATTTGATAATGTTTGGAGTAAATGAAGGCGAAAGGTCTACACAAGAATTAATACAAAATACAATACATATTTTCAAAACTGACCTTGACATACAATTACAAGAACATGAGATAAACAAAATATATCGTCTAGGAAAGGGAAAGTCTTCTGGAAAACCAAGACCAATTCTGATTTCCTTTACGAGCGAATGGAAGAAGAATGAAGTTATGGGAAAGAAGAAAAACTTCAAAAATGTATATGTTACAGAAGACTACACAAAGGAAGTAATAGAGAAAAGGAAAACGTTGCAGGCGCAGCTAAAAGAGGAGAGAGAAAAGGGAAATATCGCGTACCTGAAATTTGACAAACTAGTAGTAAAAGGAAAAAATACTAACATAAATAAGGAAAAGCGCAAAAGAGAAACATCATCATCCCCACAAAACAATGCTCAACCAAGGAAACAACAAACTCTAATGCCGCCGATTAACAATAGACCAAATGCTTTCGACGTAATGAGGATTAGAGCTAATTCTCTTTCGTCTCTTCCCGCTAAGACAACAACTAACAAAGAATAACAATTAACTGTCGGTAAACGGAAAAATAAACAGCTCAACATGAACCAACATAAAATAACAAAACAAAATACTTCCCCAAGCCGACTGGTCATCGTGGGGAAAAATGACCACGACCCTCTAAAGGAAAAAAATAACACTAACATGAAAAACAAAGTAAATGACATCCACATAGCAACTATTAACTGTCGATCTCTTAGAACACCTGAAAAACTCCAAGAACTAGAGCTGGCAATAGAAGAGTTAAAGTGGGATATTATAGGTATTAGCGAAATGCGCAGATTTGGAGAAGGTATAGAAAACCATGGCAAATACGTACTACATTATAAAGGGGAGACGCCCGGGCTGTATGGAGTTGGATTCATGGTGAAAGTAAATCTAGTCAACAACATAGAAGAACTTAGTGGATTCTCGGAACGTATTGCAATCCTTAATATAAAACTGCCCGTGAACGGAGATAAAGAAGAGAGATGGTCTATTATACAGGCATATTCACCAACTGAATCTGATAAAAAAGAGGACGTAAAAACAATTGAGGAATTCTATGAAAATCTCCAAAACGCTATTGATAACGCACACAAAAACGTCATCGTGATGGGAGACTTTAATGGACAAATTGGGATTCAAAATAGTGGGGAAGAAAATACCATAGGAAACTATGGGTATGGAAATAGAAGCAAAAACGGAACAAGACTAGTAAACTTTGCACTGGAAAACAGATTAAGTATTCTAAACAGTTTTTATAAAAGGAAACCATCAAAAAAATGGACATGGATCTCACCCAATGGACAATATAAGAATGAAATCGATTTTATTATGTCTAATAATAGAAAAGCCTTCAAGAACATTTCGATCATAAACAATTTAAACTTCCACACAGACCATAGGATGGTTCGAGTTGCGATGTCAGGAATGTTCAAGAAAACAAGACGATTTCAAAATAAACAATTAGCGGTACAATACTCAGGTGACCCTAAACTATTACTTAATAATCTTCAAACATCTCTAGATGCCGCGGAATTAGAGAAGAAAGAATATCCATCGATACAAGAAAAGTACAACCTATTACTAAATCAACTAAAAACAGTAACCAGAAAAACAAACAAAAGTATCAAGAAAGAAGTCTCACTTACAATCAAACAATTATTACAAGAACGAAAAGAACTTTTACGACAAAAGGAAATTAAAGGAAACCGCCAAAGAGTAACAGAAGTAAGCAAAAAGATCAGTGAACAACTTAGGAAAGAAAGAAAAACTAAAAGATCTAATACAATGAAAAGTTACATAGAAAAGACAGGAGGAATAAAAAAGGCATTGAAGGAGTTAAACTACAAAAAGGACTGGATACCAAGTATGAGAAAGAAAGATGGTAATAGTACAGGTAAAAGACTCGAAATATTAAAAATCGCTACAGAATTCTACCGAAACTTATACCGAAGTCAAAAAGAGAAAGACACTATAAAAGAAAACGACGAAATAACTAATGAAGAATATATACCGGAAATAATGAAGGAAGAAACCATAAAAGCAATAAATACACAAAAACTCGATAAAGCCCCTGGATCTGATCTTGTTACAAACGAACTTCTAAAAGCAACGTTACCAGTAATCGCTCCAAGACTTACAGATATATTTAATGAAATTATCAATACGGAAAACATTCCAGAGGATTGGACAAAATCTACAATTATACTACTACATAAAAAAGGTGACAAAGGAGATATAGCAAATTACAGACCAATCAGTTTAATGTCCAATATTTACAAAGTGTTTTCAAAAATAATATTATCTAGAATCACAAACACACTTGAAGAAAATCAACCCAAAGAACAAGCTGGATTCCGTAGACATTTTTCAACAATAGACCACATACACGCCCTTAGACAAATACTCCAGAAATTTAAAGAATATAACAAAATTTACTACATAGGGTTCGTGGATTTCAACAAAGCATTCGACACACTTGAACATAGATTTATCTGGGACGCACTAAAAGACCAAGGCGTACATGCAAAATACATACGGATACTGAAAAACGTATACACAAAAAGCACCGCACAAGTAAAACTAGAATCTATAGGCGAAGAATTTCCGGTTGAGAGAGGTGTACGCCAGGGAGACCCAATTTCACCAAAAATATTTGCAGCAGTTCTGGAAATGATATTCAGAAATCTGGATTGGACGAATAAAGGACTAAATATAAATGGCGAAAATCTGAGTCACCTACGCTTTGCAGACGACCTAATCTTATTTTCGGAAAACCCGAAAACCCTAAAGGAAATGTTGCAACAGTTAGCGGAAGAAAGTGAGAAGGCAGGCCTGTCAATGAACTTAACGAAAACAAAAGTAATGTCTAACTCCTCACAAACAGAGTCCATAACAGTAAATGATGAAGAAATAGAGTATGTAAAGGAGTATGTGTATTTGGGACAGTTAATATCTACTGAGGAATGTATGCAAAAAGAAATAGAAAGAAGAATAACTAATACTTGGAAGAGATATTGGTCACTCAGTGAAGTCATGAAGAACCAGGATATGTCTATGAGGAACAAGAGGAGAATATACAATATGTGTATCTTACCATGCTTACTATATGGGTGCCAAACATGGGCATTGACAGAAGAACAAGCAAGGAAAATAAAAGTTTGTCAGAATGGAATGGAGAGAAGCACAATAGGAATTAAAAGAAAAGACCGAGTTAAACTAAAATGTATCAAAAACAAAACAAAATTTAAGAATGCATACACAACATACAGGTGCTTAAAGTGGAGGTGGGCTGGGCATATGATAAGAGAGAAGAAGGAGAAATGGACGAGAATAATAACTGAATGGCAACCACGAGATAGTAAAAGAAACAGAGGCAGACAGACTAGAAGATGGGAGGACGACATCAAAAAAGTGGCGGGCCCAATATGGACGCGCATAGCGAAAAATAGAACAGAGTGGAAATCTTTAGAGGAGGCCTATGTCGAAAGACAAGCTGAAATGTAGAAACGACCGTTTACCGATACCTGATTTATGAAAAGAAAAGAAACTGTTAAAAGTTATAAACGTATTTGTAAGAAAAATTACTGTAAAAATAAGTTCAGCAATAAAGGCTATTTTATTTATTTTTTTATTTATGTATTCATATTTAAGTAAGTTTATTTTGAGTATGTAAATATGTATATGAATTAATGGAATTTATATATGAATATATGTATAGTGTATATACACGCGATCTTCCTTTGAGAACCTTTCTTCTGCGATTAATTGTATCAATAATGACCTTCGTCGCATATCTGTCTAGAGCAAAAATCATGGTCTCGCTGTAAACCCTAGTAAAACTCAGGCGATCATTATAGGAAGTTCGTGGTTCTACCGTAGAATTGACTTTGAGGCAATTCCTAAAGTTGTATTTGATGGGGTAATAATCGAATATAGCAAATCCGTGAAAAATCTTGGCGTGTACTTCGATAACACTCTGTCTTGACGCACTCAGATCTCCCAAATCAGCAGGAAGATGTTTGCAGCTGCAAACTCCTTAAGAAAGTTAAATAAATTTCTGCCAATAGATACCAAGATTGCGCTTGCTCACTCCTTATTGCTTGCTATCCTTGACTATGCTGACACTTGTTATCTAGATATTACCGAGGAGCAATTGGACAAGCTGGAACGCCTCCAGAATTTATGTATACGGTTCATATTTGGACTCCGTAAATATGACCACATTTCACAATTTCGTATTCAACTCAAGTGGCTCCCTATCCGCTTACGTCGTGATTGGCATATCCTTTCTCTACTATACTCCATCCTTTTTAGTCCCACATATCCTGAGTACCTCAAGGAACGTTTTCTCTTTAGAACCTCTTCAAGGCCTCTACGCAGTGCAGATAAACTTCTTCTCAATATTCCAGTCCACTCGACCAATTTCTACAAATATTCTTTTACTGTCTATGCTATTCATCTCTGGAACACTCTACCCCTTTCCATTCGATTCGCCAAAACTTTGAATAAATTTAAAACCCTAACTAAAAATCACTTTTTTACTTCTGTTTAGTTCCTCATCTCTTTCCCCTACTATTTCTGTTTACATCATTGTGATATTTATTTATTTGTATGTATGTAATAAATTATTTATTATTATGCTATGTATATATAGGTATGAATATATATATATATATATATATATATATATATATATATATATATATATATATTCATTTATGATATATAAATATATCTTTTTTGTATAATGTTATATATTTTGTATAAGTATTTTAATATCTATTGGTTATTTATTATTTATATTTTAAATTTAACTGCGCCACCTGTTATCTTACTCATATACTTCGCACTCCTTCTCTTTATGGTTGCCTGTAAGAGATTGCTTCGGCGATAAGGCCGCCTCTTGTACCTTATTTATTTATAAGTTCCGTAAACTTTGTAATTTTTTATTGTTTTTATTCGGTGCAATAAAGATTTTTGTATTGTATTGTATATATCTTATGTAATTATACGAATTATATACGTTTTATTATTTGTTTATAACACTCTTCTTTCTGTATTTTAAGTAGTTTATCTTGCATCCCATTTACTACCTTTTCTGCTACGTCCCTAAGGTGAACTGGTAGACAATGCTGGCATTAAGTTTTACCTTTTGTATTATAATCGTTAGATTATTAATAAATATTAAATAAAAATAAACAAAATATACTGAAACTATTTTAAAGCTGCATTCAGTCCATGATACTGACATATTTCTCCAAAAAACATTTAACGAAATATGAAAAATATTTTTTAGCTAATCTGAGTTTGTATTGAAAGTCAAAAATTAAATTTCATATTTCGATATATGTTCTTTGGGGAAAGTTGTTCAGTATCATGGACTGAATCTATCCTTAAAATAGTTTCAGTATATTTTGTTAGACGTTATATAGGCAGGCCTGTGGTACTCCCCGTTTAGGTATCGAAAATGTACATTATTATTATGCGCGCAGCGGCCCCTCCGGGTGGTAAATTCAGTAACTTAAAAGAATCGTTTGTCTAGAGTAATAAGAATGAAATTGGCTTGCAATGGATGTTGAGACTTCTGTACGGTAGTATTAGTATTTATTCTGTGATATAGGTTAGCCGAGTGATTCCCGGCAGAGTAGAATAGGACCACTCCAGGTCTTCCCGTGGATGTCGTAGAAGGCGACTTAGGAAACAAGCTAAACAAACCACTTATCACAGTGTCAATGTCTATCTCTATTTCGTCAGAATATGCATATTTATTTTACAAGCTTTTATTAAGCTTGTAAGTAAATAACAAGCTAAATAAAGGATTTGACCCAAGCAAATGTTTGGGTCAAATCTTGCAGGGTAAATTTGAGCCACTTACCGGTTTTCGATTGAGATGAAATTTTATATGTTAATGTATTATTATAACAAGAAGCTGACTTGATAATGAAGCTGTACGAACCCTGTAATAAAACGACGTAACCCCATTGAGTTCGGGCTTAAGTAAATTCATTTTTCTTGATACTTAGCCCTCACAATAAAGCTTGTATGAAAAAAAACCAGCCAAGTGCGAGTCGGAGTCTCGCACCGAGGGTTCCGTACAAGCCTGTGTATATGAGTAAGTTAAAAATTATTTAAAATATTTTTATCATATAATGTAACTGAAAATGTATCCTTTTCGCAATTTTTCCTTTATCTGTGCTATAAGACGTTGCTTCGTACCATATTTCAAGATTCTGAGTTCACGGGAAGTACCCTGTAAGTATATAGGTTTTGATTTCCTTGCGAGTGACGAAAATTTGCGGCATAAACGGCTGTATCTGTTGATTGAGTTGGCTTAGAAGTTTGATTTTTTCACAGCTCTAAGGGACAGTAGACTTGAGTATTTGATATGAATTTCAGCTTGATAACTCCACGCGTTCTTGAGAAAATGGATCTTGACAGACAGACAGACGGTCAACAAAGTGATCCTATATGGGTTCCGTTTTTCCTTTTGAGGTTCGGAACCCTAAAAAGTGAAAATAATATTAAGTTTTTTTTCGAAAAACTTATACTTTGAACATGATAAAAGGCACAGATAAAAGGTATACCTACTTAAGGCCGTACCTGAATATTCCGGGGTCCAGTGCTGCCCCCATTTCAAATAAATCATTTCAAAGAAAATGGAGACATTATTTAAAATTTTGCTACTACCAAGTTTGCGAAAAACGGCCACTTTTGGCAAATGTGCGTAGCAAAGCTTAACGTTCTCATTATAAACTGTAAACAGTAGTTCATAAAATACTTTGAAGGGTTATCTAGGACTTGGTAGTAGCAAAATTTTAAATAATGTCTCCGTTTTCTTTGAAATGATTTATATCAAATGGGGGCGGCACTGGACCCCGAAAAATTCAGGTACGGCCTTAAGGCATACATGAATTTTCCGGGTCCAGTGTTGCCCCCATTTGAAATGAGATATCTTTTAAAATTTTGTCTTTGAGAAGCCCTAGATAACCCTTCAAACTATTTATGAACACAGTTTACAGTTTAAAGTAGCTTTTCTACGCATTTTCTAGGCCGTTTTCCGCATAAATGCGGAATAAATTTATTAAATTAATTGTAACTTAACTACAAGAAGAATTTTAATTCGTTGCATGTACGAGTATGTACTCTTCGACGGGGCAGCTAAGTTTAATCCTCTCTAGTAGACTTAGGGCACTCCTAAGGTACGGAACCAAGAAAAAGCCGCATTAAGGTGGTAATAAATCCTTCCAAGTAGGCGTTGGGTACCTCGACGCAAAATTAATATGTCCCAGCCGGGTAATTATCGGCTTGGGAAGGAAAGGTAGGTCGGCCCGGTCTAGATACGGCTGGCTACCTACCTACTTCAAATAATGATTTTTACCTACCGAATGTTCGGCCTGGTCAACGGCCGGATAGCCGAACATTCGGCCGGCAATAGTACATCAAAACTAAAGCTTCGATATATTTAGAATAAACTTGAATTCGTGCATTTTCACGCAACGCGTTTTTCAAGTTTCGGCGTGTTTTATTGGTAAGAACGCAGACAGGATTTTTTGAGTCAGTACGGAACGATTTCGCATAATGTTAAAATTGTAAAAGCGACATCTATTTGCCACCACATGACACTGTTAATGACCCTCGATAAGCACAGCACTACAAAGCACCTAAAACACTGCTATTACAATAAGTCATTGACAGTTCACCCGGATTCGAACAGATGGCGCTTACTATAAAAGAACGAAATTAATTTTCTGAGATCTCATTCGCATTATTGCCTCTCTCCTGTACAAACCGCTAACAAGGAATACAAGCCTGCCACCACACCACTGGACTACTCATTTTCTCGCCACATAAACTAGAAAGAGAATTTACTTTACGCTTACGTAAAAGCAGTATTATTTTGTTTTGCTGTAACCAAATAAGTTTGTTGTGTGCTTACATGAGTTTGTGTTATAAATAGTTTACTAAAATAACAAATGTATAGCTTACATTTATTTACTTGCTTGCCATCAATATCCAAGAACGTTAAATATAACTCAGAAATTGCCAGTAAACTCCATTAGCGTTACATCCGAAGAAGGTAATAAAGGTTTGTAGTGAACCGTTACAGTTTGAAAACTGAAGTTTTCTCATCGAAACTTTTGCGATGTTAAAATAACCTTTTTACGGAGTGATAATAATATTAATAAATTTTCGTTTTCTTACTTTAACGTGGTGTAATGGTCAACACGTTAGTCCGCTAATCCGGAGGTTCTGGCTTGGATCCCCAAGTTTGCCATTGGAAAAGTTGAAAAAGGCCTTTTTACTGAGACCCTATTACTGAGACTTCGCTGTCTGTCTGTCTGTCTGTCTGTCTGTCTGCTTGTCCGTCTGTCTGTCCGTCTGTCTTTCCGTCTGTCACAGGGCTCTTTCTCTTGAACCGTAATAGCTAGACACCTGAAATTTACACCAATTATGTATTACTATGAACACTATAACAACAAATACTAAAAATAAGATAAAGTTAATAATTAAAGGGGGTCGTCATACAAGGAACGTGTTTCTTCAGCGTTTTAAAACATTGTACGGTGGTACGGAACGCTTCATGTACGAGTCCGACTCGCACTTGCCCGTTTATTTAAATTGTCCTGAGTCTTGGGTGTTTATTCACTGAGCGAGCGAAGCGTCTCAGTTTCAAAATTTGCCCGAAAATGCTTTTGTCCGTCTGTCTGTCGGTCTGTCTGTCTGTCGGTTTGTTCTCGCCTACAGGTCGCATTTATCAACCGATCCTCGTGAAATTTATAAGCAAGTTCGATAATTATATAGATTTGTTTTCGATTCAGTTTTTTGGAATTTATTCAAAATGGCGGAGATATGGGGGTTCAAAACTTTAAGAAAATCATATTTTAGCCATTTCGAAAAATTTTCATATAACTTTTTTGTTTTTCTTATTAAGCGCTACTTTTGTCTAAACTACTTTATTATCCGATAAACTAAAATGGGTTGGGGGTGAGTCCCGAGGTTTACAGCTCACAGACCACTAGTCTGCATTAGATGCATTTATCACTAGTGGCTGTGTGAGTTAATTTAAATCAAGGAATTTGTGTGCCAATATTACTCAAAATCGGTTGAAAAATGCGACTTATAGACGAGAACAGATGTGTCTGTTGCAGGGCAAATTCACACTAAAAGTAACGTTAAATAACGTTATTTTAGTGGTAACGCTATAAGGGGTACCGATAATACAGTTTATAACGTTATCAATTAACGATATAAATAACGTTACTTTTTTTCAATACTTGTAAAATATTATTAGCCTACTAGACAAACTCTCATCAATTTATTATATTCTGTCAAATATCGAAAAGAACTACAGTGTTAACAATACCTTTTACCGTTAAAATCATTAATAACATTATCTGATTATCGGTAAATAGTGGGAAAAATACCGTTACCCAGCATAACGTTACCTTTGCTGATAACGTTAACGCCGTTTGACAGCATTAACGTTACCAGATTTTTAACGGTATTCCAAGCCCTGGTCTGTTGTGACCGAACAAATTAATGTTTTGGCCAATCTTGAAAATGAGACGCTTCGTTAGCTCGGTCAATTACCACGCAGGGCAGACGGGACACAAACTCTACGTGCGAAAGAGACACGGTATCACGCAACGTATTCTTCTTTCTTTCGCACGTAGAGCTTATGACCAATGATCGGAATCTGGATGCTATTTGGGAACATATCACTAATATGGATATGACGATAATCCCTGCCCGGGAATTCTCGGAAAAATATTTAATATTATTAAAAATGTGTGAAATAGTGTTTATTTTAAAAATCCGTTTATTTATTAATTCAGTGTTTGAATTTACACAGTAGTGACTTAATAATATAAATATAGGGTCATCTTAAAAAGTGCAACAGATAATAATGAAAACGCTCCAGATATGAAACCGATTTTATTTTCTAAATGAAAATATATCAATGGATACTTACTTTTAAACAATACACTATTCTGCATCTCCATACAAAAGTGTGCAACCGCCCTGGCGTTTTGTATGGGAATGTCGAAATCATATTTGGTTGTTTGACTGTTATTTTAATTTCATTATACTATAGTGATCTAGTATAGCCCGTGGTTCGATTTATTACGGGTATATCCCTTCCACGTTATATATGAAATGAAATTTTGCCTAAGCTAAAACGGAGACAATTCGGTTGCGCTTCGCGCTCGCTTGGTCAGTTGATGGACCAAGGGTTGCAGGAGAGTGAGACCTTATTGATTTTCTAACTAATCATTTGTGTGCGATTAAGTAGTGTTAGTGCGTAGTTTTAGTTTACAAAGCAGTGCACGCTCTAGAAAGATATAGTTTACCAATAGCGTTAACTTTCACGATATTTTCCTTGAAACTCAGTATAGCAGCATAAGAGCTTTTACGAGGAGCAATAAAGTTTTTTCATATTGCCAGCCGCTGCACATGTGGTGTCGTCTTTATTAGTTTTACTTTATAAACTCTCGGTGGCTCGGAAGACCGCATTAGCGCTTTGGCATGTTAAAAGCATCCGGCACGTGAAAAGTATGTCGAGGTCCTATAAGTGATTTGTAACGTATGTAACAAACTAACAAACAATAAATCTTTTTGTACGTCTGTCTGTTCTCGCCTACAGGTCGCATATTTCAACCGATTTTGACGAAACAAATGATTTTTGGACTTTACTTTGCATTATAATACAGCATTAGCTTTGTTAAGCTAGGGGAAAGGGGAAAGTTTCGGTTATTTTGCATGGGGCTCGCGAGGTCTACTGTTCTCACAGACCCACTAGGTATTAGTTAGCCTTAGGAATTATTTATTAATATTCATTTATAAATTTTAACACACAAACATGTAAAGAACTACAACATTGGTCCCGGCTTTCATAATAACATGACAATCAAGCTATGTTCAGGTTCAGGTTGAATAAATGTAAAAAAAAAAATAGTTCCTCACAATTTCGCGAAGCCGTGCTTTTTCCTAGTCTTATTTCATCAAAAATGAGTTAGGTGTACATAGCAAAATGGCCGATATTCATTTTATCGTCATTTGAGTTATCTTTTTCGCGTCGGCAAACGATATTGGGAAATACATCTATCATCCAGCGAGCTAGAGGAAATATCCAAGAAACGTATGAACTGGCAGATCATAGACACACTGTCGCCTTTATTAAATACAGAAAAAAAAACATATTATGATCAAACCTTCTAACAACATTTCACGAGAATCGGTTGAGAAATGCGTCCTTTAGTTAATAGGGGAACATTCGCACATACATATGAAAGAAATTTCGCCCAAGCTGAAACCAAGACACTTCGCATGTAATACCAATCCGGCTCATATTTTTATTTTACAATTTCTATTAATACGTTACCACGCCTAGTTATTTATATTTTTTTATTGACTCTTATTTGGATTAGAAATAAATTATTGAAAATATGCAACTATTGCGCGGGAATTTTTGACAAACAAAAGGGAAATGACTACAAAGTTCATAAAAAGGAAATGACAAATTCGGGTGCTTTCGGTAGGACTGTCCGTCCATGTAGTTTGACTATCAATGACATTCGAAATGTATGTTTTATATAGAGGTTTAACAAACATCACTAGCTGATAATATCGAAAGTACCCAAAAAAGAAAAACATGCGTTGATAGCTTCTGTCTCTAGCGGATATTGCAGACTTTGACGTCATATTTTAAAATGGCGTGTTTTAGGTGTTATAATCTACTTGCTACTTTTAATATTTATTTTCTACACCATATACATGTTTTTCGGCACTGTTTTTTTTTGCGGCTATTTCTCGACGAGGACTATCGGTTAAAAATATAAAAAAATGCATGCACACTCTCTATTGATAAACCAAGAGCTGCAGAGGTGGCAAATTCCTTTTCTTAGGCGTGAAACTACGTCAAGTGGTTGCCCGCGACGGGTTCAGTCCGTCTCTGTCACAAACCCTACGTGCGATAGAGAGAGTTAAAACCGTCGCGGGTCACGTGTCTGTCGCACATAGGGTTGAGACGGTAGAAACGGTCTGAACCCATCGCGGGTCTCCACTTAACTTAGTTTTAAGCAAGTCTCAAAATTGATTTTTGTATCTATTACCCTGGTGACTATTTCAATACTTTTTGTAAGCAGCCAGACCAATCGCACATTCTTTAAAACACGTGTACACGTGTCTGGCAGGATAATAGGCAAGTCTGATCGGCCTGGCTCTACGGCTCTTGGTCCATGATGTCTCAATCAGCCTAGGTGTCGAAGAATAACTAAGATAAGATATAGTAAGTACTATTGTCAGACATTTTTTATTTAAAAAAATCTGAAACTTGTTTTTCAACCGAGAATTTCACCGAACTAAACCTAAAACAATGACCCTGCAGGCATTTTAGAACAAGCCTAGTGCAATGGGATCACCTGCCATATGCTCTCATGTGGCGTGCCTAAATTTAGATGCTTAGGATTCAGAGCTGAAAACATACCATTTAGGATACCAGAAGGTAATCCTTTGTTAGGGCAATCAAGTAGAAAGTCGATTGCCCTAACAAAGGAGAGTAATGTATGTTGTCAGGGTTCATCCTTGGTCTGTGGGGTGGGGCCTAAACAGATTTGGGTATCGTTAGAATTCTTGAATCATCTCGATTTTTTGTTTTAATTTGAGGGCAGTATTTTTTTAATTTGTTAAAGTAAAAATTACAATAAGCAGGCTAATAAAAGCCTCTTTATTGTGGCATTCATACAAAAGTCAAAGGGTTCTTTTCAAAATAGGCATCATAATATGATATGATATTATATATGACTGTACCTAGTAAACTCTTGTGTATGTAATAACATATTGTTTTCCTCTTTTTCCTGGAAATAACGTAAATATTTTTTATTTCTCAAATTTTAATTTCAATGCTATTGCTACTCGTATATCAAACTAAAAAGCCGTTAAAACCTCACAGACGCTAAGATAAAAAAGGACGTAATTCCGCTAAGTACTTACAAGTACTTTTTAAGAATGTGCTACGAAATAGCTACGGCGTAGCATTTCGTAGAAGGTTGTAGACGTGTTATCGATACTGTGTGTGACTTTTACTGTAGGTAGGAGTAGGGTAGGTTAGGAAGGTACTCTTAAATCTCAAATGTACCAGCTGTTTCTCTTTTCGTGCAGATCGCAAAAGCCAAACGAGCGCCAAAAAGCGAAAATGCGCCTTGGGTCTAACGGACCCAGGCTCTGTCTACCTCATTAGGGATAAGGAACGAGAAAAGGAAAAAATCAAAGGGATCTTTTCAAAATAGCGTTAATAACCGCCTTAATGGATCATACGTGTAATTACACTTTCTTATAATTTAGTGGACGACAGTTACATAAAATCACACTATTTGCCGCTTTAGACTGTCTGACTTAACTAATTTTGTGAATTAAACTGACATTTTTCGGGTTTTCAATTTTGTGAAATACGAGAACTTACGTGTTTACGTCCATTTTATACAAGCTGAGTTTTTTATACTTGCCAATTTTTTGGGGCAAGTTCAAACCATGATACTGAACTACTTTCTATTAGGAAATAGGCAAAATAATATCATAGTGTGTATAACTGTACCGTATCTCATAAACCGTGTTTATGTAATTATTATTTTTTTTCCTACATGTATGGTAAATATTCTCTATAGGTAAGCGTAGGGATCAAATTTTAAATAAATAATTTTGAAAATGCCTATATCATGTTTTATCCATCTAAAAAGTCGTTAAAACCACACGGACGGTGAATAACGTGAAACCGCTAAGTAGTTTCAAGTACTTTTTTATAAAATAAAACCTTGGAGTTGTAAACTAGAAAAGTTGTGAACACTTCTAACCCGCATCTAGCAGATCCCTTGTTAAAGACCCTTTACTTTTGTTATTACCGGGATCTACCTTTGAGTGTTTTTCTTTTCTTTTCTTAACCTCAACGCGTTTGAACAAAGAGTTTTATAACTTTGACGGGTCTATTTGTGTTATACATCATGTTAATTAAAGAACACAAAGCCTCTCAGATAGTACCTCAGCCCATGTAACTGAACTACTTTTGTTTAACAACTTTCACAAAAAAATATTAAATTTTCATACAAACTGATCAGCTGATCGAGTCAATTTGTATGAAAATCCGAATTTTTTTTTGGAATTCGTGAAAGTTGTTCAGTTTTATGGGCTGAGGTACCATCTGAGAGGTTTTGCGTTCTTTGATTAAGGTGAAGATATAGGCAAATGACCTTGAAGTGGCGCTCTCATTTGAAATAAATTGTTAACTCGTAAATATGGAGATAATTTCCATATAACTCTTCGTCATGCACTAGATAGCCCTTTAAATTATTTTATAAACCACCGTTGAAAGTATTTACATTAGTATGTATGTATGTAGCGTTCCGACGTATAAATTTAGAAAAATCGTCAATGGTTTTCTTAAACTTTACACAATAGAATAGATTTCTGGGTTTTGAACTTCAAAAATGAAAAAACCCCTATAAATAAAAGATTGCGCTAAGTTAAGGCGAAGATATAGGCAAATGGCCTTGAAGTGTGAAATAAATTGTTAACTCGTAAATATTGTAATAATTTCCATATTGCTCTTCGTCATGCACTAGATAGCCCTTTAAATTATTTTATGAACTGCCGTTGAAACTATTATTGGTGATCCGTCTAGCTTTAAAACTTGCCGTGGCCACTTTTGGCGGAGGCAAGTTTTAAAGCTAGACGGATCACCAATAATAGTTTTAACGGCAGTTCATAAAATAATTTAAAGGGCTATCTATCTAGTGCATGACGTAGAGAAATATGGAAATTATCACCATATTTACGAGTTAACAATTTATTTCACACTTCAAGGCTATTTGCCTATATCTTCGCCTTAACACGATGTATACAATATACGAGTAGTAACTCCCGAGCGGGAGAATTTTTTACACCTACCTTGTTTTTTAGTTATACGAGTACTTACTTATTTGATCAATATTGGTTACTCGTTTTCTGTAAAAATTGAGGGATAAACTGGTGATTCGGGGTTTTTTTATTTTATTTAATAACCTCTTTTTCTTTATTTTCTTTACGTCTGGCCATCGTGGACAGTGTAGGCTAAATCCTCTGACTGTTTCGGCTAATATGTTTTGGCTCTAGTAGTACAGAGAGGGTCGTGCTCCTGCAGTGGAGACTAAAAAGACTTGATGATGATAATGAACTTTTTTATGGTTCTCTTGATAGAGCCTCTTTTGACCACTTATGTACCTCCAATTTAAAAATTGATGGTTTATTTAAACCACGATGTACTGTTGTTAGTACATCATATTTAGGCAACGCCTTGGACTGCCTCCGTGATCCAGTGGTCAAGGCGTTTGCTTTGTAACCCGAAGGTCGTGGGTTCAAATCCCACTGGAAAGCATACTTTTTTAAAAAGTTGTTTTTAGTTTAGTAATATAATTGCAGGCTTGAACTACCTGATTATCCGAAAAGACAGATGATTTCGGACTTCAGAAGGCACGTAAAGATGTGGGTCTCGAACGTCATCTAGCGTTTGTTAAAAGCTATCCGAGGATTGATTCTGGCTGGGTTGCGGAGGGCAGACGACAATCGCTCTGTATAAAAACCAGTAACCTCAACAAATCACCTAAAGTTAGGTAGTGGACCCCGGGCTCTGAAGCACTTATTTAGGCATCACCTTGACCGATATACCTCATGTTCGAACTTAAAAAGTCTATTTTATCTACTCGCCTAACATATTGCTTGAAGTTCCGATCTACGAGTTATAAGCGTCATTTGCAAGAGCAAGAGAGAGCGACGGAACGCTTTTAGCACCGGCCATGCTGAAGCGTTTCGTCGCTCTATCTCGGTCTAGCAAATGACTGTTCTGAGCGACAGAAAAGGATAACAGCATAGGAAAGTGCTGTTTCGTGCTGACAGATGTGGTGCAACCCTAAAATGGAACTAAATTGATTTGACCATTGCGAGTTTTACTATACAGGCTGATTGAATGATTAGGCGCTGCCTCTACGAGCAACTTTCGCGGAACGTTTCTCCACATACTAGCTATCGCCATCTTGTGGAGATTACCTGGCGATAGAAGAGCAAGCTCGTTGCAATATTCTCTCCTTATATATCGGTGGAGACAACACCTTAAAAGTCCAGCAAAACCACATTTTCAATACTAAGATAACCCATAAAAGCACCTATTCCATCAAACATAAACGATAGGGTAACAAAAAATATATGACAAAATTTCCGGGACAAACGCTGGGCTCGGGTGACCATCATTCTTGTTTAGCGAGTGACAGGTGGATTTACTCGGAAAATAGAAGTGGCTCCTTTAGCGTAAGTACTTATGACAGTACTAGATGATACAATACATCTTTTGTGGTGTATTTTGGTTACTCATTTTGGGTAAGAACAAACTGGTAACACAATCAAACAATCGCGATTTTTGACTGGGGAAGAAATAGAGAGAACTTTACTATAGCGTTATTAAGGACTTTATATAAGATGTTGCAAAAAAAAAACAAAAGCGGGTTATATGTTCATTGGGCAAAGGTTTTTAGTATATTTTGTTAGACCTTTGTACTCCTTGTACCGGTTGTAGCTAGATTTGACTTGATAGTCATCTTATATTTTTAAAGAGTTGTGTGGATTCCGGTCTAGAATCCATCCTCCATCTCTTTCTGTGGATGTTGTAAAAGGCGGCTAAAGGGATAAGCATACACATTTCGTGCTACAACCATATTTTGTTAGACCAGGCCTGTGTCACTCCCCGTGTAGGTATCAAAAATATACCTACGCGCGGCGGCCTTCTCGGGTGGCTAATTCAGTCGGGGCTCACGTGCGAGCAGTGACGCACGCGCGAGCTTTGTTCGTCGCCTAGGTACTTCACCGATCCGGCCGTTTTAAAAATGGAAAAACATAAAAAGAAGGCTAAAAAATACGGCGCAGTTTTTAACTGTTTAAACAAGGATTGTGATCCAAATTTAACTTTTTTTAGACTTCCTAAGGACGCTGAAAGGTAAGATCTACTAAAGTGGTTATTATTATTATGTCGTCATTCATGATAGGTATAATACCTAGGACCTAGGTACCTTCTTAGGTTACAAAATTAAGTAGTGTAGTGTATACTTATACTCGTACCTACGTACGAGTATAAGTATACATATTATTCTTTCGAATTTCTGATGTTTGGTTTGAGATTGACGATCTGTTTCGTTGTAAGTAGGTACCTAACTCACCTACTTAGGAACTTTTCTGTTCGCTAGCAAAATAATTATGAAAGTTACAGAAATGGTATGTACCTACTAAGTACATCCTATAGAATTCGGTATCTACTTTAAAGACTTTGTTTTAGCTGGTATCCTACCAGCAAAAACAAAGTCTTTAATTTCGCTCATGTTATATTATATTTCATTCATTATAGTTTACTTCCAAACGATGATACATACATACATACTATCACGTCTTTTTCCCTAATGGGGCAGACAGAGCATTTTAAGTGTTGCGGCTCTAAGCAATCCAAAGCAATCAGAGTCCAGGGCCGCAATACCCAAAGGCAACTTTTAGCGTGATGGTGGGCGAGAAGGTGGAAAAAGAAATCAAAATAGTGATGGGTTGCTAGCCGCATCGCCTATTAACATGATTTGCATTTTCGCCCATTCCTTCGATCGGCTTCTACGATTTGCGCGGGGTGAGAAGCAGCTATGACCTCCGTGGTGTAATGGTCAACACGGTAGTCCGCCAATCTGGAGGTTGTGGGTTCGATCCCCAGCCAGGGCAAGTTCGAAAATGGCCTTAGGGCAAGTTTGAAAATGGCCTTTTTCAAATTGTCCTGGATCTTGGATGTTAGTATGCCATAACACAAGTTTAAACTTGCTTTGGGGCTTGCTCAATCGGTGTGATTTGTCCTTACATATTTATATTTATATTCAAGTTTTATTCTTGTCTCCCAGACCAGCTTGGAAGACCGATAATACGGTGCGCTAAATGACGATAGTAGCTTCTTGCAGTAGTCAACCCTAGCGCGTCGCTCGCTGAGTCTATTTTAGTCGGTTTTGTGTGTATTATGAATCGTTTGTCCAGAGTCATAAGGATAAAATTGGCTTGTAATGGATTTCTGTAGGTGTCTAAACAAAAAGGTGCTGCGTTTTGACGCGAGCCAAATTACACCATATTGCTAACCACTGTGAGTAGATATTTCTTTGAAAACGTTTGCGGAGTGAGACTTCTGTACTACTGGTATTTATTCTGTGGTTAGACGTCATATAATAGCTGCTACGAATGTGCTACGAAATATCTACGACGTAGCATTTCGTTGCAGTTCTTTAGACGTGTTACCGATTCTGTGTGTGACTTTGATTAAGGGCATACTTAAATATTCCGGGGTCCAGTGCTGCCTCTATTTTAAATAAATCATTTCAAAGAAAACGGAGACATCATTAAAACTTTTGCTACTGCCAAGCCCATCAAAGTAGACATGGGTAACTCCGGATTCGAATATTTAAATGAGCCGATTCATCAACAGAAGCCGATACCCGTACTGAACCCCGGTAATCGTTACCGGCTCCCGCGAGTTATTGAGTCAGCACCTTAGATCTCGGTCCCGCCGGCAACCGGCGCCTAGCTGTCGTGTCGCGAGCCGCGAGCCGCGTTTCGGCTCCACTGCATCTCGGGAGGAATCGGGAGTCGGGAGTATTCGTTTATTCAGCGTACGTACGTACGTAGCGGCGGCGTTTGCTGTAGCGTTATATATGGATTGATATCAATTTTTTTTAAATTTATAACTATCTATACCAATCAGACTACGCAGTCTTCTCCGCCTTCACAAGACGAATCTGTAGATACCGAATCGACCTAGGCTAGGACCAAGAGAACGCGGCTTGCTAAAACTTACTCGTATACCCCTATTTTGTCTCAAAAGTCTACATACGAGTAGGTAAGCCTATTGGAAAATTCAAGCACCTGAAATTCAATTTGTAGTAGGAATTTGTTGGTTAATATTGTTGCGAAAAATTTTCGGACTTATATTTGCATTAGGTATAATAAAGCATAAATAAATGTAAGCTAAGCCGGGGAAAGTGGAAAGAGTAGTTTATTGCATGGTCATAAGAACTCGCGAGGTTTATACTGTTCTCGCAGAATCACTAATTGTATTTTTAGTTCAAGATTTGGTTTTCTTTAAGCCTCCTCACATACATTTCCACCCGGAACGTTGTAATAATGCTGATGCGGATATTTATTACGTGATCAACATTTCCCGGAAGACGAATCACATTGCTCATTACAACGTTCTCATTAGTGGATGCCGAAGGAATATGTATCTGGATGTTTTAGGGCTCCGTTGGTAATATGCCTTTTTTCAATACCTATTTACTTTTTTGGATTATTCGTAGGGATATTATTAATAATAGGTACGGTATGACGGACATGTCATGAGGCGTAACGAGGAAAATATGACAAGAACCGTTATGATACCATCGAAGAACCAAAGAGAGGTCCAGGCCGCCCTCCGACGACTTGGTTTGGTACCATTTCCAAAGACATGACGATGGTCTTGAATCCAGATATGACACAACATCGGCTCGAATGGAGGAATAGGACTAGTAGGGCCGACCCCAAAAGATATGGGAAATAGGCTCGGGAGAAGAAGAATATATAATTAATAATAGGTATGATGACTAAAAAAATTTTTTTTGGCCCATCGGTTAGATTATTAAAAAATATTGTACACATATTTTTTCTTTTCTCTGAGAAACAATAAATGACGAAGATACAGCGCATTTAAATTTCGCATGACGTCACGCTTTCGTATTTTTCACATTGGTGAATTCACAAGCCCCACTCTGAAACTTGATACTCTGTATCTTTGCGAATTTTCACTTTTTTGATAAACTGAAAAATAGGGGGTACCTACATTATTTTTGGATAATCTAACTATCGGACTAATTAGAATAATACTTTTCTGACCCAGTCATCATCCCTATTCTTCTATGCTGGTCTGGGAGAAAGTAAAATACTTAGAATGTGCCAGCTGCTTCTCCACATCGCAAAAGTCGATCGAGAGAATGGGCCAAAATGCGGTAGCGCGATGCGGCTAGCAACCCATAATTTTTTTTAAATTATTTTACCTCCTTCTCGCCCACCATCACGTTAAAAGTGGATTTTGAGTCTTGTAGTCCTGGGCTCTGTCTGCTTGGGTCACAAAACCCAAAATGCTCTGTCTGCTCCATTAGGGATAAAGACGTGATAGGTGTATGTATGTATACTTACTCGCTACAAGTGGTATTTGAGTCTTGCGGCTCTGAACTCGGTGCATAGATCCGCAAGACCCAAAATCCTCTGTCTGCCCCATTAGGGATTAAGACGTGTCAGTGTATATTATGAATTATCTATATTTAAAAACTATGCTGATAACGGTGGAGTATAATTACTCTTCCAAGTGTATCTCTTAACCGCCAGCTGTTACTTCGCTTTACGATAATAAATATAAGAGGTATAGAAACTTACTTTAGTTAAACCTACTTTTCAATGATTGCAGGTAGAATCAAGCATACCTCTTGACAAAAGCTTATACATTACTTAAAGGAAAATTTAATATTAAAGAGAGTCTACTGGAAGGATTCATGTTCAAGAGCTTGCCGCTTCGGAAACTTAAGTTTGGTAATATGCCTTTTTCAATACCTATTTACTTTTTTGTATTTTTCGTAGAGATATTATTAATAATAGGTACGGTATGACGGACATGTCATGAGGCGTAACGAGGAAAATATGACAAGAACCGTTATGATACCATCGAAGAACTAAAGAGAGGTCCAGGCCGCCCTCCGACGACTTGGTTTGGTACCATTTCCAAAGACTCCAGATATGACACAACATCGGCTCAAATGGAGGAATAGGACTAGTAGGGCCGACCCCAAAAGATATGGGAAATAGGCTCGGGAGAAGAAGAATATATAATTAATAATAGGTATGATGACTAAAAAAAAATATTTTTGGCCCAACGGTTAGATTATTAAAAAATATTGTACACATATTTTTTCTTTTCTCTGAGAAACAATAAATGACGAAGATACAGCGCATTTAAATTTCGCATGACGTCACGCTTTCGTATTTTTCACATTGGTGAATTCACAAGCCCCACTCTGAAACTTGATACTCTGTATCTTTGCGAATTTTCACTTTTTTGATAAACTGAAAAATAGGGGTACCTACATTATTTTTGGATAATCTAACTATCGGACTAATTAGAACAACTTTTACAATGTTTGTGGGAAGAAAAGCAGCTAGCTTCTACGTTTATTACTTGCTCTACAAAATGCTCTTAGTGATTTTATAGACAAGATTACGTCTAAATTGCACACATGCACACAATGCAGAAAGCAAAATTGTCACTAAAATGAATATGTGGCGACGAAACCCCGTCCGTTTTTGCGACTCTTCGCCGCCTCGCCGCCATTTTGAAGGTAACAAAAGTGTTCATACTCGGCTGGTCACATTGTGTCGCGACATGTAGTCGTAGAGGAGATAATTGCGTAGCTTAAATACCGTACAAACAGGATAAAAAACATTTTTTTTAAACTAGGCCTTTTTTTAATAGCAATTATCATGATAACAATGTTTGCATACCTATCTGCAGTTTTATACAATGTACATACTAACATTTACTAAAATCATTCACATCTATTGTATGATGCAAGTAAATGATTCTTGATTCTTTGGACAATTGGATTGGCCACGCACTTAGGGTTGCTATACACAGAAGCGGGCCGGCATTATTCGGCACAGCCGGCCGGTAAAATCGAATATACTCGTATGTAGATGAATGTTCGGGGAAAAGCCGATATTTCATTTATTTTATTTATTTATTACAACAAACTTTTACATTGTCATAACAGTTTTCCACCAATATAATTGCTTCGGGTCGGGTTTGTTATTCGACAAATACTGCTGAGCCGAAAATGCCAGCCCGCTTATGCATGTAGTAACCCTTAGGAGAAAACTCACTCATATTCCGAGACAGGTCCTAGAATGAACTTCTCAAAGAAAGACGAAGAGTATATAGTAGACCAAAACAAATTACCGGTATAAATTTGGGCAGCGGAAATGAAGACAAATCGAGTTATTTCCGCCTCAAGTGAAGCATGTAGTTCTAGCCAGAACGTGATAGAGAAGAACTGTAGCGGCCCTCTGCCCCACCCAGGCGACATAGGATAATATGACAATTAAGTAAGGCTTTTTTTACGGAAAATAAGCTTGAACTCTAAAAAAATATTTTTGGCCTATCAGTTATTTAAAAAAAATATATATTGTACACGTATTTTTTCTTTTCTCTTTTGGTTATTTTTTTTGGAACTTTCACCAAAATACAATGCGTATATATATGCGTATATACACCAAAATATAAAAAGGAAACGTCTTTATCAAACAGTAACATTGCGTTTGAATAAAACTTGAACTCTGCATTGTTAGTTACTCTGCAATGTAGTGTCTTTGTGATGAAAAACTAACATCCGAGGAAGGTGCTCTACTTCTCAAGAAAACCTTTCCGTTTTAATCCCAGGTCGCTTTCCAGTTGTATGTACTTATGGAGGGATTAAGACCGATGTTTCTTCTTTAAAAGTCTTGGGCAAAACTAAAGTTCGCATATTTTTTTTATTTTACCGCAATGAGCATAGAGTTAATTTGAATACGAAGATAATGTTTTACAATGGCATTTCATCTAAGTATAATTATTTGAGTTTAGTTGGAGTTAGGAAATATTTTTTTTTTTTAAATTTTATTTTAACTCTTCTCTTTGGAATTCCACCAATGTAGGTTCCACAATGGAATATATCTGTCTCGGTAAACATTACCGATACTTAAATAGAATAGAGACTCCCGATCCGGCACGTTCCTAGTAAAGATGCAGGATGCCGCTATATAGTGTGTTGGGCACCTTAAAGTCATAGTGTTGCATACAAACAACAACATTCGAAATTATTTTTGTAATTCACAAATTTTATAACTTTTTTTATATTTTGTAAACTTTTTATGATCATTAATAATCTCCTTTCTCGGCTCTTTAAATCAACGTTCTGTACATACCAAGTAGTAAATTTAGACGAAGCCCCACGAGTAACTAAATACCAAGTTAGTAAATTTTAATTACCTACCTAAGTCCCTCCCGAGAATACATTGTCACCCACATTTAACCTCACGTATTCACAAAGCCTACAGGCAATATTAGGTCTGAATACAATATACATTCCTCTCTAAGTCGGCTAATTGCTGTAATAGTATTCATTATCAAAGACATTACCGCCATTGTTCAGTATTGACCCCCCCCCCCCCCCGCTTCTGTGACTTCAGCGGCTTCATATCATTAAAGATAACACTGTCTGTTTGCCTTTTATGGTAGACAAACCCAAGGATAGCCATATTCAAAGGCCACGCTAAACAAGATGATGATCGTTACATGATAAGCCACTAAAAAACAGATTTTAATAATCATCCAGCTCCAGCGCATGACCAAATAACTAAATATATTTTTTATTATTCATTATACATTTTGCTTCTCTTAAATAAAATATAATATTATAGTTCGAGACTTGTGTTATGGGATATTAACTCAACGACACTATATTTTATAACAAATACATATATAGATAAACAGCCAAGAAAAAGAAAATGGCATGTGTTTGCGCCTCTCCTTTTCCATTTGTTTAAAATGCAACTAACCTTCTTCTTTATTTACGCCTATGATTACGTTTGACAGTCACATTGTGAACTAAATTTTCTAGTTACATTGTTCTATAATATTTTGAACAAAGGGAAGGCAATAACTGTCTCATGTATTTATAGTAGCATTTGATAGGTATGGATTTTTTTTTATTATAAACAGTTCAAGATATTTCAACAGTTATTTTTATCATCTTTATTTGAACAGATATTCTAATTGAGAACAGCATAGGACCGAGATGGGTGGCTATTCTCAGTGGGCGGAAGAAGGGCTGGGACGATGATGATGATGATGACAGAGACCAAACCATCCTTAGAAACTTTGGGATTCCATAAACATTCCCGGCAATATTCCTAAAAGTGGAAATTTAGGGAAATATTTGGATTATTCTCGTAAATTTGGAATATTTCCAGCGGCACATCACTTTTCCCTGTCAATCTTTAGGAAAATATTGTATTTGGCATTTATGCATACTTTTTCATTAGATTCATTCTTATTTGACATACCTATCATATTAATTCTTCTTCAATGTTTTTATAAACTAGGTAAACCTGCTTTTCGATCACATTGTTAAAGGTATTTGCATAAACCATTATGCAAATGCTAATGAACCCGTAGTGGGCAGAGTAAACAGAACTTTTAGGTTCCGGGCGCAAAGGACAAATATTTGTGCATTGAAGGGTTGGGTGCCACGTGTCCGACAGATATCTATTTTTAAAAGCCTTTATTTAAATCGCAACATCGTATATACCCTTATTTGGCCTACGGTGTCGTAAGAGGCGATTACACGAACTTGAACCTCTACTGACCTGCGGTTGCGCGACGTGTCACGAGCTACTAAAGCTATTTCATAGAAAAACATAGAACCAGTAGTGTTGCTGCGACACGTCGTCTGCTGTTGTCTGCAGTCGGTGGTACTACTGATCTGCGGCTGGACGACACGTCGTCTGCGGTCGAGCAACGTGTCGCTAGCTGCTTAAGCTATTTCATAGAAAAACATAGAACCAGTAGTGTTGCCGCGACACGTCGTCTGCTGTTGTCTGCAGTCGGTGGTACTACTGATCTGCGGCTGGACGACATGTCGTCTGCGGTCGAGCAACGTGTCGCTAGCTGCGAAAGCTATTTCATAGAAATACATAGAAACCAGTAGTGTTGCTGCAACACGTCGTCTGCTGTTGTCTGCAGTCGGTCGTACTTCTAATCTGCGGCTGGACGACACGTCGTCTGCGGTGAAATGACGTGTCGCTAGCTGCGAAAACTATTTCATAGAAATACATACAAACCAGTAGTGTTGCTGCGACACGTCGTCTGCTGTTGTCTGCAGTCGGTGGTACTACTGATCTGCGACTGGACGACACGTCGTCTGCGGTCGAGCAACGTGTCGCTAGCTGCTAAAGCTATTTCATAGAAAAACATAGAACCAGTAGTGTTGCCGCGACACGTCGTCTGCTGTTGTCTGCAGTTGGTGGTACTACTGATCTGCGGCTGGACGACACGTCGTCTGCGGTCGAGCAACGTGTCGCTAGCTGCTAAAGCTATTTCATAGAAAAACATAGAACCAGTAGTGTTGCCGCGACACGTCATCTGCTGTTGTCTGCAGTTGGTGGTACTACTGATCTGCGGCTGGAAGACACGTCGTCTGCGGCCGAGCAACGTGTCGCTAGCTGCTAAAGCTATTTCATAGAAAAACATAGAAACCAGTAGTGTTGCCGCGACACGTCGTCTGCTGTTGTCTGCAGTCGGTGGTACTACTGATCTGCGGCTGGACGACACGTCGTCTGCGGTGAAGCGACGTGTCGCTAGCTGCGAAAGCTATTTCTAGAAATACATAGAAACCAGTATTGTTGCCGCGACACGTCGTCTGCTGTTGTCTGCAGTCGGTGGTACTTCTGAACTGCGGCTGGACGACACGTCGTCTGCGGTGAAGCGACGTGTAGTCGTACGAAGACCGTTAAGCTTTAGTTTGCGTTTTTACCGAAAGTGGCCGTTTTTCGCAAAAATGCAAACTAAAGCTTAACGTTCTCACTTTAAACTGTAAACAGTGGTTCATAAAATAGTTTGAAAGGCTTATCTAGGTTTTAGTAGCTTAAAATTTTAAACGATATCTCCGTTTCCTTACAAATAATTTATTTCAAATGGGGGCAGCACTGGACTCCGTGTATCGTCAGGCTCCAGCAAGAAAACCTCGTTATTGAAATAGTTACGTAATAAACAAATTTAATTTTATTTATTTATTTTTAATCCAAATTTCAGAACGAGATTGTTCATAGTTATAAAAATAAACCTCTCTCAAAAGTCTTTCCGTTCGTCCCTCACAGCACCCATAGCTTAATTTTTATAAAGCTTTATGCGAGTTTATGTAAGCTTACCCCTGTAATTCGAAGTAAATTGATCGGACTATAGTCCGTCGTTCCTTTATGAAAGCATATAAGAACGATATTTCCCCTTGATATATCGACTTTAACGCCGTACCTAAATTTTCCGGGGTCCAGTGCTGCCCTCATTTTAAATAAATAATTTCAAAGAAAACAGAGACATCCTTTAAAATTTTGCAACTATCAAGTCCTAGATAGCCCTTCAAAGTATTTTATGAACTACTGTTTACAGTTTAAAATGAGAACGTTAAGCTTTACTACGCACATTAGCCAAAAGTGGCCGTTTTTCGCAAACTTTAGTAACTAAAGTTAAGGAGGTTAATGAGTAACTAAAGTTAATGAGGTCTCCGTTTTCTTTGAAATGATTTATATTAAATGGGGGCAGCACTGGACCTCGGAAAATTCAGGTACGGCCTTAATTAAAGTTGATTCATTCAATTATTTTTTTTTTAATTAACGCAAAATATTGGACAGATCGGTGATTGTCAGGGTGTCCAAGAGGAAACGTGTTACGGCGAGGTCACCGTACCTCTTTATATCTACAAGTTATATACAAGTCCCTTTTTAGGGTTCCGTACCCAAAGGGTGCAAACGGGACCCTATTACTGAGATCTGTCCGTCTGTCTGTCTGACCGTCTGTCACAGGGCTCTATCAATTAAACCGTAATAGCTGGACGCTTGAAATTTTCACCGATTATATATTACTGTAACAACAAATACTGAAAATAAAAAAAAAGTTAAAAATTAAAGGGGGTCGCCATACAAAAAACGTGTTTTTTCAGCGTTTTAAAACATTGTATGGAGGTACGGAAGCCTTCATGTGCTCGACGACTCGCACTTGCCCGTTTATTATTTTACTAGCTGTGCCCGCGACTTCGTTCGCGTGGTTGTCGGAACGTAATGTTATATAGCCTAAAGCCTTCCTCTATAAATGGACTACCCAACAAAAAAAGAATTTTTCAAATCGGACCATTAGTTCCTGAGATTAGCGCGTTTAAACAAACAAACAAACAAACTCTTCCGCTTTATAATATTAGTATAGATTAGGTACAGATAATTTATTGATAAATTCAAGTACCTACCTAATATGTTATAACAACCAATAAATACAAACTTTACTAAAATCCTGTTCATTAAAAGCCTAATCAATTCTCTTGACGACCTCTGGTCTGTGGCCTAGTGGTCATCATGCCAAGCTGTCACACCGGAGGTCCCGAGTTGGATTCCTGGTCAGGTCAAGATGGAAAATAATCTTTTTTTTAGATTGACCTGGGTCTTGGATGTTTATCTATATAAGTATTTGTTATAAAATATAGTATCGTTGAGTTAGTATCCCATAACACAAGTCTCGAACTTACTTTGGGGCTAGCTCAGTCTATGGGATTTGTCCGTATATATATTTATTTAATTTAAATAATAAATAAAATCGTCCTGTCAATGCAGCATAGTGGCAAGAACAATGGCTGCGTTCGCTCGCTAGATAGCAATGCTGATCCGTTGACCGAAAAAGCAGCCAGCCAGCCATCTTGTTACCAGCAGCGGCTACCTTAGAATATTTGCAATTTTGATTTTAAAAGTTACATGATACGAAGGTTATTAAGTATTGGGGATCGGCTATAACTCAAAGCGGAAACCCAATATATAACGTTTAACAAAATAAACTACTTAAAACTATTTTATACTGAACAACTTTTCCCAAAGAACATAATTATGAAAATGTCTGCTTAAAGCCGCAATATGCAAAATGCTCTGTCTGCCCCGTTAAGATAAAAACGTTATAGTGTATCAGTAAGATAAACTCGTAGCACCGGCAGCTGGTCGTATCAAAGACAAAAATTCAGATGTTCCGGAGGACATTTTCATAAGCCGATATTATTGGATCGGTATCCACGGTATCGGAATCCGGATTACGGGACTTTGTACGAGCTTCGGGATTTATTTGGATTTATTTGTACGCAGTTATATTTAAGTACCTCACGAAAAAGTGGGTTATGAAAACGCTGGGTGCAACCAAGCTCTACGAGTACAAAAGCTCAAAAAAAACCATATCAATTATAATAAAGTCAATACTGAAGAAATACACTATGACGTCTTTATCCCTAACGTGATAGATAAAGTTTAGGGCCACGCCCGTAAGACCCAAATGCCACTTTAAGGCCACGCTAAAAGTGGCGTCACATCCACAGCAGAGACATATCGAAAACCAATGATTTCAACTAAGGATAAGCCCATCGGAACATTTTGCATAAAATGTCTTCATACAATTCAACGTCGCTGCGGGCGCGACGCCGCGAACAAATGGCCGCCAATGCCGCCATTCGGTTGTAAAATAATCGCGATAAAATTCCTTAGTATTTAAATTATAACAAACAGTTACGTTACTTACCGATGATACGATATTCCATGTACTTTTTTAACCTATATCGTAGTTTTTACAGCCTTTAAATGCGCAACCAGACATTTTTATGGCATTTACAAGTATGAAACAAAAACGAATTATTAACTCTTCCGCGGACCGAGGACGACTGAGTCGCGTTGGTCCAAAAACTGACTTTTTTGGGTCAACGAGTAGGTGCCATTTCTTCGTGCGGTTGGCCTAGTCCTTACGCTAGTAATATATAAATGAAAAAAATAATATAAATGTCGAAATCTTTATTATTGTTAAAATACCGCACAGCTTCGTTGGAGCGTGGCTCTACTTTCTATCGTTTATAGGTATTAAAAAATAACCTTATTAAACCTTAAGTTCCGAAAAATAAATTAATCATGATATTAATCTCATCTAAATAATCTCATCTAAATCGGTTCAGGTATTCTGAAAACTTACATACATATGAACATGTAGTAAATGAACCCTGTAAATATTACAATACTTTTTTGGGGCAGTCGTATCAAGCAACATGTCTTCTACTTTGTCTGCACTATATGTATGCATTATATATGTTAATATGGGCATATAATATTAGGTCCTTACATATGAAATTGCCGATTTTCAATACTGGCAACTTTAAAATCAAATATCTTGCGTTTCATTAGGAATTCCAAATTGAAATTTATTTCAAAATAAAGCCAGAAAAATATTGTTTTAAAATTCGTATTTCATTTGTTTTAACATCATTTGTTTGAGTTTCAACATTGCTATAACAACAACTATGGACAAAATGAAAATTCGCGGTATTTACGAATACGAGTTCCACCGTGGCACCAGTGCTGCAGAAACGACTCGAAGAATTAACGACGTGTATGGACCAGGCACCGCTAACGAACGAACGGTGCGTTTTTGGTTTCAACGTTTCCGTTCTGGAAATTTCGATTTACACAATGAGCCTCGTGGACGACCTGATACTCAAGTGAATAACGAAGAATTGAAGGCGATAGTGGAAGCAGATCCATCTCAAACCACTTCTGAATTAGCAGCAGCCTTCGGCGTAAGTGACAAAACGATTCTTATCCACTTGCGCCAAATCGGAAAATTAAAAAACTCGAAAAGTGGGTACCGCACGAATTGACTGAAGCAAACCAACAAACACGCGTTGCTTGCTGCGTTTCTTTGCTTAATCGCCACAATAATGAGGGGATTTTGAACCGTATCGTGACTTGTGATGAGAAATGGATCCTGTACGGCAATCGGAAGCGATCATCACAATGGCTTGACCCTGGAGAACCGGCAAAACCTTGCCCTAAGCGAAAACTGACCAAAAAGAAGATTCTGGTTAGTGTTTGGTGGATCAGTGCTGGTGTTATCCACTACAGCTTCTTGAGATCAGGCCAGACGATTACTGCAGACTTGTATTGCCAACAATTGCAAACAATGATGGAAAAGCTCGCCATTAAACAACCGAGACTGATGAATTGCTCTAGCCCACTGCTCCTTCAGGATAACGCTAGACCACACACTGCACATCAAACGATCGCCAAGTTAGAGGAGCTGCGACTGGAACCTCTGCGTCACCCACCATACTCTCCAGATCTTGCCCCAACCGATTACCACTTTTTTCAAAATTTGGATAACTTTTTACAAGGAAAAAATTTCAAATCTGATGAGGCAGTCAAAACCGCCTTCAAACAGTACATAGACTCTCGCTCCCAGGATTTTTTTTCCAAAGGTATCAATGATCTGCCTATAAAATGGCGGAAGTGTATCGATAACAACGGCGTATACTTCGATTGATTAAATAATAATTTCATTAAAAAAAACTTGTTTCACTTTTTTGATACTGAACGGCAATTTCATATGTAAGGACCTAATATTAACATGTACTTATTATTAAATGGGTCTCCAAATAAACCGCAGAAGGCCAATTATTCCATATCAGCCAATAAATATTGAGATAATTGGGACATTGTGTTTTCATATAACTGAGCAGTTTGAAGGATTTTCAATCCAATTAACAAAGGGTCTTCCTTGACGTTTAATTTTAGATAAGTACTTTGTTTAAGTGACTGCCTCCGTGGTCCAGTGGTTAAGGCGTTTGCCTTGTGATCTGAATTTTGTAGTTCAAATATTACTGAGAAGCAAACTTTTGTTTCTAGTCTGGTTAGGATATTGCAGGCTTGACTCACCTGATTATCCGAAAAGAAAGATTATTGACATCAGGCGCCCTCTTAACCTCTTTTATACAGTCAAAGATAATATAATTACTAACATAACTATCTATTACGTTAGTCGAAAGGACAAGTGAGAACAAATCATTATTATTAATATTTTTTCAAAACAAAAAACCGACTCCAATACCAAAATAAACGGGCAAGTGTGAGTCGGACTCGTACATGAAGGGTTCCGTACCTCCGTACAATGTTTTAAAGCGCTGAAGAAACACGTTTCTTGTATGACGACCCTCTTTAATTTTTAACTTTTTTTTATTTTTAGTATTTGTTGTTATAGCGGCCACAGTAATAAATAGTTCTCAGTCTCAGTTATAGGGTCCCGTTTGCACACTTTAGGTATGGAACCCTAAAAACAAAATATTAAAACAATTGTATACTTAGACGACATATTTTTTTTAGTTATTTTTGTTTAAAAAACAAACAACCCAACCGATTGTAATAAAATAAATTATGTGGGTCCACTTGTAAAATATACCCTTTCAAACAAAAGAAAGATTATCCAAATCGGTCCAGGCGTATTCAAGCAATCGGGGAACATACATAAAAAAAAGATTTCGACGAATTGATATTCGATGATATTTTTCTTTAGATATTTATAAAGGGTGACTTTTTAAGCACCAACCAACTTTAAGGAGCAAGTTCAGTCCATGATACTGAACTACTTTCCATAAAAACAATAACGAACAACTAAAAAATCATTTCGCCTTCCTTACAAATCAGCACTCAACCCAAGGGCTTTTGTATGGGAGGATAAAGCATGTTAAATTAAAAACTAATATCGATTTTGAATACAAAAAATTACAGAATACCATGGACTAAACTTGCACCAAATTCGGCTAGTGGTTAAAAATCACTCTGTATCAGTTATATTAAACATCTTGCTCGTTGTAACTTGGTATGTATTACTTTTTTCTCGTTAAGTCCTATGAAAAATAGTAACAATATGCAACTAAGTCATATTAACAAAAGGAAATTGCTTGGTTTTCCATTTGATTAATGTACTGCCATGCATTGAGCACGCACAACCTATAATAGGTTAGGTAACCTATAAGGTTTCTCGTTCCACTACTCCCATAATTAGTTATACTCGTATTTAGAATGGATTTATAAATTGTATAAATGAAATTACCTGCAACGGAAAATATGGTGTTTTCATTGTTTTTCTAAGTTCATCTTCTCATCTCTTATTGTTGGCCTCTGCTCCTTATCATGATATCTCGGTATCATGATGATACATGAGGCTATTTTATTCTTCCTAAAAGGTTGAACCTGATAAGATCAATTTTCTTCTTATCATCATGATGTCTCGTTATCATGATGATACATAAGGCTATTTATTCTTTCCAAGAGGTACCTGATGACATAAAATTGCATCTCATCGTCCTTACAGTAAATGCTAATGTAATCTAATAGCTGTTTATTCTAAGCATATTTTTGACCGAAAAAAGTATTTTTCTCCCACCAACACTGTCTCCGACAACTTTTCAAGGGTAAAACCATTAGCTAAATACAAAACACGACAATTTCCTCCAGGAATCGATTAATAACAGACACAGCGGGGCGCGGTGAGGGATGGACCGTCATCCTGATTACAAAGAGGCATTTTGCTTTTATTTTATGTAGCACTAGTTCTTTCCCACAGTGCTGCTCGCATGGCCAAAGAGTAGTTCGTTATCCCATTGATAATTTAAAAAAAAAACTTTTTACCCGGATAAATAGTATCATGAGTCAATCCAAATAACAATCTATCCAGATGCCGTTTTTATCTGATTGAGTTTCAATCAGCCAAAGTCACAAACATACTTTTGTATTTTCAGGGGACCTATCTTGAACGCGGGAGTACAACTAATGATCAGCGCAGCGCGAGCGTTTTCAAAGTCAATCATGTATGACTCCCGCTTTCAGAAATAGGTGTCCTGAGGCATTGTCCTAATACAATGCGATCAAGCAGTCATTTCGAGAATAAGTGATGTGACCATCACGATGACCAATGAATATGCGTGGTCCTAAAATTTTGTAATCACGTGAATATTTATTAGGACACGTAATAGAGATCAATATTATAAGATCGCGCGTTCGTACTTAAAAATCGCGCGAACTTTCGCGGCCTGAATAATGTTGTTCGAACCTTTGTATGTCAAACTATCACAAAATTATTTTTTGAATATTTTTTTCTATTTTACAGCTATTTCATTTAATTTGGCATTTTTCCAATATCTGTGGAGCAAATTGCTTTACGAAATAGTAAAAATTCAATTACTCGAAACGTTTTTTTTTGAAAATAAATGTGTGAAATGCAAAATAAACAAGATGTTATTGTCAGCTGTTACCGGCGAAGGATTTTGTGAAATTAGTTTGAAAGTTCATCAAACTTCAACCCGCGAATGATGAAAGTTGTAATGGTTTAAGATACCTGCGAAACTTTGAATTACATTACGTTGCATTATAAACTTTTTAGATACGACGGAAAAATTTAAAATTATCACAACAAAAATAAAATACAATTAAGATGTTTACATTGAAATAACATAACTAAACATAATGAAAATTTCATTTATAAATATTAACAAATAATTACCTGTTGGTTTGTTTCGACAAGTGTGATGATAAAGCTTGAAGGTGCTCACAACAATAAAAGCTAGTACAAATTGACATTATTTTAAATTTCGTAATTCTTATAATTCAATTTATTATGACATAATAAACAATGTAATCTCTGTCCATCTATATAACTAATTTTAAGTTTTTAGTTTGTTAGTTGACGTCTTTGGAGAAAACGTGCAGTGCAGTTTGTTGCCGCTTCTTCTGCACTTGCGCCTAGGAAGCGGCGTAAACTTAGCTTTAAGTAACGATTTGACGTCAACATTTGTGCAAAACAAAACAAAGTGACTATTATTAAGAGATATTATAAATATCCTATGATAATAAAGATATTTTGAATTGAATTGAATTGAATATAATATTTTTAAAAACAGCATAATTTTTTTTCCGTCTGTCCATCACTTTGCCAACTTGTCTAATTGTCTATTCTATTACAATAGACCGTTACATGCAAAACTACATACCTATATTTCACAATTTTCCGATTCACGATGGTGTACCTCAGTATAATCTTGATAAAAGGTTAAGCAGACTTGATCCTTTACGTGTCAATGTCTAAACAAGTTCCCGATGCATGATAAGGCAACATTTAGAGTACGTCCGTGGAAGAAGGGAAATCGCGGGCGCGTTAGCGGAATCAGGACTATAAAAACAATAACTAGTGGTTCTGTGAGAATAGTAGACCTCGCGAGGTCTTATAAGAAGTCATTTCAGTTTAATCCATCCATATATAACGTTACAGCGAATTTCCCCCCTTTCTAGCCCTCCGCTCCCCCCTTTTGGATTTTTTTGCAACATCTTGTGCAGAATATAATCCTCTCAAAGTGGATTGAAATCCGTCAATAAATAACGCTCCAGCAATGTTCCCCTATTCCCCCCCTTATCTCCCCCAATATAAAATCGCAATCGAGTAAAAATGTTAGATAAATCAAGGAGCTTGTGTGCCAATTTTTGTCTAATTTGGTTGAAAATGCGACCTGTAGGCGAGAACAGACAGACGGACAACAGTATTTTCCAATCTCGAATCTGAGACATTTCGCTTCGCTCGCTTGATCAATTACATTATTCTTCAAATCTTAACAGATTGTTAAATGATAAAAGTTAATGAGATGACATTTTTCAGGGCAAGTTCAATTCAATAGGTACATATATCGCGATAAAAATAATTATAACACAATACAATATAAAAATCTTTATTGCACCAAATAAAAAACATTAAAAATTACAGAGTTTACGGAACTTATAAATACGAGTAAATAAGGTACAAGAGGCGGCCTTATCGCCGAAGCAATTTCTTACAGGCAACCATAAAGAGAAGGAGTGCGAAGTATATGAGTAAGATAACAGGTGGCGCAGTTAAGATTAAAATATAAATTATAAATAACCAATAGATATTAAAATACTTATATAAAATATATAACATTATAAAAAAATCGATATAGGTATATAAATAAATTAACTATTAATTAATTATTATATATAAATATATATATATACATACTTATAAATAGATACCATAATAATAAATAAACATACATACAAATAAATAAATATCACAATGATGTAAACAAATCTGTACATGATGATTTAAAGCAAGAAGATAAGGGAAATAGTAGGGGAAAGAGATATAATGTTTCATACAATACTATACATACACATTACTTGCCCAGGCAGCGTGGTAATTAAAGGAAAAGCCTCTCTTGATTTGACAAGGCGCGTTTAGACCAGCATGAGGCCAAGTGCGAAGCAAAAAAAATACTGGTCAAGTGCGAGTGAGACTTGTACATGAAGGGTACTTTCCGTACCTCCGTACAATGTTTTAAAATGCTGAATGACGACACCTTTAATTTTTAACTTTATCTTATTTTTAGTATTAGTTGCCACAGTAATACAAAATCGGTGGAAATTTCAAGTGTCTAGCTATTACGGTACAATATATAGATAGAGCCCTGCAGACGGACGGACAGACAGCGGAGTCTCAGTAATAGGGTCCCATTGGCATTTAAGTACGGAACCCTAAAAAGGAAGGAAGTGTTGCTCTCATGGCTGAAAAGAATCGCGCCGCTCATCGCTGCCGCCCGACATAGTGGTTGAACCTTGAGGGTTGATGGGCTACGAAAACGCGGTAAAAAATGTACGATAATTTATTATGCACGACCATAGCATCAACTCAGTAATTTTTTACGAACGATGTTTCGTTGTATGTACATGTTATAGAAGGATATTTTCTGAATTGTATTTTTATATTTTGCCCTGTAACTTTCAGGTAAATTGAGTTTTGTATATTAGTCAATAGCAGAGATTCACGCACCTTTCATTTGCAGTAATAATGAAGATTTTTTTTATGTTATAAGACGGCTAACGAACAAGCGGGTCACCTGATGGTAAGTGATCACCGCTGCCCATGGACAACTGCAACTCCAAGGGTGTAACAATAGCGTTACCGGCCTTTCAGGGCCCTCCCCACGGGGCAAACGGGTGCGAGATCGTATTTGGCTGTAAAAAAAACTTTACAACAAGTTAACTATGTGTGCAAGTTTAATTAGCCAGGTTCCGTAGTTTTAACGAAGAGTCTGTTTCATTTATGTTCGGTTTATACGATGTTTACAGGCTGCAGTCTAACTGTTAATTAAAGGATTAAATGTTCGTTAGTGGTTCTGTGTGTAGACCTCGCGAGCTCTTATAACCATGCAATAACCCATCAATAACCTTCACTTTCCCCTTTCCCCTGATTTAGCAAAGCTATTTAAGAGAAATCCTGGACTGGTTTTCTCTCAAATGGATCCCCCTTTTGGAATTATTTTAACAACATCTTGTGTAGAATTAATTCCTTACTGTGCCTCTCAAAAAATATTGAACTAAAAAAATAATAAATTTAGGATATATATATATATTTTTTTTTAATGCGTTATTTATTTATTTCTAGTATTTATAAAATTAAATAATTTATTTAATTAAAACTAAACTAAAATCTAAATAAAAAAAACTGAATTAAAACCTAAATTAAAAAATAAAACTGTTAAATGTTGATTATTAAGGATATTGTGTGCCAATTTTCGTCAAAATCGGTTAAAAATATGACTTATAGGTGAGCACAGACAGACCGACAAAATAAATTTTTGGTCAATCTCAAAACTGATACCCCTAGGTCAATTAAAACATAGGTACTTCTCTTATTTTGAAGTTATTTTACTAAAATATACAGTATGTACCTATTTTCAAAACAGTTAAGAAATTATGATTTTTATTTTAAATCGATGGCTTTATTGTATAGATAGAATAATCTAAAAATCGCTTGTACAATGCGTTAATATTTGTGTCAGATTTTTCCTAATATTTAATACATCTACTTTGGTGCGTCTTTTGTGATCTAAAGTAAAATAACACTCGGCTAATAAAAGCCAACAATAAAATGATTTCATTCCCTAGAACAAATAAGTCCTAGTATTACTTTTTCCTTGTTTGCCTCATGTCTCACAAGCTACAAAAATTTAGGTAAAGGAGAATAAATTGAAACAATATGTGTTCTTACGAGGGGTAATGTTTTGTTTCAAGTAGGCTTCAATCCTTTGGGAATGAGATGTTATTTTGAAACCAAAAAAGGCAGTAAGTATACTTTATACCTACTAAGACGATCAGACTTCAATACAGATAAACTATCACGTCTTTAGCCCTAACGGGGCAGACAGAGCGTAGGGCGATAAGACCCAGGTCACTTTTAGCGTATGAAGGTGGAAAAGCCGTGTGGGCAGAATATAATAGGACCACTCAAGTCTTCTCATGGATGTCGTAGTAGGCGACTTAGGAAACACAAGCTAAACTATGAGACCTCTCCAACCCATCTGGCCAGCGTGGGCAGTGTAGGCCAAATCCTCTGACTGCTCTGGCTAAATGGCTCTTGTAGTACAGAGAAGGTCGTGCTCCTGCAGTGGGGACGACTAAAAAAGACCTGATGAGAAGTTAGTATTCCATAATACAAGTTTAAACTTCTTTGGGGCTAGATCAATCAGTGTGATTTATCCTTATATATTTATTTATTATATTTTTTTATTTTTTTTATTAGAAATTTGAGTGCGTTTGACCTTTATCTAGCCTGATGGGAAGCTAAGATGAGGTCTAAGGTGTATCACGCAGACTCAAAAAAATGCCTGTTCACTCTTGCCTTGAAAATCCCTAAATTATATGTATGGGGAAACATCGACGCAGGGAGGGAATTCCACTCCTTAGCGGTTCGCACAATGAAGGAGGTACGATAAGGAGGAATATCGACCACAAATTGGTGGAATCCCTGTCCACGTCGTGTTGTCCGATGGTGGAATGGTGCAGGGGGAATTAAATTATGTAATTCCTGCGCACACTCCCCGAAGTGCAGCCTGTAGAAGACACACAGACTTGCTACTAGTCGGCGATGTTCGAGGCTCTGGAGCCGTCCTGCCGTAAGCAACTCATCACCAACGAGTTTTCTGGCACGTCTGTCGATAGCTTCCAGGGCTTCGAGCTGACAGCGGGCAGATCCATCCCATAGGTGGGAGCAATACTCCATACATGAGCGGACTTGAGCTGTGTAAAGGCTCAACAGTTGGTCAGGGGTAAAATACCGTTGGACCTTGGAGGATTCCCAGTTTTTTAAAAGCAGTCTTAGCCCTGGACTCAATATAGCTACCGAAGTTAAGATTTGATGAGAGATCCATACCAAGAAGTTCGAGATGACGGGTGACAGGAACAGGCACACCCCGGAAAGTGGGAGCCAAGTTGAAAGGGCTCTTTTTAGCAGAGAAGAGACACGCCTGTGTCTTAGAGGCATTGAATCTCACAAGGTTGGCATCACCCCAATAGGAGACAGCTTGCAGAGTAAAATTGGTATGGAACACCATTGCCTCTCGTAGTTCGTCTATTTCCGGTTTTTTTCCCTTGCACTAGAAAAATATCTTTCCGTAACGGTGCTATCGTCTGCATACCCAAAAATACCGGGCTTTAGGAGATCGTTAATGTGAAGCAGAAATAGCGTTGCGGAAAGAACAGATCCCTGAGGTACTCCAGCATTAATTGCCAATAGGTCAGACGAGCAGCCGTCAACAGTTACTCGAATAAACCGTTCCCTCAAGAAATCGGAAATCCAAGCACAAAGGCTGGGAGGGATACCGTAAGCGGAAAGCTTTACTATAAAAGCGTCATGCCACACCCTGTCAAATGCCTTTCAAATGTCAAGTGAGACAGCAAGTGCCTCACCGTATTTTTCAAGGGCTTCACCCCAAAGATGTGTAGCGTACACAAGAAGATCCCCAGTAGATCGGTTCTGGCGAAATCCGTATTGCCGGTCACTGAGGAGATCATTGTCCTCAAGGTACGCAAGTAAGCGCTTGTTAATAACACGCTCCATTACCTTACACAGAATGGAGGTGTTTGCAATTGGGCGGTAGTTTGAAGGGTCGGCACGACTGCCCTTCATAGGTACGGGTTGAACATTGGCGAGCTTCCACATTTTTGGGACGATTCCGGACCGAAGAGATAGACGAAACAGGCGCGTCAGAACAGGAGACAACTCGGGTGTGCAATTCCTTAAGACAATAGCAGGAATACCGTCGGGACCACTGGCTTTATTCACATCTAAGTTGCGTAGAGTCTTGAGAACCTCCTTTTGATGAATGCGGACTTCAGGCTTTACATCCACAAGGAGCTAACTGGGGCGGTGTTTGATTGCTAGCATCCAAACGTGAGTTTTCGGCAAACAGTGAAGCTAGTAAATTTGCTTTTTCTAAAGCCGTGTGTGCCAGTGTACCGTCAGGTTTCTGCAAAGGAGGAAGTGAGGAGCGGCAAAAGTTGGCTTCAACGCACTTAGCCAGAGACCAAAATGCTTTACTACCGGATGGGTACGAAGCGAGTTTGGCACCAACTCTGCCTATGTGGTCGAAGCGAGCCTTTTGAAGCGTTTTTTTGCAGGACTTGGCCGCAAAGTTAAAGGCTTTCTTCTTTTTACGCGTATCCGAAGCTCTGCGATTACGAGCGTCAGCCCAAGCCTGGTATGCTGACTGTTTAATAGCCTCAGCTTTTAAACAGTCAGCATTGAACCAGGGTTCAGCTTTGATGCCAGAGGGTCTGTCAGAAAATGGAATATAATACTCCATCGCCTGACCGAGAACCTCAGCAACGGCACTTGTACAGCTCGACGGATCGCCAGAAGAAAAGCAGGCTTGCAGCCAAGGGTAAGACGCAAGGAAATGTCGCATCTCATCCCAATCTGCTGACTTATACCGCCAAACCCGTCTATTGCCTCTAGGGCTGGAGTCAGGTGGAGGACATATGAGGACGGACTTTACCAGACAGTGGTCAGAACTCCCAAGAGGGGCTGAAACAGACACGTGATATCAGTCTGGTTCAGTCGTCAGCAGAAGGTCCAAGCAATTAGCTGTGTGATTCTCAACGTCGGGTATCCTAGTCGCCTGGTCGACCAGCTGGGAAAGGTTCAAAGACAAGGCAAACTTGTACGCCTCTCTACCAGCATGGTCAGTTTCCTGGTATGGGAACAACCATTGTTCGTGGTGAGCATTAAAGTCCCCCAGAAAAACGATTTGCGCGGTAGGATACCTTTGCTGAGCCACATCAACAGCCTCATTTGGGTGACAAAAAAGCCTCGTTGTCTCCTGGTCACCGCTATGCGATCGGTAGACACCGAATTAGACAATTTGTTCTGTGCCGGTGTCCACAAGCAGCCAGAATGAAGAAGAAGAGGGATATTCCAAGTTACGGAGACGCTTACAGCAGATTTACGGAGACGCCTACAGCAGATGTCATCACGCACATAGAAACAAAGCCCTGCCTTAAAGCGGAAATTGTGCTCCAGGACATATCCTGGGTAATTCAAGTAGGATGTATCAGCAGGGGTAGTAATTTGCGTCTCCGTAAGCAAGAGCAGATGCGGCCTTACAGACTCAAGATGGTGGTGGACTGGGACGAGATTAGAGTGCAGAACTCGAATGTTAGTGAGGTGCACTTTTAGCAAGAGGCACACGGCCTCTCGCTAAAAGTGCACCTCACCATCCGCTGTTGATTCCTGAACTTTTTGTTCCTTTTATTCATTAATGTTTTTATTTTTGGGGCAAGAGGGAAAAAAGGCGAAGAGTGGCAGTTACGCGAGGCATCAGCCAGCCCCCACCAGAAGTTACAGTGCTGTTGCGCGGTAGGATAAGACTAGTGCGGAGACCGCGGGGACGCCCGGACCCCCCCAAGGCTGCCTGACGAGGCCTCTCGCCCGGTTGCCAACCGGCCCAACAGGGGCAACCTCAGGATTATGCGCGCGATGGCGGAGCAGGCTTTCACAGATGGCTAGTCTGCAATTGGGCTCCCAACTATCGGCGGGCGGCCAGCGAAAAAAAACCGTTGCTCCGGATCCCGCTGCCCTCCGAAACTAGGCGCCCCGCGTAACAACACTGTGAGTCTGAATTCGGTACATTGGCAGATGCAAAACTGCGTAGACCCACTCCTCGAACGGCTACTCAGGGAATGCAGGATGAAACGCGCGAACGCTTGGCACCCTGATTTTTTCACTGAGGGTGGTGACCAGCCGCGGCCTAAGCCTACCACCGAAAAGGGTGTCACTCTTTAGCACCACCCGGGGGTCACGTGTAGGGACTCGAGGGTAAAGCCTACGGACGCGAGTGACATTCGACCCCCAAAAATATTATTGGTAGTAAACAACAGTACTAAACACTAGACATTATCCACTGTAAATAACATCGCAGAGAGATGTTAAACATTTAAGAGCAGATCTGTCGCCGCGCGGATGTGCAATAAACCTGTTTACGAACTCGACTGTAAAATGGACATTGTATACTGAGACAGTAGATTTCAAAGAATAAAAGAATCAAATATTTATACAGTAATAAGGCCTTCGCAGGCAATTTTACACGACAGTAATTTTAGTGTACATTACGTGTAATGTTTATTTATAATATTAAAATTACTATTGTTTTTAAAAAAAAGCTACCGATCCGTTTCGCAACGACCACTGCTGAGAAGAAACGCCGAATGAAACTCATTTGCACAGTATTGGTCGCCTACGCGCCAGAAGGGCTTTGTCAGTTTACAAGGATATTATGCCTAATACAATGTTATCACAATATAACATGTAAAGCTTGCGGACGAGTGCCAAATCCAATTTACCGAAATAAGTAACACTGAGTAGTCTTAAGAAAAGCCAAGCTGACCAGTCCCTACTGGCGGCACCCATAAAATTGGCCAGTTCCAATTTCCATGACAGAACATAAAGGTACGACTGTACCTTTATGTTCTGTCCTGTTATGCTTGACTAAGCAGGGCTATGAATACCTATTTTCTAAGGTGATGTACTAATAGTGGAAATATGGCAATTTTGGGTCAGTAGCATAATGTGCTGTTCACCGTACAGTAACGTTTCTTTACGTATAATATTTTTTATCTTATCTATTTGACGTGCTTTAGATAAAATCCCTGCTTGAATGGACGCCCTCTTTATACCTAAGTACTTGGTATTGCTGGTAATATTGGTAGTATAAAAATTAGCCACAGTAATTAACATCACAGAGAGATGTTAAACATTACACAAGAGCAAATCTATCGCCGCGTGGAAGTGCAATAAACCTACGTACGATTTTTATGCATCGGTGACGTCACAAGCCCCCACTCTGGAACTTAGACTCTTTGTATATTTGGGAATTTTTACTTTTTTGATAAACTGTAAAATATGGGCAAATTATTTTTGGATAATCTAACTAATGGACTAATTAGAATATTACTTTTCTAACCCAGTCATCATCCCTATTGAAATGACTTATTAAATAATTGACATGTGTCGGCCTAGAATAGGTTCACTCCTTCTCTTCCTGTGGATGTCGTAAGAAGTGACTGAGGACTAAGCCCAAGAAACTCATGCTACAACTGCATTTCCAAAGAGGGTTGACGTCAGTTGACAGACGGTTGTAAAACTTTTCGCATAAATGCATTCCCATCCTTGGGTTGATCCGTCAGACAGTCAGCTGGTCATAAAATCACAACCAAATCTTAAATGGTTCCTGCCTTTTCTTCTTCACTTTGCAAGTCTTCGGCATCCTTGGGTGACCAATGACATGCCTAATATTATTTTTGGAGAAGAAAAAGCCGGAAAACCCACCTTGGGCACAAATTACAGCTATAAGGATGCAACCAGGAATGCGCTAAGATGAAACAGACTCAGCCTGACACGGCCAATTCGATACTTGACAAAATATTTTTTTCTTTCCCCATCTATTTCCAAGACTCTTTATTTAATGCCAGTTTAATTTACTTTATCTCATATTTTCGAGTGTCGTCATCCTATATTGTCCTTGGTCTACCGAAAGAATGTAAGTAATTAGATACTCATCCTTTATAGGTAAGGCAACTGTCATCATGTGTGCAGCCCGTTACTTTGAGACTTTGTACAAAATGCTCTTATATCGAGCGTAAAAGCATTTTACGAGAACTGAGAGTGTAGGTGGCTGTGCGAGTCGGTTTAGTGGCAATCATCACGGAATAATGAAAATTCTCTCCGTATTGTTATGGAGATTTTATGAACAATTGCCGAGTTTTGGATTTAACTTTGTGAGATTGCTAACGAATAAATGTAGGTACAGGTGAGCGACGGCGGAAAGCAAAATTTATAAATTATTTTATAGAATGGAAATGAAAGTCAAAATTACCGGTGAATGTTTACATAATTATTCAAATTATTTTATAGAACTATGTGAATAGTGATTCACATAGTTCTATATATTATAGTAATCATTGAGCAGTGGCTCAATTACAGCTTTCTAGTACAAACAGACAATGGGAATCTATAAGGGTCCCTTCTTTACTACGGAACCCTAATAACGGGATCAGCCGAATGCGATTTTGTATTTACGGAAAATCGTTTTTAGGGTTCCGTACCCAAAGGGTGCAAACGGGACCCTATTACTGAGTCTCCGCTGCCTGTCTGTCTGTCGGTCAGTCACAGGGCTCTATCTCTTGAACCGTAATAGCTAAATACTTGAAATTTTCACAGATTACGTTTTACTGTAGCCGCTATAACAACAAATACTAAAAAATAAGAAAAAGTAAAAATTAAAGGGGTGTTTTTTTCAGTGTTTCAAAACATTGTACGGAGGTACGGAACCCTTCATGTACGAATTCGACTCGCACTTGCCCGTTTATATTTTATACCATTGCTTTCTTAGGGAATTTAATCAGCACAATAACCTGAAAATGTGCACTGAAAAAAAAACCCGTATTTACAACGTAAGGTGGCATTGAAAAAATGTCGCAATAAAAATGGTAAGCAAGCCATTCGCAAGCCTAAAGGCTAATTTCACTCTCATGTATATTTCATGAAATATTCAGTTTTTCAGCGTGCTATTACCTGTCCTCATTCCGTAAACTATGTTGTTTACACCTTGTTTGTTTATATTTCTCGTAGTCGATTTATTAGAATGAAGTTGAATGAACATGGTCTTTGGGTCTTATGTATCGAAGCTCTATCTACCCTGTGAGGGATAAAAACTCGATGTTGTTTTTGTTTTTCGTGAATGTAAGTGGTCAACACTAGTGTCAGAATTTTTAAGTGCACTCACTTTTTACAAAAAGGACTAAGACGACCATATCATCATCATCCGAGCGGTATTCCCGGTTACATCGTCAGTGATTTCGCTTCAGAGCCCGGGGTCCGCTACCTACCTAACCTAGTGTCGAGGTTACTGGTTTTACACAGAGCGACTGCCGTCTGACCTCCGCAACCCAAAGGGTAGACCAGAACCAATCCTAGGGATAGTTACAAACGCTAGATGGCGTTCGGGACCAACAGCTTTACGTGCCTTCCGAAGCACGGAATCCTCTTGCTTTTCGGATAATCAGGTGATTCAAACCTGCAATATCCTAACCAGAATGGAAACAACTTTTCACAAAGTATGCTTCCCAGTGGGATTTGAACCCATGACCTCCGGATCACAAGGCAGACGCCTTGACCACTGGATCACGGAGGCAGTGAACTAAGACGACCATATGTTCTCGTATATAGGAAAAAAATGAAAAAGTAAAAAACGTGAGAAAGAATAAAACGTTTTTCATATTAACAAGCAGTGGAAAAAAACCTACCAGATTTTATGAACCTATGATTTACTTAATTAAAACAGGCGGAAACATAAAATCTTTCCAAGTGATGCTCGCAAAGTATATCAATAACAACACCATAATAGCCTGATTTAACGGCGAAAAGTTTTCGCAATAAATCATTTATCTACAGATGGCACGCCCTTTGTTTCGAAGTAAAAACGAGTAACTTGCGCAAACAAACTTCAGCTACGCACTTCTTTAGCTACGTTTACTCTGGAGATCGTATGCGAGTTCGCTATGAACAATAGTAGCCTTTTTTTATACAAGCTTTTATTTGCTGTAAACTGGATACCTCGTGAGCTCGTGGCTCTGTCTTTACATACCAATCCCTTGAATTTTATCAGATAAAAAAGTTGTTTGGACAAAAAAGACAAGTTTTATGACATTTTCGAATATTTTTCAAAATGGCTAAAATATAGTATTTTTTAATTTTCAAGCCCTTATAAATGCAAATAATGTTAATAGATGATGCGGCAAGCGACCCATCACTATTTTCAATCCTTTTTCCACCTTCTCGCCCACCATCACGCTGAAAGTGGCCTTTGGTCTTGTGGCTGCGGCCCTGGGCAGTCTGCTTAGAGCCGCAAAACGCAATATGCTCTATCTGCCCCATTAGGGATAAGAACTTAAGTGTACTTGTTTATATACTAGCTGTGACCGCGACTTCGTTGGCGTGGTTGTCGGAATGTTATATAGCCTAAAGCCTTCCTCTATAAATGGACTACCCAACAAAAAAATAATTTTTCAAATCGGACCATTAGTTCCTGAGATTAGCGCGTTTAAACAAACAAACAAACAAACAAACTCTTCCGCTTTATAATATTAGTATTAGTATGGATATAAAAGTAAGGGTGTGTACGAAATACGGTGATGACTTTTTCCACCTCCCATACTAAAGACCTATAAAGAAAGAAGAATAGGAATTTGATATATCAACTTCCTATTGTATCCAAGTGACCAGCTGATCTTTAGTATGGGAGGTGGAAAAAGGCATCACCGTATTTCGTATACACCCTTATTTTTAAATTAGTACACAACTTTAAGGGGTTATTCAGTCCATCATCAATATCTAATGTATATCGAAATACGAAAAAAAAAAATCACTTCCCATAGTAACTAGATCACGTGACTACTTGGATTTGTAGGAAAAGTGAAAACTTTTAAACGCCAGTTAAAATATATCTTTGGAGCAAGTTTAACCCTTTATACTGAAGTCCATGTACTTTTTTACGTATATAATGAAATACAATATTCTTTTACTTATTTTGACTTTTTTCTAATAATTTCGTTCAACTGCGTAGATTAAAAATGTAAAGAGCAAGTATTTTGACGTGACAACGTCTTCTCGTCTAAATTGGTTAGCCGGGTGACACTTCAAGAAACTGCGTTACGCTCCGCTCACGTTATGCGCTCACAATGAGAGCGAGTGAGAGGCACGCGTGCCTTTCACTTTTTATGTCTGTCTCTCTCGCTCTTAGGCGGGCTAACCATGCCCGAGTGGAAGTCAAGTTTGGAGTGAAGTGGAGTGAAGTCGTTGTCACGTAAAACTTTCGCCCGTATACCGACTTTACAGGCAACCAATTTTGACGTGACAACGTCTTATAAATTGGTTAGCCGGGTGACACTTCAAGAAACTGCGTTACGCTCCGCTCACGTTATGCGCTCACAATGAGAGCGAGTGAGAGGCACGCGTGCCTTTCACTTTTTATGTCTGTCTCTCTCGCTCTTAGGCGGGCTAACCATGCCCGAGTGGAAGTCAAGTTTGGAGTGAAGTGGAGTGAAGTCGTTGTCACGTAAAACTTTCGCCCGTATACCGACTTTACAGGCAACCAATTTTTTTTTTTATTACTTAAAAGTAGGCTCCAACAACTACAATTTACCAAAATAAATTATTTTGTTTTATTTTATTTATTTAAAAAAAAACGTTCTCCCATACATCAATGTTCACCCCAACGGATTTCCATGGCCGCCGAATCTAAATTGATTTTTGTATTTCATGTCGTTATTGTATTTCAAAATTGCAATAACCAGTCAAACGAAAAGTAAGTTATTTGGAATCAAATGAAATAATTTAATCTCCAATTTACCACTTCGCACAAAACTAATGAGTTTATTAAATTTTCACGCCGAATTAATCGAGTCATTACGTACAACAAATATTTTTTATTATTTACTTTATTTAAATATTTTGTATATATAAAGATAAAGGGACAAATCAGACATATTGAGCTAGCCCCGAAGTAAATTTTAAACTTTTGTTACCAACTCACCGATACTATATTTTAATAATAAATATATACAGACTGACTTTTTAAACACTGTCCAAATTTTTGGAGCAAGTTCAGTCGATGATATTGAACTACTTTCTATAATTTTTTTTATTAAAAATCAATAACAATTTTTCGTCCTTCCATACAAAATCCGTCTGTCTGAGCGCTGATTTGTATTTGAGGGTGAATTTTTTTTATCGATCTTATCATTATCATATTATCATCATTATTTATCGATTTTATCGGTCCTGGGTCCTGGTAACACCTTAGCTGGGCTACCTTTTAGGCCGTTTAGCCGCTTTTCATCTCGACTTCGCACTATCTTCCGCATCCTTGGTTGTGTGACTGTGCTTTTTTTCTGTTTACCCCATCTGCCGGTGTCTGGTGGACACAGCATGACAGGCGAGAACAGTCGAACGGACAAAAATTTTTTTTTGCCAATCTCAAAACAGACGCTTCGCTCGCTCGGCTCGCTCGCTTATTACGATTCTACAGTTTTTAAATTCTGCTATACCGTAAATAAGTTAATGTTCAAGTGAGTAATTTAGCCGGTCTGCGGTCAAAGGGCAAAGGCGAACCAATTAGTATGCGAATAATTAATTATAATTTACACGCTTTGACTAGCCATGTGGGACACATATTATTTTCATTATTAAGAGTAAAAGAAAATTGGCTGTATTCAGTCGAAAATGCAGTGTGCAGATCGTAGAAGCAAGTCAAGTTTTTGCCCAAAATGCGAATCATGTTAAGGCCATACATGAATTTTCCGGGGTCCAGTGCTGCCCATTTGAAATAAATCATTTCAAAGGAAACGGAAATATAATTAAAAAAATTTGTCTTTGTGAAGCCCTAGATAACCGTTCAAACTATTGAACTAAGCTTAACGTTCTCACTTGAAACTGTAAACAGTACTTCATAAAATAGTTTGAAGGGTTATATAGGGCTTCACAAAGACAACATTTTAAATGATATCTCCGTTTCCATTGAAATGATTTATTTCAAATGGGGGCAGCACTGGACCTCGGAAAATTCATGTATCCCCTTAATGCGGCCAGCAACCCATCAATAATTTGATTTCCTTTTCAACATTCGCCCACTATCACGCTAAAAGTAGCCTAGTCTATGGCCCTGTGCTCTGACTGCTTAGAGTTCCAATGCCTGTTTGCCCCATTTGGGATAAAGACGTGATAAAGTATATGCAGTGGAAAATGTTTTTCCATATTAGCATTGTAACTCTTATATTAAGGCCATACCTAAATTTTCCGGGGTCCAGTGCTGCCCCCATTTAAAATAAATCATTTCAAAGAAAACGGAGACATCATTTAAAATTTTGCAACTATCAAGGCCTAGATAACCCTTCAAAGTATTTTATGAACTACTGTTTACAGTTTAAAGTGAGAACGTTAAGCTTTACTAGGCAACGGCCACTTTTGGCAAATGTGCGTAGTAAATCTTAACGTTCTCATTATAAACTGTAAACAGTAGTTCATAAAATAGTTTGAAGGGCTATCTAGGACTTGATAGTTGCAAAATTTTAAATGATGTCTCCGTTTTCTTTGAAATGATTCATTTTAAATGGGGGCAGCACTGGACCTCGAAAAATTAAGAATTAAAATTCAGGTACGGCCTTAAGGCCGTACCTAAATTTTCTGGGGTCCAGTGCTGCCCCCATTTAAAACAAATCATTTCAAAGAAAACGGGGACATTATTAAAAATTTTGCTACTACCAAGTCCTAGATAACCCTTCAAAGTATTTTATAAACTACTGTTTACAGTTTATAATGAGAACGTTAAGCTTTACTATGCACATTAGCCAAAAGTGGCCGTTTTTCACAATTGTGCGTAGTAAAGCTTAACGTTCTCACTTTAAATTGCAAACAGTAGTTCATAGAATACTTTGAAGGGTTATCTAGGACTTGGTAGTAGCAAAATTTTAAATAATGTCTCCGTTTTCTTTAAAATGATTTATTTTAAATGGGGGCAGCACTGGACCCCGGAAAATTCAGGTACGGCCTTAAAGTATTGTTAGAAAAACTTTATTCAAAAACATATTAGGATATAAATGACATTATTTAACCTTTACTGTGTTGGTGGAGAGTCCAGGTGACCCGTAACACAGGTTATTCGGAAACCTAACATAGGAACCAGTTTTTCACATCTTTTATTGTTTATTTAATACAAATATGTATATTATACGATTACCTTGTAAAGTGAGAGTAAGTTGTTGTGGAGGTAAATTAATATACATTAATATTTCATATTTATTTATTTCAATACAAAACAATTGTGTTGAAATATAGTTTGTACAATAATGAATTTTTTACATTACAGTACATTTTATTATTTTTCATTACGTCCGGTCGCCTGCCTGACGTCAACCCTCTTTGGGAATGTATTTGTGCGATATTGTAGCACAAGATGTTTGTGCTTAAGTCCTTTAGTCGCCTCTTACGACATTCTCAGGAAGAGATGGAGTAGAACCACACGAGGGAATTCAAATTGTGAAAAAAAAAACATTACTATGCATAATATTAACAATTAGGCCTGTCCCAGCAAGGCATTAGTGGTCTCACCTCGAGCGTCTAGCTCGCCACAGTCATTTATAACCCGACCGCATTCAATTTATTCCGTAAACGAAGTCATGTGGCGTAAGGACGCGGCCTTACTTTCCGAGCATTTCCAGTAAAATTACTTATTGCGTCAATGCCATAACACTCAATAAGGGAGATTATAGGGATCGGGAACTTATTTAGGCGCGTTGGGCATTTTTTGAAATAGGAGAAAACATTGAACTCGCGACACTGTTACCGTTACCGACACCCACTTGTTCAAGTTTTCACTTCTATCGGCACTTCCGGAGTACCACTGTTTTTTTTGATTGGGGGAGAAATAGGGGGGAAAAGGGGCAACTTTGCTGTAGCGTTATTTATTGACGGATTTCAATCAATTTGAAAGGCACTCTAAAGACTTCATTCTACACAAGATGTTGCAAAAAAAACGAAAGGGGGAAGTAGTAGGGGGAAAAGTGGGGAAGTATGCTGTACCGTTTTATATGGACGGATTTCACTGAAATGGATTTGCTAAGCCAGGGGAAAGTGTCTTTTATTGCAATACTATAAGAACTCTCGAGGTCTACTGTTCTCACGACCCACTAGTCCTAGTCTCTAAGAGGGTAGGCAAAATCTAGGGTCGTAAGAACCAAAAACAAAATCGCCTCTTTTCATAAGACAGACTGCTTCTGAAATTTCTTCATCAATGTGAACGCAGCGATAACTATATTTCATAGGAGTATCGAGATCAAGCCTCTCTATTACGAGTATGTGGTTAATGCGTTATTATATATTAGTAGCTTTGGCCGGCTGTCTGGATATTGTACCTTTATTATGATAGCTATATCGTTTATAATTGGTTTGTTAAGTTAGAAATGCAATTTGTTCAGGTAATTCAATCGCACATATTGGCAACACTCCCAGCTGATGACGTATTCTTGGGCCAATGATGTGACCCAGCTGTCCCGGGAAGTGAATACCTACCTTGTTTTATTATACCATGGGTAAATCCTCTCTTTACTTTTTTTTTTTTATAATGACAAATTACACTGATTGAGCTAGCCCCAAAGTAAGTTTATACTTGTGATATGGGATACTTACTCAACGATAATATATTTATAATAAATACACATATATATATTATATAAACATCCAAGACCCAGGAAAATTTGATAAAGGCCATTTTCAAACTTGGCCTGACAGGGGATCGAACCCAGAACCTCTGGAGTGGCGGACTGGCATGTTAACCACTACGCCACGGAGGTCGTCAAGTTATTGGGAGATTCCTTTGTCCAGCTTGCGATTGTTACAGGCTGGTAAAGTATTTTATAGGAAATTTTACATTCCTAAATACGCAAATGCAGAATGGTCTAATGAATAGAAGTTAATCCCTTTGCAGAAATTACCAATAATTTTCGTCGGCTTCGTTCAGGATTAAATTGAAAATTTAGAATCATAGTTATAATGACCGTTTTCACATTAGGCAATAACGATTATGGCACGATATCGTGGGACTGGCAGTTTCATACATATAATATAATAAAATAAGGTATTCTCTTTCCGTGACAGTCACGTGACTAGCCCAAAAATACCTACGTCATCAGTAGGGTTGGGATTGTTGCCACTGTGATTGAATTACCCGAGCATAGTGCATTTTTTAACTTAACAAACCAATCATGAAGTAATAATGCAATAAATAAATTTATTATAAACGGGCAGGTGCGAGTCGAACTCTTACATCGAAGGGTTCCGTACCTCCATGCAATGTTTTAAAACGCTGAAGAAAACGTTTTTTGTATGACGACCCCCTTTAATTTTTAACATTATCTTATTTTTAGTATTTGTTGTTATAGCGGCCATAGCAATTCATTATCTGTGAAAATTTCAAGTATCTTGTTAATGCCATTATAAAGATCTAGTTAAAAATGCTTAAAAAAAAACGCATTTTGTATGACGACCCCCTTTAATTTTTAACTTTTTTTTATTTTTAGTATTTGTTGTTATAGCGGCTACACTATACGAGTACAGTAATACATAATCGGTTCAAGAGATAGAGCCCTGTAACAGACGCACAGACGGACATACAGACGGATAGACAGCGGAGTCTTAGTACTAGGTATGCACCCTTTGGGTACGGAACCCTAATAAATTAAACTGATGAACCACACGATATACGAAATAGTTCAGTTAGTGAGTATTTCGTTTTATATTCATAACTAAAAGAAACATAGAAGAATATGAAATGTGGTGCTGGCGTAGGATGGAACGGATAAGCTGGGTTGAAAAAATTACAAATGAGGAGGTCCTGAAAGGAGTAGGAGAGAAAAGGTGCATTCTGGATATAATAGAGAATAGACGAGGAAATATGTTGGGTCATCTGCTACGACACGACGACTTCATGAAGACCATCATAAAAGGAAAGATAGAAGGGAAAAGAGGACCAGAAAGACCGAGGCATAGCTAGCATAACATAAAACAGAGAAAAGAGAAGGTGAAGGTCGTGTCGTACAGCGAAGTAGAATAACTGGCGGATGAGAGAGACAAATAGAAGAGAATTCATACTCCACCAACAAAAGCATATATAAATATATATATAAATAGATAGATAACTAATTGAGCAAGTCCTTAAATTTACTGAAAATAACAATCAGTAGTAACACTTTTAGTGACATTCGTGACGTAGTCTTGGTCTATCGCGGGAAGAGAATACCATTTATTATAAATACATTTTCTACGGTGTTGCTTTAACATTGTCGTTGTCTTTACCGATATCGTCACCGACACCATTGTCACGGCGATATCAGCGAACGACAATTAAAAATCAAGCGTGGTTCTGGTCTACCCTTTGGGTAGCGGAGGTCAGACGGCAGTCGCTCTGTGTTAAAGCCAGTAACCTCGTCAAATCATCTAGGTTAGGTAGCAGACCCCGGGCTCTGAAGCGTAACGCTGACGATGCAACCGAAAATACGCTCGGATGATGATGACTATACAAGTTATTATTTTTTATAGGGTTTTTTTAGGCATTCAAGATGCAGTACTAAAGTACTCAAATTAAATAATGAAATAAGAAATGGTGAAAAAATACCACGTGAGCAGGACTTGAACCGCGACCTTAGTCTCAATACGACTATGTTCTTACCAACTGAGCCATTACGTGTTCAACCCCGCAGGCCGAATTTCGCCACCATTTGATATTCCTACACGCATTAGCCTTGCGTCACCCACTACTACCCACTATTACATTGTAAGGTATCTGATTTAACCCATGTTAACCCCCATTTTTTCACCATTTCTTATTTCATTATTTAATTTGAGTATACTACTTATTGTTGTAAGAAACTCGAGAGTGGTAGTCTAAATATTCTGACTCGACTGTAAATCAAAAGACACTCATAAAAGGCTCATAAATAGGGGCTCTACTGCTAGATGTGTTAGCTATACTCAAGCTCCCATAATAGACTCTAGTCCGGTATTCGGCTCGAGTCTGTTTATGGACTGAGTCTACTGCGTCGATATACAAAACAGTCGTGCAGTTTAGAAAATCATAATTGTTTATTTTAAGTAAATAGGAAATATTGTTATTAGTTATAAGTAATATCAAATGGATTTTTGAATGATGTAATGCGTTGTACTAGAGAGTTTGTTGAGTAGAAGTTGCTTCGAGGTTGGTATTCGAACTTGAGTTGGTTCTGCGACTCGACTTCTTATTTAACTCTGACTTAGGAATGTCTTAGTCTACCAAGCATGCAAAATTAAGTCAAGTTTGCAAATGTAGACTCCCGGACTCAAGTTTTTTACAACACTAATACTACTACACTATATACATAAACTTAGTCTTTTTTTTTAGTTTTGATTGATAATTTTTTTAATAGTCATATTGTTTTGACATTGTTGGAAAATATAGTTATTGTCCGAACTGCCGATTACCAGTGTCGTGTCGTTAACCTTATCGCCTAATGTGAAAACGCTCAATGGATCTCATTATTTTAGATTTGTACAAATCCTAACATAGCTTTGTGCCTAGGTTAATTTATTTTCATGCCCGTTACCAGACCAACATGACAGGTTATTTATGAATAGAAAATACCTATGCAAATTGCAAACATGAGTTTTACCAGAATGCGCAACAAGGAGAGTCAAGTTTTTTGAAACACTCTGCAACCTAAACGACATGATGGACTTTAGTTTGGGATGTGTCATTAGATTCGTCATAATTGTAAGAGTGAGTCCGCAGTCCTTTATATCTTTAGGTAGTTTATTGTATAGCTGAGCGCCTTTATAAAATATGTTTTCTTTACCATAATTTGTTCTGGTTATTTGAAAGTTGATATCACTGGAACGTCGAAGTTTTGTCACAGGCCGGAATCTCCTAAGGTACGCGCAATATGCGTCCCCGTTCCCCGTCCCCGCACCTCTCCTCCGTTTTCGCCTCGATGACTCACGTTGGCCGTCAAGAAACGGGGGAAAGGTGCGGATGCGGGAAACGGGGACGCATATTGCGCGTACCTTAGGAGATTCTGTTCTGTTTACTCTTACTGTATTCTGTGGTTTCGTGTTTTGATCATCATCATAATCCAAGCGTATATTCCCGGTTGCATCGTCAGCGATAACGCTTCAGAGCCCGGGGTCCGCTACCTTAACTAGGTGATTTGACGAGGTTACTGGTTTTTACACAGAGAGACTGCCGTCTGACCTCCGCAACCCAAAGGGTAGACCAGAACCAACCCTAGGGATAGGTACAAACGCTAGATGGCATTCAAAACCAACAGCTTTACGTGCCTTCTGAAGCACGGAATCATCTTTCTTTTCGGATAATCAGGTGATTCAAGCCTGCAATATCCTAACCAGACTGGATACAACTTTTTATAAAGTATGCTTCCCAGTGGGATTTGAACCCACATAACCCACAACCTCCGGAACACAAGGCAAACGCCTTGACCACTGGACCACGGAGGCAACCGATGTTTCGTTTTTTGATATTCCTTCTTTTATGTAAAAGTTATTTGTGAGTATACATATGCATGTGTAATACACGTATGTTTGTTTGACATTCATAATTTTATTTTTTCTATATACTGTGTTGCTAGGTGTAGGTGTTAATGAAACAGAGATTTAATAAGTTTGTTCTGAGCAGTCTGTATTATTTTTAAGTTGGTTTTCTCCCAGACGTGCACGGAAGATTTTTTATAATTTTATATTAATGTATTGGTCTAGTAGCCTGTGCTATGATTTATTACGCTAATGTCTTTTCCACTTTGTATACTCCCCTTTAAACCACCACACGTATGTGCGTTATTCATCATAAAAGTAGACAAAAGATGTTGTGAAAACTAGCTGAAAACCATTATCGTCGAAACTTTCTATTGTCCTGGAATGGTGAATCACTGTGCAAAACGCTAGTCATTCGCGTAAACGTTTGAGGTGTGGGCTCACTGCGAGTGAGATAATAATAAAAAAAATAAAAAAATTGTTTATTAGGTAACTAAAAATTTTTTTACAATATTTTGTTGCCGGGGCCTCCTTTTAAGCAAAGATATCTGGTATTGTTTTATTTCACGGTTATTTTTTCTATTACTGAGACTCCGCTGTCTGTCCCTCTGTTATCAAGCTCTATCTCTTGAACCGTAATGGCTAGACTTTTGAAATTTTCACTGATAATGTATTACTGTAGCCGCTGTAACAATAAATATAAAAAATAAGATAAAGTTAAAAATTAAAGGGCGGTCATACAAGTAACGTTTTTTTCAGCGTTTTTAAACACTGTATGGTGGAACGGAACCCTTCATGTATGAGTCCGACTAACACTTGCCGGGTTTATTCAACTTACCCTGGCTGGGGATCAAACCCAGAACATCCAAGTGACGGACTAGCGTGAGAGACTTAGTAGGTACGTAATGACCTGACATCCTGCCACTTTAAAGGAAAAAAATATAAACTGTCCATATTCCTTAAAACAAAATAACATAAATAAATAATGACTCCATAATCACCTTCTAAATGAGAAGATTGCTATTGGAATTGCAAATTGATAGCTGTAATTAAAATTGAGACGTTAATTCATTTCTAACACCAGCGATATTTAACTGAAGCAATTAAGTTTGTACAAGGCTTCCAAATGAATAAGATTTTATGCATGAGGCCTTATTTTGGCTTAAGATCTTCGAGGTTTTCAATGAAACTGGAACGTTCACTGGAATGTAAATTGTTGAATATACTTAACTACATTGGGATAATTATTCAGTCAAAATTAGCCGGCTAAAGGCATCTACGAGTATCTTCAGTCACAGAATACAGTAAGAGTTTACAGAACGGAATCTCCTAAGGTCCCGCGCAATGCGTCCCCGTTCCCCGTCCCCGCACCTCTCCTCCGTTTTCACCTTGTCGACGGGCGAGAGCGGGCGAACACACACTGCATGACGCACGCGGGCGCACAAGAACGGGGGAGAGGTGCGTGGGCGGGGAACAGGGACGCACATTGCGCGTACCTTAGGAGATTCCGTTCTGTATACTCTTACTGTATTCTGTGTTTTAGTCCCTACTTTTTTCCATACACACGTTGTCTAGCTTTTATTTTGAAAATAAATTTATTTTATAGGGTATTTTGGGCATTCAAGATGCAGTACTAAATTATAATTAAATAAGAAATAGTGAAAAAATACCACGTGAGTGGACCTTGAACTCGCGATCTTGGCCTTAACACGATCATGCTCTAACCACTGAGCTATCACGTGTTCAACGAATTTCTTTACCATTTGACCAAGCAAGGTGACGCAAGCCTAATGCGTGTTATGGGAATATCAAATGGTGAGAAATTCGGCGAAATAGAGAAAGGTAAATAAGTTCTCTGTTAAAAATGTTTGCCGTTAGAAGTGGCCCCCTACCAAATCAATGTATTATGAAATATTTTCCCGCTCACCGGCTGTTCTATTGTCAACTAGGGAACGTGCGTGGCATCTGCTGATTCGACGTGATCGACCAGGAGACGCTTTCAGCGTGGAGACTGGAGACACACAGAACGAACTATACAGAGTGGCATACATACCATCCTGCATCTCTTTATCTTCTTTATCAGCTTATAACGGCGACTAAAGGACTTAGCACAAACATCTCGTGCTACAATTGCATTCCCAAGGACTAACGTCTTGCGGCTGCCGGTTGTAAAACTTTTCGCACAAATACATTCCCAAAGAGGGTTGACGTCAGGCAGGCGGCCGATCGTAAAACTATATAGCCAAATCATTTAAAGTGTTCCGGCTATTTCTTCTCCATTTTGCAAGGTTTTTATCATCCTAGGGTGACCATTGACATGCATTTTATATTTGGAAAAGAACAAGCAGGAAAGCGCACCCCGGGCTCTGAAGCAGCACAGCTGAGGATGCAACCGGGAACGCGCTTAGATGGTGAAGAAGAAACGTCTCTCATCATAAAGGTAGTCCCAAGTCGCTGCACAAAAGGATGCTGCCGTTTTCTGTTACCTATAATCTCCCTTAGTCCCTTAGTCAAGGGGGCGTAAAGGTGAAAGTGGGGGGAAAGACAAATTGGGTTATACTCTGCCGTCACCACACAGCCTACCACCCTATATTGGTATATAGGGTGGTCCCTACAGGTACAACTAGGCTATCCAAAAGGCCTTTCGTTGAAAATTACGAGACTTAAAAAATCTTGAAATAGGTAGTTTAGGTGGCCGGCAAATTGACGGGAAATTTACAATTACTCCAGACCAGTCTACTTATACAGAGTCTAACCAAATTTACTGAAACTATTTTAAAGGTGTATTCAGTCAATGATACTGAACAACTTTTCCCAATAAACAATATCGAAATATGAAATATAATTTTGAACAACCCAAACAAGTTCACCGATCGGCTGATCCGAGTTTGTATGGAAAGCCAAATAACAAGGGAAAGTTGTTCAGTATCATAGACTGAATACACCTTTAAAATAGTTTTATTATATTTTGTTACACGTTAAATAAGTATCACTTGGGATTAAAACTCGTCTCAAAAATTACCCGGGACCTAAAAGATTTAAAAATAGTAATTTCGTTCGTTTTGCTTTGACTTACGAATAAGCTTGCGAACGAATGGCAGTCATACATCAATTTCATTCATATTTAATACCAACTTACTCCTTAATTTTCGTAGAACAGAAAGTTTACCTATTGAGGTTTTTGTTAAAACAGAAGTTTAAATAATAACATCGAATCAATACGGATAAAAAACATGATTTTTTAAGACGAAAAAAAATCTGTGAAGGTCAAATCCTTATAGGTTAATTTGTGGTCATTCTCGATGTGAGGTCTTTTAGACTTTTAGTTTTCATTTAGACATTGCGCGTGAAAGGAGTTCACAGGACGAACTGCATAAGTGCAAAATATACAAGAAACTATTTCATATTCTGTAACTATTAAGGCTTTCATGCTCTGTTATAGGAAACCTATCAAGTGGTAACAAAGGACTATAAATTGATTCGTGCCCTCCAACATCGCACACTACTATGAATTGATAAATAACTAAAGGTCGTTTAATTTAAAATTAATTGTTATGTGTAATTCTTGCGATTGAATTTTTAAAAGATTCTCTACTACTTCTTATTTGCGTGTTTTTTTATTGTCTTTTTATTTTTTTGTAGGTTTGTTACAAAACAAAAAAAAGCAAAAGGACCTTTTAATTTTAAACCCATCATAAATATAATTGAAGTGGCCTTTACATCATTGTACTGCTGCTGTAGTAGATTGGGGCAGCAGGAAGTTGCTGCAGCTCTGTGCATTCTGCAAGAGTTAAGGCCCATTTACACAGTGCAAGTTTCTTGCCTGTTGCATACAATTTTATTGAAGCAATAAATGATTTTTATGGCTGACGTTCTGTTTAGACCATGCAAGTTTTATATTGCTCTAATTTAATTGTATGCAACAGGCAAGAAACTTGCACCGTGTAAATGGGCGTTTAGTGACGTTTTTAGCAAGCAAGATTAATCAAGTAAAACAAAGACTCAACACAGAAAAACACTCCTGTCGAAACAAATGAAAACATGTGTCATTCATAGCGGACAAAACAGGATTTAAAGTAATAAAATGTGAAACAACAGCGCCCCCAGCTCGCAGGATTTAATCCCTGCTTTTTACCCCGCGGCAATTTACTCACATGATAAGTGCGATTATTGTGTTGTGAGGTGCGATGCGAAAGAGCGCGTATGACCCTGATAGTACTTAGAGCGATTCAATATTATCAATACATATTAACGAAATACTCACTTTGAAATAAAAACTCAGCAAAGTTCAGGACTAACTCTAGTCATTATATGTTTAAAAAACACGATTGCCTAAAAAAATGGTTGCCTGTAAAGTCGGTTTTACGGGCGAAGATTTTACGTGACAACGCGCGCGGCAGACCGATCATAGTTGAGTGGGAGAGAGACGCAAGGCATTCGGCGGGCCTCTCTCTCGTTCGGTGACTCATCGTAACGTTACCGAGCGTTACACTTTTTCATAAGTGACTCCCAGCCGCAACCTAATTTAAGACGTTGTCACGTCAAAATTTTCTTGATAGAAAAACATTGCGACTTTGCCTCCAAATCACCTCCGAATTATATTAAAACGGCTAAGTAGTCTCCTCCGACGACCTCCGTGGCGCAATGGATAAAATGGAGTAAATTTGTGTGCGTGGAAGCAATTCAATTCAATTCAATTCAAAATATCTTTATTATCATAGGATATTTATAATATCTCTTAATAATAGTCACTTTGTTTTGTTTTGCACAAATGTTGACGTCAAATCGTTACTTAAAGCTAAGTTTACGCCGCTTCCTAGGCGCAAGTGCAGAAGAAGCGGCAACAAACTGCACTGCACGTTTTCTCCAAAGACGTCAACTAACAAACTAAAAACTTAAAATTAGTTATATAGATGGACAGAAATTACATTGTTTATTATGTCATAATTAAATTAAATTATAAGAATTTAAAATAATGTCAATATGTAAATTTAGTATGTACCAATGTACCTAAATTATGACATGTCTAAGTATACAAACCTTTAAGAGGGACCCGCGCCAGCAGGGAGCAAAATTTAGATTATCAGCATCAGGTGCCCTAAATATTCTGAACCTATTTTATATGTTGTCCATGATACTGAACAACTTTCCCCGAGGAACATTATATGAAAGTATAAAAAAATATTTTTTGGCCTGACTTATTGACCGATCACCTGATCCGAGTTTGTATGGAAAGCCAAAAAAATATTTTTATATTTCCATATACCTATGTTCCTTTGGGTAAGTTCTTCAGTATTATGGCTTGAATTCACCTTAAAAATAGTTTCCATTCTATTCGGTGCCGATCCGTTTCTGAATTGATATATCTGAGGCAATAAATCATTTAAAATTGAATACGTATAATGATATTAGCCCTGTTTTCAAGTAGAGTAGAATAGGACCACTCATCTTCCCGTGAATGCCGTTGAAGGAGGCTTAGAAAATACAAGCTAAACATAGCTTATAAAATGGGTCAATTGCGAGTCGGACTCGTAAAAGAGTTCCGTACCTCAGTACAATGATTTAAAATGCTGAAAAAGCACGTCTCTTTTATGACGACCCCTTTAATTTTTAATTTTATCTTATTTGTTTTAAAGCGGCCACAGTAGTACATAATTGGTGAATTTTTTAAGTATATTACGGTTCAAGAGATAGAGCCCTGTGACAGACGGACGGACAGACAGCACAGTCTCAGTAATAGGGTCCCGTTGGCACCCTTTGGGTACGGAACTCTAAAAATCAATGTGACCTTTCCAACCCGTCTGGCCAGCTTGGAAAGTGCAGGCCAAATCCTCTGGCTGCTCTGGCCATGAAGACAAAAGGACCTGATGATGATATTCAGAGAATAAGCAAAAAAATATTTTTTTTTTAAAAACAAGTGCCGACTCCAATCAAAATGTTCATAAAAACGATTCACTCAGTCCTGGCAGTTAAAAATACACCGCTTTACACAAATCCGTCCCAACAAATCAGAACACATTCACACGAAGAATTAAAAAAAAACTGGGATTAAACCAGACGCACTCTACTCGTTGCGGATTTTAATCTCCTTTATTCATTAAGGGATGTAAAAAAGATGGTTCTATCCGACACATGTTTTTTATCGCCGGCTCTCAGATTACTGTGCGCAGTGGTGCTATTTCAAGTTGGCGTTTTTCTAAAAGTTCTGTTACAATTGTTTGTGTAAATAAGGCAAAAATATCATACAGATTCAAACTGTTTTTTTTAAATAAATACGCCCGTGTATACGAAAAAGTATAAACTGTCAAAATCAGCGCATTTGTTTACATGCTTACCTGACGTAATGACCACAGAGCAATATGGCGGCCACTGCTCTGAGATTTTCGGAAAATTACGGGCGTAATTTGAAAATATAGAATTAAATACATTCTTATATTTATCGATTGAATTGAAATTTTTGTGTTTTTTTAAGTGGTTTATTAGCACTGTTGGCGACAGATCTGGCAACCCAGGTTGTTTAGCAACGGTTGTATAGCAACGATGTTACTGTAAAAAAAAAATATTACATTGTTTTAGTCAGAAAAATATCATGCCTTTTTATTGAATCGGCAACATTTGGTGTCAGCCCCACAAAAACACTACTTTATCTAACTGTATGTAGCCTATGACTTCGTTCGCGTAAAATTCAGTTTTAATACGCACCCCTGTTTGACAAAGTAAGTTAGAAAGCACCCCTGCGCGAAAACTGGTGCAGCTGAATCCGTCGCCGTGAGTTCTTTTACCAGATTTACCAGGGGGAGGATGTTGGCGACAGATCTGGCAAACCAGGTTGTATAACTACGATGTTAATGTAAAAAAAATATTATTAGGTACTGTTTCAGTCAGAAAAATATCATGTCTCTTTATTAAATCGGCAACAAGCATCATGGAATCTAATTGAAACACTTCAAAAATTAGTGTTATACCCTATTCCCTAGCTAAGTGTTTGATGTCCTTCAGAAATATTTTCATACTCAAATATCTAACGAATGTTATTCCTTCCTCAATCGACAGAAACGGCAAATATTACCAAAATAACATCCGGGGTAAGTCCGAACGTCAATATTGACTTATTCTAGATATCTGCTTTTGTTCCGACAAGAGGAAAACGTTACTTTTGTATTCGCATTGTGACGTGATCACGTACTTATTACTCATTAGTAAAATGTTATATTGTAAAAAATAAGAATATTTACCATTATGTTTATTTTTCCGGGGCTTTATGTGTTATACCGTTTGTACTAAGTGCGCCAAAAAATAGGGAAGGTATGAAAATTTTGGAAACGCTTAAATTGTTTCTGCTGTTAGGAATAACATTCCTCTTTACCTTAGAAACTATCAGATTTTTCTGTTTAGCCAATTCAATGTAAAAAATAATTCATTTAAAGTCAAGTAAAATACAGTAGTCGTCGCCATTTTTGTACTGTGGCCGCTATTACAACAAATAAGATAAAGTTACAAATTATAGGGGGCTTTTTTCAGCGTTTTAGAACATTGTACGGAGGTACGGAGCCCTTCATGTACGAGTCCGACTCGCACTTGACCGGTTTAATATTTTTAATTATTAAACATCTCACATCCACATATTAACCTCACTTTAAGCGAACACTTTAATTAAAATGTAATATGTAATGTAAGTTTAATATCAAAGGGGCATGCAGGCAGAAATTAATAGCGTATTTTAATAAATAACCTGGTACGTTCACCGCAGGCTATGAATTAAGGAGATTAAATCTGTGGTGTCGAGAGCCAGCAATGGACGGATTTCACCAGGTTTTTTAAGTCAAACAGGAGATATCACATAAGTTTTGTGCTTTGCAACAACTTAGTAATGCCAGTAGTTTGTAGCTTGTGCACTAAAAAATTAAAAATTAAAAATAATGACCTTCAATATGTAAGTAATATTATTACTTATTAAAGGTCATTATTTTAAAATTTTTACCTGTGTCATTTTACCGGTCCTAAACCGGGAATACGCTCGGATTATCGTCATCATCCGAGCGTATACGTCATCCGAGGCGTCCGAGTAAATATGTCATCATCCGAGCGTTTTCCCGGTTGCATCTTCAGCGGTAATGCTTCAGAGCCTGGGGTCCGCTACCTAACCTAGGTGATTTGACGAAGTTACTGGTTTTTAGGGTTCCGTACAAAAAATGAAAAAACGGAACCCTTATAGGATCACTCGTGCATCTGTCGGTCCATCCGTCTGTCACAGCCAATTTGCGCCGAATCTACCGGACCAAATCAGGTGAAATTTGGTAGGATGGTGTAAACCTATGACCCAACACATATGTGCAAAGTAAATAAATAGTTTTTTAAAATAAGGGTCATGTTCGGGGGATTAATTAGGAAATTGAAACAAAAAGTTTTGCAAACCTTACTGTGTCATAAATATCAAATGATAGGCTCGTTATGAGAATCTCAAATATATTTTTGTTATAATTGTAAAATAAATAGTTTTGATATGATTCATGAAAGAAGACGAAAATTGACCATTCCCCTGATCTCTGAAACCACTGAGCCTAAAATTTTTAAAAAAGTACGAAATACAGTTCATTCCTTGTAGATTACAGGAAAACCTATAAGAATTTAATCAATTGTACGGAACTCTCTCCACGCGAGTTTAACTCGCACTTGGCCGGTTTTATTACACGGAGCGACTGCCGTCTGACCTTTGCGACCCAAAGGGTAAGGGACCTTATTAAATAAAATAAATTTGACTTATACTTTGAAAACGACGAGAACAAGTACCTTTAATTACCTATTTTAGTTATTGCTTTATACAGCATTTTAATGCTTAAAACAATATCTAAATTAAAAATATGTGATGAAAATTTTGCCTCCAGTGAGATTCGAACTCAATTGGAAGTGTACTTATAGTACTGATGTGAGGGGCGTGAGTTCTTTGATCCACATGTCAAAGAATTCCTTCCAGACAAGCTTTGAATAGATGAGAATACTGTCAGTAATAAACCAGGGCTTACATTTTACCTAAAAAATGTACTCCAACATATAGGTATTACCACTGGTATGACTCTCCATTGACTCAGAGTAACATATATACCTACTACTACTACAAACGAAACAATTTATCTGTACACACGTCGATGTGTGAGTTTTATACTTAGGGTCGCACCGCAGAATTATTTTAATACTTACCTAAGGAAGATTTGCGAACACTATGACGTAAAAAATATTCTGTTTTATATGTATTAAATGTTACAGAAAAGTCGGAAACAGCTACGTAATATCACTTCACAAATATTTTTCATTATGTCCATTGTCCATTTCACCTATAGTTCACTTTGCTGATTATTATTGAGTCATTTATAATGTAACGCACTAATTTCACTAATTCACTATTGTAATATAGTAATTTGCATATTCGGCGCAAAACTATACGGTAATTATATGAATAAATTCAATAAAAATAAACAAATGTTTATCACGCTTACACACAGCATGTCAAGTTGTCATTGTCAACAATGGCATTTAGCACTATAACCCGCGGAAATCTAGTTGGCATCTGCGTATATGTGATTACCTGTGAGCGAGGAGCCTATGTAACATTACCGGATTGCTTATTAGCAATCCGGTAATGTTACAATCTCGCTCTTGTGTATCTCCCGCCAATGGGAGAGAGCGTGAAGGGTATATATATCAAGATGGTTGCTAGGTAATAACGTGAAATTATATTGTTGCTTTGCTTACCTGTTTTCATCATTTGGAAATGTATGAAATATACGTTCTTTAGAGTATTGGGTGAATAAACAATTATTATACGCGCACCTTCTCACCATGATGGTTACTATTGGTTGACAGTTCTCAAGACAACACACGTCGCGTATTGCGTGCGGCTAGTAATTAAACCCTGGTTTGGAGCCGTCAAAGCTCACAAAGTGCGGGGGAGAGGTGCGGGGACGCCAATTTGCGGGAGACGCTGTGAGATACCATTCTGTTTGACTCTTATGTATTCTGTGGTATTACAGTAGCGAATTATGTAAAAAGGATGAGTAGTTTAACAACTTTGGTATACATCGTGTTAGTGAAAGAACGCAAAACCAAAAAAAAAATCGGATTTTCATACAAATTGACTCGATCAGCTGATCAGTTTGTATGAAAACCCTTTTTTTTAGTTTCGTGAAAGTGTTGAACAAAAGTTGTTCAGTTACATGGGCTGAGGTACCATCTGAGAGGTTTTGCGTAAATATAAACACTAAAGTTTTAACAAAGTCTACAATTCAGATTTATTTTAATAATATGCTAAATATACTGCTTTCATGTATTCAGAAAGCATCTTGCGGTTGTTGATTTTCATAACGGGCTTAGCTGCTTCCTTCAAACAATTATATTATAGAGATCAACCATTTTGCTAGCAAATATTTTTGTTTGAATGCATAGTGAATTAATATTTTATTGAGCAACAAGTTATTTTTACAATGTATGTACAAGCTTACAGTATATACAGGAATATAGGGTATTCTCTTTACGCGATGGCTCAAGAATACGTCACGAATTTCACTAAAAGTGTTACCACTGATTGTTCTTTTCAGTAAATTTAAAGACTTTCTCAATTAATAAATATAAAATAACATACTAACTATTTCGTATATTGTGTGATTAATCTTATAAATTTAATTTTTAATAAAATTATATATTTAATGATTAGTTCATAATTGGTTTGTTACGTTAAATAATGCATTTTGCTAGGGTAATTTAATCACACACAGTGGCAACACTCGTAGCTGATGACGTATTCTCGGGCTAATCACGTGTCCTAACTGTCACGGGAGAATACCGTGTTTTGTTATACCATGGGATAATACTTCCATATGTATTACTTCGTATGTTGTGTACCCGCTGTCATCACTAGATGGCAGTTTAGATTTTTTTTTTAAATTATTTTTCGGCTTTGTCTGAACTCGTTCCTTAGAGCCTATCATTCGTTTTTCTTTTCTTTATTCCTAACAAGTATATATCAAAGGTGTATCGTTTTATTGCTTCAAGGGAGCTTCAGACTACAAAGCTATACGAGTCCACTGGTTTTTATAGCCGGTTGAATGGCAGACGGCGCTAGCGCGACGAACCGATGGCCGAGGGGCAAAAAGGTTCCCGAATGGCGACCATGTACTGGGAAGCAAGACGCCCCCCGCAGTCCACTAAACAAATGTCACTAGCCATACTAGACATAGTATGTATAGTGTATGAACTTTTTCATATATTTTCTATTAAAGGTAAAAAAGACAAAGTAAAGAGAGAAAATAATACTTACTATTTTGCATAAAACGAGTGATGTTAATGGTAAAATGATGTGAATTAAAGCTTTTAAAAGTCGTTTTCAAATTTAATTTAATTATATAAATTAAATTTATTAATAACACCATTTTACGATATATTCAACGAAAAATTAACAACGCTCAACACTCGTACCAAACTTTTATCACGTTTTCCATAAACTGATTCAAAGCCGGTGTAGCCCTGGTAATCATATTTCCCCGCCCACGCACTATACCGGACAAATCCAATAAACTCCCTTTCAACAGCGACACAATCATTTGGGAAATTGCAATATTTATCTCGTCTTTGAACATATGTAATGCAGCTAAAAAGTCTTCATTTGTTTGATTTCCTCGTTCTACCTTTAGATCCATCATGCTAAAAGCAGTCTTTCGGACTTACTTCTTTAGCTCTAATAGGTATCTACTTCATCATCATCCAAGCATATTCCCGGTTGCATCCTCAGCGGTAACGCTTCAGAGCGCGGGGTCCGCTACCTAACCTAGGTGATTAGACGTGGTTACTGGTTTTTACACAGAGCGACTGCCGTCTGACCTGGTAGACTCTGGTTGGTTCTGACCAATCCTAGAATAGGTTTAAACAAATGCTAGATGGCATTCGGGACCCACAGCCTTACGTGCCTTCCAAAGCACGGCATTATCTTTCTTTTCAGATAATCAGGTGATTCAAGCCTGCAATATCCTAACCACACTGGAAACAACTTTTCATCAAGTATGCTTCCCAGTGGGATTTGAACCCACGACCTCTGGATCACAAGGCATACGTCTTGATCACTAGACTGCAGTGGCAGATTCCTATGTTCTACCTTTAGACCCATCACGCTTATGCTCTCTACACACCAAAGCCGCCGGGCCCGGCGATCTTGCCGGCGGCTTGCGCCCGCGCGTATTTGCCGGCGGCACGCCTCTCCGTTCATTCAGTTGCCCGCCGGCTTTCAAGGTTTACTTGGCTATCACTAATTTATAAATACTCCATGCCGCGACTGTCGTGCCGCCGGCAAACTTGTCCGGCTCACAAACTCTAAAGCCGCCGGGTCAACCTGCCGGCACTATCCCGCCGAGTACGTGCCAGCGGACGGCCGCAGTCTGTAGACAGCACAAAAGTGGTATTTCAGTCTTACATCTCTAGCTCTATCTACCTCTTTAGGTGTAAAGACTTGTTAGCTACGTCATCATTAAAACATGAAATCAACATATTAGGTATTTCGAACAAAATTGCATTTATAGTTCGCAAAAAATTAACATTAAGTCCACTTTTTTCACCATTATGGTCAATAAAGATTTAATAAATAAATAAACTTTTATCGTGTTTTCCATAAAGTTTCAGATCCCGGTTATCGTATTACCCCACCCCCGCACTACACCGGACAAATCCAATGAACACCCATTCACCGACGACGTGTCAATAATTTGGGAAATTTCAATATTAATCTCATGTTAACACTGATTGCGGTATTATTGAAATCCGGATTAGATTATCGGAGTTGGAAATTCGCTTTTTAGTAATACCTACATTAATTTGACAAATAGATTTATATTTAAATTAGTAAGATAAAATAATTTGCATATTAAAAAAAATACTACGAATTTTCTTAAAAAAAAGCGGCGAAGTGCGAGTTGGACTCGCCCATGAAGGGATCCGCAGCAGCAAGTATCATAATATAAAAGTTCCAAAGGTTGTAAATTAAATTGCGGTTTACGCTTTATGCGGCGAGGAAAGGTGGACTTACCGCCTATATTGTATTGAGCGTTGTAGGGTACTCTACAAATGATAAAATCCTTTGCTTCTTGTATGATTTATTTATCACAAGCACAAGCATAAGAACACGCACAAGTCAGAAGGAAGGAGATAGATGATAGTAGAACAGTGGTGAAGAGAAAGCACAGCGTACCTACTTAATGATAATATAAGCAAAGCGCGGCGGTGTCGGATACGTAACGCGTATCGAGCTAAGCACTGCGAGTGGCACGGGCTTCGCGCGTCATACCTAGTAGGATCTCGACTGACTAGCGGGGAGGCGCCCGCGCATCGGGTGAGCGTGAGGTAGGTACGAACGCCAAAAGCGCGGGTCTATTGATACCTCGACCGGTCGGCAACAATATAATAAAGATACAATATTTGAATTTAGTGTTTAAGTATAGTAATTTAGTATAAGTATTTTAATGTATGTACTCGTAGATATGTAAGTAGACATGTAAGCATGTAGGTAGGTATAGTATTCCTGTATATAAATAGTTGTAAGTTAAATAATGTTATGTATGATAGGATTTATAGATAATATAATTTGTATAATTAATATGTACGTGTAAATATTGATAATGTGTGTAAGTTACCTCTGCACACGCAAAAGAGGTAGACATAGCTCTTAACGACTCATGCCGAATCATCACAGGCACTCTAAAGCCAACACTTCGGTCCCACCTGTATACCTTATCCGGCATTGCTCCGCCAAGTGTCAGACGTGATGTGGCAAGTGCAGTGGAAAAATCTAAGCAGGTAAATGACAAAAGGCACTTACTCTACGGACAGACCCCGCCACTAGCACGTCTCAAGAGTCGTAACAGCTTTCTCAGGCAGCCAAGCATACCAGCAATAGAGGCTTCTAATGCAAAAGTTGTGAGGTGGATAAATAAGTATCCACCTTACGAGTCAAATATCCCTCCTGCTGAAAAACTCCCACCGGGTAGAGACCTCCCCTGGTCAGTCTGGAAGTCTCTCAATAGACTCCGGGCTGGTGTTGGGAGATGTCGGGAAAACCGAGTTAGGTGGCGTCACGCTGATAAAAACCTTTGCGACTGCGGTGCCATTCAGTCGATGGACCACCTTTTGTCATGTCCGGGCTGCCCTACGTCATGTACCATAGAGGACCTTAATAAAGCTAACGACAGAGGGATCGCCGTGGCCACATACTGGTCACAGGTGATTTGAAATTGAAGCTACAGTGTAACCATTTCGACTCGATAAGAAGAAGAAGTTACCCACAACGTATTAAAAAAAACTACTTACTAGATCTCGTTCAAACCAATTTTCGGTGGAAGTTTGCATGGATTACCATGCAAACCTACCTACATATAGTAGAGAATGATAAAACAAAAAAAATATATATGATGTACATTAGTACATCATATATATTTTTTTTGTTTTATCATTCTCTTATTTTAGAAGTAACAGGTGCCCTACAGAATTATAAAACAAAACAAAAATATATGATGTACATTACCATGCAAACTTCCACCGAAAATTGGTTTGAACGAGATCTAGTAAGTAGTTTTTTTTAATACGTTGTGGGGGTAGAAAAAAATAATATTAAAAGCCTCAATATCATATTTGAAGACCTATCCATAGGTGTGGGTTTGATGAAAAAAACTTTGAGTTTTAGTTCTAAGTATGGGGAGCCCCCAAAATTTATTGTTTAAAAAGTGGCTGTGACATACGGACGGACAGACATACAGACATGACGAATCCATAAGGGTTCCGTTTTTTGCCATTTGGCTACGGAGCCCTAAAAACCGTGTCACGGTGCTAGGAAGCTGGTTGCGTTTCCGCGTTAGATCGCTAAATCACTATACTATAGCAAATAAGCAAATAAGCAGCCAGCTCTTTTGGCCCCAGCTGCGGCGATCAGTCTTAGATATATTTTAGAAATATACTGACTTGGTAAGTTGTTTTGTTTTACCCAAAATTTTACCTTGGTTGGAATTGTATTGTGTTTATTAAAAAAGTAGTAAAGATACAAGAAATGTATGGAATACAAAGTAAGGAGGAAGGAAAAACAAAAGTATTATAAAATATCATATTTCGATTTCGAAAAATATTCAAAAATGTCTTGAAACATTTTTTTTACCAAGGGGTCAGTTTCCAAGGGGCTATATCAAAGATACTCGCGAGGTCTACAGCTCACAGAGCCATTAGTTATCTATTATTTTGTTAGTTTAAATGGAAAACATTCGCCACATTGTTGAAAGAGTTCGCCACAGGTGAGATATTTACGAACCAATCCGTCAGTGCTGTGAGAGGTAGGTACCTATGCTATATTTTTTTCATCACACATAGATCATTGTAATGCTACCTTTAAAATACAATAAGTAACATTTTCGGTTGATAAGTCAGCTATTACAACCTTCCACTAAACCATTTCACTCAATCCTCAATGAAACCCTTTTTCAAAAACATACAAGTTTTTATTCACGTCACACTCAGACAATATTCTACAAAATACCTTTCCATACAAACGTAATCATAGGAAAAGGGTAATCACATCGAGAATTCGTATAACTGATTCAAACGGTCACGGACGTGCAGTTCTACGTGATAACGTAATAAGGGCTTGTTCACACTACTTTTAACATAAGACTAGCCTAAACTCTTCCATGCTAGTCTGGTAGAAAAGAAAAATATAGAATTTACCAGTATATTTAGGTGCCGCTTCATTCCTGAAGATAGGAAATCAGCTCTTTACATCTTGATTTGTCCATGGCAAGCGTGAACAGTTATTCTACTGTTTTCACACCAGTCCATTGTCGGATGTTCTTCAGCCAAGACATTGTGCGACCTCCCATCTTGCGCTTTCCGGAAATTTTACCCATCATTATGTCTAGAGTAGATGATATTGTGGTATCGATATGTATAACTTTTCTTATTTTAATGGTTCGAACGAGTTCTACTTTTTTGCCCATGCGCTCTTTTCTTTACGCGCAGATCGTATAAGCCGATCAAGGGAATAAGCGAATATGTGCGACTAGCAATCCATCACTATTTTGATTTCTTTTTTCCACCTTCTTGCCTATTTTAACGCTAAAAGTGGCCTTTGGACCTTGCGACTCTATGGGTTCTGTTTGCCCAGGGTGCTAGACCGTACATGAAGGGTTCCGTATTTCCGTACAATGTATACACGGTTCTTGTATGATGACCCCTTAAATTTTAAACTTTATCTTTATTTTTAGTATTTGTTGTTATAGCGACCACATAAGTACCTACATAATCGGTGAAAATTTTAAGTGTTTTACTATAACAGTTCAAGAGATAGAGCCCTGTGACAGACGGACGGACAGCCACCAGTGTCTCAGTAATAGCACAGAATAAATACCAGTAGTACAGAAGTCTCACTCCGCAAACGTTTTCAAAGAAATATCTACTCACAGTGGTTAGCAATATGTTGTAATTTAGCTCGCGTCAAAACGCAGCACCTTTTTGTTTAGACACCTACAGAAATCCATTGCAAGCCAATTTTATCCTTATGACTCTGGACAAACGATTTATAATACACACAAAACCGACTAAAATATTATAGACTCAGCGAGCGACGCGCTAGGGTTGACTACTACAAGAAGCTACTATCGCCATTTAGCGCACCGTATTATCGGTCTTCCATGCTGGTCTGGGAGACAAGAATAAAACTTGAATATAAATAAATATAAATATGTAAGGACAAATCACACCGATTGAGCTAGCCCCAAAGTAACTTTAAACTTGTGTTATGGGATACTAACTCAACGATACTATATTTTATAATAAAAACATATATACATAAACATCCAAGACCCAGGACAATTTGAAAAAGGCCATTTTCGAACTTGGCAGCCCTGGCTGGGGATCGAACCCAGAACCTCCAGATTGGCGGACTAGCGTGTTGACCATTACACCACGGAGGTCATAGCTGCTTCTCTCCCCGCGCAAATCGTAGAAGCCGATCGAAGGAATGGGCGAAAATGCAAATCATGTTAATAGGCGATGCGGCTAGCAACCCATCACTATTTTGATTCCTTTTTCCACGTTCTCGCCCACCATCACGCTAAAAGTTGCCTTTGGGTATTGCGGCCCTGGGCTCTGATTGCTTAGAGCCGCAATACTTAAAATGCTCTGTCTGCCCCATTAGGGATAAAGACGTGATAGTATGTATGTATGTATCATCGCTTGGTAGTAAACTATAATAAATGAAATATAATATAACATGAGCGAAATTAAAGACTTTGTTTTAGCTGGTTAGATACCAGCTAAAACAAAGGCTCTGGCTGGGGATCGAACCCAGAATCACCGAGTGGTGGACTAGCTTGCGCCTACTACTATTAATACTACTACGTTGCTCCTTTGTATTATAATGACGTCTGCATGCACTTATGTTTATTAAATTTACTCGCTTCTTTGAAATACTAGATGTCTCAGACATTTAAGGCGAGATGAGTTCACAGCTCGCAATACTGTGCGTGTTTTTGAAAAATCACTGTAATTAAACTATTAAAGTTTATTTCTTAAAAATTTTACATATAGGCTTTTCTACAGACACCCACAATATCCAAAACACCACAAACATACCTCTAAAATTGAAAAAAAATATTTATAATAGAAAAAAAAAACAGTGAAATAACGTCGAGCAAAGGTACCGGCCGGTTTTCGGCGATATTTCGCTGTGTTTTATTTATTATCATTTAGATTGTACATCTTTTGGTATAATTTTGAAAAGGTGATTGTATAAAATAATTAAAAGTATTTTAAAGGTAAATTTAGGCAAATATAGGCTCTATAGAAAAAAATGCTCAATCGTGTTTTGGATATTGTGGGTGTCTGTAGAAAAACCTAAAGGTTTGTATGTAAAATTTTTGAGAAATAAACTGTAGAAGTTTAATTACAGTAATTTTTCAAAAAAACGCACAGTATTGACAGCTGTGAACTCACTTCCCCCTTAATTCCAACCGAATAAAGTTCTGTCGCTGAATCGTAAAGTGCAATTTAAATGCCGCAGCCATTGCACGGTGTCAAAGAAGTTATCCAATATTTGTAACAATATTCAATAGTTGCAAGTTGCAACTGTCAGAGAGTTAGGTACCTAGTTTAAATCTTTATTACACTAAAAAATTATGATACAGAACAATATAAAACAAAAAACAGATTTTAAAAGGCAGACTTACTTCAACTGCAATCTCTTCCAGGCGAGAAACCAGATAAGACGCAAAGGTACAGCTGATAAATATAATTACATATTAAATGACATAGATACATACATATACATAAATACATACATAATATCAAGATGTATACAGAAAAGAAAATCCTAACAATATAAGTAAGGAAAACACCAAATCATACTATATTACTTATAAGTGAGATAAAAAGTGTGACTTCAGCGTTGTTCTTAGTTTTTTAGTCGCCTCCTACGACATCCTCAGGAAGAGATGCAGTGGTATTGTAGACCGGAAACAACACTGCATATCTGGCACCAGTGATGGAATTCAACAGAAATAAATAACTCATTTTCCCACTAAGCTTTGTATAAAAACTCAATGTGAATACGGCTTTCCCCGCAATTGTGTACGCACTATTCAGGCTGTAGCAATCAGAGGGATTATTCCTTTCCGGATAGGACGAACACATACGTGTTCGTCCTATCCTAACTTTTCTATCGTGGTTATTCTAAGCGAAGCAGATAGCTTGTTTATTTATTTTAATAAAAGGAGACTTTTGAGGAACTTATATGCTCTAATTTGTATATGCTTAGATTTGTGTATTGTTCAGCCAGTTAGCGAACCAAATAAATAATAAAAAATTAAAAAATAGCTGAATTTTGTATATGTTATTTGGAGAACTAACAAATGATGTCCTCAGCAGCCAGACATTTTCGATGGTTCTTTCATCTAGCCAGATTAACTTTCAATGTGTCTGACAAGATGGAGGAACCATTAAAATTGTCTGAAAGGCTTTGGTAAATATGGATTGAATCTATATTAACCAAAGCCACCACAAGCCGACTTTCTTATTCGGGGATTGTATTGCCTGTATTTCTTCTTTGCTGTTCTAAAAGAAAATAGAAACTTAGGATGTACAAGCTGCTTCTTATCCCGTGCGAATCGTAAAAGCCGGTCGAGGGAATGGGCGAGAATCTGAATCATATAATTAGGCGATGTGGTTAGCAACCCATCACTATTATGATTTCCCTTTTGCACCTTCATGCCCACCATCACGCTAAAAGTGGCCTGGGCCTTACCGCCCTAGGCTCTGTCTGCCCCGTTAGGGCAATTAGATTAAAGACGTGATAGTGTATCTGTATAGGGGCTTTTTGAAGATAAACTTTCAGCCTAAAAAAATAACAGGAGTCTGCCACTCGCGGGCTCTTGCTCTATAGGGTTTGAGTAGCAAACGGTTTTACTACCACGTCAAACATGGCGCCAGCCGACATCCCGTCTTCAAGTTACATGCAGCTGACGTGTGTCATGCCGAAGCTTGCTACATACATATAGGTACTCGTATGAACTAGACTTGAAATATTAATTAGCTTACAGATTGAGCAGGTATAAATACAAACATCTACATATTAGGTGATTAGGTTTTAAATATACAGATCTGTCGATTTTTTTTATAGTATATTGGTAAATGGTGCCGTAGCCTATAGCTGTGTCCTAAGTCTTAAAACACACTGAAGAAATATTATTAAAAAATAACCACATGTGGTGTCTCAGAAACATGGTACATGCGTGATGTTATCGAGGTTTTATTTTATTTCGTTTTTTCATTGATTTATTTTATATTACGTATGTGAATTACAAAACTGAATAAATGGACATCATTTACTATAAGTAAAGTTTAATTTGGTTTCTGATGTCACGTAAAATAGATTTAGTAGGTACAATTATGACCATAGAGCGCATTGTCTTTCCCTCAACTCCCTCAAGACAACCCCTCGACCGTAACGACTTGTAATTTCAAAAGCATATTAGATGAGTGTCCAAATAGAGCATCAGAGCCTAAAAGGGTCTGTAATGTAATTACAGAGAGCTCGCATATTGATGTGACGTCATCGGAGCACGACCAATTGGATTGTCCCACAATCAATATTAGACTGCGATTGAATGTTGAATACCAATTGGTTTGGCGGTGGCACTTACTAGTTGCCACACCTTTTATTTAGTTACACCTATTACGGTGTCTGTCTGTAATCAAAAGACCCACTTCCCGGTACTCGACTCGACTGAGCTGAAGCGACAGTATACCAGCGACTCTGGTCGGCGTCAGTCGGCGACAACGGATGCGAACTGTCGCCGATAGTCGTGCACTGGTGGTACTGGTACGTCTTCTGGGGCCTGATGGAGGTGGTATGTCTATACATTTGTTTCCCACGTAACTTGCCAGTTTCCACAAGACATGATCGTACCAGCATAGGCGACTTTCTTGCAGTTTGTCAGCTATGTCGGGCCTAAACGCTGCCGCGAATGCGAGTGTACCTCACCCGGTCTCTCTACGAGAGTCTGTATATCCAGCGCAACATTTGCATCTCCGTGACGCGCAGTTCCTGCTTGTGCTCCTCAAGCAAAGGCCACGCTTTACTGTCGTAAAAGGACAGGTGTAATGATGGATTTGTAGATCTGTATCTAACCAGCATTTTGAGGTCACGAACTACACCGGTCACCTCCCGCCATTTTGTCCATACTGCAGATACACGGGCCTCGACGTCACCAATGATGTTTCAGGACGCGTGAAGTATAGATCCCAAGTATTTAAATTGATCCGTACGCTTGAACAAGTTCTCGCACTTATCACACTAACGCCTGACTATTTTCGAGTTTCAATAGTAACTAGCAATATGTAATTCAGAGTTGCGCGGCGACACGTCTGCATTTGGAAACCAATTGAAATTCAATATTACGACTACGTTGTATGTATGATTCTGGATCATTTAATTAGGGTCGATCTCTGATGCTGAAAATAATAGACTTGATGATAGTTTCTGTATAGCATCAGAAAAAACAAAAGAGGGTGGATCTCCCAACAGAAACAGGTAAAGGCGTTAGGTGCATACTCTACATGACCTTCGTCTTGTCGTTAATGCCTAGTTCTTTCTATTCCAGAAGCTTGATCTACGTACCCCTTAAAACTTCTTTCTCAGCATCACCTGTTGGTTGACTGGTAGAAAAGGCCATCATATCATCATCATCAGGTCTTTTTTAGTCTCTACTGCAGGAGCACGGCCCCTTTCTGTACTACCAGAGCCATATATTAGATAGAGTAGTCAGAGGATTTGGCCTACACTCTCCATGTTAGCCAGACAGGTTGGAAAGGTCTCATTGATGTTTACAAGCGTTATTTAGCTTATGCTTCCTAAGTCGCCTTCTATGACATCTACGGGAAGACTTGAAGTGGTCCTATTCTACTCTGCCACACGGCGAAAAGAATGGCCATTTACATCTAATATGTAATGAAGTTAAATAAAATATCATTCAGCTAAATCTTTTCATCTTTTTAGGTGGGCTACGCATCGGATCACAGCTAATAATTAATAAATCTTACCAATCTATTCAGTTCCAGGCACTATATAAGCTTACACCCATAAATAATACTTATCTCTGGTCTTATCTGGCCACGTTCGTGTCGTATTATTGCAATATTAGTAATTACTTCCCAAAATCAATTACATTTGACACGCTGGATTGCCGGTGAAGATATATGGGCGGGCATACAAATTAGATTTATGCCATTTACAACTTTAATCAGTTCATATAAGATTGTAATTACGATTTTGACGACAAAATCCACCTTTCAGTTCTTTTTTGTTTTTCGTGTAAGTAAGTGGCCAACTCTGGCGTCAGATTTTTCAAGCTACCTAAAAGCATCTGACATAGATTGACGACTGCCATGCAATGTTGACAGTCGGGGCCAACGGCTTTACGTACATTCTGAAACACGGACGAGCTCAAATTTTTTTTATGCTACTTGTGGTCACCCATCCAAATGTGGACCACACCCCAGGGTGTGGTGTGTGGCGCTTTTACAAGTCAAGCATCCCAGGATGCTTGACTTGTAAAAGCGCTAGCAAAGCGTACTCCCACCGGGCTACCGAGCACCGAGTTGTAATAGTTTGCATTTATACAGTTTAGATGTTTTTGGGTAATTTATTAAAAATTTTAATAGGTATTTGACTAAAAAATAAAAACGATACAGGAAGATATTTCTTTAGTGCGCAACTTTTTGGAGATATTTATATTCTATACAAGGCACTGGTTTCTTTCCTCAAGAAACATAAATACTTTTTAATAATTCCAATAGCCATACTAGCGGCGATATATGTATGACTTATTGCATTACGGTAGTGAATAAATAAATATATATAAATAAATTGTAACAAGAGTTACGAAATTAAACGCAATCTTCGTAACATAAAATTTAATTTTTAACAAAAAAAACAACCTACTTCAATTTTTTTAGGAGTTTCTTGCATATCTCCAAAGTTCTTTAGCATATCTTCACCAAATTAAAATGGGACCAACTTGGTAGTACAGGCTTACAAATAAAAAAAGAATTAATAAAATCGGTTCACAATTGGCGAAGATATCGCGTAACAAACATACATAAAAAAAACACATACCTGCAGTCGAATTGATAACTCCTCTTTTTTTGAAGGGTTAAAAATGAACTTACTCATATATTATCCTAAGGGCTACGAAAAATGCTACGGGCTACGAAAAATTCTACGAGCGTAGTGGCTACAAAACTGTTCCCGAAACGACTACGAGGATCTGTAGTAGATATGAAATTTGAACCGTCATTTACTGGCGGAGAATATGGAAATATGTCAATAGTGTTTGATATACCTTATTACTATGAGGTCTTAATTATCACAAATAGAGCAGACGAAGTATTTTGTGGTTTTCGGCTCTAAGCAAACAAAGCCAAGGGCCGCAAGATCCCAAGGCCATTTAGTGTGATTGTGGGCGTGATGGTGAAAATAAGAATGAAAATAGTAGTGGGTTGCTAACCGCATCAACTAATAAGGGGATACATGCATTTTTCGGGGTCCCCGTACTGCCCTCATTTGAAATAAATTATTTGAAAGGAAACGGAAATATCATTTAAAAATTTGTACCATTCGGCTGTATGCAGGTGCAGTGCAATGATGGGGCAGTACTGGACCGGTGACTGGACCCCGAAAAATTCATGTACATATCCCCTTAACACGATTTACATTTGTGCCCATTTCCTCGATCGCCTTTTAGGTCGCGAAGAAAAGGAGCTGGTACATTCTAAGTTTTTCTTTTCTCAAAGACCAGTATGGAAGAGACTAGGGGTTGATGCATTCAAATAGGTGTAAAGTAAAATCTAAATATTAAAAAAAATACCGCAAAGGAAATTTTTTCAATAAAATATTCAAAGCAATACAATGGAGGCTCTATTATTTGCGGAACTCTCGACTGAGAGCCCTTGAGTTCACGCAATTGCAATCGTTAGGTTTCCATCGTCATTTGCATCGAGAGGCTTCACCGCGAGCACAGAATACAGTAAGAGTAAACAGAATGGAATCTCCTAAGGTACGCGCAATATGCGTCCCCGTTCCCCGCACCCGAACCTCTCCCCCGGTTCTTGACGGCCAACGTGAGTCATCGAGGCGAAAACGGGGGAGAGGTGCGGGGACGGGGAACGGGGACGCACATTGCGCGTACCTTAGGAGATTCCGGCCTGTGCCGCGAGTCCGTTTACCTGTCTTATATCCAGCGGAAGCAATAAATATAGTCAAATAAGGTATGTAGAATATTGACTACTTCCGTGGTCCAGTGGTCAAGGTGTTTGACTTGTGATCTGGACGTCGTGGGAAGAAATCCCACTGGGAAGCATACTTTGTGAAAAGTTGTTTCCAGTCTGGCTAGGATATTGCGGGCTTGTTTCTGAAGACACGTAAAGCTGTTGGTCCGGCACGCTATTTAGCGTGCTATAAGAAAAGCTATAAACCTATCCTAGGATTGATTTTTGTCTACCCTTTGGGTTGCGGAGGTCAGACGGTAGTCGCTCTGTGTATAAAACTAGTAACGTCGTCAAATCACCTATTTTAGGTAGCGAATCCCGTGCTCTGTGAAGCGTAACAGCTGAGAATTCAACCGGGAATAAGTTCGGATGATGATAAAGTTATGTAGAGTATAACTTGAAGCTGACGTTAGGTAGGCGGCCGCCCGGCCGGTCGTAAAACTATATAAAGTCAAATCATTTAAGCTGTTTCAGTTAGTTCTTCTCCATTTCGCAAGGTTCTTGGCATCCTGGTTGACCATTGATATACATATTATATTTAAAGAAAAAGCGGGAAAGCGCACCTCGGGCTCCGAAGCAGCTTAGCTGAGGATGGAACTGGGAACGCGCTAAAGTGAAACAGAATATAACTCTAAGTAAAGAGTAAAAAATGCAAATCAGTATCATGACCTGAACTTGCAGTAAATATAAGTATTCACTCACTGGAAAAGACTTCCTTTATACCAACCTAGGCACTTTTTACATCATCATCAGGTCTTTTTTGGTAATGAGACTGAAAGAGCATGACTCTCTCTGTACTACCAGAGCCACACTTGGCCTGAGCAGCTAGAGGATTCGGCCTACACTCTCCACGCTGGCCAGACGGGTTGGACAGGTCTCATTGATTTTTATAAGCTTTGTTTAGCTTGTGTTTCCTAAGTCGCCTTCTACGACATCCACGGGAAGACTTGGACTTGCCGTATTCTGCTCTGCCGGACCCCACACGGCAAACTTTTTACATAGATCGTTATAATTATAATGATAAAGTTATGCCAGCACATGTCACAGTATTGAAAATAAAATCAAAACGATGGTTTTTAACCTTTAATCCTAACCAAATCATTTATTGTAGGTAATAAGAAATAAAAAGTATTAACCATCTACTGAAATTTAACTGGCTAAGTTTTAGTGATTTTACCAACTTCAACATCTCTTCAAATATTTGCGATATCAGCCAACAAAAAAGCTTTTAAAAGTTTCCTGGGATAACTATGATAAAAATGTTCATAGGAAGTTCTTGGCAATATTATCCGAACATCAATATACTATGTCATCATCATCAATGTACAGAAATATCAAGTTTCTTTGCCGGAGATGAGGCGACCTTTGCCCAGCAGTGGGACAGTATAGGCTGTGGTATAGGTTTAAAAAAATGAATAAAAAAAGTATCTTTGCCTAAGTAGAGGGTTGAAAATCCAAATATCATTCTTAATTAGTTTGGTAGGCATATGTGACAAATGGGAAATAGTGACAAATTAGGCGGTGATCCCACTGCACCGCGCACCGTCGCGGAGCGCGGGGCGGCAGATTTTAACATTGTATGCAAGTATGTGAGTTTGTATAGAAAACACGCCTAGTCCAACCCACTAAAAACGCGGCAGATTCCGCGCACCACGGCGGCAGGGTGCGTGGCTAGTGGATGAATCGCCTAAGTTGCTAGCAGGTCGACTTTTACATGTATATCTTCTTAAATTTTTGCCGCAAGAAGCTCACTGTTTGATATAAGCCACTTCTAGGACCCAACATTACCGATTTTGAAGTCCACTCCCTTGATCAACTTCCACGACTTGCATAAAAGAAGTACATACATTTATATATATACTTATATACTAGATACATTTTATACTTATATTTTGATCACAGACCAACATCGAAAATACAAACTGAACCGTACTAATAAAAAAAATATGCTTACACTACAAACACGATTGCACTTCATTAATCACTTTAGCTTTAACTAAACAAAACGCTGAACACAAATTCAAATGTAATTTAGTCGTTAAAACTAGGGAACAAGACATAAATTCGTTTGCGGTGACACAACCACAATGCCATAAGTCTACAAAATGAATGCTCTCTTGACAAGATGGCGGCTATATTTCAACAAAATTACGCCTCATAACGAGATTAGCTCAGTTTGTTCGCGGTAATAAAAATTTACTTTTGTAAATTTTTCGTCCTCAGGAGTTACGGACGCTGATTTGAAAGTTTAGATTTGGCTCATTTTTAACCCCCTACAAAAAAGATGAGTGTTATAAAGTGTTGACTGATCAGATATCTAAGTAACTATGGACGGCAAGAAAAGTTATTTCTATGTATGTTCGATTCATTCGTTCGTTGTTATAAATAGACGAAGATATATACAAATTACCTGCCTGAGCCGGTGGTAAAATTTTTGGAAATACCAACTAAACCTCACTTTTTCCGGAATGAACATATTTTATTCCAATCTGTTCAGTAGTTTTGGCGTGAAAGCGGTGAATATATAAGCAAATGGCCTTGAAGTGGCGCCCTCATTTAAAATAAATTGTTAAACTCGTAAATATGGAGATAATTTCCATAATGCTAATCGTCAGGCACTAGTAGGCGTAGGCGTTGAAAGTATTTACATTAGTCCGTCTAGCTTTAAAACTTGCCTCCGCCAAAAATGGCCACGGCAAGTTTTAAAGCTAGACGGATCACCAATAATAGTTTCAACTGCAGTTCATAAAATAATTTAAAGGACTATCTAGTGCATGACGAAGAGCAGTATGGAAATTATCACTATAAGTATTTACGAGTTAACCATTTATTTCACACTTCAAAGCTTATTGCTAAGCTTATTATTAAGCTTGCTTCTATATTCACCTTAATACAAACTTTCGCATTTATAATTTACTTACTCGTACTAGCTGATTCCCACGGCGGCGTTTCGTGCATGGTCAAATTTTTGTGAATTCCACGTTAATCCAGGTAATAAGCAAATCTTCATGCTAAAATTCATTCCGACCCAGTTTCAGTCGTTTTGGCGTAAAAACTTCCAAACTTGCATTAATTTATAATATTTAGTAGTAGGTATAGGATTCGACTAATTGGAACACATTTATGTCAACAATAATTATAGAAATAAGTACTTAAAAAAATAAACGTAAGATACTCTGAAAACAAATTATTAACAAAGATTAAACAAATATTTATTTGCTAACTATATCATAAGTAACTCATAATACATATTGATCTTAGGTATAATGATGTTCTAATCATAGCAACTCAAAGAGTATTGCCAATACAATGGATATCAAAAGATAAAAGCTACGCCTATTAAAAACCTCAAAGTAAAATGTTGACAAATAAATTGCACCTCATTTCCTTGGAGCTTGGCAAATTTGTGACTGTGTGACTGAACCTTTTGACGTCGTCAAAAGCTGACGCTTCAAATTATTTCCTCCCGGTTCTCTCATTATTGTCATCTGATAAGATTATGTGAATGTAGGTTGGGTTATTATTAGGTACTTAGATCAAAAGCCAGCACAAAAGTAAAATATGACAAACAATTACACCCCATTTTGTTGTAGCTCGGCTAATTTGTTAATGTATCCTTTGATGTCGTCAAAAGCCGATATTTTAAATTATTTTGTTCTCAATGTACAGTGCATCTATTTTCGACTCGATAAGAAGAAGTGCATCTATTGCCGGAAAACTTCGAGTTTCGACAGAATGGCCGCTTGGAAGTGTATAAAGTTATTTTTACTCTTTTTACGTATTATCAAGTAATTAATTTTCAAAATGAATGAGGAAAGCTGTTATTTCGCAGGCACGTCTGATAATTTTTTGCGTATATTGTTGTTGATTCGCACATGAAATACAATTATATAATAAAATAATATTTATTATTTTATAATAAATACCTGTTTGAGCAGTGACGAAAGTGCGAAAATAAAAGATTTTTTTAAACGAATGAAATAGTTATTATATATGTATATATTTATTTTAGTTGCATACCTACATGTCGAACATAAGAACTTCCTTTTTTTGTAAGTCGGTTGAAGAAGTATTTTATATTATCTAAATTTTACAAAAATGAAAACATTTTACAGTTCTATAATACTCTATATAGTTTACACAGAAATCAAAAACCAAACAACATTAAAAATTTAGTTCTGAATTTAAATAATTATTCACGACTAATCTAATGCTTGATGGACATGGTAAATGTCCCGATTGCCGTGGGAATTACCTACCTAATAGTGGGACCAAAACCATGTGACCACTTGGTTAATAAGACAATTAGGTGGGACCTATATAAAAATTGAATGTTCAAGTGATAAAAAGCAAATATACTCGTATCAAAACTTAATACATAGCAGTAGTAACTCCGCAGTTCAGTGGTCATGACGTTTGCCTTGTGATCCTGAGGTCGTGGATTCAAATTCCATTGGAAGCATACTTTGTGAAAAGTCGATTCTAGTCTGGTTAGGATATTGCAGGCTTAAATCACTGGATTATCTGAAAAGAAAGATGATTCCGTGCTTCGAAAGGCGCGTAAAGCTATGGGTCCCGAACGCGTTTGTTGAAACCTATTCTAGGATTGGTTCTGGTCTGTCCTTTGGGTTGCGGAGGTCAGACGGCAGTCGCTCTGTGTAAAAACAAGTAACCTCGTCAAATTACCTAAATAAGGTAGCGGACCCCGGGCTCTGAAGCGTTAACGCTGAGGATGCAACTCGGTAATACGCTCGGATGATAATGGTCATGTATTATATACATACATACATTCTATCACGCCTGTTTACCACAGCGGTAGGCAGAGTTTATGGACCTCTACTTGCTACGATCCTGACAGACCTTTTTCGCTTCATCTACACTCATCAACCTCTTCATACATGCCCTTCGGTTACGGGTATTTCTTACCTCTCCTTTTTTTAGAACGTCTGCAATCTGATCGCAGAATGTTCGTCCAGGTTGACCCTGTCCCGCTCTTCCTTTCACACTTGCGTTATAAAATTTTTTGTTAAGTTTTTTTCATCCATCCTTTCTACATGCCCAAACAATCTTAACATCCCTTTCTCTACTTTTGTCACTACGTCCTCTTTCACTCCACAACAAATCCTTATAACATCATTTCTTATTCGATCGATTTTCAGTTGTTTAACAAAACCGAGCTGTAATGCCAAACAGCTAGAGGTTTTATCAATTAGCTGATTATACTATCCAACTGCGACATATATAATTTAAAGTTAACTCATTCTTCTTTATTTGACTACTTACTGTTAAGTAGAAACAAAGTATAGCCATTAATTAGGTTGATCAAAATCCAATACTAAAGTGAAATATTGACCAATAATTGCACCCCATTTCGGTGGAGGTCGGCTAATTTGTGACTGTTTTGTCACTGTGTGACGAATCCTCTCTCATTATTGTCTGCCCGGCTCTCTCATTATTGTCACCTGATAAGATTAAGCCAATGTACGAGAGCTTTCCCTTGCAATGGTTTATGTTTAACAATTTGCGGGTTAAATCATTGGTTACACAATGACAAAAACTATATACATTACTTTAACTACAGACGTGTGAAAAGCGCGGTTGGTTCTAGTCTACCCTAAGGTTTGCGGAGGTCAGACGGCAGTCACTCTGTGTAAAAACCAGAAACCTCGTCAAATCACCTAGGTTAGGTAGCGGACCAAGGGCTTTGAAGTGTCACCGCTGAGAATAAAAACCAGGAACACGTTCAGATAATGATGTGTAAAAAGCGCAAATGTCTTTTTAAAATGTTTACAGCGGGTTCGGTCCATGATACTGTTTGAATTTCACAATAAAAAATTGCAAAATACAAAAAAGAACTTTCAATATCCTATACAAACGAACGATCAGCTGGTTAGGTTTTTTTTATAAGAATTATTTTACGGCCCTGGATACGAGTCCTTTAGAGCCTATCTTTTTTTTTCGTTATTTTAAAACGGTAAGAAATTAAATCTGCTGTAAACTCAAAACTAATATTTCTTTCTTGACTAATTTATTTGAACAGTTTTTTAATCACAACAGAAATCACTGGATTAATTTGGTCGCACGCACTTTTCCTCGCGGACGGAAAATAATGTTGACTGGTGAGGGGCAAAATAATGAATGACAAAGTGACTCGCGATTGACTGACTGGCTGGCTGGCTAGATGGCGCTGGCTTTGGCTTGACAGGTTGTGTCGTCATGGCAGGAATACAAGTAAACGGTGTGTTTCTAAAATCCTAACCCTAACAAGTTTCAATCAAAGGGTGGTGTAGGGCTTTTAATTACTTCAAGGGAGCTTCTGGCGACAAATCTATACGAGTCCACTGGTTTTCATAACCGATTTAGTGATAGACGGCGACTAAAGACACCCACCCCATATCACTACAACCGTACTATGAGTGGACAAACAGTCCACTTTAACTATTTTACATATTGTTCATAAGCATAGGCATTTATAACACCAAACTACACCAATTTCACATTATAAAGTCCACTTGAATCAATTTGCAAATTAAATTAAAGCAAATCTCAACTGAACCACTTGACTTCCCGCCAAAAACTCCAGCTAATTAGGTTTAGTATTTCTTTTTTTCGTATTCCACCCAAATATTTTGTCAGATTTCACCCTCTATTCCACTCTGATCCATTGATCAAATCCATCAACGGATTAGATACAGCTCTTGATTACACTCTAATCTATGATGGAAATTGATTCCGCTGTTGAGTATTTAGTAATTGGCATAATTAATAAGTAGCATATAGTACCTTTATTGCTGTAAAAAAACGTGCACTGAATAAAACAAATATAATGCATAGAGAGTATGCATGCATTTTGACGTGACAACGTCTTAAATTAGGTTGCGGCTGGGAGTCACTTATGAAAAAGTGTAACGCTCGGTAACGTTACGATGAGTCACCGAACGAGAGAGAGGCCCGCCGAATGCCTTGCGTCTCTCTCCCACTCAACTATGATCGGTCTGCCGCCGTTGTCACGTAAAATCTTCGCCCGTAAAACCGACTTTACAGGCAACCATTTTTTTTTTATATTATTAATCGATAGTCCTCGTCGAAAAATAGCCGCAAAAAATAAATCAGTGCCGAAAAACATGTATATGGTGTAAAAAATAAATATTAAAAATAGCAAGTAGATTATAACAACTAAAACACGCCATTTAAAAATATGACGTCAAAGTCAGCAATATCCGCTAGAGACAGAAGCTGTCAACGCATGTTTTTCTTTTTTGGGTACTTTCGATATTATCAGCCAGTGATGTTTGTTGAACCTCTATATAAAAGTACATGTATACATTTCGAATGACATTGATAGTCAAACTACATGGACGGACAGTCCCACCGAACGCACCCGAACTTGTCATTTCCTTTTTGTGAACTTTGTCGTCATTTCCCTTTTGTTTGTCAAAAGTTCCCGCGCAATATTTGCATATTTTCAATAATTTATTTCTAATCAAAATAAGAGTCAATAAGAAAAATAATTAACTAGGCGTGGTAACGTATAAATAGAAATTGTAAAATAAAAATATGAGCCGGTTTGGTATTACATGCATATTCCTTATTAAAATCGAAGCATACTACAATCTTATCGCAATCCTACAGTGAATCTTAACTTAAGATAATTATAACGTTATTAAAGTTTTGGTCCAAATCCAGCCAAACATGGCGTTAATTAAATTATAAATTTATTTTTTATTAAAGAAAGTTAGCGATAATTGCAAAAACTTGGGAAGTTTGTTTGTTTGTTGGGGAAATTCGTAACCGTATCTGAATTGCGAATTTCTGGGTTTATAGCCCACCTTTTTGTGTTGTTGGACTTATAAATCCATGTAAAAACAGGCGCTTTGCAAGTTCTTTGTAATTATAATCGAATGGGGCCAAAGCTCCAAAAAAATTGAGTTTCGTAAGAGGCGTAAGATGCGACTAAGAATTATAGGTAGGTGTTAATAGAGAACGAGCAGCAGAGCGTCCTTTTGTTCAAAGACTTACTCTACTGCAACCCGTAAAGATTTTTTTTTGATATAAATAAAAATATACATCAAAAAGAAATTCAGAAATAAATATTGGTTCGGAATCCATATGTTATTAAGCATCAACTGATCACAATATCACGTTCCTAAACGTCTGGCGTGACATTGAGTGACGTAATATTAACTCTTTGTTGAATGACGTGACGTGACACCATTGAACGTGACGTACACGAATTTAGGGTACTGGATGTTATAATAATATACTTTGCTGGCAAAGAATACCTGGGTATTCTCTTCCTGTGTAAGTGTGTGTCTTGTGTAAGTGACTAACACTGGTGTCAGATTTTTCAAGCTGCCTAAAGGCATCTGACATCGCTTAACGACTGTCATACAATGATGACAAACGGGACCAACGGCTTATACGTGCCTTCCGAAGCACGGAGGAGCTCCAGAAATTTTGATGCCACTTGTGGTCACCCATCCAAGTGTGGACCACGCCCGGTGCCGCTTTACTTGCGAAAGTGCTAGTAATACGCACTCCCGCCGGGCTACCGAACTGCTCCCGTGCCCGTGACAGCTGGCCAAGAGAATAAGTCATCAGTTGGGAGTGTTGTTGTCGTGCGCTAATCGCTTAATTGGTCTAATCAAGATCTGCCAGGGCAGATCAAGATGTGCCACCATGTCTTGATTTGGCTGCCTAATAAACGCCACATCGTTCAAAGCATAACGTTTGACGATTTGGCTGGCTATACTTAGGCATATCGATTCTGTAGAGTGACCAAAATACAAGCTAATAAAATGAAGTTTAAATAATTATTTTAATTATATATTATTATTATTTTAATTATATTTCTTTTTTTTTCTTTTTTTATTGCCTAGGAGAGGCATACATACTCGTATTTGAACCGTTTGGGGTTGAAACGTTGGGACCGTGGGGGCCTTCTGCACATATTTTATTCAATTTTATAGGTAAATGGCTGGTCGAGGTATCAGGTGACCAGAGGGCTGGCAATTTCTTAGTACAAAGAATACGCATTGCCATCCAACATGGCAATGCTGCCAGCCTTCTGGGCACTCTTCCGCAGGGGCAGAATTTGCGGGATATTTTTTATTTATAATAGTTATAAGTAATTTCTTTTTAGTATTTAAATTGTATTAAGTTTTTTTTAGTTTCTTAGTTTTAGTTTAGTTATTATTTATTATTAGTTGTTATTTTGTAATTACACAATTCAAAAACAAAAAAAACCGGCCAAGTGCGAGTCGGACTCGCGCACCGAGGGTTCCGTACAAACCTGCAAGGTTTAGTATTTGGTATGAATTTCAATTTAATACCTCTACGCGTTTATGAGGAAATGGGTAGTAAGTTTAAAATTATTAAAAAAATATATATTATGTGATGTAACTAAAAATTTATGGTTTTCGTAATTTTTCCTTTATCTATGCTATAAGACGTTGCTTCGTACCAAATTTCAAGATTCTGAGTTCACGGGAAGCACCCTGTAGGTTTTGATTCCCTTGCAAGTGTCGAAAATTTGCGGCATAAACGGCTGTATCTTTTGATTGCGTTGGCTTAGAAGTTTGATTTTTTCACAGCTTCAAGGGACAGTAGACCTGAGTAATTGATATAAATTTCAGCTTCATACCTCCACGCGTTCCTGAGAAAAAGGGTCTTGACAGACGGATGGACGGACGGACAGACGGACAACAAAGTGATCCTATAAGGGTTCCGTTTTTTCCTTTTGAGGTACGGAACCCTAAAAATATATACATATATATTTTAGTAGATAAATAGACATTTCTAAAATCAAGATATTCTCAGCCTATGTTCGATTTGTCTGTAGGATGACAAAAAATTTGGAAATAAGAGTTTTATTATTTTTAATGACTTTTATTAAAAATGCGCTTTGCTTCTGAAAATTATAAGATCAAAGAACATTATGTCGTTGTAGGGCTTACAAGTACATAAAGGTAATGGGTAAGTTCTTGAACTAAAAGTATTTGGAAAATTAGCAAAATTAAATCTATTCAAAAGCGTTACTCTTACCATAGCAGTAACATTATAATTTTGTCGTATTAACAGGTTACATTTTTACGTTTTACAAAGTCGCATTCTTGCAACAGTAAATGCCGACAAGAGGGAAAGAGACACAAGATGAGCTCTCTTTAAGAATGTACATTCCAAGCTCTTTGAATTTACAAGTCAAATTCCTCGAAGATGTTCATTTTACCTCGCATTATTACAGGGTAGCTTTTCATCAAACACAAATTAACTCTTTTTACAAGCATTTAACATGTCTTCACCTTTCAGTAATTAGCCAAGTTAAATTAAAACGAAAGGTGAACACTGTCAGCGCCTCATTACGAACAACTGTCAAGGGCAGGACCGTGTTAACTCCTAACTTCGCAACAGGTTAAACCGGAGACTTAAAAAGTAACTCGTCAAGTGTGAGTCTTAATTTGCTGGTAATGGGTTCTGAACCTTCAGGTTCCTGAAGGTTTTTTACGGGAAAATCTATGGCTGTCGCTTAAAAAGCTTTTTTCCAATGTGAAATAATAGAGAGTATGCATGCATTTTTTTTATATTTTTAATCGATAGTCCTCGTCGAGAAATAGCCGCAAAAAATAAATCAGTGCCGAAAAACATGTATATGGTGTAGAAAATAAATATTAAAAATAGCAAGTAGATTATAACAACTTAAACACGTCATTTTAAATTATGACGTCAAAGTCTGCAATTTCCGCTAGAGACAGAAGCTGCCAACGCATGTTTTTCTTTTTTGGGTACTTTCGATATTATCAGCCAGTGATGTTTGTTAAACCTCTATATAAAAGTACATACATTTCGAATGTCATCGATAGTCAAACTACATGGACGGACATCCTACCGAACGTACCCGAACTTGTCATTTCCCTTTTGTGAACTTTGTCGTCATTTCCCTTTTGTTTGTCAAAAGTTCCCGCGCAATAGTTGCATGTTTTCAATAATTTATTTCTAATCCAAATAAGAGTCAGTAAGAAAAATAATTAACTAGGCGTGGTAACGTATTAATAGAAATTGTAAAATAAAAATATGAGCCGGATTGGTATTACATGCATATTCCTTATTGCTGTAAAAATTTGCGAACTGTAAAAATCTTCTGACGGTTCTATTTATCCTTTTTAAAATTAAAATTTAATACCCTAAGGTCTAAAGTGTGTTCTAAGTGCACATTTTGTTACTTCTATTTAGTTAGTAATAAATAATTATTTATTAGTTACTAATAGAACCAAAGAAGTAACAAAATGTAACAAACTTAGAACACACAATTATATACGTATACTGAGTCTTTACCCCTTACAAGTAGACAGAGCAGAGACCTTATCGACCAAATTCAATTCAATTTCTTTTCACATTGTAACACAAAAAAATGGGATGGCATGCGGATTTTTACTTGGAATGTATTAATTAAAAAATATTATGTAAGTATAAGAATTTAATTATTTTTATCAATTTTTAATAAATTTAATTTTTATGTGTAAATTTTTAATTCATTATGCAAATATTTCATTTATTTTCATATGTCAAAGGCTACTTTTACCGTGATGATAGTGGTAATCAAATAGTGACAAGTTGCTAGCCGTGTCTATTGAAATTATTCTTAGAAATTTCCCCTCATTCCCTCAATCGGCTTTGACGATGATGCTCGAGAAGAGCAGCAGCTGGTGAATTCAAAGTTATTTTAACCGACTTCAAAAAAGGAGGACACCTGGACCGATTTAAAAAAAAAATTTTTGGTTTGAACCTTTTGGTTTTTGTTTTTTGGTTGAAACCGATAAAGTAGTTTGGTTTTTAAACAAAAATAACTGAAAAATATATCGTCTAAGTATAAAATTGTTGCGTATTTAGCTTTTCTGTAATTGTCACTTCACTGGTATTGAAGTCGGTTTTTAAAAATATCATAAATTATTTCATTTCTTCTTCTTCATCTGAACGCGTTCCCGGTTGCATCCTCAGCTATGCTTCGGAGCCCGGGGTGCGCTTTCCAGCTTTCTTTTCCAAATATAAAATGCATATCAATGGTCACCCAAGGATGCCAAAAATTTACCGAATTGGAGAAGAAATAGCTGGAAAATTTTAAACAATTTGGCAATAGTTTTACGACCGGCCGCCTGCCTGACGTCAACCCTCCTTGGGAATGCTATTGTAGCACGAGCTTTAAGTGCTATTTTTCCTTTAGTCACCTGTTACGACATCCACAGGAAGAGATGGAGTGTTATTCTAACCCGGAACCACACGGGTAAAAACGGGTTTTTTTTTCATTTCTCCCAGACCTTAATAGAAGAACATATTAAGATGTAAGTACTTACTCCTTTTGAGGTTCGGAACCCTAAGCAACCTTTGTTGCCAAAATAGAGGTTGAAGCGAATACATAATTCAGTTTGATGGCGGTTATCCCGCCAACGGACGGTGTTCGCGAAAAGTTTAATTAAACTTGTATTTAAAATATGTATTTTTCCGGCGCGAAAACGATTATGGTAATGCTAGTAATGTTATTCCTGGACTTTTACGATACCAAATCTTCATTGTTGGATGTAAATACGATTAAGGTTTATTTAGGTAGTATTGAAATAAAACAATTGAATAACTTACCTGTTAACTAAGTTGTAACACTAAACTTAGCTGTACAACAACTTTTATGAAATCAGAAGACAAAATTTACAATTATCAAGTGATACAATTTGGCTTGACTCAAATGGAATTGAATACATTTACACCCTCAAGTTATGTGTAATTTAATTTTTTTTTAGAACTTTGAGAATACTAACTCAAAAACTCATTTCCCAACTATTTGCACATAAAAGACAGGTTAAGCACATATAAGCGGTAAAGCCAAGGAGATCCCGCCAAGCCAACGCAATTTGAAACATCAAAACAAGCCACATTTTTCCCGTCCCTTCAAAAGGGTCTTTGGTCTTCGTATTGCTTTCGACCGCTTTATAGGGTCCTTTCATACAGACGAGCACAACGTGAAAGGCAAAGTAAAATATACAGTAAGATTATTGAAATGAAAACTTTATTAGGCGTTGAAAACTTTATTGAGATGGGAAAAAACCATTGAACTCGCGACACCGTTACCGTAACCGACACCACCTTGGTCAAGTTTTCACTTCTGTCGGCACTCCCGGAGTGCAACTGTTTTTTTTTCTTTAGATGACTGGGTCATAAATAAATTTCTTGGTACTGTTAAGAGAATAAAATGTCACAAAATAGTGTCACTTGTCATTGATCATATCCATTTTCAACATGATTTTAGACTTATTAATGCAGAAAACCTAATATTAAGACCGCTATTTGACTCGAAAATTCAATGACGTCACGGTTTTGTATTTCATACATATCCCATAGAAAATGTTTGTTTTGACGTTTAGAAATAAACAGGCAAGTGCGAGTCGGACTCGTACATCATCCCCCGACCTCAGATCGCCTGTAATTTATTTTTTCTCTCATTTTTGTAATATTCTCTTCCTTTTCCAATGGGTTTGATCCTACTATATTTTTTTTTACTTTTTACCATTTTCAAAGGCTTCTGCACTGGTCTACTGTGATGTGGTCTAATGTGTAGTGTAGAAAGAAAATATAGATTCGGATGTTTAATCAGAAATTCCCACCCACTTGCGAAGACCGCAGTCTTAATAATCTGTTACCATAAATATATAAATTAATAAATTATGCTACACTTCCTTTTAGTATATATAAACAGACCCTAAGAAATCATGATTGATGGCATATCGTGTCATTTTTCGCTTGAAACGTGAATCTTTTAGAAAACGTTAATTTTAGGGATTTATCTTTAGTGCCTTCATAAAAGGAGGGTTTACCTCCTTGTTTTTTTACTCAACCCCGTAATTAATGACTGATGTTTTTACATGCTCTAAAATAACTAAAACTGAGTTGAATTTTTTGGTGGATAAATTACTAAAAAACTCTTTATTGCACCAATACATATTATAGGTACAATGGGCAGTCTTATCGGTGAGCGATCTCTTCCAGACAACCAGTGGGTGGAGAGGAACGTAGTAGGAACGTGAAAAAACAAAATATAGCTATAAAAAATAAGTAATAAATAGTTTTAAATGCTAAAATGCACTCTAGCATGAAAAACTAAAATTGAACTGTCGACTTTAGCACATAGTTTTCGGGATTTCAGCCTCTTTTTCATAAAAACAGTGTAATCCTCGCGTTTTCCTACAAAGGCTTTGAAAGTTCATATAGGATCACATCTCTTTGTTCTAGCTGCAGAGCTCGGAGTTAACCTTTGCAATATTTTTAATCTGAGGAAGTATAAGCTGTCTGAAGCTACTATAGCTTGAAAACCCTGTGTTCACGCAGTTAGTCCAATGTAGTTCACAACAATTCCGATAGATGTGGTGGTGCAGTTCAATGTGAATCTGAAACTCGCTAAATGAATGATGATGATGACCATATTATTGAATACTTACTGGAAAGCTAAGTAATGGCAGTACTTATTTATTTATTTATTTACACTTTATTGTACACACATACAAATGTAATAGAACAACAGGCGGACTTAATGCTAAAAGCATTCTCTAACAGTCAAACCTTTGGGTTGATTGGAGAGTTTATGTGGGTATTATGTGTTAATAAAAAATAACAATAAAAAAAGCGGCCAAGTGCGAGTCAGACTCGCCCATGAAGTTTCCGTAGCAGCAAGTAACATAATATAAAAGTTCTAAAGGTAAATTGCGGTTTACGATTAATGACGTATTAAAAAATAACTATCTATCATACATACTTTGAGGTATATACCACATTTTTTTCTAAATTATTTTAGTAATATTTCAAAAGTTACGGTGGGACACCTCAAATTTTAACTTTGTATTAGATTATCTCAAGACTTTGATCTACATAGTTTCAAAGCAGTTTTTGTTGCATTTTTAAAGACCTTTTCAACGATACCCCACACGTTGGGGTTAGTCTAATTTAATTCTTTAAATTCACTTTTCGTTGTATGGGAGGGGCAGAAAAAAAATCATTTTTTCATAATTTTAAAAATCAACTTTTTTGAACTTCAATATCTATCTCTCCACCAATTTTCGTGACAATCGGTGCAGTAGCGGCGCAGTACGAGCCCGGACGGACAGACAGATGGACGGACGGACATGACGAAACTATAAGGGTTCCTTGTGGACTACGGAATCCTAAAAACGAAACAACATTTTTAAACTAAAAAAAAAAGAAACAATAATAATTTTAATACTGTATGAGATAAGAACTTAGATTGGCATCGTCCGCCGCCGCAGGCGTAGTAGGGTTACTAAAGCTTATAGCATACAGAAACTTATAGCATGTTTAATAAAGCTCTAACTAGCTTTGATTTGGTACATCACCTTTTCAATATGCTAGTACTTGCTCTCAAGGTATAGTGCGCTAGTATCTTCTTCACCTTGAAAGTACCCTTTCTTATGCTAAAACTTTAAAGTTTAAACTTATGCTAAAAGTTTAATATAACTAAAATCATAGTAGTTAATAAAAGCAATTTAAAAGTAAAAACGAGCCATTATAATATAAACGCGGCTCTTCGCTTCAATATTATAACATAATTAAGACTAGAAACTTCATCGAAGAATTTTACTGCGAAAATAAAAGTGTTCAAATCTTAAAAAGTTTAAAGTATGTCTGTCTGTACTTGCTACAAAATTGATATTGAAGTTTGATTCTTAATGATTTTTAGTTTCGTCAGCTTTAATTTAGGAAATATTTTATTTTGTTTAGTTTTAATTTAGTTTATTATAGTTTCTAAATAAAGTATTATTTTTTAATGTGTGATTCTTGAAAACTCGATCCACCCTGAATCATCTCATGTTTCGGCAGCCTCTTAACCAATTCGGCTCATGTTCGAATTTAGAAATGTGTCTCATCTACTCGCCTACCTAATGTTTTTAAAGTACTATTTACAGTTATTACTTAACTATCATCAAACGTACATATATTAAAAACGCTGGATTATTCAATTACTTACACTCGGGAAACATTGCTCGCTCGCTACGCAAAGGAGGGACCTTTGAAAATATAACGCTTACAAAATAAACTCGTATTAAAACAAATTTAAGAGTGAATTCAGTCCATGATACAGATCAGAGGAACCCTTATTTCAAAGACAGAAATTTCATAGAATTTCGATTCGCAGAAAATGTTTCATAGAACATTTAATTCTTATATTTTATTTCTAATATTATTGTTTTAAAGACTATTTACTTGAATGAAACATTATTTATAGAAACAGTTCAATGAATTTTATTTTCATTTAACGAATATGTTTATGTTTGTTCGGAATATTCTTTCATGGTATTTTATTTGAATTCTTCTGTAAAAAATCCATTTTTATTATTGGAAGTATTAGATAAAACCATTTTTCAATCAAATTGTTAACCATATAATAAGTCATTAATAATATAGGTTAGGGCAAACCTATTGGTTATGTTATGTTAGAACTGCGATCAACGAAGCGATCGTGCCGCGGTAGCGGCCGGCGAGTGCTAGGAAAATTCTATCCATTTTACTAGGTTAGGGCAAACCCATAGGTAGGTTATGTTAGAACTGCGACTGCTGTGCTAGGAAAGTTCTATCCATTTTACTAGGTTAGGGGAAACCTATAGGTTAGGTTATGTTAGAACTGCGACCAACACACGCACGAGCCAAACGAGCGAAGCGAGAGAAGAGTTTAGAAACTATCACATGATTAAATGTTTTTCTTGGTTATAAGTTATATATTAACTAAACAAACATATTGAAAATCAAAATATTTGATTTGATATTAAGATATTATAAACATCGAAAAAGTAAATATTATTTGTAAAAAAATCTATGATTTAAAATTCTTCATAATAAATATTCTGAGTGTTGATTCTCTGTGTAACAAAAATCTATTTTTAAAAATTCTTCATACTAAGTAATCTACGTATTCAATGAAATGATAATTTTCTGTATAACGAAAATCTATTAAACTTTTGTCTATAAAAGAAAGTACACCCTACTGAACAACTTTCCCCAATGAACACTCCCCAAGTAACAATTGAAATATGAAAAATATTTTTTGGCTTCCAATACAAACCTGGGTACAAGGAACAAACATCCATACAAACTTTCGTATTTAAAATTTGTAGGAAGTCAATCACTATTTTTATCAGTGATCAAACAAAATTCACTTGCAAAGTATTCAAGTAAAGTCGATCCATCAGGGTAGTATATTTTTTATTTCTCTGACGGCGTCGAGACGCGCAAATCGCATCAGTAGCTAACTTTTTTATTTCACTTCGATGCAGAACGTAAAATAAATAAACTTGCTAATGGAGAGTAATATAAATTTATTTCGCACTCGAATTGAAGCTAACATTTTATTTAAAATGAAATATTTTTACGGACAAAATGAAGACTTCTATGCTGTCTTGAAGCAAAGAAACGTAGAATGTGACAAAATTGTTTGTTAAGAAAAATAAATAAATAAAATTGAAATTAAATTAACTACAAATTAAACTTTAGAATATAACTGTATTGATTTAAAATCTAAAATATGACGTTGTTCTGGAAGAGCTTTTGAGTGAAAAATTTAACTCTTCAACAGCGCCGCACTCAAAAATTGATCTTATTTGAGAATAAAAGCTTAAGAATAATGTTACATTCAACCTTTTTTTTATAAAGCCATTTAAGCCGCTGCTGGGCACAGGCCTCCCCCCTTTCCTTCCATAACCTTTCCAACCCTGCTTGAATGCTTTCAAGTCGTCTGACCATCTCATCCTCGGTCTATCCTCTCCTCCTACGTCCATTGGAATACAGTCGGCTATGTGCGCCAATTTTTCTGGGTGCATGCATACAGCCTTTGAAACCCGTTTAATCCCATTTCATTCTACCTACACATTTTTTAGGGTTCTGTGCCTTAAAAGGTAAAAACGGAACCCTTATATGATTATTCACTTGTCTGTCTGTCCGTCTGTCACAGCCAATTTGCTATAAAATTACTGGATCGATTGAATCGCAATTTGGTACACATATGTAACTCAGTCACCCAACCCAAGGATGGAGGTATAACGTAAATAAATAAATTTCAAGAAAGGGGGCCACTTATGGGAGCTAAATTAGATATAAAAAAAAAGTTTTGTAAACAATATCTTGTGACCACAGACCTACCACTATTAGACCTGCATAGTGCGTGGCTACTTTAGTGCATCTCTTTCTATCTTTGATTGTTGCCTCCACCCATATTTTGCACACGTCACAGAACACATTATGGTTACTAACTTATAATAAGCTCAAATAAGACCCTAAATCACCTTTTAAATGATAAAATCCCTAAAATTAATAACTTTCTTCGATCGTTTTGTAGTTTGTTGGACCCAGATTTTGACAGTAGGCCAGCTTATAGCAGCCACGCCGAAAAAGACAACAAAAAAAACACATATCAGCGTTTCTTTCACACTCACGTTGTACTGTATTTGACAGTCTATTTCTAGCAATATCGTTGCAAGTCTACATATCAAATTATAGGACTTTTTATGAAAATATTAAGTATTTTTTATTTTATTTTTTAGGTTGGTACGAGTATTTTAGAAGTTATTTAAGAAAATAAATATTTAATAAAAATACCATCCCTTCTCTCGGAAACCACTGAACCTAAAACTTTGAAAAAAAATACAGATAATAGTTCTTTATCTATTGATTCATAAAAAGCCATTTTCAGGCCATCCACTTCAATTCTCTGTCGCGCGTCGTTTCACGAATCAAATATAAAACTAAACTCTTATTCATTCTACACACGCTACTAACTTGGTTTTTATTTGGGAATTTGTGATCTCAATTTACGGTGAAAAAATAGTACGTAGCGGTTGTTGCGAAACTAGTAATAAAGAAATAAGTATATAATATTCGTCGAGAGCGAAGGAAGGGTCGGAGCCGTGCTCGACGATATTTCGCAGTGTTTTATTAATTTTTTTTGTATTATATTTTTATTTTTTTCTTTAGCCAAAATGGATAATAATGCATTTTTTGGTATAATTTTCGTATAAAAAGGTGATTGTATAAAAATACGTATTATAAAGGCAAATTTAGGCAAATTTAGAGGTATGTTTGTGATTTTTTTCTATCAAGCCAAAAATGCTCAATCGTGTTTTGGCTATTATGCGTGTCTGCAGAAAATCCTTAAGATTTTTATGTAAATTTTTTGAGGAATAAACTGTAGTAGTTTAATAACAGTGATTTTTCAAAAACACGCACAGTTTGCAAATTGTGAACCCACGTCACCTTAAGCTTATCTACGCGCTTTTGCTAAAAGTGGCCGTTTTCCTGTTTTCCGTTTTCTAGGGCTCCACAAAGACAAAATTTTAAATGATATCTCCGTTTCCTTTGAAATGATTTAATTCAAATAGCACTGGACCCCGGAAAATTCATATATGGCCTTAACATCCGATCGCTGTATGTTGAACTCGATATATTGTACAAACATTCAATTTTGCAATGTATGGTAATAGTCATTTTTTCAGTAGTCTCAGAAACTGCTCTGCTTTGCTCTGCTCTTGGTGTGCGCTGACTCTAAGGGTTCGAACAGACGAGTGCTATTCCCCAGTGTGCCAGCGATAACTCGCGACCCCGGTCGTAGACCACAGTATCGCAAACTGCGCGCTACCGTCGCCGTCTGTCGCTGACTGTAGCTGTATACTGTCGCCGGCGATCGCAAACAATTTTTTTTTATTTGTTTCGTAAACTGTTCGCAAACTATATTAACAAATGTACCAAAATAAGTACACAAAATCACATATAAAATAAACCTATAATATACATATAATATAAACCTTCTAGGAGTTTAACAGTACAAAATTTTGACAGTTATTAATACAAATTATTATACTTTTTAGGTGAAAACTAAATAAATTACTAAAGGTTTCTCATAAAACAACCTTTTAGGGCGATGCACTGAAGATATCCATATCATGGCCAATTTTATTATATTGATAACACATGCAAATTATTGCGCGCTAAGATACGCCGTGTGCTTAGGCTCTTAGGTTCTTAATTAAATACAGAATTTAATTCTTACTAATAAAACTAGCCATTACCTATGCGACAGGCAAAATTACTTTAGCCTACAACCAAGTACGCTCGATCAATCAGGCACGACAAATACAAGGTAGCCAATCTACTCGCCCTCTGCCGACCTTTGTGAGCAAACAATGCTGAAAATTGAACTCTTACATGCAGAGGGCGATTTTGTTAGAGTGAGTTACTCACGTAGAGCACATTTACTCTGCGGTAATGGAAGATAGAAGGGTTAAATGATAAAGTTGGCTGCCTTATGTTTAATATAATTATAATCCAAAGTTATAAGGGCAAATTTATTGTATTTCTTTTTGATATTTTTTTATTAATAATAATTTGACTATTATTTATTTCGAATGCGTGTGTACGCATATTTTATTTATTTCTATACTTATTTAACTACATGGCAATGCAACTGAAATGTATGATTCTATTGTTACGGTGCTTTTGGTCCCCAAGATACTGGGTCTCCCTAGTTTGGGAATCATAGCAAAGTCTTACAATTTTCCAATTTAATTTAAAGAAGAAGAAAAAGCTAACAAAACCTTTTAATAAAATCTAACATCAATTCTTTTCTTCAAGATTGTGCTAGTAATCTACCAAGTCAAAGGCTGGAAAGATATCTATCATAGCCTAACAAAGAAAATTCGTACTGACTGCTAAAGTAACTTATCGCGTAGAATGAACTGAAGGTCAAAGTTCCAATTTACATTAAAAATGAGCCGGTTACGCTTAGTCATGGTGACCCTTGTCACTCTTGATATAAGAGTATTTATAACATATTAACATGCACTAACCTTGAGCTCAGTGGCCCAGTGGGAGTACGCATTAAAAGTGCTTACGTTAAGCTACACCGGGCGTGATCCTTGGATTGGTGACCACAAGTGGTATAAACAATTCTCGAGCTCCCCCCCGTTTCGGAAGGCACGTTTAAATACCGTATCGAAATCGGTCCATCTGTTCGGGCGCTACGATGACATAGACAGACAGACCGACAGACATTAGCGCCAAACTTATAACACCCCTTTTTTGTCGGGAATTAAAAAACAAACAAGTGCACAAGGTTAAATATTAAAAATGAGTATGTTCAAATACTGTTGAAGCAGCTAAATCATAAATCTGACATGCAAGCATTAGCTTAGCAAGGGATATATTTTAAAGTATGCCATAATTACCATCCAAGGCTTGTCGCCGCCAAAACCAGGGGAATTTCTTATGGGCTTCTGCGATTTGGTTGTGGTATAAGGGATAAACTTTCTTGCTTTTAAAAAGAAAATGTCAAGTAGGTCCTTGTGTTATGGACTAAAAATATCAAAGCTCGGGATCATGAAATCAAACCGCGGATAGGTTTTTATACATACAACAACTTTAAAACACATATTATATACCCTCGTACTCATAAAAATTGCTTTGCTTTGTTCATTTATCAGATATTAAAAAAGTACATACATACTATCACGCCTGTTTCCCACAGGGGTAGGCAGAGAATATGGACCTCCACTTGCTACGATCTTGACAGACCTCTTTCGCTTCATTTATATATACACTCATCAACCTCTCCATACATGCCCTTCGGTTACGGGTACTTTTTACCTCTCCTTTTTTTAGATCGTGTGCAATCTGATCGCAGAATGTTCGCCGAGGTCGACCCATTTCAACAGAACAGGCCCAGCAGATGCCCGCCAATCCCCGTGAGAGCATAAAGTATACAAGAGGTACTTTATCACGGTACCAAATACCCAACTGAATGAATATAAAAAATAGGAATTAATTTTGCTGGGCGTACGAAGTTAAAAGGTTAATTTATCAATATTTCCTAGAAAGTATCCTTTTAATTTAATCTTAATGTTTTTATAGAAAGTTGTTTTTAGGGTTCCGTACCTGCAAACGGGACCCTATTACTGAGACTCCGCTGACTGTCCGTCTGTCTGTCCGTTAGTCACAGGGCTCTATCTCTTGAACCGTAATAGCAAAAATTTTAAGTGTCTACTTGAAATTTTCACCGATTATGTATAACTATGGCGGATATAATAAACAATAATAAAAATAAAAAATAGTTAAAATTTAAAGGAGGTCGTCATACAAGAAACGTGTTTTTTTCAGCGTTTTTAACTTGATCATCATAATGGCATTAACTAGATACTTGAAATTTTCACCAATTATGTATTACGAGTACTATGACCACAATAACAACAAATACTTAAATAAAATAAAGTTAAAAATTAAAGGGGATCGTCATACAAGAAACGTGTTTCTTCAGTGTTTTAAAACATTGTACGGTGGTACGGAACCCTTCATGTACGAGTCCGACTCGCACTTGCCCGTTTATTTCATTTCATCTGGCAATGAGTTGATAACGCGTTGTTCTCTCTCCAACAAGTCACCTGAAAACTGTACTATATATGAATTATTTATTTCGAATTTTGATATGACTGACTTTTTTTTAGGGTTCCGTAGCCAAAGGCAACAAACGGAACCCTTAAGGATTCGTCATGTCTGTCTGTCTGTCCGTCCGTATGTCACAGCCACTTTTTTCCTAAACTATAAAAACTATACTGTTGAAACTTGGTAAGTAGATGTATTCTGTGAACCACATTAAGATTTTTACATAAAAATAGAAAAAAAAAACAATAAATTTTGGGGGTTCCCCATACTTAGAACTGAAACTCAAAATTTTTTTTTCATCAAACCCATACGTGTGTACGAGTATCTATGGATAGGTCTTCAAAAATGATATTGATATCTTTTTTTTCTAAACTGAATAGTTTGCGCGAGAGACACTTCCAAAGTGGTAAAATGTGTCTCCCCCTGTAACTTCTAAAATAAGAGAATGATAAAACTAAAAAAAATATATGATGTACGTACATTACCATGTAAACTTCGTTAGTTAGTAGTTTTTTTTAATACGTCATAAATCATAAACCGCAATTTACCTTTAGTACTTTTATATTATGTTACTTGCTGCTACGGAACCCTTCATGGGCGAGTCCGACTCGCACTTGGCCGCTTTTTTATTATTATTTGTATTAAAACGTAACATAAACTAAAACCGAAAACAAAAAGATTTTTTTATCCGCTCAGAAATAAATAAGTCTTCAAATCTGGTAGAAAGGGAAACTGTTAAATAACAGAAAAAAAATTTGAAATATGACGTCACTCCCATAAAGTTTCGCGTATATTTTAAATTTTGTTCAACAGCCTGTTAGCTGTGCGAGCGTGGCTTGAAACTACGTCAAGCCGACGCCCCGACGGGTTCAGGCCGTCTCTGTCACAAACCCTACGAGCGATGGAGATAGCTGAAACCGTCGCGAGTCACGTGTCTCTGCCGCAGGGCTTGTTAACGATACCAAATTCAATACTCAATAATTTATTGCTTCCTTAAATGACAAATTCACACTAAAAGTAAAGTTAAATAACGTTATTTTAGTAGTAACGTTATAATGGGTATCGATAATACAGTTTATAACGTGATCAATTAACGATATAAGTAACGATACTTTTTTTTAATACTTGTAAAATATTATATAAATAGCTCTAGTAGCCTACTACTACTACTAGACAAACTCTCATCCATTTATTCTGTCAAATATCAAAAAGAAATACAGTGATAACAATACCTTTTTCGTTAATATCATTGGTAACGTTATCTGATTATCGGTAAATAGTGGGAAAAATACCGTTACCCAGCATAACGTTATTTTTGCTGATAACGTTACCGCCGTTAGACAGAATTAACGTTACCAGATTTTTAACGGTATTCCAAGCCCTGCTCTGCCGCACTTAGAGTTTGTGACAAAGACGGATTTAACCCGTCCGGGGCATCCGCTAGACCTAGTTTCAACGTTAAAACAAGAGAGATAAATATAAAATCTAAAGTTGTATGATTACACTTGTAGGTATATTTCTTCCGTTCGCCAGTTGGTGCGATTAAAATGTTACTTCAAAGCCGAGACGTAAAAACGCTTCAGTTTGTCATTGACACCCAATCTTTAATCACGTGCTACGGTCGTTAAACTTTTGTAAGGTATTCCGTTTCGGTAATAGCAACAGAAGCATTTTTTACGAGCCAAATTAAATATTTACACGCATTTAAACGGTTTTTTGTGAAAAAATATTTTTTTCCCTTGCTATTCAGGTCCCATAGTTGAGTAAAGGCCTTCTTGTTGCTTCCAGCTACTTCGATCTTTAGCTACTTCTCCTCAATCTTTTTAACTACCGCCACTTGCTTCTGGTGAAGGAAAACGTCGTGACTGATGAACTGTGTGTGATTTGTCCGTAGATTAAAAAAAATCTCTTTTTAGTCGTGTGGTTCTCGGCAGAGTAGAATAGCACCACTCCAAGTCTTCCTGTGGATGTCGCAGAAGGCGACAAAGAAAATAGAAGCTAAACAAAGATTTTACATCAATGAGACCTCTCCAACCCGTCTTGCCAGCGTGGAGAGAGTAGGCCAAATCCTCTGGCTGCTCTGGCTAATATATGTCTAATATATCAATAATTGAGATTTTGTATTGATTCATCATAATTTCAGCCCCATAACGTACATACACTGCTGGACATAGGGCTCTTCCAAGGGTTTCCAAAATGATCGATCTAGAGCGGCCTGCATCCAGCGCTTTTCAGCGACGTTGGCCAGGTCGTCTGACCACCTTGTGGCGGGTGTCCTACGCTTTGCTTGCCAGTACGTGAAGTGGTCATCATTCGAGAACCTTTTTGTTTCCCCACTGCTCCTTCATCTAACTAATCCGCTGGGCTATAGTCGCTTTTGTTCTCCTACGAATTTATGTATTGATTGTCTAAAATGAAAACATTGCTAGTTGTACGTATATTCAAGATGGATGAAAGCGGTATATTCTGAGCACATTAGTAATCATATCCTGTGTCGTCCAAATTACTATGTCCATGAGTTATTACATGAAACCATATGAAACATACACTTAACCCATCAATGTCAGGTTATTTTTGGTGACCATTTGTCAAACAGTGTCGTTGCGTAGCGGCGACAGGGAAACTATTTTCTTTTACGACTTCGGGTCGTCTTAAGTAATATCATATCATACACTATTACGTCTTTATCCCTAACGGAGTAGACAGAGCCTAGGGCGGTAAAGCCCAGGCCACTTTTAGCATAATGGTAGGCATGAAGGCCATATCATATCATACAAATAATAAAATAGTACAAATCGCGTGTCTGTAAATTTAATAAAATCAAATAAATGGCCAAGTGAGAGTTCCGAAGTTACACGTTACAACATGGGGACTTTAATTTTACATGTTTACCACCTTTTTTTTTAGAGGAAAGATCCCTGTTACGGATACCCGTCAGCCTGCAGGGGAGGCGGTCGGGTTATGTCGGACTCCACGCCAGAGTGACGTGCCTACCCACTAAAAAACCTCCGGAGTTCCATCTCAACCGCTTTTGCCGGGGACACGGGAAGGGAATACAAACGCGAATCCCCGCGCGGCTGGCCACTAACGCAGCCTCTCCTCGGGGACGTCTGAGCGCCCCCCCCCACTCACCAAGTCCGCGCGTCCGGAACTCACGGACGCGCCGTACCTCCTTTGGCCAATTGAGAGGCGGCAGACTCCCACGCAGGCCTGTGGGCCCATGGGAGCCAATCTCCCAGCGGCGGAGAAGATGATAGGCTCCGACGCTTGCCTCTCGCCGCAAGCACGGTGCGGCACCGCTCGGCCGCGGAGCTCTCCTCCGCGACCGATCCCCAACCACAGCCACGGCGGCGGCGGTCGGCACTCCCGGAGTGCCACTGTTTTTGTATGTCATTTTCCAAGTATTTTTATTAAGTTAGGCGACTATTACTTTTAAACTAACATAGATACTTAGCCCTAATAGTTTTCCTTAAAAATCATCAATTTTTTTTATCAACAAGATTTTTTTTCGATTTTTCCTGCCTATAATCACAGACTAGACTGCTGGGCGAAATATAAAATAGGAGAGGGAAAATGATTGGTCACTTAATACGACATGACTCCTTATTTAAAAACATACTAGAAGAAGAGATAAAAGGTCCAGGAGCTATATATGTAGACCAACTGAAACAAAAAGCAGGGGTTATGTCAAACACTAAAAAGTAAGGCAGAGAACCGAGAAGTTTGGCGCATACTCCACCGACAAGAGCCACTAAGCTCTTATATAAGAAGAAGAATCACAGAATATATAATTCTAACATACAGAAGTCTCACTCAGCGAAGAAATTCAAAGAAATATTTACTCAATGTGGCTAGCGATATGGTTTAATTTAGCTCACGTCAAAACTCAACACCTTTTCGTTTTTATACCTAGACATCCATTGCATTGGAAGTGACGGCCTGCTATAATTTAGCTTTAGGGAAGAGGGGGGGGGGGGGGGTTGTTTTTGCAACAAATTTGAATGTGTTGTAAATCTTGTCTGATACTGGTTTGCCTACCATCACTCATGAAATTGTTACTCGCAACGACCGGCGTAATCAACATAGGATGATTACCATCAATACTTCATTACTGCCACTCCAGGATAAACAAAGAAACATACACTATATAGTTAATAGACGTAATGTTAGGGCTCTTAAGGTGAAGATATAGGCAAATGACCTTGAAGTGGCGCCCTCATTTGAAATAAATTGTTAACTCGTAAATATGGAGATAATTTCCATATTACTCTTCGTCATGCACTAGATAGCCCTTTAAATTATTTTATAAACCACCGTTGAAAGTATTTACATTAGTCCGTCTAGCTTTAAAACTTGCCTCCGCCAAAAGTGGCCACGGCAAGTTTTAAAGCTAGACGGATCACCAATAATAGTTTTAACGGCAGTTCATAAAATAATTTAAAGGGCTATCTAGTGCATGACGTAGAGAAATATGGAAATTATCACCATATTTACGAGTTAACAATTTATTTCACACTTCAAGGCCATTTGCCTATATCTTCGCCTTAACAAACGGGCGACAGTGTCTCCGTCGATTACAGTCAGTCGCCGACTGTCGCCGAACAGTTAACTTAACTTAACTTTAGATTTTGTTGCGTTAGATGACTAATTGTCGCCGCGTGGTGACGGCTGAGTAGAATAGAAGATACCACCACCACTTCCCTCTCCCATGTGTATCATAAGAGGCGACTGAGAGAGTATATGCGATAGCAAAAGGCATCAGCGTCCTCTATGCAACGACTATAAACATCTACTGCGATCGACTGCATACCTTCTTGCGTTCACCAACAACAATGGAGGGCTCATATAGACGTGGACGAAAACAGATCAGCGAGGCTCCTATTCTTTCGTTCCCAAGATCTACCCCAGTTATTTGTGACGAAGGAGGCGGTCTAACGCTTTCAGACGCGAGGAGTACTAATTAAAAAGCTTCTGTGGCGGAGCAGAAGGGCGGTGGCCCACGTCACCCACGCGTTGCTACGCCTCTGAGTGGCTGCACAGAAAACCAATGCCTCCCTGAGTCGCCTCTTATGAAATTGTGGGAGAGAAATGAGTGGTGACATTTGTATTCTAAGTACTCTACCTGCTCTGAGTTTCATATCTTTTTTATGACATCTTGACATCATAATTTTTTTGCCATGAAGGTTGCGTGGTGAATGATATTTGAAGAAAGACCTAACTGTATTTTGTCTATTCGTCACGTTATCAACGTGTCAACACATGATTGCGTGGAGTGTGTTTCAATTAGAGGCTCATTGAGCTAAACGAGGCTTGTTTGTTCATTTGCAAGATCATACCGTCTACACGTTACTAACTGAATGCTAATTGAATAGAAACACAGTAAGGTCATATGGAAATTATAGTTATTAGTTTAGACGAAGTGGTCTGTAAGGATCAAAGCAATTGAAGGTCCATAGTCTCTGCCTACCTCTGTGGGAAACAGGCGTGATAATATGTATGTATAATATGTTCTATTTAAATTAAACTATTTTGCTTTCAAATGTTTTGGTATATTTACATTTAAATCACTATTGCATGTTTAAAAGGGCAAACTCTGAAAAATATACATTTATCATCTTTAAAAATAAGTACATTGTTTTTTTGTTGTTTAATTATATCATTTTGACTTTGACTTTAGTTTGGCTTTCATGTTGATTTTAAAGCTAGTGAAAAACTTAAAATGCACCAGATGCGTCTAGTCCTGCACAGATCTTTAAAATCTGAAAAAAGTGAGAATATTCCGATTTACGCTATAATAAAAACGTAAAATTTTACGACATCTTAAACGTTTTATGTTTGATGTAAAAACATTTCAATAGTTGACATTTAGTGGCGATAAACAACTTTACGATAGCGGGAATGTGACCTTTACGAGAGGTCATATAATATTTTTTAACCTTGAACCCAGAAAGGCTTGTATCAAAATGATAGACTGTTATAAATATTGTTTTAAAATGATGACCTCCGTGGCGTATTGTATTTGTAACAACGCTAGTCTGCCAGTCCAAAGGTTCTGGGTTTGATCCCAGCCAAGGCAAGTTGAAAAATAAACGGGCAAGTGCGAGTCGGACTCGTACATGAAAGGTCATAGTTATACATAATCGGTGAAAATTTCAGGTGTCAGGCTATTACGGTCCAAGAGATAGAGCCCTGTGACGGATCGAGTTAAAAACGCTGAAAAAACACGTTTTTTGTATGACGACCCCCTTTAATTTTCAACTTTTTTCATTTTTCGTATTTGTTGTTATAACGGCCACAGTAATACATAATCGGTTAAAATTTCAGGGTTCTAGTTATTACGGTTCAAGATATACAGCCCTGTGACAGACGGACAGACGGACAGACGGACAGACGGACAGACGGACAGACGGACAGACGGACAGACAGCGGAGTAAGAACCCTATTACTGATACTCCGCTATCTGTCCGTCTGTCACAGGGCTCTATGTCATGAACCGTATAGCGAGAGACTTGAAATTTTCACCGATTACCCCTAGGTAATCGGTGCCTGTTATGACAACAAAAAACTAAAAATAGTTTGGAAAATCCAAAAGTGCACGCCTCATAATCTCATTTTTCACAATTAAATTGATTTTGATTGTTTTATTGCTAACTTAAAACGAAGAAAAGTATGTGTTGGCTTTAACGCACGACTGGAGATAATTTTTAACTTTTATTTTTAACTTCCCGCTGAGAAAATTGAAAATTTTCAAAATTCGGGACGTTATTAGTTTCACCCTGTTTTTCGACGTTTAAAGGTCTCAGGAATCTTCCCTGACCACTCACGAGCAAGTGTCATGCACCCTATCCGTATGTGTGTGTGGGTGTGTATGTGACCCGCTTATAACTCTTGAACAACTAAACCGATCGGAACCAAACAAGTAGCTTTCCAAAGAGTTCTATATAACTCAGATTTCCTGTGAATTTAAACCGATTCGGACCGGTAGATTTTGAGAAATCTCAAAAAAACTAAGCAAAAACAAGAAAAAGACACAAGACTACGTCACGAATGTCAAAAAAGTGTTACCACTGATTGTTCTTTTTATTCTCAATTAGTTAATGCAAATTAAATAAAATATTAACTAACTTATCGCTTCTTTTACATTTATTCGTCTTTCATATTTAATAAAACAAACAAAATCACAACATTCTTTATTCAAATTTCTTTTAACTTCTTTTCTTACTTGCCAGTTACACATTCGTACTCATCATACATAGGTATTAACTCTTTCAACAAACTTCACATCCAAAATTATTTTTAATATGTCACCTGTATTTTTATAATAATAATTACGATTAAACTACATTGAATTAGACCGTGATCTTCGAAAGGACTAAGTTTTGGATAATACTGAAGCGTTTAAAAAAAATGGACTTGATCAGATAAGTTTTTCGGGAGTTATCGTGACCACGCCAGTTTCCATACATACCGACACACGGACGTCCACAAAATGATTTTATTAAACATTGTTTTTATTTATTTAAAAGCCAAATGTCTTTTAAAAATGTCATAAGTGTTGAAACTAGTGTTTTTCCTTGACATTTATGTGTGAATATTATTGTACAAGTGCGATAGAAAATAAATAGAGACACATTTAGTTAAAAAAATCACTTGATTTTTGTAAGGCGAGAGTAGAGCACTACCTCATGCGCTTCGCTTATGAGGCGTGCAATAAGATAAAGTTTTGAAAAATTCGTCTAGCTAGACAGATTTCATATGTACAAAATATGCATATGGCGTAATAAACGTTCTAGGGGATTTTATATTGATATCTTTAATTCGTAATAAAAGTAAAAAATATAAATCCCAGCACTAGCTGTTAAATCATAGGTGCTATTCGCCCAGGTGCTATTCAGACTGGCGATGGCGCCCTAAGTGGAATAAGTACCTCAAAAATTTCGGCATTTCCATACAAGTGTGCAGTCGCCCGGGTGATTTGTATGGGAATGTCAATATTTTTTTTTTGATTTCTGACTGTTATTTTAATTTCAGTATACATTGTACTTTAGTGGTTAAATATAGCCCGTGGTTCGATTTATTACTGGAATGTCCCTTCCACGTGTATATCTTCTGATCATTTACTTTAATTTCGTCACTTTCTTCGTTTTTTATGACCTTTGTCTTACGTGTGTTCATAGTTCAATTATTATATTACGGGCAGCTGATTATCCCAGACTGATTACACCCGTTGCTAGGGGTTAACAATTAGAGGAAGGCAAATCCGTAGCCTGTAATTTGGTAACTTTCTAATTTAAAGGAGACCAATTGAGTTTCTAGTTATTCTTTTTTTAACCCCCGACGAAAAAGACCCCCATTTTTTGTTTGACGTGTCTGTACGTATGTGTGTCTATGGCATTGTAGCTCCTAAATGAATAGACAAATTTCCATGCGGTTTTTTTTTAAATCGAAAGCCTTGTCTGTCGAGATGATTCATAGCTATGTTTAATGAAAATCGGTTCAGCCGTTTAAAAGTTATTGGGGGTGAACGGTTAAAAGTCAGGGGTTTTCTAATTTGTCGGGAGTCACACAACGAATGATTTGCGCGAGTGTTTCCAAACGGGTGAATTTTTGAATTGATCATATGCTAAGAATTTGCACAATAACTAGTCGTAATTTTGACATTTGTAGCGTACAAATGTCAAAGAAACCTTTCATGGAGAAGCCGTTCCGTTTCACCCTGCTTTTTTATTTATGTTGAAATTTTTAGAAAACCATTGACAAAATGATATTTTCTGCGTAAAACAATATTACTTATCTCTGGCACGACGGTTTCAAAAATACGATGCAAAGCGTCGGAACGCGAGCGGTGAGTTGGAAGACTACACGTGTTGTGTTTCGCTGACTCCTTCGTTGAAAGATAGCACTCCAGTGCTGTGTGTAGGAAAATTACTTGTTACGTCACGCAACGATAATTGCCTGGGCAATTTACCGTGCCCCTTTTCCACTGATACATGACTGGTTTTAATATATATGCAGTTTGTGGAGGAAAACAACACGAGCAGACAAAAGACTCAACGGTCTTTTTACAAAAATTAAGTATTGTGAAATTCTCAGGCGGTATGAAAAGTAAATATAAAAATTTGTGTGCACACTAATTAACTGGTCGTTGACCTCTTCAGGGTCTTGACTCGTCTGGCTAATTCAGAACAACCCAACCTACTTATAATATTTCAACGATAAGACCCGCAACCCCTTATCTAACTCCTTCATCTTATATCCTCTGAACTTACGGGTCTAGTGTCAGTAGTTTAACTTTGCGGTTCAAAGCAAAAATATAATAAATTAATCAATTGAGATATCAGATCGATAGTAGTAAGTAGCAAGAAACAGCTACGGCAATAAACTACTCGCAATGTAAAGTAAAAAAAAGCAATCTCCTCCTTTTTTAAATTGATTAATAATAAACACAGATTGTTGATTTTTCAATCTTTTAAAAGTCACTGTATTATAATAGGTACCTACAGTCCTACACTTACTTACAAAGGCCTCCCCCATCTGTCTCCATAGCACTCTTCCTTCGTCCTTCTTTCGTAGTTCCTTGTCTTTCTTCTCCATAACCCTCCAGCCGCCTTCTTGAGTTCATCTTCCCATCTCCTCTTTTGTCCTCCTCTTCTTTTCCCATCACGAGAATACCACTCAGTAACGTCATTTGACCATTCACACACCATACTTCTCAAAGTATGACCAATCCATTTCCATTTTAGCCTTCTTACAGTATATGTAACATCCTTTACTTTTGTCTTTGATCTTATATGAGATAACTTCACCCTGTCCTTTAATTTGATATTGAGAATGCTCCTCTCCATTTTGTTTTGACGTACTTTTAGATCGTTTCTGTATTTTTCTGTAAGAGCCCACGTTTGGCATCCATATGTCATACATGGCAGTCCTACACTATGAACCACGGAATACAGAAACTAGCTATGAACCCTACCACAATCAAAAATTGGAGCGGCAAGAGAACTTTAAGAGTTAAAAAAAAATAGAAACGTCTGGGAACAAATAGAAACGTCTGGGAACAAATTTCTTGATTATAAATAAGGCAGATATTTAAAATTATTGTGGTTAATAATAAATTAGTCCTTTTATTTCGAGTCAAATTGGCTTTATGCTGTATGTACATATATTCGAGTAAACAATGAATACGGTAGACGAACATCAGATTATATTGTTTGTCGGCTCATTAATAAACTACCAATGGATTTAAGGGATAAAATGACGAAACAAAATATTAAGTATAAACTTAAAGAGCACTTCCTTAGTTCCCTTCAAAATATATATGCAGGTTGTGGAGATAAATAAATAATAACCGAACAGTATGTATTTGTCCAAATCCTCTCTTTCTGTATGTGTCATGGTGTATTACTTACCTACATATATATACGTATATTTTTATTGTTTGTGTCTTATATAAGATTTGTATATTGATTGGCGTAAACTTAATTCTTAGTATAATCTCAAACCTTCGTGGTTTTTCTATGCTAAGTCAACTGATTGTTTTGTAAGATCTTTCATGTGATAATAAAAAGAAAAAAAAGAAAAAAAAATTATAATAAACCTGACCAGTGTTTAGCTACGGCGACTGCTCGATCATTTGCCTCACTGTGTGTAGGGGATTTTGGACACGACAATAAGTGAGTCTTTGACTGGACAGCTCCGCAGTTGCATTTGTCGTTTTGCCTCAAGCTTCTATCTCTAGCACTATACACATCGAAATATAATTCTCTAAAAATCTAACGCTCCTACATTCACCGCTTTGATTCTGATTCTATTTACGCAAACAAACGAATAGTTATTACATCGAAACGCACACGTAGACAAAGATGCATGCGATTGGTCGCGACAAGGTCACGCGTCGTCGTCGGTCGCGTGGGGCACTCAACGCAACGAGCGGTAAGGTACAACGCGCGGATGGCACCTATTATGCAGTACGCTACGCTAAAATAAATAACCTTGTTTACGTGTTACTTTTTTTTTTAATAACTAATTTTCATGCCTGTATGGCTTCTACACCACTTCACGGCACATGACGGCATTTTTAATGAATCGATTATCGCAAAAACACAGCAATATTCTCAAAGGAAACTTCTTGCGACGCAACCGCACGACTCGTGTGTCACGGCGAAGTGTCGCGCCCCGCTGTTCATATTTTAACCCCGCCCGCCGCGGTACACATCGCGTGGAATGATTTTTCGGGATTAGTTACGATTCTAGAGAATCATTGTTTGTAGACTATACATTTTATGTAAGCGCTTACGAGTATTACATAATGAGTGTTGAATTTACCTAAACAACTCCACCTGAAAATGGGGTCGAAAGCACATCATTTGGACAATAGTCTCAACTGAGATACTCTCACAATGGACCTGCGAACACAGAGTAAATATCGCGAAAAGTTCCGTACCGTCAAAACAGAGCAATGGAAACGTAACGCGCGATGCTTGGGTTCCGTATGTAGGTCTGGGTTCCGTAGTTTTATCCTAATTTATTACTCGTCTTATTTATATAATGATTTGCTCAGAACAATATCTAAATTAATTTAGTTATTGTTGTTATGCTGTATAAATCAATAGGTAATAAAAATGAAGCCTTATACTTTAATTTGTACGTAGTATATTATTACTCTGTGCTTTAATCGACCTTCAATTTATCATCATCATCAGGTCTTTTTTAGTATCCACTGCAGAAGCACGACCCACTCTGTACTACCAGAGCAATACTTAGCCAAAGCAGCCAGAGGATATGGTCTACACTCTTAACGTTGGCCAGACGGGTTGGAGAGTTCTCACTGATGTATTTAAGCTTTGTTTAGCTTGTGTTTCCTAAGTCGCCTTCTACGACATCCACGGGAAGACTTGGAGTGGTCCTATTTTACTCTACCGGTAACCACACGGCAAGCTTTTTTAATTTTAATTCATATATAGGTCACAGATAACCCCCAATAGATTCCGCTTGTAGGGGCGTCCGCGGTCACCACACATATATGCTTTTGCACTGATAAATTAAATTGCATATATGCCGTCCATTAGTAGTGACCAGAACTTCGAGCTGTGAGGTGGTTTCGTAAACATTTCCAAAAATAACATAAGATTTGATAAGTGTTGACAAAATGAGTACTTGTTGCATAAAATGGTGCGGAAAATCATCAAGAACATCAAATCTCCAAAAGGATGGTGTAACTTTTCACAGGTAAATTATTTAATTAATTTCATTTAATTACGTGCAGAGTTCACTTTATAATGGTCGGACATGTATACAAACAATAATCACTGGAGTACCAAAATGGGGTGACGTTGATGTCTTTTGGAAGCATCTCTTTCTTTCTCAAGTGTCAATGTATATGTTTGTCCTTTTTGTCGATACGTCACGTTTTACCGTAGTGCTGTACCCCTTTCAATTTTAAGGAAGTAACATTTATCGATTATTGCTTTTATATTTTATAGATTAAATGACGATAAATTCAAATTAAAGATTTTAATTATGTATTTTATTTCAAGGTTCCCTAAAAGCCCGACGAAAAAAGAAAAATGGATATCATTAACATGTCGTGAGAAAAATTGGTATCCTAAGCCACATAGTGTGGTGTGTTCTAGGCATTTTTCTGAAGACAACTTTTGTCGTACAAAGAATAGAAGACGACTGATGGATTCTGCTATTCCAAGCTTATATTTACCGACTTTGGTACGTCTTTGTGATTTCACATTAGGGAACGTTAGGGATTTCCCTAACGTTCTACGCTTTTATAAAATAATTTTAATATTTTCTTGAATGAAACATTCAATTTCAGACATTTTCTGATTAGTAGTTGTATTTTTTTTAAACTTGCTTACTCTTAATATGTTTTCAGGTACATACTCCTATTCCTAATACAACTGAGGGAGGTAATTTTAATGAAGGCTCATCTCAGGCTCTCTCAAATTCGGTGCGTATATTAAAAAAATAAGTATTCTTACATCCTTATGAAAAACGCATTATCTTATCGTTGACATCTGCGACACAGTTTTTAACTACTGCAGGTGTCATCGTTGATAATTGTTTGTGTCTCAGAACTTTTCCTGGTCATAAATAAAGTTTTTTTTTATTTTACAACCTTAATTTGATGAATCTTATTTTAATTTCAGACATTTGATTCTGCAACTAAACTCATTGTAGAGGGTAATTTTCCTACGAGCTCATCCTCGAATTTGGTGCCTGCAGTAAGCTCATTGCAGGCTCTCTCAAATTCGGTGCGTATATGAAAAAACAACCAGTATTGCTATGTTTATAACTGTTATTTTTCTTTGTCCAGTTTGATAAATCTTAATTCAACCTATTCGTTTTAGATCTACGGAGGAGAGCAAAGTATGCAAGATCTTTGTCACAATACTCCGACAAGAAAAAGACGGTTTCACGGTGCGACAGACGTATCTCCATCTATGTATGACTCGCCTACCAAAAAACGTTTATGTAGAAGGATAATAGAAATGAAGCACACTTTGTCAAAAAAAAATAAAATGTTAAGAAAACAGCGTGATCAAAGCCGAAAACTAAAAAGAAAAATTACCTCTTTACAATTATTGTTACAAGAATTAGAAAAAAGAAACCTAATTACTGAAGAAAATAAAAATATTTTAACTTTTATTAGTCCACAATGTTCCGAACTTCTACAAAGACAGGTATCGAAAAAAAAAACTGGTAAAATAATGAAAAAAAAATACTCTCCGCTGTTAAGGTCCTTTGCACTTACTTTAAATTTTTACTCCACAAAAGCGTATAATTATGTTCGCAAAACATTTGACACATGTTTGCCTCATATAAAAACATTAGGAAAATGGTATCGGTCTATAGATGGAAAGCCTGGATTTACGGAAGAAGCTTTCCAGGCTTTAAAAATTAAAGCAGAACAATATTCTGAGCCCCTAAATTGTTGCCTAATATTTGATGAAATGAAAGTAGAACGAAAGATAGAAAAGAATTTCGGATACGTCGATTTTGGGGCCAGTATTGATTGTGATGATATAGGCGAGTGTACGGACGCATTAGTTTATTTGGTTGTGCCTTTACATGGACAGTGGAAAGTTCCAATAGGATATTTCATGATTAATAGCATCACAGCCAACCAAAAAATGTTTTTAGTTAATCAAGCAATTAGGATGTGTCGAGAAGTTAATATTGTGATAAAAGCCGTAACATTCGATGGTTGCCCAGCCAATATCTTGATGGCGAAAAAATTGAAGTGCGTTATGAATATTGATAATCTCAAAACTGTTTTTAATGTTGACGGTAATAATGTTGCAATATTTCTTGATCCCGCACATATGATAAAATTGGTCAGGAATACCATGGAGCATTACGAAGAAATATTTGATTCTGATGGTAACGCCATCAAATGGAATCATATTGAATTGCTTCACGAGTTGCAAGAAACTGAGAAATTTCATGCCGCAAACAAGTTGCGAGCAGAACATTTGTTTTTCAAAAAAAACATAATGAAAGTGAAACTTGCCTCACAGTTGTTTAGCCGAAGTGTTTCAGTTGCTCTCAGACTGTGTAAAAACGAATTAGGTTTACACCAATTTAAAGATATAGATGGGACAGCGCGTATGTTAATGATTATTAATAACCTTTTTGATATTTTAGACTCAAGAGTTCATGGTAATGGTTTAAAACGGGCTTTAAACAAAGAAAACGCTGACAATATCATACTAAAGCTTAAAGAATATAAATTGTATATCACTAATTTAACTACTATGTTAGATGGAAAGAGAGTTAGGTTAGTAGATTCGCCCAGGTATACCGGTTTTTTAGGTTTATGCGTATGTATAGATAGTCTTTTATTTTTATATAATGATTTAGTAGCGAGTAACATTTGTCCCTATTTATCACTACATCGTATCAGCCAAGATCATATCGAATTACTTTTTTGTAATATTCGCTCACATGGTGGAGCTAATAATAACCCAACTCCCAAACAGTTTTATGGTATTTATAGAAAACTATTAGTACACGCTGAATTACAACAAGTAAATACAGGAAATTGTGTTGAGCTAGAAAAAATATCAATATTGAACTGCTCGTCTGCCGTGAAACGTATTAATATGACTACCGAAAGAGGTAATGATACATTTAACTTAGAAGAGCCCGTTAATGATTCTTATATACAAGCTCTACAGGAGATTTCTTTGTCTCAATTTTCCAATAGTATAATTGAATATATTGCTGGTGCCGTCGTACATTATCTTATAATAATATATATCGATAAAATGCAATACTTGCGTCAAAGCTTTAGTTTTTATAGGTGAAAAAAGGTCAAGCCTTATTTTCGCAAAAGATTTTGGTGGGCTTTTATATCCATCTGATACAGTCACAAAAATTTGTAAGCGATGTGAACTAGTAATAAGAGTAGCGTTAAAAACGAATACAAAACTTTGCTACAAAGAGAAATCACGTTTTGTTATGCAAACTTTGAGTACATTCGTCAATGAAAATTTATTTCCTGAAATACATGACCATCAATTTGATCACGAAAATTGCAATCATGTGATTGATCTATCTAGAAGCATCATGGAGAAATATATTGACATACGATTATTGTATTTACTAAAAAAAACTAATCCACAAAACGCCGTTAGAAGGGTTTACACAAAGTTAATACATTTCAAAAATCAGTAAATTTTTAGTTTTTAGTATTTGTTACGCTGCTGCCCATTTTCTGGTGTTAGGAGGTCTCAGATATTCTGCTTTGATGTCGTTAGTCGCCTTTCGAACCAAACAGCCAGTCGAACACCACATGGCTCATGATGTGCAATAAATTCTTTCAATACGCGGGCGAAGCCGCGGGCTATTGCTAATTTTAAGATTCATAATATAATTATGAATCTTAAAATTAAGATAATATTCTGATTTGTTGTGTCGCCATTAATCAATATTGTCTTCAATAAAGCTAGTAGGTATTTTATAATTTTAGTTGATGTATAAAAAACGAAACTAATAAATGATGATTTTTAGTTCACATGTTTTATTATATTCTCCTTATTATTCTAAGGATTTCCCCTAATTCCTTGTGTATATATATATTTATATTACTTTTCGCTATATATCGTAATATCAATGTTAAATTTTAATTAGAATAATACGGAAAAATTAAAAGTCTTTCCGTATTATTCTAATTAAAATTTAAAATTTCTTGAAAAATCTCAATGCTCTATGCCCGAACAAAATTCAATCGCACGACTTCTTATTCTACTGGCGAGTGCTCTATTAAATGCTTAAACCCACTTTCATAAATATTAAAATAAGTACCTATATTTAATTCCTTGCAGACCATCTATCATAGCCTACAATCAGCATCTGCTAATCAAGTCGTCACAAAAATATTTTAGGACTAACTTGTGAAAACATGAACATATTAACCTAACTTTCCTTTTTTCTTCGCCCAAATATAAAAAATAGTTCCCCCAAGAAATGCTTTTCCCGCCAAAATTTATCGATATTTTTATCGATACTACGGAAATCCCTATAAATTTGTTATTATTTACGACGACCATGAGTTAGCCAATGAGAGTGTCATTGTTTCGTTCCCCGCACCCCGTTCTTTCCACCAACATTGGTGACTTTGAATCTTTGGAGAATCTATAACATGCGGAATCTATTGGGGGTTATCTGTGTATATAGGTATTATGAATTAAGTTTCTTAATCTTCTTAATTCTTAGTTTAATCTTCTTTGCTGGTCTGGGAGAAAAGAAAAAACATAGAATGTACCAGCTGCTTCTCTTCCCGTGCAGATCGTAAAAGCCGATTGAGGGAATGGGCGAGAATCTGAATCATATGAATAGGCGATGCGGTTAGCAACCCATCACTATTATGATTTCCCTTTTCCACCTTCATGCCAACCATTACGCTAAAAGTGGCCTGGGCTTTACCGCCCTTAACTCTGTCTACCCCGTTAGGGATAAAGACGTGATAGTGTTTCTGTATGAATTAAGTTGATTATCACACTTCTGAATAGTGGGTAGTAATTAAGAAATACGCATGCTTTAAATGCGTAATTAATATGTGAAGAGGAAATTGGTCAGAGTGATTTTAAGTCACGGTAGCATAATTGGAAGTGTCCTCACAGTACAGATGTGGGGGCGTCAGTTCGAATCTCACTTATGGTGAAATTTTTTATCACATATTTTTAATTATGATTTCTTCGATTTCGTCGGTCATTTAATATGCATATTATTTATTTTTTAGATCGTAAATCTTTCAGTGTGTTTATTCTTGTACATTGCGTTCATTTATTTTTAAACATAAGGTTGGGTTTGAAATATTTCTAATTGATCAGAATTCTTCTATGCTTTGAAAGGCACGTGATGTTATTCATTTGAGATTTTGGTTTTGTTTTGACCAATAAAACATTTGATATAAAAATAATAATCTTTAAATGATTAAATTGTTCTCAAACACAAAAACGTCAAATTTCTGCTAAAACTACATATGAAGCTAAAGATGGAAGAGTTTTTTCAGAGAACGGAAAACACGCACGACCTTGTCTAACATCCACGCAAAACGTTCGATACCGTTGGACAAAAAAAAAAAACATTAATTTATTTTAGGTTAGGTATACTGTATTTTTTTTAAATAATTATAAGGCTCTGGATATAAGTCCTTTAGAGCCTATCTTTAATTTTGTTCTTCTTTATTCCTAATCCTAACCTAACCTAATCCTAACAAGTTACTATCAAAAGGTGGTGTAGGCAAAAGAGCTTCTGGCGACAAATCTATACGAGCTCACTGGTTCACATAGAAGAGTGAGTGGCGGACGATGCCTGAAGACGCCCACACAGTCCGCAAAATAATATCAAGCAAACCCCAACCGAACCCCTTGACTTCCCGCCAAAAACTCAGGTATACTGTAGAATGGAGTAGGTATGTACTTATATGTTATATAATTTATATAGATCACAAGACTTTAATATTAATAATTATACACTCAAATATAATCACATATCCGCAATATGCTTCGTCAAAAGATCCCAAAAAAAAATCCGCAACATGCGTCTTCAAAAGTTACAAAAAAAATCTGCAACAAGCTTCTTATGCTTAGGTTATAGTAATTATGTATAAAAAGTCAGTATAATCTGCAAAATAAAATAGTGCGTAACCCTAAACGGCCAACCTGCGGATCAACATGTCCACCAAACAAAAGAGGATGGTCGGAGTGGTTTTGTTACGGAAAATATGGCTTTGTGTCGCCATTGTACTCCCGGCACTTCGAACGGAACGAAATAATTTGGGAGACAAAGGACACTTTATTTTGACTTTTATTAACGTGCGACTGGACACCAACTTTTTTAGTTTTTAATTGACAACAATAGCAGTTCAAACTAGAAAATGGATTAGTTGAGCTGTTGAGCGTTTAGAATATCAGTAAATTGTATAAAATGTATGTTTTTCGAAACTTGTGAAAATAACATTTACATTTCGTTGGTTTTTATTATCTCATTTAAAAAAATTCAGCCTAAAGTTTTTAGCCAAAATTATGATTGAAAAGACAAGCAATTCAATGGAAATTCCCAGTGGCTCCAAATCGTTTCTTCTCAAACATTTTCCCTAAATACAGATTTTTACGCGCAAAAGCACGAATTCCTTAAGTCTCCTGTCATTTATAAAAAGATTAGACATAACATCAAAGGATTTTGTTTCGTGGAGGAAAATAATCGTGTCGCGACTCGGGGAAACTGTCGCCAAGTGGAAGCCAGTGGCAATCGTGTTTTCAACATCTTTCAGTCTTTTGATCGTAATCCTTTGCTGGAAGAAATTAAGTGATGACAGATATTGCGAGCGCTGTATTATGACTGAAAAAAAAATTGTTTCACAACAAAACAGATGATAAAATCTTTGTTCGTATCAAACGATTGTATTTGTTTTATTTTTGTAGCAGTCTTTATAAGACTGTTTAAATTACATACCTTAATTAGATAAATATAAAAAGGCATTACATTAAGATTTTAGTTTTTATTTTTTTAAGACGTATTTGGTCTTAAGTGACTTCAACGGAAATATGTAGGTATATGTTTTCTTTTCATGTATATTCGTGCCCTATTACTCTTTGAATCGATTTAGAAAATTATTTTTTTGTTTGAAAGGGTATATACAACGTGGAAGGGACATACCCGTAATAAATCGAACCACGGGCTATGCTAGATCACTAAAGTATAATGAAATTAAAATAACAGTCAAAACACAAAAAATAAAATTTACATTCCCATACAAATCGCCAGGGCGGCTGCACACTTTTGTATGGGAATGCCGATTTTTTTTTGTTTCTTGGCTGTTATTTTAATTTCATTATACTATAATGATCTAGTATAGACCATGGTTCGATTTATTACGGGTATGTCCCTTCTACTTTGTATATGTATACAACGTGGAAGGGACATACCTACCGTATAATGACGATAACTACAGTATAATGAAATTGAAATTCCCGTGCAGATCGTAAAAGCCGATTGAGGGAATGGGCGAGAATCTGAATCATATGAATAGGCGATGCGGTTAGCAACCCATCACTATTATGATTTCCCTTCATGCCCACCATTACGCTAAAAGTGGCCTGGGCTTTACCGCCCTTGGCTCTGTCTACCCCGTTAGGGATAAAGACGTGATAGAGTATCTGTATCTGTATGAATTAAGTTGATTATCACACTTCTGAATAGTGGGTAGTAATTAAGAAATACGCATGCTTTAAATGCGTAATTAATATGTGAAGAGGAAATTGGTCAGAGTGATTTTAAGTCACGGTAGCATAATTGGAAGTGTCCTCAAAGTACAGATGTGGGGGCGTCAGTTCTAATCTCACTTATGGTGAAATTTTTTATCACATATTTTTAATTATGATTTATTCGATTTTGTCGGTCATTTAATATGCATATTATTTATTTTTTAGATCGTAAATCTTTCAGTGTGTTTATTCTTGTACATTGCGTTCATTTATTTTTAAACATAAGGTTGGGTTTGAAATATTTCTAATTGATCAGAATTCTTCTATGCTTTGAAAGGCACGTGATGTTATTCATTTGAGTTTTTGGAAAAATAATAATCTTTAAATGATTAAATTGTTCTCAAACACAAAAACGTCAAATTTCTGCTAAAACTACATATGAAGCTAAAGATGGAAGAGTTTTTTCAGAGAACGGAAAACACGCACGACCTTGTCTAACATCCACGCAAAACGTTCGATACCGTTGGACAAAAAAAAAAAACATTAATTTATTTTAGGTTAGGTATACTGTATTTTTTTTAAATAATTATAAGGCTCTGGATACAAGTCCTTTATTTTGTTCTTCTTTATTCCTAATCTTAACCTAACCTAATCCTAACAAGTTACTATCAAAAAATAATCGTGTCGCGACTCGGGGAAACTGTCGCCAAGTGGAAGCCAGTGGCAATCGTGTTTTCAACATCTTTCAGTCTTTTGATCGTAATCCTTTGCTGGAAGAAATTAAGTGATGACAGATATTGCGAGCGCTGTATTATGACTGAAAAAAAAATTGTTTCACAACAAAACAGATGATAAAATCTTTGTTCGTATCAAACGATTGTATTTGTTTTATTTTTGTACCAGTCTTTATAAGACTGTTTAAATTACATACCTAAATTAGATAAATATAAAAAGGCATTACATTAAGATTTTAGTTTTTATTTTTTTAAGACGTATTTGGTCTTAAGTGACTTCAACGGAAATATGTAGGTATATGTTTTCTTTTCATGTATATTCGTGCCCTATTACTCTTTGAATCGATTTAGAAAATTATTTTTTTGTTTGAAAGGGTATATACAACGTGGAAGGGACATACCCGTAATAAATCGAACCACGGGCTATGCTAGATCACTAAAGTATAATGAAATTAAAATAACAGTCAAAACACAAAAAATAAAATTTACATTCCCATACAAATCGCCAGGGCGGCTGCACACTTTTGTATGGAAATGCCGATTTTTTTTTGTTTCTTGGCTGTTATTTTAATTTCATTATACTATAATGATCTAGTATAGACCGTGGTTCGATTTATTACGGGTATGTCCCTTCTACTTTGTATATGTATACAACGTGGAAGGAACATACCTACCGTATAATGACGATAACTACAGTATAATGAAATTAAAATAACAGCCAAGTAACAAAAAAGTTTTTTGGCCTTTCCATACAAAAGTGTGCAGCCGCCCGGGCGATATGTATGGGAATGTCAAAATTTTTTTTGTTCTTTCGACTGTTATTTTTATTTCATTATACTTTAGTGATCGAGTATAGCCTTAGATCATTTAATACAGGATAAGCCTTACCTGCGCGTTCCCCTCTGCCGAAGTATAAGATCGCATGCTCTAATACGTTCATAAAAACTAGTTGCGTAATCGATTATGATCATTATGTGTATCGGTAAAGTATCGAAAGGAGGTCTACAAGTGCTCGATTAAAAATGCCAAATTGTGCAGTTAACGCATGTAAAAAGAGGTCAAATACTTCTAATCTTAGTAAAGATGGAATAAACTTTCATTTGTAAGTATTTTTTTATTTTATTAACATTGATTTCTATTTAAATGTAATTACTTAAAAATCGATATAATATCTTTCAGTTTAGATTACGGCAAAAATAATCGAGTCACGTTTGCAACTGCTTTTCTGCCATCCTGCCATGAGTGACGAGACATCGCATTATTATCGATGTCGATAAAAATTACATTTCCTTGATATAGTTTTATTTGTGATATAATTTTAATATCGAAATACTTTAATTATTTTACAAGCTTTTATTTAGTTTTACCTGTCCCGTTGTCTGTCTGTCTGTAATCAAATCTTGCAAGTTAAATTTGACCCACTTCCTGGTTTCCGATTGAGCTGAAATTTTGCACGCATACGTATGTCGCGTGACAATGCAATATTATGACAACATGGATCTGATCTGATGATGGAGCTGGAAGGTGGCCATAGGAACTCCATGATTAAACGACATAACCCCATCAAATTTGGGCTCATAATATTCATCTTGACGAGTATTTTGTCTTTAGATGGTATCCAGGGTCTGATGATAGGGCTGCAAGGTGGCCATAGGAACTCCGTGATTAAGGACATAACCCCATCCAGTTTGGGCTCGTATGATTTGTCTTGACGAGTATTTTGTCTTTAGATGGCATCCAGGGTCTGATAATAGAGCTGAAAGGTGGCCATTGGAACTCCGTGATTAAACGACATAAGCCCATCGAGTTTGGGCTTGTATGATTCATCTTGACGGGTTTTTTGTCTTTAGATGGTATCCAGGGTCTGATGATGGAGCTGGAAGGTGGCCATAGGAACTCCGTGATTAAACGACATAACCCCATAACCCCATCTATATATGTATTTATTATAAAATATACAATCGTTGAGTTAGTATCCCATAATACAAGTTTTTTAGTTTTCTGTTTCGGCTATTTCTTCTTCACTTCGCAAGTTCTTTGGCATCCTTGGGTATATAACTTTATTATATTTGGAGAAACAACAGAGGAGAAGCAGCACAGCTACGAATTCAACCGGGAACGCGCTTAGATAATGAAGAAGATGATAAAATATATATTGTCGAGTTAGTATCCCATAATACAAGTTTAAATACTCGAAAACTTGTATTATATTGTAGTATGCTTGAAGCGCCACGTAGGCAGTTTAAATATTAAAACTTGTTAAACTAATTAACAAGTTTTATAGTATTCGTGAAGCGCCACGTGGGCAGTATAAATAATAAAACTAAATAGATACTAAACAAGTTCTATTATTTAAACTGCTCACGTGGTGCCTCACGTGACGTATTAACTTATATCCCGAATTTCCGACATAATTAATTCGTTCGTTTTAATTCCAGAGTTAAAACGAACGTAATTTTTTTTTTCCGAAATATCGATGTCGATATTTTTTTTTTGTTGTTCAATCCTTTTGCACTAGGGTGTATTATTACGTGTACATACACATTTGTTTTAGTGTGAGTCTTGCTAGTGTGCAGAAAATAAACTAGTGTGTCAATTTTACGTAAGTGTGCGTTTATAACGACACAAATTATTTTTGTGACTGTGTGTGTTTTTTAGATGTAGTAGTACTCTCCCCCCGCACCAAAAACGGCAGAAAGTTTTGTAAGAAGATTTGTCTGCGTAACTTATCCTGTATTAAATGATCTAAGAGTATAGCCCGTGGTTCGATTTATTACGGGTATGTCCCTTCCACGTTGTATACAATACACATATATGCAATGCATGCATAGTGTTTATGCAAGTTGATCCCATTGTCGCCAGGTAAAGAGCTGATGATGGGATCCTTAAGAGGGAACTCCTCTAATATTCTATATCTTTACAAAAACATCAAATCACTATACGTGTAGTGATTTGATGTTTTTGTAAAGAAATCAAGCACCTTCTTTCAGAAGTGAGTTTTGGAACTGCAGTGGAACTAATGAAGAAGACCAGAAATCGGCTTCTAATCATATCTATATTAGGTATCATAATCATCATCATTCAATTTTCAAAATTCAACATTTGTAACTGATCCTCAAAACATCTTTGAAATAAAAAACCAGCCAAGTGCGAGTTAAACTCGCGTGGAGAGGGTTCCGTACAATTGATTGAATTCTTATAGGTTTTCCTGTAATCTACAAGCAATGAACTACAATTTGTATTTTTTTCAAAATTTTAGGCTCAGTCGTTTCGAAGATCAGGGGGGGGGGGGGGGAATTGTTCATTTTTCGTCTTCTTTCATGAATAAAATCAAAACTATTTATTTTATAATTATAACAAAAACATATTTGAGATCCTCATAACGAGGTATTTCATTGGATATATGACACAGTAAGGTTTGCATAACTTTTTTTTTCAATTTCCTAATTTCTCCCCAGAAAATGACCCTTATTTAAAAAAAATATATTTATTTACTTTACACATATGTGTTTGGGTCATAGAATTACACCATCCTACCAAATTTCACCGGATTCGGTTCTGTAGATTCGGAGCAAATTGGCTGTGACAGACGGACGGACAGACAGACGCACGAGTGATCCTATAAGGGTTTCGTTTTTTCATTTTGTGTACGGAACTCTAAAAATAAACAAAATATATCTTTTACAAAAAAAGCTTTTTCAAAGCAAGATCCTAAAAATGTTCGGAAATTATTCTAGTACAGAACAAAGGGATTTCTTAACTTGCTCGGTCCCTTAGCGCTTATGTAATTTTGTTTTATCAAAGTACACAGACAAATAAAAATCGGCCGCGCTCAGAAAGAGCTGATAAAGTAAAAACTTTACCAAGTAACGTACTAACACACGTCGTCCATTTTGTTTCTGCAAAGCAACTGGAAGCTATTGGAAATATTGCAGTTCTTTGTCTTGAACACAATTCTATGCTGTTCCGAGAAAAAAGAAAATACCGGTGAAGTGCGATTCAGACTCGAACATCAGTTCAGTACCTCCGTAACAATGTTTTAAAACCCTGAAAAAAAACGTTTCTTCTATGACGACTCCCTTTAAATTTTAAACTTATCTTATTATTATTTGTTGTTAAGCGGACACAATAATACATAATTGATGAACATTTCAAGTCTTCTTCTTAGCGAGTCGGGCGATGGCTATTAAACATTTCAAGTGTCTAGCTATTACGGTTTAAGTGATAGAGCCAGCGGCGTCTCAGTAATAGGCGAGTCCCGTTGGTGACCTTTGGGCACAGAACCCTAAAAACATAGAATGTTCCAGCTGCTTCTCTTCCCGCGCAAGTCGTATAAGCTGATGGAGAAAATGGCCAAAAATCTGAATCATGTCATAAGTCGACACTATTTAGATTTTATTAGACTACAAAATTGGCGTTGCGTCATTCTTTTTATTACTAATTAAAAAGAATAGGTATGTATGAAAACATTCGTAGTTTTCTATTAAAATATGTTTGAGTACATTGTAAATTAAATAAACACAGAAAACGTTTGACTCTCATGTGAAGTAAAAAATTTAGTTACCCAACTTTTCAGCGCCGCTGTAAATATAACGTTTGTTTTGCAAGTTTCAAACGTATTCGCAAAATTTGCTTTGTGTTTTGAGCATTTTTCTGATATTTCATAACATTATGTGAGAGTTTATTTAGTGAACATTCTGTTCTATTTATTTTATCTTCAGAGGTAATAATAATAACATTGATACTCTTCCAATCTAGTTATTCTATCTTCTGTCTACCCCAAAAATTAACTCCCCTCTACTAAGTAATTACGAGTATGATTGTTTCAATGTAATCTTATCTATCAAATGTGTAATCAATTTGGATTTTTTTTTGAGTGCATGCGGCATTTTGATTATGGATTGGACTCGTCCGCCATCTTACCTATCAAATAATAGTGAGATCAATCCGGAATTTTCTTTGAGTGCGTGCGGCATTTTGATTATGGATTGGACTCAACCGCCATCTTATCTATCAACTAATCGTGAGATCAATCAGGATTCATTAATTGTATATAAGGCGAAGTATGCACCAAAGAGCAATAATGTACCTTTTGTGTACGCAGTACACAAAAGGTACATTATTTATTATTACTGCTGGAAAATCGACCACCGATGCAGGAGTAGCACTTATTACTAATATCTACGAAGCGTGGGTAAACAGAAATGATGCAATTGGGTCATTTTGCGATCTTTCTAAAGCTTTGATTGCGTTGATCATCCAACACTTTTGCTCAAATTTCGTCAGTACGGTTTTGATGATAAGTCAATTAAATTAATAGAATCTTACTTAACAGATAGGCTTCAAACTGTTGATATAAACGGCGTAAAATCACACGGGTCTAATGTGAAAATGGGCGTACCCCAAGGTTCAATTCTAGGACCGTTCCTTTTCTTAGTTTATGTCAATGACTTGCCTTACATGGTTGAGAGAGAGGCTGACATGGTGCTTTTTGCTGATGACACCTCGCTAATATTTAAAATAGATCGACATAACAGTGTTGCTAGCGCGGTGAACAGCACCTTATCTTTAATTTCTGATTGTTTTTCGGCCAATAACCTCATGTTAAATGCGAACAAGACCCAATGCATTCGATTCTCTCTTCCTAATGTAAATCAAGCCTGCGTTGACATACTAATTAATGGTCAGAAACTCGATCTGGTTGAAAGTACTACCTTTTTAGGAATCACAATTGATTCGAAACTTCAATGGGGCGCTCATATAACTAAACTTTCTAATAGGCTTAGCTCTGCGGCTTACGCTGTTAGGAGAATAAGACAATTGACAGATGTAGCAACTGCTAGACAAGTGTACTTTAGTTACTTTCACAGTCTAATGTCTTACGGGATACTTCTATGGGGGAGTGCAGCCGACATTCAGACTATTTTTCTTTTACAAAAAAGAGCAATTCGTGCTATTTACGGTTTAGGATCGAGAGACTCACTGAGGGAATTATTCAAGGAAATAGGTATACTTACTTTTGCATCACAATTCATATTTGAAAATATAATGTATGTAAGGAAAAATATTTCCATGTTCAATAAAGTAAGTGATTTTACAGATAGAAATTTACGTAATAAAAATGACTTAGTTAGCCCGTATTACAGGCTGAATACAGTCAGTAAGTCTTTTATGGGGAAGTGTATACTTTTTTATAATAAATTGTCAGAATCGGTCCTTGATATGCCAGACAGAAAATTCAAAGCTTATGTAAAGAAAGTACTTTGTGAGAAGGCTTATTATAGGACCGATGACTATCTTAAAGACAAAAAGGTCTGGCTTGAGCTTGGCGCGGGTCCCTCTTAAAGGTTTGTATACTTAGACATGTCATAATTTAGGTACATTGGTACATACTAAATTTACAAATTGACATTATTTTAAATTTCGTTATTCTTATAATTCAATTTAATTATGACATAATAAACAATGTAATCTCTGTCCATCTATATAACTAATTTTAAGTTTTTAGTTTGTTAGTTGACGTCTTTGGAGAAAACGTGCAGTGCAGTTTGTTGCCGCTTCTTCTGCACTTGCGCCTAGGAAGCGGCGTAAACTTAGCTTTAAGTAACGATTTGACGTCAACATTTGTGCAAAACAAAACAAAGTGACTATTATTAAGAGATATTATAAATATCCTATGATAATAAAGATATTTTGAATTGAATTGAATTGAAAACAAGCATATACGCATACCTATACGGTAATCTTTTTTTTTACTTTATTTAGCAGAAAAATTGAGAAAATATTGAAAACGCTTTGAGAAAACAATATCGCTCGTCACGAACTTATCTTTATCAAGTCAATAAAAATTCATATCTGAAATTTCATTTCACAAAATCAATCTGGCAATAACCGAAAGCACTCCGGACTTTTGATTTATTCAACTGAATTTTACTAAAGAGCCATCAACTTTATACAGCGTGTTACATTGATCTAACTAGGCGCGACTTTTATACCTTGAGCACAGAATACAGTAAGAGTAAACAGAACGGAATCTCCTACGCGCAATATGCGTCCCCGTTCCCCGCACCCGCACCTCTACCCCGGTTCTTGTGGGCAAACTTGTATCATCAAGGCGAAAACGGTGCCTTGAGTTTGTTACTCATGTAAGGTCATTTTCAACTACCACCTCCGGTCACAGAAGACAGTAAGAGTATACAGAACGGAATCTCCTAAGGTCCCGCGCAATATGCGTCCCCGTTCCCCATCCCCGCACCTCTCCCCCGTTCTCGCCTTGTCGAGGGGCGAGAGTGGGCGAACACACACTGCACGGCGCACGCGGCCTCACAAGAACGGGGGAGAGGTGCGGGGACGGGGAACGGGGACGCATATTGCGCGTACCTTAGGAGATTCCGTTCTGTTTACTCTTACTGTATTCTGTGCAATGGGTGAAAATCTGAATCAAGGCAATAGGCGATGCAGTTAGCCACTCATTATTCTGATTCCCTTTTCCACCTTCACGCCCACGTCATGCTAAATGAGGCCTTAGGGGTCTTAAGGCCGCAGGCAGACGTGATATCTGTATCATCTTTTACCCGTGTTGTTCCGGGTTAGAATAGGACGACTCCATTTCTTCCTGTGGATGTCGTAAGAGGCGACTAAAGGACTAAGCACAAACATCTCGTGCTACATACAATTGCATTCCCAAGGGGGGTTAACGTCGGACGGTGGCCGGTTGTAAAACTTTTCGCACAAATACATTCCCAAAGAGGGTTGACGTCAGGCAGGCGGCCGGTTGTAAAACTATAACCAAATGATTTAAAGTGTGTTTAACGACCTCCGTGGCGTAATGGTTAACACGCTAGACCGCTAATCCGGAGGTTCTGGGTTCAATCCCCAGCCAGAGCAAGTAGGAAAATGCCCTTTTTTAAATTGTCCTGGATCTTGGGTGTTTATCTATATATGCATATATCATAAGTATCTTTGAGTTAGTATCCCATAACACAAGTTCGAAACTTACTCTGGGCTTTGCTTTGGGGCTAGCTTAATCAGTGTGATTTGTCCTTATACTGACTTACTGACTGACATTTAAAGTGTTCCGGCTATTTCTTCTCCATTTAGCAATGTCTTTGGCATCCTTGGGTGACCATTGACATGCATATTATATCTGGAGAAGAAAAAACGAGAACGCGGATCCCGGGCTCCGAAGCAGCACAGCTGAGAATGCAGCCGGGAATGCGCTTAGACGAAGATCCGTATCTTTCCTGGACAAACTGTTCAATATCACGGACACAATTCTGTAACACACTGTAGAGGGCAAAAGCTCCAAAGAGTGTATCATAAAAGGGAAAAATAAGATTTCCTCGTAACTTTTGATCGGAAATTGCAAAGTTGAAAGTTCAACATTACAATTTCATTATTGGAAAAGAATTGTTGAGCCCATAAGCAAAAGATTGAGACACCAGGGTCTTTATTAGGAAACGTTGTTTTTCCTCTTACTCGTAATCAATCAAAAATCAATTCTTGTGTTAAACATAATGACGAAATGTACTCGTATAATTTTACATGTGTGGATAATTGCTATATTGTTATGAGATTAGACTTTGTAAATGTCATGGACTAAACTTGCCCCTGCATTAACACTTCCACTGCTGAAAAATGCAACGTGTGTGTTTTTCCAAAGAGGAAAACACATACGGTGCGTTTTCAACAGTGGAAGTTTTAATGTAAATTTAACAGTAAATTATTTTTATATAATTTACTGTTAAATTATTATTATAACAATATTACAATACCTGTAAAAAAACTTTTGTTTCTTCTTTTCTTACAGTCAACCAACAGATGATGTTGAGATGAGAAAGCAATCTTTCCCCCACTTACCCACAAAAAAAATATTTTTTATATATATATATATATATCGCATATAAACCTACACAAAAATATACATATACAGGGTGTAACAAAATATACTGACATTATTTAAATGCTAAATTCAGTTCATGATATTATAAAACTTTCATTCATAGAAATTCGGATCAACTTGGATGGGAGGCAAAAAATTATTTTTCATATTTCGGTATATGTTCCTTGGGAATAGTTGTTCAGTATCATGGACTAAATCTACCTTTTAAATAGTTTCAGTATATTTTCTTAGACGTTATATAAATTATTCCACAGTAAACCGAATACATAAACTACGTAAATAATATTTATATAACCTCTGACAGTATTATGAGATAGTGTGCTATATCTGTCTAAATAAACTTATTATCGCACAATTAAATGTATATTTATATAATTATAAAACATATAAGATACAAAAGAAAAATTTACAACTGCGGGCTTATCCCAATGAGGGATTTCTTCCAGCCAACCAAGATTTATTTTTTCCCTCAACCTTTCTGTTATAAAAGGCAAATATGGGATAGGTACAATCTTATTAAATCTTAATTATGGGATATGAAAAAAAAATATGGAATAGGTGCCATATAATCTGTCTGTCTGATTGCTGATCCACGCCTCAACTCATGAACGGGTGTCGCCATTAGGAACTGGTCAGCTCGGCTCCTTTTTTTTGACGTGTAAAATTATTGACGTGTAAAAGTGCCTAAGAAGGCCTCATTAAGTACATTACTGAATAAATATTTCATTTATTAATCTGGTTTTCGTATAATAAATAGATGTAATTATACCATGAAAGTTATTTTGCTAGTTAACTATGGTAGTTACTCCTTAGTTTTGCAAACTTTTAGGACTTTTTAACTCTGGTTCTGTTGCAGCCAGATAATGGAGGAAGCATGTTCCGGACAAGGCGATTAATCAGAAAGTTATCAGACAGCCCTTCCGCATTTTACATCAACTTACATATTGCACTATAGTTCCTGCCTTGTTTCGTAATCGTAATCATGCTGTTCTGAAAAGAAAAAACATAGAATGTACCAGCTGCTTCTCTTCCCGCAGATCGTAGTGGCCGATCGAGGGAATGGGTGAATATGAGGCTATACAACGTGTAAATGAACTAACGCAAAACCTCTTAGATGTTACCTCAGCTCATGAAACTGAACAACTTTTATTCTACAACATTCCTGAAATGCCAAAAATTTTATACGGATTTTATACATATTTACTCGATCAGCTGACCACTCTGTACTAAAATTAAAAAATTTTTTTTGGATTTCGTGAAAGTTGTACAACAAAAGTTGTTCAGTTTCATGGGCTGAGGTACCATCTTAGAGGTTTTGGGTTAGTTCATTAACACATTGTATACTCGTAGCAACCTAAAAGCCGTCATCATGCGTTGTTTTATCACAGACATGCCATGGCCACATTCCGGCTTCATCATGATTTCAAGTCATTGGTAGGTACTATAACAGTGCATTGCCACCCAACTTACATACTTATGTATGGAAAATTGTAATAAAGTCTTTTTATGATAGATAATAGACAAATAAGTAAATATATTTTTTATTTTGTATATTTAACTTCATTACAAAATATGTAAATGGCGGACCTAAGGCCACGCCTTTTCTACCAGTCAACCAACAGGTAATGCTAAGAGTAATCTTTTGGGGTAAGTACAACATATACAAAAAAATATATTACACCGATAATAAAAAAAACAATATTTATTTAATTTTCTTCATCGTTCCAATAGCTGATACAAAGTAGGATTTTCGAAGAATTCAACAGTCGAGCGTTGCGTTTATATGAATAATTCCTAACTCAACTCCTACTGAAGTAGATTTTGAAATAGCAAAATCTGGACTGTTTCAACTGTTCTGGAAAACGGGCATGAGTAATGGTTTTTAAAGTGCCACATGAATGAGAAATTCACCGCGTGTGCTATGCGGATAAAGGGGCGATGCCATACTTCATGTTTTTGCTACTAACCTACGAGTATTATATAAGGACTAGGTTGCCATCAGTAGCAGATTTACAAAGCCGTCAGTAGGCTATTTACATTTTGCCGCCCCCAGTGGCGGATAATTACACATTTCCCGCCAGTAGACTAATTGATATTTGGTGGCCTCCGTGGTCCGATTGCCTCCATGGTTCAGTGGTCAAGGCGTTGCCTTCTGACTCAGTGGCATTCCACTGGGAAGCATACTTTGGAAAAAGTTGTTTCCTGTCTGGCTAGGACATTGCAGGTTTCAATCGCCTGATTATCTGAAAAGAAAGATGATTCCGTGCTTCGGAGGTAGGTCCTGAACGCCATCTAGCGTTTGTTTAAAGCTGTCCTAGGATTAGTTCTGGTGTACTCTTTGGGTTGCGGAGGTGAGACTGCAGGCGATCTGTTTTAAAACCAGTAACCTCGTCAAATCGTCTAGGTTTAGGTTCCCCGGACCTCGGGCCCTCACGCATAACTTCTGAGGATGCAACGGGGAATACGCTCGGATGATGATGATGAGGCTATTTGTATTTGGAGCAAAATAAATGCTCATCCGCTTCACACAGCGTGTTGTCGTTCACTCGAGTAAGAAATTGTCCATAAATTTGCCGCCCCAAAAATCTGCTGCCTTGGGCTCCAGCCTACTCAGCCTGCTGGTAATTCTGCCACTGCTTGCCTAGTATGTTAGATTATATTTGTAAACAGATAGACACATTGTCATGTGCTAAGTAGGCAACCAATCTGTCTAATGAGTTTCTTTCGGCGTTTTTTCTCAGCTGTGACCGTTCCGAAACGGTAGCTTTTATATAACGATAAATTAAAACTTTAAATATTTATTGACATTACACAAAGTGTATGCAAAGGCCCAAGTACTGAATAAATAGTTGATTGTTTGATTAATAATGAATGAATAATATTACCAGTCCTTTCATATCTCATAACAGTATTTATTAAATATTATTAGACTTTCATTAAATATTCATTATTTTAACCCGAATTCCGAGAAATCCAGTTAGCTAATACAAAAGCGTTGTCCAGTTGGCAAAACAAACAGCCGTGACCCTTCCGACCGAGCCCAATTAGCCTTAAATGTCTAAGTATTTGCAAAGTTTCCTCGATTATAATAGAAACAGAGGAGATAAGTACCTACAGATATTTTTGGATTTTCAATGTTGACGAATATGTCTTGGCCAGGTTTTTTTTCATGATATGGAAAATAATCGCTGATCAGATCATGATGTGGTCTGCCCAGATAAATGAATAGTCACCTTTGACGACATGAAAAGCTAAACGCATGGCTAATTATGATAAATATGGTCAAACAATTAGTAATCTTATCGTCATATAGATACATTGTACCGTTACGTATAATGTTACTAGTAGCGCTGATATTATTTTATTTTTGTGATGCATCATGGCGGCCGGACAAATATTCTGATAAATTGATATTAAATAAAATAAAAATAAATATATATGGACAAATCACACTGATTAAGCTAGCCCCAAAGTAAGTTCTAAACTTGTGTTATGGGAAACTAACTCAACGACACTATATTTTTTGATAAATACATATATAGATAAACACCCAAGACCCAGGAAAATTTGAAAAAGGCCATTTTCCAACTTGCCCTGGCTGGGAATCGAACCCAGAACCTCCGGATTAGCGGTCTAGCGTGTTAACCATTACGCCACGGAGGTTGTATTTGTCAAATGTACGTACGTACACCTAACGCTTATGGCGGTGATCCCACTGCTCCATCGCGGAGCGCGGGGCCGCAGATTTTAACATTGTATGCAAGTACCTCAATTTGTATAGAAAACACTCCTAGTCCAACCCACTATAAACGCGGCAGATTCCGCTCTCCGCGGCGGGGCGCGTCGCCTATGTCACTCCAGATTTCCAAGCTTATTTCGCAAATAAAACTGTAAATCTTAATATTTAACGTCTGAACAAAATATACTCAAACTATTTTAAGAGTGAATTCAGTCCATGATTCTGAATAACTTTCCCCAGAAACATATATCGAAATGTGAAAAATATTTTTTTCTTTCCTTACAACCTCGGTTCAACTTGTATGGGAGGTTAAAAATTATTTTTATTGTCGTTTAATATCATGTATGTAGCTGTACCTTTACCCTTAATATAGTTTTAGTATACTTTGTTAGACCCTGTATTATATATAGCGACAGGTGCGCAAGCGCATTTACCCGTAATTCGTTGCTACGATGGTTGCTACGGCGTAGGCAATTGTAGACAAATTGTAGCACTGTCTTTGCTGACACTACGACCAATGCTACATAGGTACGCCATACACACACATCCCAACTAATATATGCGAAAGTAAGTGTGTATATTTGTTTATTTATTACCTCTTCACGCTTTATCTACTGAACCAATCTTCTTGAAAATTCGCATACACATAGTTAGGAGTACTGAGAAGGATATAGGGTACCTTTTATCCCGGAGAAAAGTAATGTTCCCGCGGGATACGCGACCGAAGCCACGGGGAAAAGCTAGTATTTTATAATTAAAAACAAAAAAAAGCGACTTCAATGTCTGGTCTTCTTTATTAGTTCCACTTCACCAAAACTCACTTTCTGAATGCAAATGCAAATGTTTTTTGCCAAATGCAAATTATTTGGCAAAAATTGTAATTGCAAAAAAAAGAATTGTTCGACCTAATACCTGCTGCAAAATTTCACCACTACACCACCCGCCTGAAATTAAAATACCATCCACACCACCTGGATAGTTGGCAATCAACCACCGTACGTTTTAAAAGGAACTTCCTGCCACGAACGACCGAACTGTGGAATCAACTTCCTGCAGCGGTGTTCCCGAACCGATACGACATTGAAACCTTCAAAAAGCGAGTCTATATCTTCCTGAAAGGCCGGTAACGCTCTTGTTACACCCCTGGTGTTGCAGTTGTCCATGGACAGTAGTGGTGATCACTTACCATCAGGTGACCCGCTTGTTCGTTTGCCGCCCTATAACATAAAAAAAAAAAAAATAGAATATCTGAGGAGTTCCTTCGTTTTCTCGAGGATCCATCATCAGATCTTCACCTGGTGACAAAGGGATCGATTTGTATGTACATGCTTTCAGACAAAAAAAGATTTTTCTAAATCGCTTCAACAACGCAGTAAATATCGAGGACCATACATAAAATAAAAACCGGCCAAGTGCGAGTCAGACTCGCGCACCTAGAGTTCCGTACAAACCTGTAGGTATTATATATAAGTAAGTTTAAAATTATTAAAAATATTTTTATTATATGATGTAACTAAAAGGAAGGAAGGAAGGAAATGCCGAAAAGGATGGTTATGTGTTTGACCTGTATGTTTGTCCCTGTAATTCTATGTTACCTCGTATCTACTAAACGGCCAAACCGATTTTAGTAAATTATATATGGTTAGATTTGTCTTAACCACTAGAGTGATATAAGCTATATTAAAATTATTGAAAATCGAAATAGCGGAATTTTGGCGCCAAATTGAGCGGGATAAAAAATCTTTTCAAATACTGTCAAGTGGGGTATCAAATTAAAGGATTGTATTCAAGGATTACAAAAATATTTACAACTCATAGTTTTAAATGAAATTTAGAATGAGAAATGCTAAAAAACAACGATGTTTATGTCCGATTCTATGTTCCCTAGAAACTACTAAACGGCTAAACCGATTTTGATAAATAATACGTGGTTAGATTCGTCTTAACCACTAGAATGTCATAGGCTATGTTAAAATTATTGGAAAGCAAAATGGCGGATTATTGGCGCCAAATTGCGCGGCATAATTTTTTTTTTCTTTTCAAAACCTATCTAGTGGGGTTTACGAGTAATATTAAAGGATTTTGTTCAAGGATTACAAAAATATATGCAACTTATAATTGTAATAGTAAGTATACCAATATTGATGCATCAATCTTGGTCATACTTATACTTACTCCCACAAACAAAACAACACAGGTTATATTTATAGAAATAAGTGCAAACGAGTCTTGTTGGCTATATAAATCAGGTCAATGTAACGTTGTTCCGACACGCATGGGGAAAAGTCTCGACACGCCCAACAACTTTACATGTCACAAATCATTTATAATTTTACCCGAGAGCTAGTAACCAGCGTTATTCGTTATGCGTTATGCCATGTTGTTCCCAGCAGAGTAGAATAGGACCACTCCAAGTCTTCCCGTGGATGTCGTAGAAGGCGACTTAGGAAACACAAGCTAAACAATGCTTATAAACATCAATGAGACCTCTCCAACCTATCTGGAGTGTCTAATTCTCTGACTGCTCTGGCCAAGTATGGCTCTGGTAGTACAGAGAGAGTCGTGAGGGAGTTTTTATCATCTCAAAAAATGTACAACGTGTCAAAAGAAGTTTTTACTTAATATAAAATAGGCTTTCCGTACAAATCAGCGCACAGCCAAACGGATTTTTTATGGGAGTACGAAATTTTTTTTATCGATATTTGTTTTATTGAAAGTAGATCAGTATCATGGTCTGAACATACTCTGAAAATTTAGCTGGTGGTTGTAAATACAGTCAAGCCATTCTGTATTTAATTATCTGTGTAATGGCCGCTGCCATGTTAAATTTAGTTTTAGAATTTTTCCGCAATAAGGCGCGGCGGTTTATTAACTTGTCAACCTTTATACAACGTGGAAGGGACATACCTGTAATAAATCAAACCACGGTCTATATTAGACCATTATAGTATAATAAAATTAAAATAACAGCCAAAAAACATAAACAATTTTTGGCATTTCCATACAAAAGTGTGCGGTCGCCCGGGCGATTTGTATGGGAATGCCGAATTATTTTTTTATTTTTTGCCTGTTATTTTAATTTCATTATACTAAAGTCATCTAGTATAGCCCGTGGTTCGATTTATTACGGGTATGTCCCTTCCACTTTGTATACACTATCGTGTCTTTATCCCTAACGAGGCAGTAAAAGCATTTTGGGTCTTGCGGCTTTAAGCAGACAGGAACCCAGGGCCGCAAAACCCAAAGGCCACTTTAAGCGAGATGGAGAGAGAGAAGATGGAAAAACCGGTCAAATGCAAATCGGACTTGTACGTGAAGGGTTCCATATTTTAAAACGCTGGAAATGAACACGTTTTTTGTATGATGATCTCCTTTAATTTTAACTTTAGCTTATTTTTAGTATTTGATGTTATAATAATATCAGCCACATGTAATACATAATCGGTGAAAATTTTAAGTGTCTAGTTATTACGGTTCAAGAGATAGAGCCTTAATGTGACAGACGGATGGACAGACGTACAAACAGCGAAGTCTCAGGGTCCTGTTGGCACCCTTTGGGTACGAGACCCTAAAAAGGAATTTCAATAGTGATACGTTGCTAGCCACTTCGCCTATTAACATGAATCGTATTTTCACTCATTCCCTTGATCGGCTTTTACGATCTGCGCGGGAAGAGAATCAGCTGGTACATTCTAGGTTTTTCTTTTCTCCCAGACCGGCATGGAGGAGAGTATGTAAGTAGGTACATAAAGGGATCTTTAATTAAGGTCAAAAGTTATTTCAACACGCGTCCCGACCCGACCCCGCCCGTCGCAAGTAACAAATCAGCAATTCCATGAAACTTCACCCGTGAATTCATATTTCATGAATATTTTGGGGTCAATGGATTTCACTTTGAAATAACAAAGCCTTTTTCAGTGGATAATAGAATTCTAGACTTTAATATTAATGGCCGGCTTCATTACTAACTCCACGGAGGGAGTATCTTTATTTCAGAAATTGCTTTGTGATATTTTGAATATTTTTGGTCGGCGGTTTTTTAATATACAGTATTGAAATGATATCTATGAAACGTTTTTGATTTGAAATGTATTAATTTATTTCTAAATTAAAATGTTTTATTTTAGAATATTTATTATTTAACTTGCAGTTTGGTTAAAATATATTATTCATAAGTACTCGTAATCAAATCGGGTACAAATTATTTATATCGACAGTAACTTTACGTGACGTCACAAGCGCAGTATGTGCCTTTTGTCTTACTTGACAGATTCCTTTTCCACCAGATTTGAAAGGCTTATAACGTGCTTATTTATTAATTAAATTAATTTATTTATTTGACCACAATAGTACAAAAGGTGGACTTAATGCTAATGCATTCTCTACCAGTCAGAATCAGAATTATTTATTCGCATAAAATATGTCAGTCTTTATTATAACATTTATGAGTGGTTTAAAAAAATTTTTTGTTCTGGGTTCCGGATAATGTTACTTTTTGATATGATATATAAAAAGAATGTGTTTAATACCGTATTGTGCTGAAAGTTGTGCTAGTGTGGAACAGTTATTCTAGTATCGTTGTTTCAATAGAAACTCAATTTCAGATGTATATATACCCTTACGACGTATAATGATGCTAGTTATGGTATCACAGTCATTGTAAACAGGAACTGTATCACGCTCGTTAAGACGTCGTATCTCCGAAACTACGCACTATCTGAACTTCCGGTAACAGATGATAATTTGCTCACAATACTCATAATACAGGGAGAACAGAACAATAAAATAAACTTTGATGAGCAGGCGCAGTGATAATATTGAAAAGCTTGCTCAGAAAAAAAACCTTTTGTTTCGTAATACGATCGACTTATTGCATAATTCGTTTGAAAATTGCTCAATATGTATGAAAATGAGGATGCAATTTGACTATTTAACACAATATTATCATTGTGTAATTATTTATATAAATCATATAGAATTTATCCTCACGAATTCTTAAATCTTTAAATACATAGTTACTAATAACAACGGGCTATTCCCAGTACAAATAGCGACAAAGTATAGCCGTGGTTCGTTTCTACGAAAAAATATCCAAAAACTGCAAATCATTCTATAAAACATGATAAAGCAAAATTATCTATTGGCTATACAAATACCCGTTTTAGGATTCCGCGCATAAAATGGTTCCGTTATAGCCTGCGCCATCCCTCCATCCGTCAGTGTAGTATCCAAGGACTAATTACTAAATTAATATTTGATTTTGATTTTAAGCTTTTACGACCTCCACGGGAAGACTTAGAGTGGTCCTATTCTACTCTGCTCGGGAACCACTCGGCACGCTGGAAATAAATATATATCATTACAATTATATTAACTAAATCAATTCTAGTACTAAATAGTTTCTACGTTATAAATTGCCATGTGCGTGTCGAGCCACGCTTAGAATAGTTTAAGTTTAAGTTACACGTTTCAACATGGAAACTTTATTTTCTATAATTTCATATGTTTACTACCTACTCATTATTCATAATTTACAACTTTACTTAAGTAATTGTTTTCTAGAATTATGTATTTTATACAAAATTTTATTTTTCTTTTACTAATATATATTAGACATGACATACCTACACTACAAAAACTTGGTAAGAGACAAAATAAAATAAGATCTACTTCTCCACATATTTTTTTATATCAGTTTTAGACTTCCGAAGTCCCTAGTCGGAACTCTTATAATACTGACTGAAATGCATAAATTTCAGCAATTTTTTTTCATTCCAAAATAAGGCCACGCATAAAAGATTAACACTTAAACGTGATGAGGCGTGATGAATGGGTCTCATGGCTTTCACCATGATGGAAAGTACCTACTTGTTTTGATCGACAATGGGTGTCATTGAGAGGCTTGTCACGGTGAAAGTATCATCATCATCATCATCAACAGGTTCTTTTTAGTCTCCACTGCAGGAGCATGACCCTCTCTTTATTACCAGAGCCTTATATTAGCCAGAGCAGTCAGAGGATTTAGCCTACACTCTCCACGCTGGCCAGACGGGTTGGAGAGGTCTCACTGATGTTTATAAGCTTTGTTCAGCTTGTGTTCCCTAAGTCGCCTTCTACGACATCCACGGGAAGACTTGGAGTGGTCCTATTCTACTCTGCCGGGAACCACATGGCTAAACGGTGAAAGTATAAAACCGACCAAGTGCGAGTCGGACTTGAAAGTATAGAGTTCTGTATTAGTACAAGATTTAAAAAAAAACTATTTTGATAACGACCTCCGTGTCGTAATGGTTAACACGCTAGTACGCCACTCCCGAGGTTCTGGGACGATCCCCAGCCAGGGCAAGATAGAAAATGGTATTTTTCAAACTATCTTGGTTCTTAAGTTTTTATCTATACCTATTTATATATTCTATATGTATTAATTATAAAATATTGTCTCGTTGACTTAGTATCCTATAATACAAGTTTCAACTTACTTCGAGGGTTAACTCATCATCATCAGGTCCTTTTTAGTCTCCACTGCAGGAGCACGACCCTCTCTGTACTACCAGAGCCATACAGGCCGGAGTAGCTAGAGAATTGAGCCTACACTCTCCACGCTGGCGAGACGGGTTGGAGAGGTCTCATTGATGTTCATAAGCTTTGTTTAGCTTCTGTTTCCTAAGTCGCCTTCTACGAAATCCACGTTAAAACTTGGAGTAGTCCTATTTCTACTCTACCGAGAACCACTCAAACAGTGTGATTTGTCCTTATAGGCATTAATTTATTATTTTATAGACCTAGACATATAAAGGGAAAAAAATATTGTTTACCTTTATATTATTTCCATTATTTATTTTTAAGCAGCTAGTTTAATACTTACTTTTTAAAAATATTATCTTACTTTTTGCGGTTCATAAGTCAAAAAATTACGTTCTTGCGTGAGGACCGCCTAAATTTCTGATTTTTTGTATTTTCATTAAATTTGTTGCAATAAGTCCGCGGACATGGATACTACACTGACGGATGGAGGGATGGCGCAGACTATAACGGAACCAATTTATGTGCGGAATCCTAAAACGGGTATTTGTATAGCCAATAGATAATTTTGCTTTATCATGTCTTATAGAATGATTTGCAGCTTTTGGATTTTTTTTCGTAATACGATCGACTTATTGCATAATTCGTTTAAAAATTGCTCAATATGTATGAAAATGAGGATGCAATTTGACTATTTAACACGATATTATCATTGTGTAATTATTTATATAAATCATATATAATTTTTCCTCACGAATTCTTAAATCTTTAAATACATAGTTACTAATTAAAACGGGCTATTCCCAGTACAAATAGCGATAAAGTATAGCCGTGGTTCGTTTCTACGAAAAAAAATCCAAAAACTGCAAATCAATCTATAAAACATGATAAAGCAAAATTATCTATTGCTATCTATCTATTATTATACAAATACCCGTTTTAGGATTCCGCACATAAAATGGTTCCGTTATAGCCTGCGCCATCCCTCCATCCGTCAGTGTAGTATCCATGTCCGCGGACTTATTGCAACAAATTTAATGAAAATACAAAAAATCAGAAATTTAGGCGGTCTTTATGCAAGAACGTATTTTTTTGACTTATCAACCGCAAAAAGTAAGATAATATTTTCAAAAAGTAAGTATTAAACTAGCTGCTTAAAAATAAATAATGGAAATAATATAAAGGTAAACAATATTTTTTTCCCTTTATATGTCTAGGTCTATAAAATAATAAATTAATGCCTATAAGGACAAATCACACTGTTTGAGTGGTTCTCGGTAGAGTAGAAATAGGACTACTCCAAGTTTTAACGTGGATTTCGTAGAAGGCGACTTAGGAAACAGAAGCTAAACAAAGCTTATGAACAACAATGAGACCTCTCCAACCCGTCTCGCCATCGTGGAGTGTAGGCTCAATTCTCTAGCTACTCCGGCCTGTATGGCTCTGGTAGTACAGAGAGGGTCGTGCTCCTGCAGTGGAGACTAAAAAGGACCTGATGATGATGAGTTAACCCTCGAAGTAAGTTGAAACTTGTATTATAGGATACTAAGTCAACGAGACAATATTTTATAATAAATACATATAGAATATATAAATAGGTATAGATAAAAACTTAAGAACCAAGATAGTTTGAAAAATACCATTTTCTATCTTGCCCTGGCTGGGGATCGACCCAGAACCTCGGGAGTGGCGTACTAGCGTGTTAACCATTACGACACGGAGGTCGTTATCAAAATAGTTTTTTTTAAATCTTGTACTAATACAGAACTCTATACTTTTAAGTCCGACTCGCACTTGGTCGGTTTTATACTTTCACCGTGACAAGCCTCTCAATGACACCCATTGTCGATCAAAACAAGTAGGTACTTTCCATCATGGTGAAAGCCATGAGACCCATTCATCACACCTCATCACGTTTAAGTGTTAATCTTTTATGCGTGGCCTTATTTTGGAATGAAAAAAAATTGCTAAAATTTATGCATTTCAGTCAGTATTATAAGAGTTCCGACTAGGAAGTCTAAAACTGATATAAAAAAATATGTGGAGAAGTAGATCTTATTTTATTTTGTCTCTTACCAAGTTTTTGTAGTGTAGGTATGTCATGTCTAATATATATTAGTAAAAGAAAAATAAAATTTTGTATAAAATACATAATTCTAGAAAACAATTACTTAGGTAAAGTTGTAAATTATGAATAATGAGTAGGTAGTAAACATGTGAAATTATAGAAAATAAAGTTTCCATGTTGAAACGTGTAACTTAAACTTAAACTATTCTAAGCGTGGCTCGACACGCACATGGCAATTTATAACGTAGAAACTATTTAGTACTAGAATTGATTTAGTTAATATAATTGTAATGATATATATTTATATCCAGCGTGCCGAGTGGTTCCCGAGCAGAGTAGAATAGGACCACTCTAAGTCTTCCCGTGGAGGTCGTAAAAGCTTAAAATCAAAATCAAATATTTATTTAGTAATTAGTCCTTTGCAGGCACTTTTAGACGTCAATAATTGTAGTGTACATTACGTGTAATGTTTATTTATATCAAAATTTTTTTTCTTTGTTCAAACGCTACCGATACTAGTGTTTCGCAACGACCACTGCTGAGAAGAAACGCCGAAAGAAACTCATTTACACAATATTGGTCGCCTACGGGCTAGAAGGGATTTGTCAGTTTACAAAGATATTATGCCTAATACAATGTTATCACAACATAATATGTAAAGCTTGCGAACGAGTGCCAAATCCAATTTACAGAAATAAGTTACACTGAGTAGTCTTAAAAAACGGAGCCGAGCTGACAAGTCCCTACTGGCGGCACCCGTTCACGAGTTGACGCGTGGATTAGCCATCGCTGAACTCAACCATATTAGAGACTTAACTACTTACCGGCTTGACTTATATAAGCGACTTAGGAAACACAAGCTAAACAAAGCTTTACATCAGTGAGACCTCCAACCCGTCTGGCCTGCGTGGAGAGTGTAGGCCAAATTCTTTGACTGCTCTGACCAAGTATGGCTCTGGTGGTACAGAGAGGGTCGTGCTCCTGCAGTAGAGACTAAAAAGGACCTGTTCATGTTGTAAATGATGATATCAACAGCCTATATTATTTTTAAATTTTCATTTTCTGTTTTTGGTTATTTATTATTTCATCGTTAATAATATATACTATTACTATAATTCATATAACTAATACAAAATTCATTTAAATGAAACAAATGAAGCTTGTCAGCACCTGCAACGTCCCAAAGTTCGAAGTGGCTTTTAATTGAAATGTAATGGATTCGTTTTGTGATGAGCACAGACTGTCCTTTGTTCTTATTTATTATATTTTATATTATATGTTTATATTTATAATTAAACCGATCTAACTAACTTTAATCCATTCAAAGTCAAAGAAAGTTGATCATTATATTTGTATTGCGAGTTATAGTTTGCTTTTCAGAACAATAAGCTATCGCTGCAAGTAGAAGCAGTAAGTAAATTAAATTTAAAAATTAATAAAGTTGCAAAACGTGGTTAAGTAGTTCATTACTTCTACTCAAGTTAAAGGAATCTGTTTCAGCACACAGATGAAGAAGAAAAAGAAGTTAAAGGAATCTGTTTATGACTTTTTTTCACAGTTTTTTGACTAAGCGTGGTGACAAAGAACAATAATATATCATCCCATAACTCAAATGGTAACACGCACTAATGGTCTTTGTGACACACACACCGTAGAAAACGAAACGGAATATCACATTGATTGATACTGAATCAGAGCGAGCGATACAAGTGGTTAAGAGCCCGTGTGACCCTGATAGTACTTAGAGAGATCTTAAATATTATTAATAAGTATTAACGAAATACTCCCTTTAAAATAAAAACACAGCAAAGTTCAGGACTAAGACAGACCCTTGTAACTTTGGATTATAATTGTATTAAACATAAGGCAGGGATAATATGTCTTTTTTTTTAAATAACTCTTAAATATTCTTTGTAAAACGAAAAAAAAACCTTAAATACCAAAAATGCTTAAACCCCAGCCCCATTGAACTTCAAACAATAAAGAAAAACTAAATAAAATAAAATATTATTAGATATTTGAGTTTTCTGAACGAAGTCTTTTAGATCTGCTAATTTACCTACTAGCAAAAATAATGCTGTTTTTTTCTTCATATAATGCTTTAAAGACTATCGGATCAGTGCACGCATACAAAATAAATATCCGATGTCAAGCCACAAGGGGGTTGTTCGCCTTAGATTAAATTCCTTCGATACTCACAGCGATATAGTGCGGTTTTTCTCGACGTCGACAAACGCATCTTAAGTCTTTCTTGCCAAAAATAAACTGTTTTCTGGCATAGTCTTATAGGCGTTTATAGAGTTAAAGATTTTTTATCAGTTAATTTACTACAAAGCTGTTCTTCGCCTTAGATTAAATTCTTAGCTTGCAGTGAGATAGTGCGGTTTTTGTCGATGTGGACAAATGCGTTGTTTACAGTCTTTCTTGGCAAAAATAAAGAAATTTCTTGTATATATAGGGACAAATAAATAAATATATAGGGACAAATCACACTGATTGAGCTAACCCCAAAGTAAGTTTTAGACTTGTGTTATGGGATACTAACTCAACTATACTACATTTTATGATACATATAAACATAAACACCCAAGACCCAGAACAATTTGAAAAGACCATTTTCCAATTTGCCCTGGCTGGGGATCGAACCCAGAACCTCCGGATTAGCGGTCTAGCGTGTTAACCATTACGTCACGGAGGTCATCGTATACTCGTGTTAAGGCTTGAAACTACGTCAAGTGGACCCCCGGACGGGTTCAGTCTGTCTCTGTCACAAACTCTACGTGCGACAAAGACCGAGACCCGCGATGGTTTCAGCTATCTCTATTCATTCTCTCGTTTCAAGCCTAAGTAGTTTTGTAGGAGTCCATAAAAATTACACAAGTTTTTATCACTTATTCGTATTATATTGTATAAATGTTTGATGGTTACGCAAAATTACATTACATTATCGTGTCTTTATGACAGTCAGACAGAGTCTAGGGCCATGGATGGTGGGCGTGAAGATGGAATTAAAATAGTGATGGAAAAAATATGGTACCTGTTGAATCAAAAATTTGTAGAAATTGGAACACGGTTAATATGGGATTCTGTTAAAACAAAAATCTGTAGAAATGATAATCTAAAGAGTATAAGTAATCGGGAAAAACTGAAAAATAAACTAAAACGTCACAATACGAGTATGTATCAATCCAACAATATATTTAAGAACTATGTTCTTGTCGGTGGAGTATTTTTCATGTCTCCCGATCCTCAGCCAAATGCTTGACTTCCTTATACGACACGACTTCTGCCTTTTCTTTTACTTCATCCATGAACGCCCTCTTGGCCCTCCTTTTCCTCTCTTGCCTCAATCTTTTCTTCCATTATATTTTTGACAATGTGTATATGGTGTCTTAAATAAAACACCATGTAGACATGAAAGTTTGTAAATATGGAAGTCTGTTAAAACGAAAATCTGAAAAAATGATAATCGGAAGATAAGGGTATAATCAGGAAAACTGTAAAATAAACCAAAAGGTAACAATATATTGTGTTGTGTCTAAAATAATTAAATTTTTAACAAACAAACAACCGACTTCAATTTTTTTTAGGAGTTTCTTCCATATCTCCAAAGTTCTTCATCATATCTTCACCAAATTAAAATGAAACCAACTTGGTAGTGAAGGCTTTCAAATAAAAAAAGAATCGTCAAAATCGGTTCACAATTGGCGAAGATATCGCGTAACAAACATACATAAAAACAAATAAGACAATAACATACAGTCCAATTGACCTCCTTCTTTTTTGAAGTCGGTTAAATAAAACAACATTATATCTACAAAAATATGTTGTAACAAACAATCTTAATGAGTTCTTTCCATATTAAAGTTACTGCATTTTTTTCTATTGGCTAGTATTTACTTCTTTTAAAATAGGTAAGTAAGTAAGTAATAGGTACTTTATTGTACAACAAGAATAGAAAAAATATACAATAAGAATAAAAAATACATTAAAATGTACAATGGGCGGTCTTCTCGCCAAAAGCGATTTCTTCCAGACAACCGATATGGATGGAGAGAATATAAAAATACGTTACACGTTACGTTAGGTACCTAGGTTAGAATCTGTTTCTTGGCTTTATTTTTATATTTATTACAACTGTTTGACTTATTCACTTATAAATCAGAAGACTTTACATTCTAACATTAAATTGGACTTTTTGAGCACAAAGCAGAACGTTTGTATCAACAAAACGGTACGGATTTCTTTTATTGCATTTTCTACAGATTACGCTTGCAACGAAGCAGATGTTACCCTTTATCGGTGTTACGATCCAAAGTTTATGAGAAACACGTTGTTTACGACTGCTACCATTGTAATGTCATTTTACTATGCATATTTGATGATATTGATATTTTCTTCGAGTCTTTTCAGTATTAGAATAAACGTATTTAGAAATTTTGCTTGCTTGGTCGATATCAAAGTCAGACCATGTAAAAAAAATATATTTAGCGCAATTCAAACTGAAGTGGCAACGGCCTTTATCTCGGTATATTGACCCAAAATTTATGTGAAACTCATTGTTTACGACTGCCAGTATTTAATGTCGTTTTAACTAAGCATGTTTGATGATATTGATATTTTCGTTTTTTTTTCAGTATTAGAATAAACGTATTTAGAAATATTGCTTGCTCGGTTGACATAAAGGCCAGTATAAAAAAAATATTTAGAGCCATTCAAACTGAAGTGGCAACGTCCTGTAATATCAGGGGTGCCTCACGCAATTTTCCGACCCTCAGAAGATTCTTTATACGCCCTATTACAAGAAGCTCATGTTTTTTTGATTATTGGATTGTGTGGGTAAATGACTGGATTATACGTCTATCTTAAGTTCTGAAAGGTCTTTGAAACTATTCATTGGCAGTGCACAGCGTAATCTAATTGAATAGCTCGGGTGCTGATTGCAAATCCTAGGTCTCAAGCTAGACACTTAGATCTTAAACGTGACTAGATAGTTAATAGAAATTCTAGGTGATATTACTGCGTATTGTGTTACTTTGGTATACGTACTCATGGTGCAGTTCAACTTTTTGTGAATATTTATGACGAAAATGTAATAACTTTTCCATCGCAATTAGTACAATATAACTTCAAAGTGAATTCTTTCAATGGAGTAAATAAATACACCGATTGTTAACTGAAAAATAAACACTTTCGAGCAATTTGCATTTTGCCATTTGACGGGGGCGTGCATTCGGCGTATGAACGCAAACAAACTCACTGTCAATACTAAAACGAATTCGTATAGAATAGGTAGCCATTATTTTTATTTGTATTGGCTGATGTAGGGTTTCCGTTTTTTAAATGACTTTTTTTTGCTATGTATGAAATATTAGGCCTTGTCTTCTACGGACACATGAAAATAAAAATACTGGTTTGCATGAAACTAGGGTGTCATGTCTACTGGGACTGTTTATCAAGTAGACGATTTTCGGAAATTTTTCGATTCTTTGAATGTGTGCCATACGTGCACTTAAGTCTTTTGATAGATACGTTTTCGAAATTTATTACGTTTTTGACAACGTACTTAAATTCTTTTGACAATGAAGGACCTCTCGCTCTCTCAGTGAACTTCAAATTTCTTTCGTTGACAAGTGGTCGAAATGACAGTAGTTGGAACGGATTTGCTTCAAAAATTCCTACGACATGTCTGGAGGTGCCGTATTTCTTTCGTTGTGAAACTGAGTATTGGATTGTGATACTTTTTTGTTTTTTTTTTTATTTTCATGGGTTAGATTTATTTCTAATTTATTTTATTTATTATTAATTCTTCAACGCAGTTTGTGATATCAGGTAACAAGGGTTTTCGTTAACTCACCACCTTAAAAATTATGTGTCAATTCACCACCAATATTTTTTTTTCTAATTAGTTTGTAAATTAACCATCGAAAGTGTCTTTAAAGGCATAAAAAAAATTTTCTTTCGGATAGCAAACCGCAATCCTCTTACTAACTACTCCAGGACGAATTTCGTCAGACACTTAGGCCACGTCCACGAACATGCGGCGCGTCGCGGGCCGCCAGGCGGGTCGCGTTACCCACTAAAATTTGGCTTGTAGGTGATCTAAATCAGACACCAACATAGTCCCACTTTGACACAGTAATTTATGTTGTTAATTGATTTGCAAACGGAATTTCGACATAATTTGATTAAGCTAGCGCCGACGTAGCGTTAACGAGAAAATCTGTTTAGCGAGAAATAAGTTTTGTCATAAGAATTAATTTATTTTCTTTCGTTTCCTTGTATCTTTTTTTTTTTGCGCATTTCCTAATTTTTAAGATAATTATGTTCTGTTTTTTACTTTTGTGCAATGAGGGTATTGTATTGTATTGTATTGTATCTTTGTAAGATTTTTGACATTTCATGCAGTGGTCAGAGTAGGTACTCTGATTAGTCTGAATGTTACTTCGTGGTTGATTTCTACGACCAGCATCGTAAAAGAAGTACCTCTAATAATAGATTTTTATTTTTTACAAGCCGTTTCTGAGATTAGCGCGTAAACAGACAAACATTCTAAAAAACATTGTTTCAGGTTACATTGCGTTTATAAAAGCCCCCAGCAATATTTTTTCTCATATATCTTCTAAGTACAGACAGCGATCGGTTACGATTTTATTATATTATGTAAGTATAGATTTGCTATAAGACCACGCCTCTTTTTGTTTTTTTTAAGTTATGTCAATTTGACTGTATTTGCCAGATAAGAGATAAAACAAATAAGGGTCAGTTTACACTGGGACGCGACACGAAGTTACGTGGCGAGATCTTTTGAAGAAATATAGAACTTGTTTTCTACACAAAATAAGATACTAATTTCAGTCGCCGCTCAGTTCGCGGCGCGGCGCGCGCCTCAGCAGGCTGTAACTGAAATTAGTATATTTTTGTGTATATAGTAAACAAGTTGTATATTTCTTTAAAAATGCGGGCCACGTCGTATCGTTTCGCGTCTCGGTGTGAGCTGACTCTTACTGTTTAAAAGTTAGCCGGACTCAGTCTAAATGAAAGGCAAATTTTTCAATATTTTTTCCGCCCAGTTAAAAACAAATTAAAAATTAAACTTAACGAATCAAAATCAATTCACGTGAACTTTACAAATAAGCAAGACAAATACCACCCTGTATACATAAATGAAAAGCAAATACCATACGAAGACACAGCAAAGTATTGGTATGACTCTAGATGCAAAGCTGCGCTGGAAAGCTCATGTCAAGAAAAAAAGAGGAGAACTTGATATACTCTACCAGAAATGCAATGGTTGCTTGGAAGACACTCTACCTTGTCAATTAAAAACAAATTACTCTTGTATAAACAAGTCCTTATGCCAGTATGGACTTATGGCATACAGCTATGGGGCTGTACCAAACAAAGCAACATCAATATCATCCAACGATTCCAAAATAAAGTGCTACGGGATATTGTTAACGCTCCGTGGTATGTAAGAAATGACGACCTGCACCGGGATCTTATTCGTCGACAAAACTATAAAAAAGTACGCCGAAGCACACGAGTTTAGGCTGCTTCACCATGTGAACGTTGAGGCGATCCAGCTCCTCGACAACACGGACATTGTGCGAAGGACTTAAAAGAACTAAACTGTAACTAAGAGTGAAACTTATATTATATATATATAATAGTGACAAAAAGTGACAATGAAAACAAAAGACACAAGAACAAAAGTGCCTTCCCCTTAATAGAGACAGTAAGAAAAGCGCCGATGGACACATTCTTATAAAATAAGGACTTTATAAAACTAGGTCAATGTAAAATTACTCATTAGTCTGAGTTTAGGCTAGATCGTAATAATACGAATATTAGCGTGTTTATCTGGAATACACTACAAAACGAAAAAAAAAAGTTGTCAAATAAAAATCTATTTTTTATTCCTCAAGCTCCTCAGTTTAACAATGTAACACGAAAAGCCCAATATTTTTCTCTGACTTTATCAAGGTATACCGAAAAAAAAAAAACAATTTCGAACTTTTTAACCTTTTCCTGAATATATCTTTAGCTTAATCCTGAATATAAAACGCACGTAGCCCTAATCCCTTGTATTATTTACCGCCACCATAAGTCACCCTTAGCAAAACACTTCCCATGTTCCCACTGCCTGATTTATGTTAAAACTTTTCGGTAAATGTTTGATATTTTTGTATTTGAACCGTGCATGGACTTAAATTATTGTTGTATGTATCATATTTAGTAATTATATGTAGGTAAATATAAAAGGACCAGTACGTTCATTTGTAGTATAATTTAAAAAAATGGTAAAATATATTAATCGGTACAATTAAATACCATACCAATAAATAGGTACAAATCACACTATTTGAGCTAGCCCCAAACTATGTTTAAACTTGTATATTGAGATACTCAACAATATTATATTTTATATACATATATAGAAAAACATTTGGTATTAGTGTGTGTTGACCTAGAAGAATTTGAAAACGGGCATTTTCCAACTTGGGGCTGGGGATCGAACCCAGAACCTCCGGTCTGGCGGACTAGTGTGTTGACCATTACCATATAAACAATAATATATCATATTATTAAAACTAACATGATATAAATTCATTTATGACTTTTAGATCCAACGGTTTAGCGAGTGCCTCCGTGGTCCAGTGGTCAAGGCGTTTGCCTTGTGATCCGGAGGTCGTGGGTTCAAATCCCAGTGGAAAGCATACTTTGTAAAAAGTTTTTCCAGTCTGGTTAGGACATTGCAGGGTTGAGTCACCTGATTATCCGAAAAGAAAGATGATTCCGTGCTTCAAAAGGCACGTAAAGCTGTGAGTCACGGACGCCATCCAGCGTTTGTTTTACCTATCCTAGGATTGGTTCTGGTCTACCTTTTGGGTTGCGGAGTTCAGACGGCCGTCGCTTTGTGTAAAAACCAGTAACTTCGTCAAATCATACTAGGTTAGGTAGCGGACCCCGGGCTCTGAAACGTTATCGCTGAAGATGCAACCGGGCATACGCTCGGATGAGGGGTTTAGCTAAAGCTTCGGTTACCGCTTCTAAAACTCGCCCTGATTATGATAGGAGTAGTCTTAACTAATCAAAACTTGTGGGGCTTTTCCGACTACACTAAGTACGTGAGAAAACCTTGTAAACTACTTATTACCAATACTTACTTAAGTATATCAAATATCAAAATAAATAAAAATCTCCTAAATACTATTTATTAAAAACTAAATAATACATTAAAAAAAGATTAACTGTCATATTAAAAATCTGCAACAAACTTCGTCTCCAAACCACATAGTCATATAAGAAGTAGGTAATCCTCAAATTAAAAGCCTCCAGTTAGTCCCCAACCAAAAATGTTCCTGACATTCCACATTTGAAAACCTATAGAAAGCTTTTATGTCAGATACAAAATGTATTAAATCACCACTCAGTTATATCTGAAACTTATTTTAAAGTTAAAATTTTTACCAATAATTTTATTTATACATCTGCCGTGTTTATTTATATGTGTTGTTATTTATATACTTATCGTGTAGTTTAAGGTCTAGAATAGGTCCACTCCATTTTTTCCCTGTGGATATCGTAAGAGGCGACTAAAGGAAACGGAAAAGGACTAAAGCACTTAAATCTTACGCAACCGCATTCCCAAGGAGGGTTGACGTCGGGTGGCGGCCAGTTGTAAAACTTTTTAACCGGTTGTAAAACCAAATATACTTCAAAAAATGACTACATAGCAAAAACAATCAACATCACAAGGCTCTACTAACAAACTAACTACAACTAAACTAAATCTTTTATCCCGAAACTCTTAAGAAGTAAATGTCGTAGTTTGCAACTCCCGTAATTGCCGGGATAAATCTTAAGTTTGTGAGGTAAACTGTTAAGTATCTTTTAATTGCTTGTCTGCTTTACTTTGTTTGCGTAAGGGCCTGAGTCCACAACGTTCGAAGGCGTATACGAGTATCAAGCCGAAAGGGTCAATGAACACATGAATTTGAACAATAGTAGACATAACCTCAGCTCCACTTCCTCTCATTCACTTCGGTCCTCTAGCACTCTCATCCTTGATATTCCTCCTCATCACTCTATCTTCATGGGCAAGCCTTTTTAAGTCCAGGCTATCCGACTTTGGAACGCCCTTCCGGAGTCTATAAGAAGAGCTTCAAGTCGTTTGGCTTTCAAACGAGTGGTACAGAAATGGTTTCTCCAGCAGTCCTAGTCCCAGTTATCCTGATATATTTATTAGTTGTTAGATATGTTTGCCGTGTGGTTCCCGGCAGAGTAGAATAGGACCACTCCAAGTCTTGCCGTGGATGTCGTAGAAGGCGACTTAGGAAACACAAGCTAAACAAAGCTTATAAACATGAATGAGACCTCTCCAACCAGTTTGGCCAGCGTGGAGGGTGTAGGCCAAATCTCTGGTAGTACAGAGAGGGCCGTGCTCCTGCAGTGGAGAGTAAAAAAGACCTGATAATGAAAAAAATTATAATGATTTATGTAAACGAAGCCTATGCCTATGATGCTTCATTTGACTTTGCTGTGCATCATCTTTGGTCTTAGTCTTTGGTGCTAAAAAGTTTATAGTTTATTAAAGAGTTTTTTGTAAGAATGGCATTTGACACACATAAGTTGTCAAATGTACAATATGCTGTTAGGTTGATAGCAAGATGTTATTAGGATAGGTATACTCGTATAAATTTATTTAAAGATATGGAATAAATAGCATTAAATATATGTTATTTCTCTATTTACAGTTTTAGTAGGTATACATACTAAATACATTATCACGTCTATATCCCTTACGGGGTGGACCAGAGCCCAGGGCTGTAAGAACCAAAGGTCACTTTTAGCGTGATGGAGGCGTTAAGGTGAAGATATAGGCAAAAGGCCTTGAAGTGGCGCCCTCATTTGAAATAAATTATTAACCCATAAATATGGATATAATTTTCATATTGCTCTTTGTCATGCACTAGATAGCCCTTTAAATTATTTTATGAACCACCGTTGAAAGTATTTACATTAGTCCGCCTAGCTTTAAAACTTGCCTCCGCCAAAAGTAGCGACGGCAAGTTTTAAAGTTAGACGGATCGCCAATAATAGTTTCAACGGCAGTTCATAAAATAATTTAAAGGGATATCTAGTGCATGACGAAGAGCAATATGGAAATTATCACCATATATACGAGTTAACAATTTATTTCACACTTCAAGGCCATTTGCCTATATCTTCACCTTAAGATGGAAAAACGGAATCGGGGTCCAGAGCTGCCCCCATTTGAAATAAATAATTTAAAAGGAAACGGAAATATTATTTAAAATTTAATCTTTTTCAGCCCTAGATTGTCAAAATAGTTAATTTTAAAAGAAAGATAAAATAATTACATATTTACATAAATAGAAAAGTTAAATACCTACTCATTACAAAAAAATCGTGACCTTGTGGCATAGTGCCAAGAACGCTGGCCGCATTTCCGCGTTGAATCGCAATACTAATACGTTGTGCGAAAAAACAACCAGTCTTGTCACTGGCGGCGGAGAACTGTCTTGGAGAGATCTCACAAAAATATAATAAATTGCGCCGTTTGGCGATCTCAGCATTTTCTGCAGCCAAACCGGCTCTCGAGACTGATCTTCTGAGATGGGAGGGTGCAAGCGTATCAACGCATGTGACGTCCCACACTAAAGCCCTGCCGCGTTCCCAGGGGATCAGCAACATTCCATCAGGCCACTTGCCATCATTACATACACCCCGAGGTCTGAGGGTGCAAGGTATGTAGATAACCCTAGATAACCCTTCAAACTATTTTTAACCGACTTCAAAAAAAGAGGAGGTTACCAATTCGACTGTATGTTTTTTTTTTAAATTTTATGTATGTTTGTTATGCGATATCTTCGCCAATTGTAAACCAATTTTGATGATTCTTTTTTTATTTGAAAGCCTTTACTATCAAGTTGGTCCTATTTTAATTTGGTGAAGATATGATGAAGAACTTTGGAGATATAGAAGAAACTCCTAAAAAAATTAAAGTCGGTTGTTTTTTTTGTTAAAAATTTAAGTATATGAACTACTGTTTACATTTTAAAGTGGGAACGTTAAACTTTTCTTGGCATTTTTGCGGAAAACGGCCACTTTTGGCTTGGGTACTTATTTTTTCAGACCTATAAGGGCTCGTCTATTAATCACGTGATGTTTTCTCACTACGATCCTCCCCCCCTCCCCCCGTCTGATATTTCGTGATTTTCACCGAAATCCCTACCCCCTTTGGGGCCTCACGTAATTGATTCAATAAGGCCGTCGCGTTTAATTCCTAAGATAGAGCCAAGGGCTGTTCTAACGCTAAACTGATAAGTCTAAGTGATAAGTTCAATTATTGCTTGTCTCCTCTGTTTTTGTTGTCTGTATTGTTGTTTAGTTCGAACTGAAGCCTTGGAAGCCTAAGTTTATAAGATAATCATCTTATAAACTTAGTCTTGTAGTGTTTTGTTTAAGGTGATGTGGGTTCACAATTTGCAAAACTGTGCGTGTTTTTGAAAAATCACTGTTATTAAACTACTACAGTTTATTTCTCAAAAAATTTACATAAAAATCTTCAGGATTTTTACAGACACCCACAATAGCCAAAACACGATTGAGCATTTTTGGCTCGATGGAAAAAAATCACAAACATACATTTTGCCTAAATTTGCCTTTAAAATACGCAATACTATTTTATACAATCACCTTTTTATATGAAAATTATACCAAAACATTTATTATCTGAATATCTATCCGTTTTGGCTACAGAAAAAATTATAAATGTAATACAAATAAAATAATAAATAAAACACTGCGAAATATTCATCGAGAGCGAAGGCAGGGTCGGAGCCGTGCTCGACGATATTTCACAGTGTTTTATTTTTATTTTTTTTTATATTTCATATTTCATTTATTCACCATTTGTAAACAATATACACATTCACTGTCATGCACTTTACAATTAGTGTTCTTAAAATTATTTACAAAATTACCTTTTTAGGCATTGGGAATTGATTTTAAATAACATTACAATTCATAAAATTCCAAAAATTATTGACTGGGATATCATAATTAATATTAAATATAGATAATTTTAATATAATTTAAATTAGGTATATAAATGTCGTTAAAATGTCCTTAATTACTAAAGTTTGTCCGTCCAATATTCCGTCATACTGTAATAACTTTTGTCTATCATAAGTTTTTTTAATTCAGTGTCAAACTTTTTCCCTGAAGGGCTTTAATTTTTTTTTTATATTACATTTATAATTTTTTCTGTAGCCAAAACGGGTAGATATTTAGATAATACATTTTTTGGTATAATTTTCATATAATAAGGCGATTGTATAAAATAGTAATACGTATTTTAAAGGCAAATTTAGCAAAATTAGAGGTATGTTTGTGATTTTTTTCTATCGAGCCAAACTCAATCGTGTTTTGGCTATTTTGGGTGTCTGTAAAAAATCCTAAGGATTTTTATGTAAATTTTTTGAGAAATAAACTGTGGTAGTTTAATAACAGTGATTTTTCAAAAACACGCACAGTATTGCAAATTGTGAACCCACGTCGCCTTAACGACTGGAGAAGATTCTAGATATTTATATAGTCAGTAGTTATAACCAACAAAATAATCTTTATTTTTATTTTTTTATTTTATTTTATTGAGCCAAAAGCTACAATAGGTAGACTTAATGCTAAAGCATTCTCTCCCTGTCAACCTGTCCCTGTGTTATTGAAATACATTTAACTTTTAATAAGTCTTAGTATAATAAATTGTCTAAAGTATGAAGATCTTTATAAATCTTAAGCAAAAACCTTCTTTTTAACGTGAAATAAAAGTATCTATTTTGTGATTTTATTTAATTTTTATTGTCCATCGTCATCATTCCAGCCCTTCTTTCGCTCACTACTGAGCATAGGCCTCTCTTCGTCGACGTCGACGACGTTTGTCGTCAACCCATCGCATAGGCGGACGTACGACGCTTCTCTCACCCGTTCTGGGCTACCATTTTGGCAGTGGCTTGCTCTACCTGCCACACTCCGTCGAGCCAAGTGTCCAGCCCAGTTCCACTTTAAGTGCGTGTATGGTTCATCAAATACAAATTGTATAGAACAATAGGCATTCTTAACGCTTAAAGCGTTGTCTACCAGTCAACCTTTGGGTTAGGTATACAGAGAGTCTATTTAAGTTGCTAATGATTTATTGCATGTAAAAAATCTAATAAATACATGTTAATACAATATTTCTTACATCCATAATCTAAAATGCCGTGTAAAAAGAATCAAGTGATACAAGCATTCCATATAAACAAGTTTATTTGCCAGAAAAATTAAACAACCTCCGACTTTTAAGCGTTCACCCCCAATAACTTTTGAAAGGCTGAACCAATTTTTATCAAACATGGCTAAAGACTATCTCGACAGACAAGGCTTCTGTTTAAAAAAAAACCTTATCACGATACAAACATAGAGAGAGAGAGAGAGAGGAAGATATTGTGTGTGCACTTGCCTTTATACGCTAGTTCGTTTTCCCCAACATCTTTCCTCAAGGAACATAATTTTATACTTATCAAAATATGAAAAAACGTATCTACTTTTCAAGGAGACTTACAATAGCTGATTGTTTTGAAATGTTTTTTATTTCGTTTTGCGATATACTTTTCTATTAAGTATCGTCAATCTTTCCATAAAAAAGTTCCAGTAAATTTTATTTGTACTTATTTTAAGCCTACGTCGCAAAACCGTACAGAGAAAAATGTAAAAGCAGAAAAGATTTTTCAAAGTATTACGTGCTTTGTGGTCCATTGTGTAAATGTATTCAGAAATTCTTCAGCAAATCCTTTAGATCTCTTGAATTGAAGAATAAATGCCAGACTTGAAAGTCTTGAAACCTGTCTTGAAACCACTTTATTCATTTAGATCTGTATGACACTGATTTATAACCTGTCTGTTATATTAATCGTTTGTGTCATGATTATTTATTTTTAGATAACATAATAGAAAATAATGAAAGTCCAAAACTTAACCCTCCTTCTGACGCAGTCGGGTAAAAAGGGGTCCAAAATCGAACACTTGTACTGGCCACTTTAATAAATTAAGGCAAAATGCCACCCAAAACAAATTTTTAACGCGTTTTTCCTGCAAGCTAAACCCTGCTAAAACCATTTATTTGCTTTTAAAAGCTACAAATTTACCATAAGTTTTGTATTAGGTATACTGAAATTTAAATACTCACCAACAGGCTATGATATATATCATTTGTGACAGTTAACTTGAATCTACCTAAATCTATTTGATAGAATTTACCACACTTACTTAGTAGTAATGTGTATTATTCGATCAGCCTAATGCTCAAACTGATTGATACCTTAATTAGAATCAACATTAAAGGGATAACCTTAATTATTACGTATATACCATGTATATCTATCTATGTGTACCCTTCCAATGAACTATTAAATCCTAAGTAACGATCATCAATTACGAATAATATACCTAATCACTTTAGAATAGAGTCACTTTTGAACAGCAGTGTTGTACTTGACGTCTGCGACTGTACATATGCGGATATATTTTAGGTTTCGTATAGAAGTGAGTAAATTGAAGTAAAGATTACAAGTAGTATATATACGAGTAGGTATAGTATATTGAAACTGACTGTAATTGGCCGTGTGGTTCCCGGCAGAGTAGAATAGGACCACTCCATCTCTTCCTGTGGATGTCGTAAGAGGCGACTAAAGGACTTAGCACAAACATCTCGTTCTACGATTGCATTCCCATGGAGGGTTAGCGTCAGGCGGCGGCCGGTTGTAAAACTTTTCGCACAAATACATTCCCAAAGTTGGTTGACGTCAGGCAGGCGGACGGTCGTAAAACTATAGCCAAATCATTTAAAGTGTTCCGGCTATTTCTTTTCCATTTTGCAAGGTCTTTGGCATCCTTGGGTGACCATTGACATGCATTATTTGGAGAAGAAAAAGCAGGAAAGCGCACCCCGGGCTCCGAAGCAGCACAGCTGAGGATGCAACCGGGAACGCGCTTAGACGAAGAAGAAAAAGAAGATGATTGAAACTGACTGTAATATGGAGAGACTATTTCATTGAGATTAAAAGTATTTAAAAAAGAAAATGTTTAAAAGTAAGTTTATTTGTTTAAATTAAAAATAAATAAATTAATGGCAGCTCCTGGTTTAGAAAAAAAAAATTAAATAAAATAAACTCAATATCATGAAATTTAAATCTAGAAGCTAAAAAATAAAACTAAAAATTGTTTTGTTTTATTTTTCATATAAGTACATAACTAAGATAGTGAATGAGTTTCTTTTTTTCTCTGTAACTATTATCAAATAGTCAATACTACACTCGTAAATCGGAAATACAGTCAATAAGTATGATTTGAATTTGCTTTCAGTAACTGAACCCTCATCAAAACTATCCGATTACACCCGTCTACCCTCGAACTAAAAATATTAAGTGTACAGAAATGAAATGGGGAAGGTCACAACCCCATTTCATTTTAGTACGCTTAATTTTTTTTTTACCATAGCCTATAGCGAATCATTATACTACGGAAGCATAATCAAGAACAAATAAAAACCGGCCAAGTGCGAGTTAAACTCGCGTGAAGAGGGTTCCGTGCAATTGATTGAATTCTTATAGGTTTTCCTGTAATCTACAAGCAATGAACTATATTTCGCATTTTTTTCAAAATTTTAGGCTCAATAGTTTCGGACGTCAGGGGGGGGGGATTTATTTTATAACTATAACAAAAATATATTTGAGATCCTCATAACGAGCCCTTTCATTTGATATATGACACAGTAAGGATTGCAAAACTTTTTTTTTCATTTTCCTAATTTATCCCCCGAAAATGACCCTTATTTTAAAAAAGTATTTATTTACTTTGCACATATGTATTTGGGTCATAGGATTACACCATCCTACCAAATTTCACCTGATTCTGTCTAATAGATTCGGAGTAAATTGGCTGTGACAGACGGACGGACAGACAGACACACGCGTAATCCTATAAGGGTTCCGTTTTTTCATTTTTTGTACGGAACCCTAAAAATTACACTCTTTTTCCACCAAGACTGTTACTGACGTTTATCATCATCATCAGGTCTTTTTTAGTCTCCAATGCAGAGCACAACGATTTGGCCTACACTCTCTACGTTGGCAAGACGGGTTGGAGTGGTCTCATTAAACTTTGTTTAGCTTGTGTTTCCTAAGTCGCCTTCTACGACATCCACGGATAGACTGGAGTGGTCCTATTCTACTCTGCCGGGAACTACACGACACGTTTTTTCTACTTTAACGCTTTTCGTTATAGAGCATTCTACACTTTCGGTATTTTCTCCTCCCGACTAGACAAAAGTGATTGAAAACGAACGTTTCCAATATAACTTTGACAATGGCTTGTAAGAACTGCGTTTATCTCAAGCCGTTATCGATTCTTTACTTACTTTACGTTTCATTGACATTATTTATTCATTTATCTTTTTCTTCATCTAAGCGCGTTCCCGGTTCATCCTCAGCTGTGCTGCTTTGGAACCCGGAGTGCGCTTTCCCACTTTTTCTTCTTCAAATATAACATGTACGGCAATTGTCGCCCAAGGAGGCCAAAGATCTTACGAAGTGGAGAAGAAATTGCCGGAACAGTTAAAATGATTCGGCTCTAGTTTCACGAGCGGCCGCCTGCCTGACGTCAACCCTCTTTGAGAATGTATTTGCGCGAAAAGTTTTACAAGCGGCCGCCGCCCGACGTTAACCCTCCTTGGGAATGGTTTGGTTCCAGAATGGCTTATAACTTTAGGCAACTGAACGATATGCCAAACCAATATAGCTTATACAATTGTAATGCTTAATAACGCATTAGGTATGCCAAAAAAAAATATAAATATGTCAAAGAAGTACTCGTATTATTTCTATAACAATTATGCGTAATACTTTATGCAAACAAAATTTTGTCTAACAAAATTATGCGTTCACACCTGTTACCACGTCTGTGATCCTGAAAAAACATACTAGGCATTAGCAGTTAACCTTATAAGTAGGTACTTACTTAAGTATTTTCAATGTTAGAGTAATCTGTAAGTGAAAAAAAATACTAGGCTTAGGTTGGTTAAGTAAGTTGTAAGTATCAATGTCGGGCGAGTTGTTTTCAGTACGCTTCGGCCTAATCCCTTCGTTTGGAAAGTAGGATTACTAAAAAGTCTCCAATTATATCTTGGGCATTGAACGATTTTCATTACATTATGTTAGAGGTATGTTAAATAACCCTTATAAAAATGTATAGGACCCTGGAGAACTTAATTCTTCTTGTCGAGTCGAAATCATTTCATATAATATAAAAAATGGACTTGAATGACTTGAATGCATTTAAAAAGTAGGTACAAAAAGTAAAAAAAAATGTTTTTGAATGAAAGGATTAACAATAAATAAAATGTTGTACTTGTTAAACACCTTAAATCTTTCGCAGACACAATAGATTTATAATTGTTTGTCGATCTCAAGGTGACCGCTATGGCGTTTGAAGACTTAAGAACCTCGCCCTTCATAATTCGATTTAATAAATTGAAAAAGTTGGCAATAAAAGGTATCTCTAGAGAAATAATTATTTTATTTAAGTCTTTAATCGTTGCTGTTTTACCCGCAGACGATTAAGTTTTGTTTTACCGTAAATTTTATTTATAATAAAATGGTCGCGTGTAGAAACAGGGACAGGGCACGGCGTTAACGTGAGGGTCGTGGGTTCGAGTCCCACTCGTGGCGGATTTTTTCATCACATATTTTCAATTTGGATAAAGTTTCGAGCATTGTAATGCTATTAAAAATAATAATTAAGATCTACGAGTAGTAAGTAGTTTTTTTAATACGTCATAAATCGTAACCGCAATTTACCTTTCATTCACAATTAACTCAAATATAAAAATAAAAACAAAGAACTACAAGAACTTTTATATTATGTTACTTGCTGCTACGGAACCCTTCATGGGCGAGTCCGACTCGCACTTGGCCGCTTTTTTAACTTTATCTTATTTTTAGTATTTGTTGTTATAAACCCTAAATTCAGTAATTTGCAAATCAAAATAATAATAATAACAGGCCAAGTCCTATCACGCTCAGAGTAGACTTCCGAAGTTACACGTTACAACATGGGGACCTATTTCCCATAATTTTACTTGTAAATTACCCATTTATAACAAGTTACAACTTCATCTTAATCTTCTTCTTCTTCTCGAATCGAGAGGCTATTTATTAATTAAATCAAACTTGACAAGTATTTGGCCACAGCGATTCCCCGGTCATTTGCCTCATTTAGGTCTTGTATTGTGCAGAATGTGGGGCAATTCGGGCATGACTATAAGGTAGTTCATTGATTGGACAACATCGCACTCGCATTAGTCGTTTTTAGGGTTCCGTACCCGAAAGGTGCAAACGGGACCCTATTACTGAGACTCCGCTGTCTGTCCGTCCGTCCGTCTGTCCCGTCACAGGGCTCTATCTCTTGAACCGTAATAGCTAGACACCTGAAATTTTCACCGATTATGTATTACTATGACCACTATAACAACAAATACTAAAAATAAGATAAAGTTAATAATTATTAAAGGGAGTCGTCATACAAGAAACGTGTTTCTTCAGCATTTTAAAACATTGTACGGTGGTACGGAACCCTTCATTTACGAGTCTGACTCGCACTTGCCCGTTTTTGGAGTAACGCCACCTAACACGATTTTCCAGACATCATTTCCATCTTAAGGCCGTACCTGAATTTTCCGGGGTCCAGTGCTGCCCCCATTTAAAATAAATCATTTCAAAGAAAACGGAGAAATAATTTAAAATTTTTCTACTACCAAATCCTAGATATCCCTTCAAAGTATTTTATGAACTACTGTTTACAGTTTATAATGAGACCGTTAAGCTTTACTACGCACATTAGCCAAAAGTCGCCGTTTTTCGCAAATGTGCGTAGTAAAGCTTAACGTTCTCATTATAAACTGTAAACAGTAGTTCATAAAATACTTTGAAAGGTTATATTTTGCTACTACCAAGCCCTAGGCTTGGTAGTAGCAAAATTTTAAATAATGTCTCCGTTTTCATTGAAATTATTTATTTTAAATGGGGGCAGCACTGGACCCCTGAAAATTCAGGTACGGCCTTAATCTTAGAGTACCTAAGGAAAGAAAAGAAAGAAAGAAAAATTATTTATTCGGTAAGTATTTATATAAGTACTTTAGTAAGGCCTTCTTTGTTTCATATAATGTGTATTAACTGTGTGGGATGTCGGCTGTAATTACCATCTATTCAGGTTGCCGTGACTCAATCACGGCTTATGATATCCATTTGCTAAATCCATTTACTGATAATCTCGTTAAGACGATACACGGAGTCCAGTGCTGCCCCCATTCGAAATAAATTATTTGTAAGGAAACGGAGATATCATATAATATATAACGTTTTTACTTACTACTGTGAGTTATATGAATCCTTCTTATCGAAACTGGTGTCAGATTTTTCGTGCTGCCTAAAGGCTGCCGGACCTCAATGCCTATCATCTAGTGACTACAGTCTCCACACACTAGCGAACTAGTGTTCCGATGCAGATGTTTTCCTTCACCAAGCAAGTTGTTGTAGTTGTAAATGACCGTACATACAAAACAAACTTAAAAGATACTAGTCACATCTAGTGAGGATCGAACTCGTGCCTCGTAGACACACAGCCACAGCCAGTGCCTAAACCTTTCGGCCACCATCGCTTTCATTTTTAAATCTTTGTTAAAGCGATCACAAGAAGCTTAGCGACACGTCTGTGGGTATCCTTAGGGGGCGGCCTTACGGAGGTACCGCGCTGTTATGGCGATATAGTGCGTTTAAACAGGTGACAGTGTTGCAGTGCGATAATGACCGTATTTGTGCTATAAAAATCATAACGGATGACAGACCAGTGCTTATAATTAATATTTACATGCCAACCAATAGTACAGATAATTTACTCGAGTTTACGGAGTGTTTAAGTAATGTGAGTGCAATAATTGACGAAAACGGGATTGAATCGGTATTTATTTTGGGAGACTTCAACGCGGACCCGGGTGAGTTGTTTTACAATGAGCTTATTAGTTTTTGTAACGAACCACAGTGGTCATGTGTTGACGTAGATGTGCTGGGCCGGGACTCGGGCACTTTTACTTTTATTAGTGAGGCGCACGGCTCCACCTCCTGGTTGGATCATTGTGTAGGAACCCACCCGGCGAAACAATCGGTAGTCAAAGTTGAGGTTATGTATGACGCTCGATGGTCTGACCATTGTCCACTTATCATGGAGTGAAATATAAATATACTTGCCCCAAAAACTTTACCTAAAATTGAAAATGTAAATAAAAATGTTGTATGGGGTGTTAGAAATGAAGAACAAATAGTGAAATACACTGAAGAATGTCATAAGCGATTAAAAGTAATTGATTTTCCATCTGAGTTCATAAACTGTGCTGATTGTTTTTGTAATGACCATGGCCACAGGCGTATTTTGGACAAACTCTATTCCGACATTGTGACCGCACTTCGTGACGCAGCAGAGCAGGGTCGGGGGGGCGGAAGGGGTGGAAGTGGTAAGCGCGTATTTGGGTGGAATACACACGTCAGCGACGCTCATAGGGAAGCGAGGACCAGTTTTAAAGAATGGGTCATGTGTGGAAGGCCGAAGTCTGGTCCCCTATATGATAAAATGTGTACAAGTACGTAGACGGGTTTTTAAGGCCAAATTGAAATGGTGTCAAAACCATCAGGACCAGGTAAAAATGGATGCCCTGGCCCAAAAATATTCTAAAGGTTATTTTCGTAGTTTCTGGCAGGACACGCGGAAAGTCAATGTACGGCCTGGCCTTCCTGTGAGCGACGATGGTGTGAACGATTCTAAGGATATTGCGAATATGTTTAAGAGTCATTTCACAGTTAGCTCGCCACTGGGTCCGGCGGAGAAGGTGGTCGATGCTGATATGCAAGGTAAAGTATGCACCTCATTTCGTGCGAAAGATGTAGCTGAAGCTATAAAATTAATAACTAGAGGCAAGTCGCCAGGCCATGATGGCCTTAGCATCGAGCATCTTCTTCATGCCGGGCCTCATATAACTAGGTTGTTGGCTATGTTCTTCTCCTTATGCGTGAGCCACTCCTACTTACCTGACGATTTTATGAGGGCAGTCGTAGTACCTATAGTGAAAAATAAGACGGGGGATGTCACTGATAAGGCTAACTACAGACCTATCTCCCTTGCGACTATTATAGCAAAGATGTTTGATGGTCTGCTTAATACACAGTTAAACAAATTCGTAAAATTACATGATAACCAGTTCGGTTTTCGACCTCGACTGTCCACTGAGAGTGCTATACTGTGTCTTAAGCATACTATCAAAATGCCGATATTTGCCTGCTTTCTCGACCTATCCAAGGCTTTTGACCTGGTCAGGTATAATATATTATGGGACAAGTTAAAAGGCATTAACTTACCACAGGAACTTATTGTAATGTTCCAGGACTGGTCAGCGACCTCCGTATCCTGTACAATAACGCAATCAGAGTGATAGTGGGGCTGCCCCGTTTCTGTAGGGCTTCGGGTATATTCGCATGGGCGCACACCGACTGCTTCAACACAACTATGCGCAAGCAGAGCGCATCTCTGGTGCGCAGGGTACGTACCAGCTCTAACGTCACCCTGTGCATGATTAGCGCTAGATTGGACTGTCCTTATCTGCGGCATTGCTGTGATAGACATGTCACAGTAGCTCTGCCGCAGAGAAGGTACTAAATGATATTAGGGTGACTGATTGTGTTTCGTATATTTATTGAATTATTGTTGATATTATTATTATTATTTAAATTATTTAATATTTGTGTGTCCAATCTTATTCAATTTATTGTTTCCTAATCAGTAATGACATGTTTTAAATTTGTTCATAATATGGATCTTAGTTGTCCGAAATAAATGATTTTATATTTTATATTTATATTAGTTGTGATCAGACTTTGCATTGCATTTGCATATTTGAGTAATTATTTTGAGATTACAACAATATTGTCATGACCGTACAAACTCAGAATACATGTCAATTCCAATAATATTTACCCATTCATACGTAGAAAGCTCGTATAAACAGATAGCGATCGCAATTTCAGCCAAAACTATTTGTCTTTTGACGACACGTGAATAGATATCGTCAATAGATATTGAAATACCTTCGTACTAGCGATTACAAGAAGCTTAAATCTGAACGGAGTTTGCATTGTATTTGCAAAAAGTACAAAAAATAAAAGGAAATCCTGTCTAATAGCGCGTCGCATAAGTTGAGGCAAATTATAGCAAAGTACTAAGTAAGTAAGTAAAATATACTATAATTTGCCTCAAGTTATGTCAATAACAATCAAAAAACAACCGAAAAAACATCTGAGTAAACACGACAGTTGTACATTTGGACAACTGTCGTGTTTATTCCGATGTTTTTTCTATTGTTTTTCATTCCATTATGCTAACCGAATATCTTGTAGTTATGAAGACAAGTGTTCTGTTGTTAAAAGTTTGGGATACGTAATTTCTGTTTTTCCTAAAGGTTGACTGGTAGAGAATACATTAGCATTAAGTTCACATTTTGTACCATTGTGGTCATAAAGATTTTAATAGGTAATTTTATGGACTTGTTACACAAGTGGCCAGAAACAATGTAGGAAGGAGAGAGAATAAAATTGAATTACTAGAGTTAATTAAGGATAGGAAAAAGAAACTACAAGTCTGTATTAATTTTGACTGTCTGTTTTAGCAGTTAGGAGTTACAATTATTAGAAAATATAAAAATACGACTGTTACTCGCAGTGACAAAGAATTCTAACAATATCCCAAACATCCAAACCTGCTCAGGCATCTCATTAGGAATACGGAATAGAGAAACTAGAGAAAAAAATAGAGAGGCAGTCGTGTTAAAATATATGCCATTTGTTTTTAAGCTTCTTGAAGTGTGATACAGACACGACTCTGAATAGAGTTCAATTACTATCCAAGAATATATACTATCAGCTCTGAACCCTCACACTATTCGGACTGACACAAAACATGTAATCCGTGGATGACGTCATCAGTCGTATGTGTTATGGGAAAGCTATTATACCTTCCTTGATTCCATTGATTGACGGGGGGGGGGGGGGGGGGGTAGTTATGACTTCTAAGGGATCCGAATAATCAATGTCCAACCATATATTATGTTGTGAGGAAACCTGGATACTAGTTCACTAGTTACAGTGACTGTTGTCACTAGACGTCAGTCAATAACGTCAGATGCCTCTAGGTTGCTCGGGATTAGTTAGGGGCTTTGCGGATATCAACGGGAAGGGAGTTACATAGCTTCAATATGTCGAGACACAGCCCAGAGCATCAAAATAATTAGTCCCTAGGGACAAAATATATCATGTTACATCACAAAAGCTGAAATTTCGGTAACGAACGCATTATGTTAAATAAATAATTTATGTTAATTAATTCATATTGAAGGGTGACACGCGTGAATTGACGAGATCACGTTTCACGTACCACGTGCATATCACGTTTCTGGAGTAACATACAACAGAGTAATAATGTAACACACCTATTAAAACGAGGAGAAAATTATGGTGTTCCAATTGGTAACATCTACAAAATTTTAACGTGTAAAGGGACGGTAAAATTTGGTTATTTTTTAAAGGACCAAGACAATTTTATTTTTTTAACCAAAGACTTCTCAGTTTTAGTAACACCACAGAGTTATAATATACTACGTACAAGTAACACCAAGGAACAAAAAAAATTTACAAAATAATAAAATAAAACTACAATTTTGCAAGTACCAAAAAAAAACAGTGGCACTCCGGAAATGTCAACAGGAGTGAAAACTTGAAATCCCTACGCGCCTAGAAGTATTACCTTCAAAAAATCGTACAGAGAGAGACAAGAGGATTCCGTAGCCGTTCTCCGACGGCCGTTTCTCCTTTGGACTATTCTTCGATGGAATATTTCTGTCATTTTTTTTAAAGAGGCACCCCGTTTTTGAATGCGGTCCACAGAATTTCAGAAGCCCGTGTTGATCTGTATTGTTTTATAAGAAACATTATCACTACATACTCGTAGTATAAAACAAAGTCGCTTCCCACTGTCTGTCCCTATATGTATGCTAAGATCTTTAAAACTACGCAACGGATATTGATGCGGTTTTTTTTAATAGATAAAGTGATTCATGAGAAAGGTTTATATGTATAAAACATACCCGTGCGAAGCCGGGGCGGGCCGCTAGTTTGATATAAAACAACTTTCCATAATAAAAATCTTACTAAAACTAAACTAAAATTTTAAATTAAAAATCTGTATTCATGTGGCATGGTGCCAAGAACACTGGCTGCATTCCCGCGTTGAATAAACCCGAGCATCAAAGCACATTGTAAACAATGGGACCGTGGTGCAAATATCGTGCTTTAAAAGCGGTAATGAGCGTGAAGCAAATAATTCGGCTGCTTATTATCGGCACACTCATCAATTACCCGAAGTATGTTGTTCGAACAATACCAATCATCGACAGCTTTTGATTAGGGCAACCCATCGCTAATACTGTCGGTACCTAATTACTGTTTTGTATCGGCAGTGCCGGTTTTAGCTCTATCAGCGCCCCGGGCGAGATTTCCCCTCCCCCCCCCCCCCCCAAATAATTCAGACTCTAACATAGGCTTCAATCTTATAGGATTTATTTCTGACGGGGGGGGGGGGGGGGGCAAGTACAATATACGATTCTTAAAAATGTATGCACCCCATGCAAATAAGAGTCTAGGAGTTGCCGCCATTAATCAGCTGCTATTTATATATTTATTATTACTTTGCCTAAAAACATCCCCTGTCGCCCCTTTGTATCTGGCGCCCTGGGCGGTCACCCAACCGCGCCCTACCCTAACGCCGCTACTGTGTATCGGAATCTCAATGTAAAAAACTGGCCAAGTGCGTGCGACGACCTCCGTGGCGTAATGGTTAACACGCTAGACCGCTAATCCGGAGGTTCTGGGTTCGATCCCCAGCCAGGGCAAGTTAAAAATGGCCTTTTTCAAATGTTCCTGGGTCTTGGGTGTTTATTTATATATGTATATATCATAAAATATAGTATCGTTGAGTTAGTATCCTATAACACAAGTTTAAAACTTACTTTGGGGCTAGCTTAATCAGTGTAATTTGTCCTTATATATTTATTTATTTATTTAGATCACGCCTCACGGTTTAACGATTAAAAACATCTAAAAACACATAAGACGATGGCAACTGAAGAAATCTCATTTCACAAGGAAATAAGAAAAAATATTATTGTTTTACGTACTCGTACGCAACAACTGTATAAATAATTTTCAATTTAATTTGTATGAAGTTTTCCTTTTCCGAGTAAATTTTATAAGTTGGTCGACTATTAATAGAAGAAAGAAAGAAAGAAATAAAATTCGTTTATTTGGTAAACATATATCACATACACTTTAGACACTAAACTCTCTCTCTAATACTCTTTAATTTGTAAACCCTACTTAGGCTCTGATAGTTTTTCTTTTAACTTTGTAATATATCCTACATATAAGTTAAAAAAACAAGATTATATTTTATCACTTTATCTGCGTGATTAATATACATGCCAAACGACAGCTTTTTAGTACCTACTAATAGTCTATGAGATAATGGTAAATTAAAAAAAAAACCAAGCCCCCAGCCCCCACCCCGGTAGCTCCACTATTCCTGGCTCCGACACATAGTACGAACAACCTATGGCCTATGGGACAAAAAGGTTCTCGAATGGCGACCGCGTACTGGCAAGCGAAGTGTAGGACACCCACCAACAATGTGGTGAGACGACCTGACCAAGGTTGCTGGAAAGCGCTGGATGAAGGCTGCTCTAGATCGGTCATTTTGGAAATCCTTAGGAGAGGCCTATGTCCAGCAGTGGACGTTATGCGGCTGAAATGATGATGATTCGTTTATCAAGTATGTTGCATTCTCTACAATTCAACTGAGAAAATTTAAGGGGCCTGTGAAGATTAAAGCCATGTAGTTAAATGAATACAACTATATTTAATTGCTACAAGGGTCACCATAACGGAATGAAATGTCCTACAAAGTATTATTGCCCATTAAACCCCTACGGGTCGTTCACATTTTATAGCGATGTTCAAAATACCCCCACGTCTCTCATTCTTGTTAAGGAGAATGCAGGGCTCACTATCCTTAGAATACATATAAGTAAGTACCTCTACCCTTAAACTATCTCCGCAACTTCTTCATTGATTTGGCTCATTTTGAATATAAAAATTAGTATACTGGTCTCGTATAGATAGGTACCTACCTACTTAAACTTTTCATTGATTTTATCGACATTTGATATTCGAGTTAAAAGTCAAACATACGAACAAACATTACACCTATGCACATATGCACATACATACATACCTACAAGACAAAACAAAGTAACCAACTAAAAGCTTTTCCTTTACTAGCTGAGCCCGGGGCTTAGTCCGCGTGGACAAGAAAGTTGGAAAGGCGTCGAGTTGTCCGCACGGATGGAATGGTTGAATGCAGTTAGGTAATCTCTTCGTTAGGTAATAAGTGTTACCACTGATTGTTGTTTTCAGTAAATGTAAGGACTTTCTCAATTAGTTATTGTATAGAAAATAAAATACTAACTAACTTAACTATTTAGTATCTCTTGTGATTCACCTAGATATTTAATTTATAATAAATGTACCTACGAGTATATATTGAATTATTAGTTCATAATTCGGTACTTGACAGATGTAACATTATAGATATGAAATATGTTGTATATGCTAGCTTATAGGTAAAAATAATTCTACATTAAGTTATTTGCGATAAGGTAAAGTGTAAATATTTTATTTTTGGAAAATTAATCTGATTTTTTTTATCTGTGGATGACAAGGAACGAAACGCGACGCGGCCATGTGTGACGTAACATTTCAATAAACAAGCTGTCAACTATGTAGGTTAGGTACAAAATGTTAGGTTAGGTTTCATTTATTTCTGGAAGATGCTTGATTTCTTATGAATACTTACATCAAAATGGTCTTTACAAAAGAATATCGCAGATTTATCAGATGTATACTGCGGATCTCGGCGTGCCTACTGTTGCCACAGCTTACGACGTTCAGAACATTTAGGAACGTGTATAAACCGTTAATTTGGACATTATATATAATATTGGACTTAATCGTCGTATTTCAACACATGGGCACGGCACACGTCTTTTAGTTTGCCATTTTCACAATTTAAGTTAAAAATCTCTAAACTTTCCACTCAAAATACGCGTATGAGTTAAGAACGCTACTTAACTTTGCTTTGTTTTTTTAAATTTGTCGTCATTTGACGTAAATGTCACGTGACCGACTGTTTTTTGCGTGATTTTTAAATAAATTGATAAAAATATTTATTTTCGTAATAAAATAAGGTATTTAAAAAATATATATATTTTGTGAGTGGTAGAAAATAATCCGACGTAAATTTTGACTACTTTCCGAAAAACTGTCAAGTAGTGAATTGGTGGTTAAAAAATGCATTTTGCTCGGGTAATTCATTCACACACAGTAGCAACTCTCCCAACTGATGACATGGGAAGAAAAAACAAGACGAAGTATTATACAACGTGTAAGGGACGTACCCGTAATAAATCGAACCACGGTCTGTACTAGATCACTAAAGTATAATAACATAAAATAAGTCAAAAAACAAAAAAGATATTCGACATTCACATACAAATCGCCCGGGCGGCTGCACACTTTTGTATGAAAATGCCGATTTTTTTTTGCTATTTACCTTTTTTTTTTACCTTCATTGTACTATAATGATCTAGTATAAACCGTAGTTCAATTTATTACGGGTATGTCCCTTCCAAGTTGTATTTAGCCTTTTACATAAAATGGAGTGAGAAAAATCGCTTTATACAAAATGTCATGTAAGTATGTTCTTAAAGTTTCATATAATGGTGATTGCTATCTCAATGACTACGCGTCTCCATCGACGTTTTATATCGGAGTATGGGCTATAATAAAACGTTAACTTTGCTGATATGAAAATAGCGCCTGGGAACGACGACGAACGCGTACACAAATCATACAAAAGAGTGCGGAAGCGTTTGAGCTTGTCTCAGTAGAACTACTAAGTTAGTCTTACCTAGTAGGTTTGGAGTGATTTTTTGCTTCGCTATTTCGCGTTGTAACAGTATTTTTCATCGTTATCATAGACTGTGTTTAGCCAGTTATTTAGCAGCAAAAAAATTCGAGGGAACAGGATAGTGAGTGTGGTTTGTCTCAACAGACAGAGTACTTACGAGTACAACCTTTTTTAAGATGTATATAGAAGCAAATGGCCTTGAAGTGTGAAATAAATTGTTAACTCGTAAATATGGTGATAATTTCCATATCGCTCTTCGTCATGCACTAGATAGCCCTTTAAATTATTTTATCAACTGCCGTTGAAACTATTATTGGTGAATGTAAATACTTTCAACGGTGGTTCATAAATTAATTTAAAGGGTTATCTAGAGCCTGACGATTAGAAATATGGAAATGATCTCCATATTAACGAGTTAACAATTTATATCAAATGAGGGCTCCACTTCAAGGCTATTTGCTTCTATATTCACCTTAATCCATTCCCTGTCCGTGAATAAAGAACAATAGTAAAACGATTTATTCATTAATGATGATGACGTCAGCTACCTGTTAATTTCTAAAGCGTCCGAATACTTTTGGAAATTTGTAAAATTGTAACACAGAAGAGAAAAACACATGTAAGGACAAGGACAAATCACACTGATTGAGCTAGCCCCAAAGTAAGTTTTAAACTTGTTGTTTGGGATACTAACTCAACGATACTATATTTTTTAAGAAATACATATATAGATAAACACCCAAGACCCAGGACAATTTGAAAAAGGCCATTTTTCAACTTGCCCAGGCTGGGGATCGAACCCAGAACCTCCGGATTGGTGGACTACCGTGTTGACCATTACACCACGGAGGTCGTCAAAATCGTGTCGTGTGTATTGTAACATCAAATTAAATACGAGTACAACAAAACAAAACCAAATAGTACCTATCGCTTTTTGAAAAAAGAAAGTCTTTGTAATTTACTTCAAAAGCGATTTTAAAGAAAATAGACGAACAAGAGCAAAACGAACCCAGCCCGAGTCTCTGAAAATGCATTTGTTCGTGGGAGTTACACGTACTTTGTGTCCTTCAATAGTCTGTAATCCCAGGTCAGACGGAAATGACCTCGTTCCTTGTGATGCAAATGCGAAAGGCGAGTTTGTAGGAACATTCTAGACTCACGTATTTTGACTGTAGACTGTAGAGTTCCGATTGCAGGATGAAACTAGTGGGCCGTGACGTAACTGTTTGCTGAGGCTTCTTATCATGTCAAAACGCGGAGTCATATTATAGTTTAGTTACATCGTTAGTAATTATATTATCTTTGGTTACATCTAGGCCTGCGATCATAAAAATATACTTACTTATAGTCAACCTTTAGGAATAATACAGTGACATTTGTGGACCAATTGGAACAGAATCTTGGGATGGTTATAAATATTTTATAACTTTCCTAGTTTAATAAAGTATGAAAATTTAATCCTTTATCATCTCCTCTCGCCTTCGGCAGTATCTGGCAGTTCATTTGGAGCCAAAATAAAAGTTCTGAAAGAACACCTTCAAACTTTTATTTCGTTGTGTTTCGATTCATTTTCTTACAATCGTTTTAATTATTTCAGACAGACATAAGGGCGTTATATAAAGACTAACAAAATATACTGAAACTATTTTATGCGTAGATTCAGCCCATGACACTGAACAACTTCTCCCAAGAAACATATATTGAAATACGAATACATATACTAAATATATATATAAAATCGGATCAGCTGATCGGTCAACTTGTATGCAAGGCTAAAAAATATTTTTCATATTTCGATATAAGTTCCTTAGGAAAAGTTGTTCAGTATCATGGACTGAATCCACCTCTAAAATAGTTTCAATATATTTTGTTAGACCCTGCATTTACGACGATGATGGTAAGTATCAAAACAGTGGAAATCGCATGTCTGTACATTTAATTAATTTATTTGAAAAATTATGTGGACGATAAGAGTAGCAAAACAAAAAACATTTTCTTTATTTTAATTTTTTTTTGGTCTGTCTGTCTATCATCAAAACTACTAAACGGATTTAAACACGGTTCTAGCTATAGATCAAGCTCAGCTTGGAAGATAAATTAATAGAAAAAATGTTTTGACGATAATAGCATAACAAAAAACATTTCTTTTTTGTCAGTCTGCCTGTACACGCTTATCTCCAAAACTACTAAACGGATTTAAACACGGTTCTAGCTATAGATCAAGCTAGGCTTGGAAGATAAATTAATAGAAAAAATGTTTTGACGATAATAGCAAAACAAAAAACATTTCATTTTTATCAGTCTGTCTGTACACGCTTATCTCCAAAACTACTAAACGGATTTAAACACGGTTCTAGCTATAGATCAAGCTCAGCTTGGAAGATAAATTAATAGAAAAAATGTTTTGACGATAATAGCAAAACAAAAAACATTTCTTTTTTGTCAGTCTGTCTGTACACGATTATCTCCAAAACTACTAAACGGATGTTTACACTGGTTCAGCTATAGATTAATCTTTACACTGTTTTGCTTGGATCATATCAACATATAGTCTATTTCATTGAAATGTGATGTCAGAGAAAAAAAGTTATCGTAATTTATTTGCCGCTCGCCTGTTACGAAATACGTTGAAAAATATTATATCACTAGAAAATAAAAAGCCTGTCTATCGTCATCAGGACCATCAGACATCAACAACATAAAACATTTCAATCCCTTTGGGACGGGGTGAAAATGTTGAAGAATATTGCTCACTTCTTAACCTTGGCAGTGAGCAATTTTCTCTCTCTACTGTAGAGGAACACACTATCACGTCTTTATCCCTAATGGAGCAGACAGAGCCCAGGAATATAAGACCCAAAGGCCACTTGTAGCGTGATGATAGGAAAAGGTAAAAAGAAATCTATATAGTGATGGATGGAAAATGAAAATCATGTTAAGGCCGTACCTGAATTTTCCGGGGTCCAGTGTTGCCCCCATTTAAAATAATTCATTTTATAGAAAACGAAGACATCATTTAAAATTTAGCTACTACCAAGTCCTAGATAACCCTTCAAACTATTTTGTGAAGTACTGTTTACAGTTTATAATGAGAACGTTAAGCTTTACTACGCACATTTGCGAAAAACGGCCATTTTTTTTTTATTATGGAATTACCGCTACGTGGTCTTCTAATTGATCGCTATACAAAAGCCACTGTAATAATATTTGTTTTTCCTTTTGTATTCGCACCACTATTGACTTTGGTCAAACAACTGGACAAATAAACTAAATCTATTGTTTCACGAACCTTTCAATACTGCGGTCGTAAGCTAAGCGTGGCGCGCGCAAACAAATCTATCAAACTAAACAACAACATTGCTATTTCCAAATCAAAGGCTATACATATATATAATATTTTATTGGACTGTTTTTAGGCCTTTGTGAGTAAGCAAGACTTTTTCAGTGCACATTTTTCATCCAATTATTCTTGGATTTCTTCTATTCTCTTAAGAAATCTACTTAGAGGTATGTAAAAAAGAAATTAGAGTGGCCTGAAGCTTGCTTCGATGTTTATTTATTTATTTAAAAAACCTTATTGTACATCAGCGATAGTTACACATAGTATAATAACAAAGGTAATTTTACAAATGGTGAACTTATCTCAGAAGGGATCTCTTCCAGTCGACCAATAGGGCAGAGGACAGTTACAAATTTAGTAGGAAGGCAGAAGTACGTACCGGGTATTTAAAAAAAACAAGTATAATATTAAAGCTTAAACACTACGAATACACTACATACATACCTAATGAATATACAACATATAATATAAACATAAATATTAATAACGTTCTTAATCTTACTAAATAAATTAGTACCTACATAGAAACACGTGTTGCCATATCACAAAAAATATTACCTACTTAGATTTCTACAAATAAACATCCTGACAAATAATCCCTTGCGTAATTCAGTTAAAAGAAACGCCTTATGTTAGATATTATTAGTAAAGCCCTTCGAGTACAGCCACCCATTTGCAAGAGCCCGTGGGCGTCTTATCATGAGGGCTCCGATAAAATTTATTTTCGCTGGATAATACCAGTGTACATATCATTACAACATACGTGACCCAATTTGGAAAGGAACGACTTTAATTTGCCTGGGTTTCCTTTTGTTCCTACTTGGTTGCTTCCACTCTTTACTTGTTTTCCCACCTATTCCGCTTAATTGTGCGGTAGTTAATATACAAGATTATTTTTATTTAAGTACAAATATTTTAAAGGGTTATTCGGTCCATCATTCAGAACAACTTTTTCCAATAAATTTATACCAAAATACGAAAAAATCGAAATTATCATTAGGTACTTCCTCCGGAATGTTAGATAAATTAAGACGACACAGAGGGGCCGTTTTTCCATAGAAACGTAGTCCCCTGTTTCCTCCTTGGATAATGCCGGTAGAGTTATATTTTTTTTCCTGATTATATATAGCCACTATTAGCATGTCCCTATGTTTTCTTTTTTTTTCATAAATTATTTATTAAAAGAGATATGAACGTTCAAAAACCTAAAAAATGGCTAGATTTTCGCTGTGTTCAAACATCCAGAAAACTAATTTGACTAAATTATACAAAAAAATTAAAACATAGGAACACCGCTCAAGTCTTTGTTAATTCGTAATGAAAAAAGTACTTTAGTGGTTAAGTATTGGATAGAAATCAGGGGACTACGAATCGTTGATTTTCTGTTCTTTTAATAGGTATTTTTAGTTCAAGCTGCAGTATGTCTCTATCGCACTTGCTCGATTGTAGTTCGGGCACAGCGCGAGAGCAATAGATTTTACAAATACCTATTTTTTATTTATCTAGCCCTTGAGGTTTCCTCTTAATATTATGTCTAAGGCCGCGTTCACGGATACGCGGCGCGTCGTATCGTGCGACGCGGGCCGGGCCTAAGTTTCATGGCAGACCTTCCGAAATCGTTATTCTAAAGTAGATTCAGATTAGAATCTTTATTGCGATACTGTGGCCATTTTCAAATTGTTCTGGGTCTTCGGTGTTTATCTATATACATTTTATTTGTTATAAAAATACATTGAGTTATGAGTCCCATAACACAATTTCAAACTCACTTTAGGGCTAGCTGAATCAGTGTAATTTGTCCCTATCTATCTATATATCTATAACGGGGTATTATAGTGGGCCTAACATTAAGACGACAGGAGGAACAATCCAAAACCACCCTCGAATTAGAAAAAAACATTAATAGCTACGTACGTCGACGTTTTAAAAGTCGCTTTATGATCCGCCTTGAGATTACGTTACGTTATTAAATCTATATACGAATGTATGAATGATTTTCTCTCTAATTTATATTTGCAGGTATGTCTGTGAACAATATAGTGCCGTCGCCGTGTGTTTTCTGACATAGAACAGAACCGCTCCATCTCTTCCTGTGGATGTAGGCGACTAAAGAACTAAGCATGAACATCTTGTGCTACAACTGCATTCCCAAGGAAGAGGATAATTGCGTCTGGTGGCGGCCGCTCGTAGAACCATAGCCAAATTGTTTTTAACCGACTTCAAAAAAGGAGGAGGTTATCAATTCGACTGTATGTTTTTTTTATATTTTTTTTATGTATGTTTGTTACGCGATAGCTTTGCCAATTGTGAACCGATTTTGATGATTCTTTTTTTATTTGAAAGCCTTCACTACCAAGTTGGTCCCATTTTTCACATCACTACCAATTTGGTGAGGATATGATGAAGAACTTTGGAGATATGGAAGAAACTCCTAAAAAAAATTGAAGTCGTTTGTTTTTTTTTGTTGAAAAATTAATTATATTAGTTCTAGATCCACTTCACATCATCTTTGGCATCCTCGGATATCATTTTTAGTAATTTAAAAGCCGGAAAGCGCTCCCTGGACTCCGATGCAGCACAGCCAATGATGCAACCGCCAGATGTAAGATGAAGATGCCAGGGCCTATCTATACCTATACCTAGTGATGTTCCATTCCCGGGACGTTCCCGGAAATAGGAAATTTGAGAACGTTCCTAAATTCCCTATTGCCGGAGCGTTCCCGTATTTTTAGAGAATTTTACGGAAAATTGGATATATATATTTGTATTATAACCATATCAAGTGATGCATTTACGTTAGTAAAATATATTTACAGTGATAAAAAATATGTCTGATAAATAAAATTACAACTTTCACTGACATTGCCATTTATTGGAAACGTAACCGAAAATATGGGGAACGGGAACGGCACATCACTAGGTACATTTACCTAACCTAGCAATGTTAATATCGACTTTGCTTAAACTAGAGTCCTCTCATCATCATTTTCAGCCCACATTAACCTACTTCTAGGCATAGACTTCCCTTTTTTGCGTCATTTCCTACATTCCCGTGCCATTCTCATCTACTACATACCCTTCAACCTCGTAACATCGTCTGACCGGGTCGGTGATTTCCCTACTGGTCTGTTCCCCTGTTTCGGCTACTACTCGGTTACAGCTTTTGTTTGCTTCTGTTTGGCTTTCTTCTCTTCCAGCCAAGTGTCCCGCCCATTCCTACTTTAACTGCATGATCCGTTTTCCTACGTGCACGACTTTAGTTCTGCGGAAAATTTCTAAATTCGATCCAGCAGCGTAAAGCCCAAACTCTATGGGGTTGCGTTGTTTTATTAAAGGGTTCCTATAGCCACCTTCCGGCTCCATCATCAGATCAGCTTCTTGTTATAATAATATTGCATTGTCATCTGATTTACTTAAGCATACAAAATTTCATCTTAATCGGAAATCGGGAAGTAGCTCAAATTTACCTGATAACTTGCAAGTTTTCACCCAAACAAATAAACTACAACAAATAGGGCAAGTTTTAAAGCTTGTAATAATAACAAAGTACCTTCTTTTACCTGCTTTAAAGTAAAGCCTCATTATAATTTGTGCATACAATGAAGTTCTCGTACGGGAATATAATTTGCGAATTTTAGTACCCGACGAATAAGTTGTTAATTACTGAAATCTTAATTGGATCGCGCACGGAACTTTGGCGCTAATGCTCGTTATAATAAAGTTTATGTTAGCGAAACTTAGTTAGGAGTTAGACTAAAATAAAATACATCCCTAAAGTGAACTGGTAGACAATGCTTAGCATTAAGTTTTACCTTTTGTATCATAATCGTTAGATTATTGTGTAATAAAAATTTAATAGAAAAAAACTAAAAAAAGTAAAATGACAGATTTTTCTTTTTCGGTATATTATTTCATTGTCATTTATCATATATCCATGAATCTAATGCCTTTTTGGAAAATCAAATTTATTTGTGTTTCAAAGAAAGTTTTCGATCTCCGGCTTTTTATTATCTACCCTAAAAGAAAGCCCTGGGCACTGGCTCGAGGAAAGCGGCACTGCCAAGCATTTGTTTCCAGTGTAACCGGTTTCCGGTTTTTTTTAATGTTATGTTAAAGGACGGCAAACGAGCAGGCGGGTCACCTGATGGTAAGTGATCACCGCTGCCCATGGATAATTGTAACACCAGGGGTGTAACAAGAGCGTTACCGGCCTTTCAGGTTTGATTTTTTTGGTTGGAGTTTCCAAAATCAAACAAATTTAGTTCTACAAAATTTCCGTTAAGAGAAGAGTTTACTGTCATCTTAAATATATCTTAAATATAAAAATAAATCAATAAATTAGCCTCTTATTCGCATCAACATCATCATAATATGAACGAGTATATATATTATTTAATTATTTATGTATATGTTAACGGAAATGTATGTAATCCGTCATTGTATACAATTCCTAGCAAATGTATGTAATTCCTAAAATCGAACGGAAATGTGTGAAATAAATTATATTATACACATTACCTAGGAAATCCATGTATTTCCTAAATAGCAATCGGAAATGTAAGACTGCCGCGTAAACTGTCAGTGCGCGTACGTGGGGACAGCGGTAGCGGCCGGCGAGTGCTAGGAATGTTCTATTCATTTTACTAGGTTAGCACAAACCTATAGGTTAGGTTAGGTTAGAACTGCGACCAACACCAGCAATAATAAAAATTATTATTCTCATTTTAGCAACGTGTTTTATTACAGAAAGCATTTATTTTATAAATTTCCTAATACGATATTGGAATTATATACAATTCTAATCTATGCATTAAAAGTTTTTTTAACAATATTTTATACATTTCCTAAATAGCATCGGAATTGTAAACATTTCCTAGGATTTGTATACAATTCCTTGATTTCATACATTTCCGGTAACATATATATGTATTTTATATTTACGAGTATGAGTGAGTACGTCTTTAGTATAAGTATATAATATATGCATGTGTGTGTATGTATTATTTGGTATGTTATATGAATTTAATAATTTTGCGCCGTAACGTTACACGAAAAATAGGGGTAGTTTATGCAAAACGTGTAAAATTGAATCCATCGCCTAGACAATTCAAGACCAGGCCTTTCTGAACATAATTAGCGCGTTAAACTTACGTGTATATTTACTTACATTAAATATTTAAGCTAGGCGGTATTTCAACACGACACCACAAAGGAATCCGACTTGAGCCTGTGAATTAGTTAGCATCTTGGAACAGAGAAAGAGGGAGATATTCATTTTTAGGGTTCCGTACCCGAAGGGTGCAAACGGGACCCTATTACTGAGACTCCGCTGTCTGTCCGTCTGTCCGGCTGTCCGTCTGTCCGTCTGTCCGTCTGTCCGTCTGTCACAAGGCTCTATCTCTTGAACCGTAATAGCTAGACACTTGTTTTCACCGATTATGTGTGTATATTGTTTTCACCACTCGCGTGGAGAGGGTTCCGTACAATTAATTGAATTCTTATAGGTTTTCCTATAATCTACAAGCAATGAACTATAACTTGATTTTTTTTTCAAAATTTTAGGCTCATTGTTTTCGGAGATCAGGGGGGGAATGGCCAATTTTCGTCTTCTTTCTTGAATAAAATCAAAACTATTTATTTTACAATAACAACAAAAAATATATTTGAGGTCCTTATAACAAGCTCTTTCATTTTATATATAACATAGTAAGTTTTGTAAATTTTTTTTTTATTTCCTAATTTTTTCCCCGAAAATTACCCTTATTTTAAAATAATATTTATTTACTTTGCACATATGTATTTGGGTCATAGGATTACACCATCCTACCTAATTTCACCTGATTCGGTCAGATTCAGAGAAAATTGGCTGTGACAGACGGACGGACAGACAGACGCACGAGTGATCCTATAAGGGTTCCGTTTTTTCATTTTTTGTACGGAACCCTAAAAATACTAAAAATAAGATAAAGTTAAAAATTAAAGGGGGTCGTCATATAAGAAACGTGTTTCTTCAGTGTTTTAAACATTGTACGGTGGTACGGAACCCTTCATGTACGAGTCCGACTCGCACTTGCCCGTTTATTGTTAATATAATACCACATAACTTAGCCGTGTGGGCTAAGCTCCGGCAGAATAGAATAGGACCACTCCAAGTCTTCTCGTGGATGTCGTAGAAGGCGACTAAAGGACTAAGGACTTAGCACAAACATCTCATGCTACAATTGCATTCCCAAGAAGGGTTAACGTCAGGCGGCGGCCGATGTAAAACTTTTCGCACAAACTCATTTCCAAAGAGGGTTGACGTCAGGCAGGCGGCCGGTCGTAAAACTATAGCCGAATCATTTAAACTGTTCCGGCTATTTCTTCTCCACTTCGCTACGTCTTTGGCATCCTTGGGTGACCATTAAAATGCATGTTATATTTGGGTAAGAAAAAGCGGGAACGCGCACCCTGGGCTCCAAAGCAGCACAGCTGAGGATGCAACCGGGAACTCTCTTAGACGAAGAAGAACTATATTTAAATATATTTATAAGACTATAATATCGGCACCAGGGCAACACTACACTACACCGATATTACCTACTGTTTTGATTTTACGTTTATTTGGTTATTATAATATAATAATATACATAATTTTCTCTAAACAATATAATATTGTAATTCGCAATGTAAATTTTTTCAAACTATATTTTCTTTTTATCCAACCGAAAAAGTTGTAATACTTTTTAAGGCCCCGCCAGTTCAGAGGAAAGAAAACTGTGAGTGTTTTTTAAAAAATCTCTGTATTTAAACTACTACAGTTTACAAGTATTCTTCAATAATTTTACATAAGAATCTTAAGAGTCTCCTTACCCGAGACAAAATCCGAGTTTCCCATACAAACGTAGTCTACGTTTTATTTTGAAACGACATGTCAGATTTAGGTAAAAACTTGTAACTTTAAAGAAATTGCATATATCTAGGGTTATAATTGGTTTTCACAGTCAAAATATGAACTTGAAAGAAAATATAGTGTATTATATCATTTTTGACCATCAGTATGGAAAAGTTCTACACCCTTATATTTTCCTTCAAGTTCATATTTTGACTGTAAAAACCAATTACAACCCTAGATATATGCAATTTCTTTAAAGTTACAATTTTTTACCGAAATCTGACACGTCGTTTCGAAATTAAACGTAGACTACGTTTGTATGGGAAAGTCGGTAAGGGAATTCTTAAGGCTTTTCTACAGACACCCACAATATTCAAAACATGATTGAGAATTTTTGGCCCGATAGAGCAAAACATACCTCTAAATTTGCCTAAATATGCCTAAATATGCCTTTATAATACATATTACTATTTTATACAATCACCTTGTTATATGAAAATTATACCAAATAATTAAGTGAAATATTCGTCGAGAGCGAAGAAGGCCCGGAGCCGTGCTCGACGATATTTCGCAGTGTTTTATTTATTATTTTTTTTGTATTATATTTATATTTTTTTCTGTAGCCAAAACGACTAGATATTTAGATAATACATTTTTTTGGTATAATTTTCATATAAAAAGGTGATTGTATAAAACAGTAATATGTATTATAAAAGTAAATTTAGGCAAATTTAGAGGTATGTTTGCGTGATTTTTTTCTATCGAACCAAAAATGCTCAATCGTGTTTTGGCTATTGTGGGTGTCTGTGGAATAATGTAAATTTTTTGAGGAATAAACTGTAGTAGTTTAATAACAGTGATTTTTCAAAAACACGCACAGTATTGCAAATTGTGAACCCATTTCGCCTTAAATTCGCAACAGAGATTGCGCGTCACCTACACAGATATACTCGTATCTTTGATGATCGCACTTGTTGCACTAATCATTATTGATATTTTTTCAAAACAAAAAACAGACTTCAGTACCAGAAAGTTAAATATCCAAACAATTGTTTACTTAGGCGACATATTTTTTAATAGTTATATTCGTTTAAAAACAAACCACATAACTGATTTTAATAAAATTATATGGGACCACCTGGAATATATACCCTTTCAAATACAAAAAAAATCCAAATCGGTCTAGACGTCTTCGAATAATCGGGGAACATACAAGTACATAAAAAAAGTTTTTGATGAATTGATAACCTCCTCCTTTTTAAAAAGTCGGTGAAAATTCCTAGTTCTCGCTCAGAACTCACTTTCGTGTGTTTCGATATAATGAGAATGTACTCTACGAGAGTTACTAGGACAAGGTTGTTAACGCTAACAGTACTCGTAACTATATCTTCTTGTTTCTCACATCTATGATGAGGTAAACTCTAAGACCAACTTTTCCAGCATAGCTAAAACTTTACAATGATCTTAAAATGTTGTTATAATTAACGTGAGATAAATTTACTTTGAATATTTTATATGGTTTCCTCACATCGGAAGCGCAAAAAGAGCATTCTAAACTTTAAGGCACCTTGCTCACTGAACGGCAACGACGACCACGACCAGTAGCCACAACAACCAGACAAACTAAATAAACCATATGAATGTCACGCATTTGGCCGCAAGTTGGCCGTTGCGGCCACTGGTTGAAAACGAAACCGTAACGGAAAATTGGCAAATGCCAACCCTACTTGCTTTGATGATAGTCATTGGATTTGGCTAAAAAAAGTTGGAGTTAGGATCATAATATTATTTCATATCAATATTATGGCTCAAAAGGGAGTACAATTACATATACTTATTTATTTATTTAAGGTTAGCACACAATCTTATAATTTGATTGATTACAATGGTTCACGCTAATGCATTATCTACCAGTTTACTTATGCATGCGTTTGCTGCTATTGCCATGTGCTTTTCAGCAGAGTAGAATAGGACCACTCCATGTCTTTCCGTGGATGTGGTAGAAGGCGACTTAGGAAATACAGTAAAGCTAACCAAAGCTTATAAACATCAATGAGACCTTAATTAATGCTTACAGAAATTAACGTGAAGCATACCTTATTTATTTATTTGCACTGACTTTTGTCTTGGGTTGCACCGAACGTGGTCTCAGCCTGACTGAAGCAGCGATGTTAGGTCGCCTCTTGCCCGGTGTGATCTTCGTCCACATTTTTTTCGAACTACCGTCACACACTACACTCACAGTGTCCCCATTCTGTAACGCAGCCGTATTCTAGTAGTTTCGATTGTGCACCATACCGGGAAGGGTTGTGTTTTGTTAATTACTGGATTCTACGCTGCTGACAATTAGACCCTCCGCCCACGACGACTTTTTGACGCACGTTTCGTAAACGCGCGACAGCATCGCTACTAAAGCGCGTTAGTCGCATTTGCAATGTGCTACAGCATCGTGACTGCAGCGATGCAAACGCGCGACCGTGTCGGACGACATTGGGGAAAGAACGGAGGGAGGGTAGCGCGTGACGAAAACGGAGTGACTAAATCGCGTTTGCATCGCGATAGAAGCGCGATAGAAGCGCGACAGTATCGCGACTAAATCGTGTTTACGTGGACGAGGGTACGTTACACAGCTTGCGACCGCATCGCGGCTGTATCGATGCGAACGCGCGACAGAATCACTACAAAAAGTCGCCGTGGCCGAGGGGCCTTAAAGGACATCGCACTAAGGAACCTTAGACTTGGCACGACTTTGTCTAGATTTCATTACTTTTTAGAGATAAACAAACAGCTCCATCGAGACTTGGCTAGTTTTTTACAGAATATTTTTGGTGGAATTTCACTTCTTTTTGTAGAAACGTGGGCTCGTAATTGGTTGGTCTCTTGTGTTTTCTAATCAGGGTCACCAGTACTCCAGATCTTCGATTATCCTAGTTTTATAGTTTTCCCTTTATGTGGCCATTAAACCCTCACTCTGTACCAAATTTCAGCTTTAAAACTAGTACTTACCAGAGTTTATGGGAAGTAACTACTAGTTCTATTCTGATGATCATGAGTGAGTGATTGAGTGTCATAAATGCGAAACTTTGCTTTCGCTTAACTTCGGAACATAATGACCTACAGACTTGAAATTTTGGATTTTAAGTATGTGATTATAGCTTACTGGATGACGAAAATTTCTGCGTTCTGGTCTTATCCAGAGGTTCTTAAATAGGGGCCTGAAAATGCGGCGAAATGGTTCCAGTAAAGGATGGTACGGCAGTGTTTGCTTCGCGCTCGACTTGGCGGGGGCACTGCCGTGCCCCCAGATCTAAGGGGGGACACCTCAAATTTTAACTTTGTATTAGATTATCTCAAGACTGGGGGGTTTGATCTACATAGTTTCAAAGCAGTTTTTGTTGCATTTTAAAAGACCTTTTCAACGATACCCCAAACGTTGGGGTTAGTCCAATTTTTTTTTTAAATTCACTTTTCGTTGTATGGGAGAAACTTGATCTGAAAACAATCATTTTTTTATAATTTTAAAAACCAACTTTTGTAACTTTAATATCTATCTCTCCACCAATTTTCGTGACAATCGGTGCAGTAGCGGCGGAGTACGAGCCCGGACGGACAGACAGACGGATGGACGGACGGACGGACGGATATGACGAAACTATAAGAGTTCCTTGTGGACTACGGAACCCTAAAAAGGTATGTATCGCGTGAATTCCCGTATGCATTAATTTAGTAATGATGCAACGCGATAGTTTTAATTTTATACATGTTGAAAAGCTTTCGACGTGCTATCACGTCGAGCCAATCAATAGACATTCGAAGGACTATCTTTGCAATGACTTTTCGGTGACTTTTAATACATACTTACATATATTTAAACCTATATTACCTACCTTTCGCAGGTTTGCTAGTAATTTGTGTGCTGCCATCTATGTGAGCATATGGTACTAATATGTATTTAGTCTACAAGTTTGCTATTTACGTGCCTTTAGTTTCTATGACGTTGGCATGGCACCCACTGGTTATAATAATAAGTAGTTAAACTGTTTCTAGTAAACAAAAATTTTAACATTGAAAATGCCATACCTAGCACAGAATTTTGTTAGTATTTTCTATAGATAAAATTAATTTCATAAAAGCCATACGCTTCTTAAATATTTACAAACCCATCCAAACTTAGAATGCTTTAGCCTACGCTTAATTTGTTATTTATTTAGAACATTTGAATTTACCAACTCTGAATGCTTAAAAACAGTTTATTCAATCATAACACCGCGCCCACAGTTAGAAATATTCTAGAGATTATTTTCAAACTAACTAGTTCTTGCTCGCGATTTCGTCCGTATACGGACTTTATATAAATGGCACATAACTTTTTTATTTATGATCTAATTTAAATGAAACAAACTCTAAATTTTAAGTGAAGCTTAACAATACACTATTGAAAACCGTACCCAAATCAGTGCACAAACGCACAGATAAACATAAAAATTCTGACAATTATTGTGTTGATAAGGATCCTACTTAATAAAATTCTTTCTTATATATCTTTCGTATACAGACAGAGATCAGTTACATTTTTATATGTATAGGTATAGATAAAATTGCTCCCACAGTCTGAGAATATTCTCAAAATATCACCTGAGCTCCGAATTCTTCAGTTTTGAAAAATTAAACATTTTTCCATAACTGAACATGTCTGTCTAGAACCAATTGAAAAAACTAGATTAATGGCTGATTCTTAACTTCCTAGCTTTATTTAAGGAAATTAGTATATACTATGTGGTGACCTCTACGCCACTACGAGGAACTACAACCACAAGAGCGAAACAACAACATAGTTTACAAGACGCATACGAGATGGCGCTGGCAGTATCCTACATCTCGATATGAGAGTTCTGGTTGCAACTTAACAAATATATACATTCTCCGAGTTCCCCTCGAAATAACATAGCTGGCGGGAAGATCTTCCCTTTTTGGCTGTCGAACAATGCACCTCTATCCCACTACAACTACAGTAACATAATATTTTTACGAAACTTTCTGCTGGCAAAAAAATTGCTGCTAATTTGGGAAGAACTTAAATTTATCAATGTCAAAGTCGAGGTTTGTCGCTAAAACAGAGCAGATGTTTACTTTGCTCTCGAGCTCTACGCTTACCGATAGTCGTATATGTCTCAGAAAGCACCTTTATCACGCTTATCTTCTATACGTACGCGAACTATAAATCGCAACATGTCCAAGTGAGCTTATCCGCGTAGTGATACTGGGAACGGCATAAAACTTTCAGATAGATATTTCGGAACTATAGAGGCGGCAAACGAACTTAGTTTGGGACCTACATCTAATAATGATAGTTGTTATTATCTTTTGTAATAACTTGTTATTGGGATCAAATATTGCGAGTCGATTTTTAATTGCATATGCATATGTAATTAATAACTATGCTCAAAATAATATCTAAATTAAAAATATGGGATGTAAAATTTCGCCAAGAGTGAGATAACTCAGCGTGAGTTCGAATCTCACTCAACATTTTTTACCTGACGTTTGTACCGTAAGTCACGCTCACGGTGCACAATTGGAAGTGCACTCACGGTACAAACGTGAGGAACGTGAATTTGAATCTTACTCTTGGCGAAATTTTTCGTCATATATTTTTAATTTAGATGCATCTATGTAACTTTAGGTACTCACGGAAGTGGGTAGTAGAACGGAAGCTCACCCCCTCCCGCAAGATGCCGTTCCGAGTGTCCCCCGCAAATCGATATAATATGGATAGATATGAAATGATTTCGGTTCGTCGCTAAGAATCTGATCATACAACAACTGATTTCCAATAAATGAATGGTAAAATTAGTCGATCTACGATGCGCTGCTGCCACCGTTTCACTCACACATGGAGTGCTATTTTTCATTTAGGGACTCAGCGAAACACAAAACGTGTAGTTTTCCAACACACCACTCGCGTTCCGACGCATTGCATCGTATTTTTGATACCATCGTGTGAGCGATAAGTAATATTGTGTTACGCAGAAAATATCATAAATTTGTCAATTCTTTATAAAAATTTCAACAAAAATAAAAAAGCAGCGTGAATCGGAACTGATTCTCCATGGAACGTTTCTTTGACATTTGTACGCTACAAATGTCAAAATTACGAGTGGTCTCAGGTCTAGACCACTAGACCAATCCTTCGCATATCATACGATCAATTCAAAAATGCGCCCATTTGGAAACACTCGCGCAAATCATTCGTAATGTGAGTCCCTGAATGAAAAATAGCACTCATGGACGCGTGTGTATGAACGTTGTAGTGTATCTTTGTGTATCTATGGTTAAGTGTCTCTATGGTTGTTTGATAATTTTGCTCTCACTAAACTAAATGTATCAAGCTTCACAACTATAACAAAGCATCAGACAGATGGTATATTACGTACTCCAATGGACCTTTTTAGTTGTATATACCTACAAGTTTATTTGCTAAACTAATTTTGTTCACTCCTAATAAATTTTTAACGGCTGAACCAATTTTCATGAAGACCCATCCACAAGGTGGTCAAACGACCTGACCAAGGTCGCTGGAAAGCACAGGATGCAGGCCGCTCTAGATTGGTCATTTTGGAAATCCATGGGAGAGGCCTATGTCCAGCAGTGGACGTTATGCGGCTGAAATGATGATGATGATCTCGACATTCTCGACAAAATTTTCGATTAAAAAAACGCATCGAAATCGGTCCATTCGTTTAGGAGCAACGATACCACAGATATACAGACACGTCAAATTTATACCCTTCTTTTTCATCGGGGGTTAAACAATCAATTATCCAGGATATTTTCTGTAGTACCATATGCAAATTTTTAAGCAAGCTCATCCCGTAACACTAATTACTTACTAAATTACTTCTATGTTTCTTTTTTTAGGGATCCGTACCCAAAGGGTGCAAACGGGACCCTATTACTGTGACTCCGCTGTCTGTCCGTCTGTCCGTCTGTCTGTCCGTCTGTCTGTCCGTCTGTCACAGGGCTCTATCTCTTGAACCTTAATAGCTACCACTTGAAATTTTCACCGATTATGTATTACTGTGGCTGATATAACAACAAATACTAAAAATAAAAAATAGTTAACAATTAAAGGGGGTCGTCATACAAGAAACGTGTTTTTTTTCAGCGTTTTTAACTTGATCTTTATAATGGCATTAATTAGATACTTGAAATTTTCAACAATTATGTATTACTATTACCACAATAACAACAAATACTAAAAATAAAATAAAATTAAAAATTAAAGGGGGTCGTTATACAAGAAACGTGTTTCTTCAGCGTTTTAAAACATTCTACGGTGGTACGGAACCCTTCATGTACGAGTCCGACTCGCACTTGCCCGTTTATTTTATTTGTCTGTTTGGTATTTCCGAGGAAGTAATCTAAGGAAACTTGATTGGTTTATGAGTTACTTATGTTTTATTAATATTGTCTATCTGTAACTGTTTGTTTCCCAAATAAAATAAAATAAAAATAAAAATAAAAAAATCTGATTAGTCAACCGTGAATTTGGGAAGTCGAGGATTTGTAGGAAGTCTTGCGTTGCGCATGTTTTCAGGGTTCTCCTGTTTCCATTGGCTTTTTTCTTTCAAGCCCCTTGCACGTGAGGGTTTTATGGACTGGTGTAGTAGTTTTCATTCGATCCAGCCAAGCTCGTTAAGGTAGTGGAGCAATGCAGAGGGTGAGTTGCAAGCCTCCACCAACGTACTAGGAGATCCCAGGCACTCCTCTCGTTGATGCAACGCACGGAAACTCCAGTATCACGTGCTTAGCTGTTTCTTCTGTTACCATACATACAGCCTCTACGTAGAGAACTTCGGTTTTGTTTTAAGGGTACGCACGTACGTTACAAATAAAAAACTGAATAAAGATAAAGTGCTTTTATTCGTTACAGAATTTATACAGACTCCGCCAAATACATACAAACATTAACAATTCTGAGAGAGAAATTAATTTACATCGATTCCTATAGATGCCAATCTCCTATTGCGAACAAGGTATACAATAGGATGAAATCATCGACGAATCACCCGTGTTCCCAATCCACCAAAGCATTAAAAACGTATCTTATAACAGCCTAGGCTTTCCTTATAAGTATTAAATATTAAATAATATATATCTATATAATATATCTATATATAATATATAGGACAAATCATGCTGATTGAGCTAGCCCCAAAGTAAGTTTAAACTTGTGTGAGGTATGTCATAACTCAACGATACTATATTTTATAATAAATACATAGAACACCCAAGACAATTTGAAAAAGGCTATTTTCCAACTTGCTCTGGCTGGGGATCGAACCTAAAATCTCCGGAGTGGCGAACTGGCGTGATAACCACTAGGCCATGGAGGTCGAAGAGTGACAATATTGTCACGAGTTAAAGCTTTTTTACAATAAGAATACAAACAACCTTTAAGTTTTTTGAAAAATCGGTACCGACCAAAACTGCAAAGTTATTAGTTTTACAGGCGACGTATTCTATTATTTTTATACAAGTAAGGAGCATATTTTGAAGGCAAATTAATTTGTATTTACATTACATACATCTTGCGGTGCTGCGTTCTGTCTGCATAGGGCCACAAGACTCAGGGGCTCTATCATCCCCATTAGCGATAAAGACGTGATAGTATATCTCTATATGTATAACACACTTAGTGCTTTGTATTTTATAAATGTAAAATAAACCTGCGATCATGAGTTCTAAGACACCCGGGTTCCTACTCTCAAAACAATTGAATTTTTCAAATTTATCGTCATATTACGAGAAATTACAGAAAGATATCGTGCAAGTTTTAAGAGTAAGCACCCAGTGGTTGATTCGTCGATAGACATAATTGACTACAGTGACAAATAAAGGCAGTGACAGATGTGCGACAGAAAAACGTCTACTTTAAACGAGTATTATATTAATATCAGTCCTTACTTAATTCTAAGGTCACCTAAGAGAATTGAAATGTCACTGGACTATTATTCGTGTCTAGGGTATCTAATTAACAAATAAATACGGTAACTTAAGGCCTAAGGCAGTCGACAAAACTGGCGACACGGCTGCGTGACGTCGGTCTGTCGCGGCCCATTTTTTATTTAAATGGGGAATTACACACCAAAGCGAACGTTTCACAATTTTCCTTTTTATTTTCAGTGTTTTTTCTTAAAAATTAACACAATCCATATAACATTAGGATTGTAAAATTTGTAAGTACATTGCAATCTCATGTGTCTTCTCTATTATGTTTTATCTAACGAAGCCTTGAATAAAGCCTAAAGCGGTTATTATACTATCCAATTTGAAGGAATCCCAACTATGAAATCAGAAGATGTTATCGCAATTAGGACTGATTGGATCCGATTTAGAGTAAAAAGGACGTTCCGACCGCTCTACTTCCTTGTAATCTGTAAATTCATTCCGAAACCCAATAGGTCACAAGCAACACGTTAAACAAGAATAACCTTATAATAAAAGCAATAAAGATGTTTTTGAATGCGTCGCCGTCGGTCACGGACTTCGGTTTAGGATGCAATTTAGTAGGAACTTAACTACTCTTAAATAGAGTTTCTTAAAATTTGATAGTGTAATAACCGCCTAACCAAAGTGTTAAACCTACTTATTTAGTCACCAAAGCGGATGTACATACTCGTACTATGATCATTATAATTAATCTAACTGAACCCTTACGTCCTAATGTTTGGTATTCACAATACTTTTGTTTCAATAATTGAAATAAAATCAAAATTAGCTTTGGTGTGTAATAATCCTAGATAAATTGTTAAATGTCTAAACCGCGTTGCCCGCGTTGTGGACGTTCCCGTTGGTGTTCAGTGGAATTGTGTTGTACTCTTCATCCAGATCATCGTTTTTCCTGTGAACAATTGAAAGAAACTATTAGACATATTGGATTGCAATGGCCAGGGAAAGATTTAAATGGCGCAGACAGAAGGAGGCTTATACCCAGCAGTGGGTCTCTGAAAGCTGACGATGATGATGATGATGATTAGACATAGTATACTTATTTGAGTACCGATATTCACTCACGTAAAATATCAGCTACTGGACGACATGTTCCGACCTCATCTGGTCGAACGCAGAATACGAAGACGCTGAGCCGCACTCAGGACGTCTTTATGTATGCGCCGCGAGACACATTCGTCACGAGGAAGGCCTCTGGATGAGGTCAAGACATGTCAGGCCAGTAGCTAACTTTTTACATGAGTTATTCGTTTATCGCATATTTGTAATTGTTTAAACGCACAAGTGGATAATTAAACGCATAAAATACTACTTATCTTAAAAGAGTAGGTAGTAGTTAGGCAGTAGGCATATAAGAGGTGAGGTGATGTTTATATAAGAAAGGCATGCAGGCATTTTCATATAATAAATGAAGTAATAGAAACTAAAATAGCATGAAACTACAAATAAACATACATATCATATGTTAATCTAAAAATATAAATAATATACAATTTGAAATATATAAAATACAACTAAGATGATTCCGATAAATAGCGATCTTTTACTGGTCTATAAATATAAAATCGGTTTAAATTCACGTATCGCAGGTAATGAGTTCCTTAGACTGAATGTACCGAGAATGAGTAGAAAAAGGTAGTGGTATTGTAAAGAGAGTATTATACCTAAAGGATAGTTTTCAGGTGGGATCCGCAAGAAGAATTTGGAAAATGTAAAAAGGAGAAACGCTCTCGCTGATAGAAAAGGAATTGCTGATAGTGTAGAACGTTGAAATGTATATAGGTAGTAAAGGATAGAGGAAAATAGAAAAGACTCACATGAGGGAAGTGTAGGTCTTTAACTGCATACAAGATAACAGCGTTAGAATTTAAAGCATTTTCAAGTACTCTCCCCCTAAAAATGAATATTATTACGGATGACTCACGAGTTTAATTCCAAATTCCTTAATATTTCGGGCCAGCCTTGAAAATTGTCTCTATTGAATGAAAATTCCATCAAGTAATTAGATGGCTATTTAGACTAATCAAATGTATTAGGGTTCCTTGATGAAGATGAGGGCTTCTGAGGGAGTTAAGACATAAAATAAATATAGCACAGAAGCGGAACATATATTTACCGAAGAAGCGGCTAGTCGTAAAACGTTTCAAGGGTTATTGCTTTTATTTTCCACTTCGTATTGATAATATCTTACGAAAAGTAAAAGCCGGAGAGCGCTGTCCTGGTTCTAAAGTAGCACAACTAAGAATGCAACGGGGATCGCGCTAAGATGCGAAAATAGAAGTGGAGCAAAACACAAAACTTTACTACTAATAAATTTACTAACATCATTGACATCTATTGTATAATGTAAATAAATTATTCAACATTGTTTTCAAACCATAGACCTACTTAAAACTGGTGTTAGGAGATGTCAAGAAAATCATGTTAGGTAGCGTTACTCCAAAAACGTCAAATGCGAGTGCGTTGCTATGCCCGAAATGCATCCTGCACATATATTGCAAGACCTATATGAGGCTAATGACCGAGGAGTCGCTGTTGCCAAACACTAGTCAGGTTCGATATAATTAAATTAATAACCTTTCAATTCGAGAAGAAGTTACAGAATACTTTCAAAAATCTTTTTTTTTTATATCATAGGACGGCAAACGAACAAGCGGGTCACCAGATGGTAAGTGATCACCGCTGCCCATGGACAACTGCAACAAGAGCGTTACCGGCCTTTCAGGGCCCTCCCCAGAGGGGGGAGGGAGAGGTGGGCTCCGGCTCACTCACTCACCGAACGAAACATAGAAGCGGTGAAGCTACTACTCACACGTGAATTTTCATTGAGAGTGTGGTACTTCCCCGGACGAGCCGACCCATTCATGCTACTAGCAAAACAGAGTTTTTCGGTAGCGTGGCTCTACCACAACTAAATCTGAAGCTATGCTTCTGAAATTAGCACGACATCAACACGTAAGTCAAGCGATACGAAATGATGAAAGTCTAATTTTGTTTTACGTTGTAATGCGACAATACCTACTATCGGACGACAGAAGGACGACAGTCATGCTTTTTTACGAAGCCCATTGAATCTCAATCAGAAGATGTACAACATCTCTACTCTCCTTATTTCGTAAAGCAGTATCTAAGATCGGACGGGAATACTTATTAAGTAATTAAATTATGGTCATTACCAAGTTTGCTACGGCCGAAGTTCGTGTTGTTTCTCCTAATTAGTTATATCATTGTTATCTCCTGCCATGTTGAACTCAAATGTTTGTTTATTAAAGTCCCGTGTTCATAATTTGAAGCTAATGGCATTTCTAAGTTGTTTAATTAGTTACAATTCTTTGGCGACCAAAATTAAGGCCGTACCTGAATTTTCCGGGGTCCAGTGCTGCCCCCATTTAAAATAAATAATTTTAAAGAAAACGGAGACATCATTTAAAATTTTGTTACTACCAAGTCCTAGATAACCCTTCAAACTATTTTGTGAACTACTGCTTACAGTTTATAATGAGACCGTTAAGCTTTACTACGCACATTTGCCAAAAGTGGCCGTTTTTCGCAAATATGCGTAGTAAAGATTAACGTTCTCACTTTAAACTGTAAACAGTAGTTCTTAAAAAAACTTTGAAATGTTATTTACGGCTTGGTAGTAACAAAATTTTAAATGATGTCTTCGTTTTCTTTGAAATGATTTATTTCAAATGGGGGCAGCACTGGACCCCGGAAAATTCAGGTAAGGCCTTAATAAGTTTCTTTTGGCGTTTCTTCTGAGTAGTGATCGTTCAGAAATGAAAGGACTTGAGAACTTTGTTCTTAGTCCTTTAGTCGCCTCTTACGACATCCAGCAGAACCACATTGGCCCATTTGTTCTGCTGCAGCACCCACACACATCATCATCATCAACAGGTATATTTTTTTTAGTCTCCACTGCAGGAGCACGACCCTCTCTGTACTACCAGAGCCATATATTAGTCAGAGCAGCCAGAAATTTTAACCTACACTCTCCACGCTGGCCAGACGGGTTGGATAGGACATGCAATTTATTAATACAAACTATCTTATTACTTTAAACGAGCAACTCGTGTATTTTGTATTGTATTGGATCTCGGAAACGGTTACAACGATTTTGATGAAATTTGGTAGGTATGTAGAGTGATTCGGGGTCGAAAAAAATTGATCTAGCCAGGTGTCATTTATAGAGAACCTCGTTTTTACGGTGCTTTCCACTAAGCAAAGCTCGGTCGCCCAGGTACTTATGTGTCAAATGTGGTTTAAGTGCATAGTTTTTTTTTTTTTGTATTGTATAGGTATCAACAAATTATCGATCAAAAGATGGAGTCCTATTTTGGGCCGGAAACCAGGTAACGCAGTTTAATAAAATAAAAATTCATCCTAAATCCTAAAATTTAATAAAATAAATTAAACATAAAGTTTTATCCTTTTCAAATCATTACGTCCAAAAGCAATTTATTGTGTGGTTTTTTAATGACACCCAATTGTGTCCGAAGGGAAATCTGAATTTATTCAGGGACGCGAGCGTGCAGGGGCGCATAACCCTTGGAACCGCAGAACGGCTGCGGCGATATTGAATGGGAATTCCTGATGCATGGCCACGTGTCTCACGTGGGATGGAAATTAAACAATTTATGACATATATTTTTTTTACCTTAGATAGAGAAGTGTTTTCAAATTACTCGAAAAAAGAATCTCCTTATCTCAGAGTATTTCCGGTTGGTTACTTTTACATTCTTCTACGAGAACAAGTGAAGAAGAAAAATATTTTATTAGCAGCTGCCCCTACTTAACAGCAGCCCTCCTTGGGAATATATTTGTGGGAAATGTTTTACAACAACCTTTTTTGTAAACGAAGTTGTAGCACGAGATGTTTATGCTTAGGCCTTTAGTCGCATCTTACGACACCGATAAGAAGACCTACAATTAATACAGATTTCCCTTTTGACACAATTGGGTAATTGTGTCAAAAGTAAAATCTGAATTTATTCAGGGACGACGGGCGAGCAGGGGTGCATAACCCTTGAAACCGCAAGAATAGCTGACATATTTTTTCGTGTAGGTAGATACACGTTTACGAGAGTTAGCTATTAACCGTCGTGCCCGACCAGCTGCACGAAACACGACCTGTACATGACGTCGAAAAGTGGCATAAGAGTGGCGACTTACTGAAGGGACAAAATATAATGTGAAAGAAGAAGAAAAAGCTATTAACACGCTCAATAAGAAGAAGTTCAGTGAAACATTCTCTCTTAGAATCTACCCAGCAGCATAAGGATACAAATTCAGAATACGACACTTAAGTACAGTTAAGAGCACTTGAACCGCACGAAACTAAATAATAACTTATTGCTAGCTGCAGCCAGCAGCTTTGTCAGAAGCTCTGAGATAATTGACTCAGCGTCCAGAGAGCAATTTAACTGGGCTCAACTCAGCTCAACTTAAACCCGGATTAAGAACTAAATGTCTAGCTTCAAATTCTTTTATCTGCAGAACGATTTGTCTAGTCATTGTGGTGATAAGTTTTGTAGTTCTCGAATTAAATTTTAATTTATAAAAGTTACTGTTCGTTTGTAGATATCTATGGCTATGCTATTATATGAGAACTTTGGAATTGAAGACATTCTCGCCACGTCCCTGCCTCCATCATATCCAGTGAGCCTTGTGCCTTAGCTGGACTGTTTCGGAGGCCCAAGAGCATTTTTCAGTTTTTTCTTCTCCAAAGATATGCATGACACCCAAGGATGCCCAAGACCGTGCAAAGTAGATAAAAAGCGGAAAACAATTAATCTTGTGATTCTGTGAAAACAGTAGACCTCGCCAGCTCCTCTAACCATGCAATAATCGACACTTTCCCCTTTCCCCTGGCTTAGCAAAGCCATTTCAGTGAAATCCGTCAATATACAATATGGAAGGGAAATACCCGTAATTAATCGAACCATGGGCTATACTAGATCACTAAAGTATAATAAAATTAAAAATGTACAAATATACAAATCCATACAAATCGCCCGGGCGGCTGCACACTTTTTTTATGGAAATGCTGTTATGGCTGTTATTTTAATTTCATTATACTATAATGATCTACGAGTAATATAGACCGTGGTTCGATTTATAACGGGTATGTCCCTTCCACGTTGTATAACGCTACAGTAAACTTCCCTCTTTTTCCTCCGTCCACTCCATTTTGGATTTTTTTTGCATGTCTTGTGTAGAATAAGTCCTAAGTGAGCCTCTCAAATTTTATTGAGATCCGTCAAAAAATAACGCTACATGAAAGTTACCATCGTTTCCCCCTATTTCTCCCCCAATTAAAAATCAGGATCGATTAAAAAAAGTTAATAAATCAAGAAATTTGTGTGCCAATGTTTGTCCAAATTGGTTGGAAAATGCGACCTGTAGGCGAGAACTGACAGACAGATAAATGCATTTTTGGGCAAACTCGAAACTGAGACGCTTCGCTCGCTCGGTCTATGATTTGGTTGTAGATTCGACCGGCCAGAATCGGAACTTTACTTTTATGCATATTACTTTTTAGGGTTCCGTACCCAAAAGGTACAAACGGGACCCTATTACTGAGACTCCGCTGTCTGTCCGTCTATCTGTCCGTCTGTCACAGGGCTCTATCTCTTGAACCGTAATACCGCTACCGTAAACCGCTGGACACTAAAACACTTGCACATTTTTTATGTTTTCCAATAGTGTGTGGAGTCTAGAACAAAATGTATGGGCAGGGTGCCTTCCGGCGGGCGTCCGAAATATTCTGACAGAAAGATTCTGATAATATGCGGCCGCCCTAATAGTAACTACCATCATTCTAGTTGGAAATAAACCTCAAATACTACATACCTACATTATAATGGCATATGTGTGTGAAGCCGGATATGAAGGAGATGGAGTAGTAAAAATATGGTAAATGATAGAAAATAATGGAGAGAGTTGACATACTCGTACAGAGCCGTAGCAACAAGGCTGTAATTAAAATTGGCGTGTGACGGGAATTCGTGCTGTGATGCTACCGCCATGTATTAAATTCAGCAAGCTCTATGGATTTACTAAATCTATGTTAATCTATACGAGAACATAGTATTTTTATTTTCATGTTGATAATTTTTTTGTAGATAATTAAGGTCTTCTTTTAAGAAAAAGAAGAGGAACATTTAAAAAAAGATATTAATAATACATGCATGGTTTTATTCACTAAGATTTATCAACACAGTGAAGTAAATAGTATAGGCATTGAAAGTAAATGAATGACTAACCACTGAAAGGGCACTAAAATGTCCTCTTGAACAACATACGACGTACCCTTTCAGTATTTAGAAATTCAAGTAAACTTTGTTCAAATAGGTACGTACGTGCGCTATTTGCTACATTGCCAAATTCAACATCATTCCCATTGGAAATAAACTCAAATACTACATACATACATTTTAATGGCATGCAGTGCAGTAAAACTCTAATTAAAATTCGCAGTCTGGCGGGAATTCATACGCGTCCAGAGGTTATTTTAGCAAATTGCAATTAGTGTAGTGATGCTACCGGCCCGTGACGTCGTGTATTAAATGTCGCAAGCTCTATGGATTACTAAGTCTATGTTACGTGTACGTATATATGAGAACATAGATGTATTTTACCTGTATAATAATGATATTAATTGTGAAGGTAGATCCAATTTCTAAGAAATTGAAGGTATAGAATATCCCTATATAATGGGGCAGAAAGAGCACTTTGAGTGTTGCGGCTCTAAGCAGACAGAGCCCAGGGCTGCAAAAACTTGTATAACAACTTAATTTAAAGCTAAATTATGTCTACGTGATCCAGTGAACGACACACGAAATGTTTAAAAAATATGCTGTCCATAGAAACATGGTTAAAATGGTTGGCTAAATTGCAAAATATTGATTGCGAGTATATTAGATACAAGAAAATTTAGATTCTCATCGTTGTTTTTTTTAAATAATGTAAGTTCAAATCAGAGCGCCACTGTGGCGCTAAAAGTGGCAACGTTCTGAAGGAATTTAAATTTTGAGCCAGCGACATGAAAAGTAGAAGAGCACCACTAGCAATCGTGTATCCTTAAGACTCAAGGACTCTACATTTTCCTAAATATAAGCTCAGAATTAATATAAGTAGGTACTAACGTATCAGTTCCTTGGCAGGATATCAAATTACAATATAAAAAATATGAAATAATTTGCTTCGGCTATCAGATCTGCTACGATCGATCTCAGGTAGTTTTGGGGGTACGAGGTGGAGTCGCGAAATTATCCTCTTGGAATCTTGCCCTGAAGCAAATAAAAAAAACTTATGTAACCAATGCGTTAAGGGAGCCTGGTCGCTGATAAATCATCATCATTTCAGCCGCAAGACGTTCGCATTTGGACATAGGCCTCCTACCAAAATTATCGATCTTTAAATCTTGAATTTTAGGACGGACAATGGTTCAATGACGTTCCAATCAAATCAAATCATTTATTGCTTCCTTAATGTATCATACAGGTCTTTGTTAACAAAATAAGTACCAATTAAGGACCCTGACGGGCGCTGCAATGGGAGAAGGGCCACATTTTTGTCAAATCTATGTTATTTGTTGATATCGTTGATATCATCATCAGGTCTTTTTAGGGTTCCGTACCCGACGGGTGCAAACGGGACCCTATTACTGAGACTACGCTGTCTGTCCGTCTGTCTGTCTGTCCGTCTGTCACAGGGCTCTATCTCTTGAACCGTAATAGCTAGACACCTAAAATTTTTTTACCGATTATGTATTACTGTGGCCGCTACAACAACAAATAAAAAAAAGTTAAAAATGAAAGTGGGTCGTCATACAAAAAACGTGTTTTTTTCAGCGTTTTTAACTAGATCTTTATAATGGCATTAACTAGATAATTAAAATTTTCACAGATTATGTATGACTATGGCCGCTATAACAACAAACACTAAAAATAAAAAAAGTTAAAAATTAAATGGGGTCGTCATACAAGAAACGTGTTTCTTCAGCGTTTTAAAACATTGTACGGTGTTATGGAACCCTTCATGTATGAGTCCGACTTGCACTTGCCCGTTTATTTAGTCTCCACTGCAGGAGCACGACTATGTCTGTACTACCAGAGCCATACATTTATTTTGCCACGCTTTCATATCATTTATACGTTTTATACATGGACGACCAAATACGTAGAGACTAACAATCTTCATACTTTGAAGCGTAATTCTATTTTAATTTAAAAATGTGGTACTAGTTCGAAAGAAGGTAGTTTCATATACCGCTTAATTTGGGGAAGATGGCGGCGTTCATTTTCTAGAAACAAACAAGCGCCATCTCTGTTTTTTGTGGATACCGTCAGCCAAGTACCCAGCATCCTTTGTATGGCTAGCGGGCGAGATAGTAGTGAAATCTAGAAATAATACAGGATATTGGCTTTCTAGTAGAGTGCGCTTTTTTGTAAGGGGTTTGCAGTCCTATTGTATTTATTAGTCCATGGTTTTATATTATTAAACGAAATCTGGAAAGTCCGCTTAAATGTAAAAAGTTACGTTAACTTTAGACACAACAAGTCGACCCAGATATTTCTTAACATGCCCTGAAATGATAATAAACGGGGATATAAAACAATAATATAATATCTATGTGAGATGTCAACTGGCGAAACACCTTTACTTATTAATAGAAGGACAATTTTATTTCTTTGACCATTTTTTTTATATTTTTCTTCTTATTTCGATATAAAAGATAAAAAAAAGATTATATTCTTTTTTTTAATGAAAGGAGCCTCCCCGATTGACGTATTGAATCCCCCTATACGTCCGGCGCACCCTGGGCAACCCGCGAGGACAGTCGAGTCGGTAACGCAGATTGGCTGATCCTTTCACTACGAAATGGCTAATAAAAAAACTTTTTTAACTAATTATACTAGTATTGTTTTTCATTTACAAACTATAATCAAACCTTAACGTTTTAAAAATTAGAATCGCGGTATCTGTGACCCCACCCTCAAATCGCTCAATAATAGTTAACAAATCAACGCTAATGGCTCCACTTCCTTTGCTTCTATTGTTGGCTCACGGCGTCAAAGCATACCACTGGGAAATTTATCAATAGAATATTTTCAAGTCAAAATCTCCAGGAATCATGACAGTACACGATGCGCCTAGCATATATTTAATTATCTTTTCTACCTACACAGAACGAAAGTAGCCTAATGACCATGGTCTATGTGCGAGTATATCTGCCCCGTAAGAAATAAAGTCGTGACTAGTCTGTAGGTATTTATATTTCATATCTTGCATCAAAAACATAACATAACCTACCTATTTTAATTTGGACTTGCATTATAAATTTAGATTATATATTTTCACTTAGCTATATCATAAAATATGTAGTATATTTGTATGTCTACTACTTAAATTATTTATTTATTTTTAAACTTTATTGTTTAACAATGAAATTGTCTTACAATTGGCAGTCTCCCAGTCAACCATAGGGATAAACAGATAATTCGTCGCGGCGCAAAATAATGAAATAATAACATACTTATAACATACCAAATAATACACATACATACATATATACTCATAATAAAGATATATATACGCATACATATAAAATAGATATACATATATATAAATAATTAAATAAATACAAATACATACATACCTACAATGAATGATGATGTAGATAAGAAAATGAGACTATTTTAGAAGATGACAGTGTACTCTTCTCTTGAAGGAAAATTTTGTGGAAATTTCTTTGATATACCATATACCTATATATATTGCTTATAAATGGCGACTTTAAACGATTTGTCTGTTGTTTTACCACCAGCCGCCTGCCAGACATCAGTATTATTTCGTCGCTGTAAAAGGACCCCCACCCTGAAATCACTTCGCGCGATTCAAATGATCTAACGGAATGCCTTCCTGTGTCGACGTGATTTTGAAAGCAAACCGGAGTGAATGCATATACTGTTATTATACTGGAGCCAGAACAGTGTGTTATTCGAAACTGCGGTACAAAAAACTTCTTCTAAAACGCACAGTATTTTCCTAGATGTTTCAAGGAAAGATATAACTTGCATTTTCTTGTGATTTTTACGTCGCTATAAAAGGAGACTCTATCCTAGGATTGGTTTTGGTCTACCCTTTGGGTTGCGGAGGTCACACGGCAGTGGCTTTGTGTAAAAACCAGTAACCTCGTCTAATCACCTAGGTTAGGTAGCGGACCCCGGGCTCTGAAGCGTAACAGCTGATGATTCAACCGGAAATACGCTCGAATGATGATGATAAAAAGAGACCCTGAATCACTTCGTGCGGTTCAAATCATCGCTAACGGAGCGGCGTCCTATGTCTACGCATGTTGAAAGCAAATCCGAGGAAATGCTTATACTTACTGTTAAAATGCATATATACGAGTAAGTACTGTTCTTACACTGGAGCCAGAATATAGTGTGTCATTCGAAATTGCGGTACAAAAAAACATCTTAAACACACAATATTTTCCCAATTTTTTCAAGGAAAGATATTAAAAGCGCATTTTCTTGTGATTTTTACGTCGCTATAAAAGGAGCCACACCCTGAAATCACTTCGTGCGGTTCAAATCATCGCTAATGGAGCGCCTTCCTGTGTGGACGCGATGTTGAAAGCAAACCAGACACAGGGAATTAAAATACTGTTATTATAGTCATAAGTCAGAATAGGTGTCCTTCAGCACTAAGGCATAAAAAAAATCTGTTTCTTCACTTCAAAGATGTATTAGCCAAATATAATACAAACTATAAACCATAGAGAAATAAGATACTCGTAAGCCAAGCCGTTTGGTTTCCAGCAGAGTAGAATAGGACCACTCCATCTCTTCCTGTGGATGTCGTAAGAGGCGACTAAACGCCTTAGCACAAACATCTCGTGCTACAATTGCATTCCCAAGGAGGGTTAACGTCGAGCGGCGGCCGGTTTTAAAACTTTTTGCACAAATACATTCCCAAAGTGGGTTGACGTCAGGCAGGCGGCCGGTCGTAAAACTATAGCCAAATCATTTAAACTGTTCCGGCTATTTCTTCTCCATTTTGCAAGGTCTTTGGGTGTATCCTTGGGTGACCATTGACATGCATGTTTTTATTTGGAGAAGAAAAAGAAGGAAAGCGCACCCCGGGCTCCGAAGCAGTACAGCTGAGGATGCAACCGGGAACGCGCTTAGACGAAGAAGAAGAAATAAGATAAGCCAAGCATTAGCCTAATGTAAGAACATCGATAGAGGTAAAACTTTTTGCACACAGGCCGGTTGTAAAACTACCGCCAAATTGTTTAAATGGTCACAACATTTTCTTCTCTACATATCATTGTCTTCTCTTCTGGCTTCCGGTGGAGGAAAACATTGTTAAGCACTGCACACTAGTGACTATTAATGTTTACTAGTGTTTGAAATGAAGAAGGCGATGGCAGACCACTCCATTATTTCGGCCGAAATTCGTCATTGTGTGCGTTCCTTTCCATACAATGACTACTAAGGTCGAGAGAATTCAAAAATAGGTATTTGTAAAATCTATTGCTGTCGCGCTGTGCCAACTAGTGATGTGCCGTTCCCGTTTCCCAGATTTCCGGAACGTTCCCGGGAATGTACCCAAATAATGGAAATGTCAGGGAGTTGTAATTAAATAAAATTACAACTTTCCCTGACATTTCCATCAGACACATTTTTTTATCACTTTAAATATATTTTACGAACGTAAATGCATCACTTGATATGGTTATAATACAAATACATATATCCAATATTCCGTAACATTCCCTAGAAATACGGGAACGTTACCAAATTCCGTTTCCGGGAACGCACAACACTAGTGCCAACTGCAGGATCGCAAAATACCTATTAAAAAGTACACAAAATCAACGTTTCGTACTCCCCTGATTTTTCCCTTTAAACTTAACCGATTTAATTTCTTTTTTAATTAAAAATTAAACAAAAGCTATGGCTGTGTTCCTGTGTTTTCTTTTTATAATATAACCTCGTAAAAGTTTGCTAGATGTTTGAACAGAGTCAAAAATCTTACCAATTTTTTAGGTTTATGAACGTTCTCTTTAAATAATTAAATTATTAAAAAACAGAAAACAAAGGGATGTATTAGCACATCCCTATGTTTTCTGTTTTTTATTATTGTTATTTTATATACATAGATTTTTTTGGAAACAAATCATTGCTCTATATGCACTATCTGGCGAGAAATCAGGGACTACAATTGTATGGAAATACGGCCCATCGATTTCCTCTTAAATGTATAAAAAGACTGACTTAAAATGTAGCTCCGCTCCTCTATACGCTAATAACACACCCTAAAGTAGGTCATGATCGTATCCGACGTAATGTGTATGCACACTAAACTGCACAGTATACGTACATACATACAACACATATATGTTCGTATATGCAGAGAATGGGCAGAGGATCAGGGTACGCATGAATCGTTTATGAGAAAGTGGGAAATGGGGTTGTGGATTTTTTTTCTGTAGGTTTCCTGCAATGGTTTAAAGTATACAAAATATGTGCAAATATATGTTAAGTTGACTGACTTATTTTTGCAAGTATGTATGGGCGAAGGATTAAGGTACGTAAGTACATAGTATCTCAATGTGCAATGTGGACAAGAAATCATGCCAACCAAGCCGAAAAACGAATCGACTCATTTCTAAAGATGTTTACTTTGAAAAATAAGTCATGTTGACTCACCGTTTTCTGTACTTATATATAATGAGCACGATGAACGCGTTCCCGATGAACAGCGCTGCTATCAGCAACGACGGTATCACTATATCTGCGGACAAGGAGAAAAGATTCAATGATAAAAAAATATATATAAGATAACCTACTGATATTATTGTGAAAATTTAAAAAAGACCTGTGACAAGTCGTCATCAGGTCTTAACTTCTCAATGCCTGGAATTGCGGACTAAAGAAACCATATAGGTATGAACCCTGAAAACATTAAACTCCTTTTTTGGGCAGTCGAGTAAAAATTTAGATTTTTGTAGGTAAATGTTGATGTGATGTTATTTAATGCCGGCGCGCAATAAGTAACTTAGCTGGTAATTAAGATTGCCCACAACAATGCAAGGTTACAGCTTTACTTTTCAGAGCGATCGTATACTGAAAAATACGAAATATACGATAGGTTATTCAGTACTTGAGTTTATATATTTAGGGGACTACAAAAAAGAGGACCTTCACAATTAGAATGTATATATGTTTATTTTACCCGATAAACCGATTCAGAAAATTCTTTTTTTGTTTGCAAAGCATATACATACATGGTTGCCGTGTGGTTCCCGGCAGAGTAGAATAGGACCACTTTAAGTCTTCCCGTCTTACCGTGGATTTCGTAGAAGGTGACTTAGGAAATACAATCCTTCCATCAACTCTTCTTATTTTATGCTATACTACTTTATATTGCTAATTACATACATACATAGATACTATCACGCCTGTTTCCCACAGGGGTAGGCAGGGACTATGGACCTCCACTTCCTACGATCCTGACAGACCTCTTTCGCTTCATCTACACTCATCAACCTCTTCATACATGGCCTTCGGTTACGGGTACTTATCAAATACGTAGTGCTAATTATCTTCACTATTACTATAACAACTATAACACTCCAGCGACGGAGTAATAACGAAGCAGAAGTTGGCAACTCTGTCTGTAAAGTTGTCAGATCGAAGTTGCCGACTCCTGATTGGAGTGTAGCAAAATTCTCACTGAATACAATCAATGCAGAGGAAAGTTTGTGGTAAAGTAATGATGTTATCCGTTTCATTGAAGTGGTTTTACCACTTCATAGCTTGTAAAGTTAGAACTTCCGTACTTGCGTCTTTTAAAATGTCATGCTAATCAGCTAGATGACAAGTCCGATCAGACACTTTTACTAAACGTCAAAACAAACATTTTAGGATCTACGGATTATTATAAAATACTTTACCAATCATAGTACTCATTTTCTCTTTACCCTTTTTAAAACTCCATAATCCATACCACTTATGCCAATTAAATAATCAAAGATAAATCAAGTGTGACGAAAGGACAATCAACAACAAAGAAAAACATTGGCTTACACTTTGGCTGACACAGAAAAATTGTTGACAAAGGTGACACCAGGTGACACATTTATGTCAAACATTTTTGTCGAGATAGAATAGAATAGAAGAAAAGAAGTCTAAACTAGTGAAAGAAGTCTATAACTCTTAACTAACATTATAACTCTTTGATCACCAGACTCAAAAAGGCTACCTAGCCTGGTCAGGGTTTTTGTTACCCAAAGGTTTGGGTGACAGGAATTTTGCTAAAAAATATAGGTTGTAAAAGTACTTTGGCGATGAAGAAGTAAAAATAAAAAAGGAAATCATGCCTTTAAACACAGAGTAATAATATACTGCTTTAAATGTGGAATTTTACGTCGACAAGGTAGGAAAATTTGTCGTATGATGTCCGGTCTCGAAAAGCCCATCTCTTCGTGTTTGAACGTAAGACGCGATTTATAAGAAAAAAAAACCAAATAGGGTTAACGTTGCCTTCTCTGAGATGCAGCTGTGTAAAACTTTTGGCACTTCCATTTTAACTCTTCCGGCTTTTAAACTGACTTCAAAAAAAGGAGGTTATCAATTCGACTTGAAAACTAAACTATTATAATGCAAAACACAGAACAACATTATGTCTATGTTGTTCTGTGGTGCAAAAGCATCAATTAAAAGTTTGTTCTGTGGTGCAAAAGCAAGTTTAGGCCAATAAGGTTCGGCGAAGTGAAATTAGAAACAAAAAACTAACAAACAAAAAAATCAAAGAGCACCCATTTACTAAAGAGTGAAAAGCCGTGACAGTCTTGAGTAGTTGCATTACGGCGGCCAATTTGAATTACGAGTGGGTATGTTACTAATTGCTCGTCAGCATAAAATAATAGGGGAACAGAAAGACACCTCGTTTTATGTTTTTGGATTTTCATACAAACTCGGATCAGCTGACCCGTCAACTTGTATGGGAGGAAAAAAGATATTTTTCATAATTCGATATACGTTCCTTGGGGAAAGTTGTTCAGTATCATGGACTGTATTTATCCTTAAAATAGTTTTAGTATATTTTGTTAGACTCTGTTTATCAGGGCTATTCCATATTCTTAGGGTGGACAATACTACAAACAGGGGATACCAACTACTTATACGGATAATAAAATTAAAAAAAAAACCGACTTCAATTTTTTTTAGGAGTTTCTTCCATATCTCCAAACTTCCTTATCATATCTTCACTAAATTAAAATGGGACCAAAATGGTAGTAAAGGCTTTCAAATAAAAAAAAACATCAAAATCGGTTCACAATTGGCGAAGATATCGCGTAACAAACATACATAAAAAATATAAAAAAAACATACAGTCGAATTGATAACCTCCTCCTTATTTTAAGTCGGTTAAATGTCAATTACTTATTATAACTCTTCCATGAAATATCAACCACATAAAACACATCAAATAATTTACTTACATATCAACTATTCTACCAATTACGCGCAGTACGGAATACCAACTATTAGACATGAAAATCCGTGATCCAGATGATGCCTTTAGGTATAGATTGAAAATATCTGACACAATGTCTACTAATATAATAAATGTACGTTAAAATAGCAAATAAAAGCAAACAATGTAAAAAGTGGAAGAAAGGAGAAGTCCAATGTCCTTGCAGCTACTGCCCGTCGTTATCCTTCTTGGGAATGCAGTTGTAGCACGAGATGTGTGTGCTTATTCCTTCGTCTCTTACGACATGTACAGGAAGCATTTGGTTTGCTTACCACAAATGTACTACCGTAAAAAATATAATAACCATGCTACACTTTATTTATTTATATATTTTTAAACTTTATTGTTTAACAATGAAATTGTCTTACAATTGGCGGACTTAACGCCAAAAGCGTTCTCTCCCAGTCAACCATAGGGATAAACAGATAATTCGTTGCGGCGCAAAATAATTAAATAATTACATACTTATAACATACCAAATAATACACATACATGCATATATACTCATAATAAAGATATATATACGCATACATATAAAATATATATACATAACTAAATAAATACATACATACCTACAATGAATGATGATGTAGATAAGAAAATGAGACTAATTTAGAAGATGACAGTGTACTCTTCTCTTAAAGGAAAATTTTGTGGAAATTTCTTTGATGTCAACGGGCAAAGCATTCCAGAGTCGTAAAGCTTGAACAGTAAAAGAGTTTACCTTAAAATTTGTGCGATGAAGAGGAATACTAAGGAGACACCTATCAGTAGAACGAAGCTGCCGATCATGAGTGTCGGAAAGAAATTGAAATTTGCATTGAACTTTCACCCCTCTCTGCATGTCCCAAAGGCGTCTATGCATTTAGTGTTATGTTTGAACCATTTTTTATTTATTAATTAAACTTTATAACAAAAAATGTAACAGGCGGACTTAGGGTCAGTTCACAGCGAGACGCGACGCGAAGCGACGTAGCGCGCTAGCGCGCTAGCGCGCTAGCGCGCACTTTGGAAGAAATATAGAACTTGTTTACTATGCAAAAATATACTAATTTCAGCGACAGCCCGCTTTGCCGCGCTGTGTAGCGATGCATAGCGAGGCGCAGCGGGCTCTCACTCTTTTTGTCTAGTAAACAAGTTTTATATTTCTTTCACGTGCGCGCTATGTTGCGTCGCGTCGCGTCGCGTCTCGATGTGAACTGACCCTTAAGGCCCCAGGCCCTTTCCACCAGTTAACAGGTGGTACTGATAAAAGCAAATTTTGGATGAAAGTACTCATCAGAAGAAACCATACTATTTATCTTTATATGATTACGTATCTAAAATATACCTACATATAATAATTGAAAGATGTATATTATATAAATATAAAACAACGTATAGGTAATATACACAAATACTGCGTAAATTCATAAACCCTACATAGACTACACAAATATTTATAATACATTTATTTATATTTATAACCTATTGTATTCAATAAATTGTATTTTATTTATTTTATTTTATTCGTTAACAAAACAATATTTGTGTTCGAATACATAGTTTACATTAAAATAGGATAGGATACAAAAATAGATAGAAAACAAAACACACACACTAGACATAGAGATACAATTTAAAATTCATCTAACGAATAGAAACATTTTTCCAAGAGATAACCTTTAGTTTTTTAGTAAATAATTTTAGGCTTCGTATTGTTTTTAATTCTATAGGCAACATGTTGAACAAAAGCACTGTTTGGTATCGCACACATTGCTTTGACACTCTTAATTTAGGTTGTATCGTTTTTATCATCGTTTATATTAAAAGATTGTATACAATGAACTTAAATAAGCAAATCTCAAGTTAAATAATGAATTAATTAGTACTGCATCTTGAATGCCAAAAAAACCCTATAAAAATAAAATCTCAAGGTCAAGTACGGAACTGAGGTAGCCATTTGTCTCAGCTATTATTATTATAAAACAGTCATCAAGCTATTTTAATGCCTACAGACAGCTTGAAATATCTGACAACAGTGTTCGCCACTTACACTTACATCAAAACAATGAAGTTTAAGAAGCCCCTTTTAGTCTCTCGGTATTTTGAGTGAATGGTTAGCGCATGTCTTGACAAAAAGCCCGTTAATTGAGGGTAAGTGGAGAAATGACATCATGTCAGGGGTTTGGCAGATTTGGGCGTAATTTATGCGTGGAATGTAGAGCGTGGTCGGGAATTCAAATATAACCATGGCAAACTCACATTTTGACCCCTTAATGGTTGACGTATCACATGATTTCGTAGGGGAGATCAAACGGGTGTTCAAATATGTAACTTGGAAAATACTGACAAGTTAACATAGGTTTTGACGAAAAAAAAACAAAGATAACTTTTATATTCTTAGATTTTAGATTTTAAGTTGTAGCATCTAAACGGATGTTTTGTTCTTTAGTCACAAAGTACGACTACGTAAAGTTAGTACTTACGACTTTGTATATACTCATATTAGTACTCTGTAATACTACTTTGTGTTATATTATCAATCTTAAATAGAGCAAGAACAACAGAAAAATATAAAATACGAACATTGCAAGAACAACAGAAAAAGTATGTAGGAATAAGTACATTTTACATAACTAATAGTGTACAAGGATCAGAATATGACTCTATGCTTTGTAAAATAGGATAATCTTTCAATTAGGATACCTACTTCATCTTTCGCTATTTACGTTACAATGTTGTTTTCTTTGTTTATTTTAAAAAATAAAATCTTTTATTTGCCGAAATGTGGTTTTGGTCGTACGGTACGTTTTGAAAAATCTGATGGAAAATGGAGACAAAAGTCGATCAAATTTTGCTTTTTTGCTAATGTTATTGTTATTTGCTTTTTGGCTTGCTAACAGGAATGCTTTTGGCGTCTCATACAAACAGAATGTGACCGAATTCGGCGCCTCCATCTTTCTACTGGTGATGCGCTATACTGCTATCTTTGTTGTGTGTCACAATGTATTTGGTCATGACATGTATACCGTTAATTTAAGGTGAAGGTATATGCAAATGGCCTTGAAGTGGCGCCCTCATTTGAAATAAATTGTTAACTCGTAAATATGGAGATAATTTCCATATAGCTCTTCGTCATGCACTAGATAGCCCTTTAAATTATTTTATGAACCACCGTTGAAAGTATTTAAGTATGTCCGTCTAGCTTTAAAACATGCCTCCGCCAAAAGTGGCCACGGCAAGTTTTAAAGCTAGACGGATCACCAATAATTAATAATATTTATATATTATATAATAATCAATAATATTTTTGACATTTTTATTATTTAAATTGTATTATGGGTCAAATAGTTACCTGAAATAAATGTATTTTATTTTTATTTATTTATTTAATAATAGTTTCAACGGCAGTTCATAAAATATTTTAAAGGGCTATCTAGTGCATGACGAAGAGCAATATGGAAATTATCACCATATTTGCGAGTTAACAATTTATTTCATACTTCAAGGCCATTTGCCTATATCTTCACCTTAATGACCATAGATTTAATGCGCTAGGTATGTAATTTACTATGGAGCCGCCACGGAGCAGCGGATTTTTTTCGCAATTTCGGAGTTATTTCCATAGTAAAAATTGTTCGTATAGATGAAGACAGCATGTCCTTAAATTTATCGGTATATACATACATACATACTCACGCCTGTTTCCCACAGGGGTAGGCAGAGACTATGGACCTCCACTTGCTACGATCCTGACAGACCTTATCGGTATATCATAACCAAAAACATTGTATAAGACGTACACTCTGCCTAAAATCTAGGCATTCTAGACGTCTTAAATAAAAGGCGAGGATGGTTTGCCGTGTGGTTCCCGGGAATCCTAGCAGAGAAGAATAGGACCACTCCAAGTCTTCCCGTGGATGTCGTAGAAGGCGACTTAGAAAACCCTAGCTAAACAAAGCTTATAAACATCAATGAGACCTCTCTAACCCGTTTGGCCAGCGTGAAGAGTTTAAGTCAAATCCTATGACTGCTCTGGCTAATATATGGCTCTGGTAGTATAGAGAGGGTTGTGCTTCTGCAGTTGAGACTAAAAAAGACCTATTGATGATGATGGCTTAGTACTAACCTACTATCATGTTGGGCTCCTCGTGTTGCGGCAGTTTTGTATCTGATTGGTTACTATCTGAAGCTGAATCGTTCCCGACGACCTTCAAAGCCGCCTCTACTGTAAACAAAAAGAAATTGTTTGTTAATTATATTTAATATATATTATAATTAATAGACAAGAAGAGAGACTTTTGCCCAACAATGAGACAATTATGGTTATTAAAATTTTTTTTTATTTATTTATTTATTTATTTAAGTTTATTGCACACAATCTCATATTTGATTGATTACAATGGGTCAAACTTAACGCTATGCATTATCTACCAGTTTGCCTTTGGGACACATCGAGAAGTTGCTAGAAGGGGTGCAAGTTTTAGCACTATTACAATACAACATTATTACATAATATTACACAACAAATACATATACCTAATATAAATATTATTAATTTCAACATAATTTTATTACATAATACATGAAAAGATTTATAACAATACATACATACATATATATCCACAGAAACATTAAATAAATACCATACATATATACTAAACTATATACATACATACATACACATATCTATATATTATATACATACAAAAATATAAAAATATATTTAAATTGTAATAACCAACACCCACGTGTTAGTTATTGTGGCTTAGTAAGACCAAACTTAGATATAAACTTTCTGTGGTGATAGACTCCCTTCGTGGTCCAGTGATCAAGCGCGTTTGCCTTGTGTTCCGGGGATCGTGGGTTCAAATCCCACTAAGGAAGTATACTTTGTGAAAAGCTGTTTCCATTTTGGTTAGGATATTGCAGGCCTGAATCACTTGATTATCCGAAAAGAAAGATGATTCCGTGCTTCAGAAGGCACGCAAAGCTATGGGTCCCGAACGCCATCTAGCATTTGTTTAAACCCATCCTAGGATTGATTCATTGAGTTGCGGAGGTCAGACGACAGTCACTCTGTGTAAAAACCTCGTCAAATCATCTTGGTTAGATAGCGGACCCCGGGCTCTGAAGCGTTACCGCTGAGGATTCAACCGGGAATACGCTTGGATGATGAACTTTCTGTGGTAATGAAGGAAGGGTGATTGTCAGTGCGTGCAAACGCTCGATGTCGAACTGAATTCATGGATAGTGGATATAAAGGCAAAGGTGAAACAAAGATGGAAAATTGACGTAAAAGGATAAAATTAAATGATTTGATTGATTATCTTTATGAGCTGGGTTATCTTACAAATCACAAAATGTTAATATTTTTAATGACTCGCTTACCAACTACACTAAAACCGTTCTCCATACTATCTATAAAATAAAACCGGCCAAGTTTGAGTTAAACTCGCGTGGAGAAGGTTCCGTACAATTGATTGAATTCTTATAGATTTTCCTGTAATTACAAGCAATAAACTAAACTTCGTATTTTTTTTTTAATTTTAGGCTCAGCAGTTTCGGAGATCAGGGGGGGGAATGGTCAATTTTCGTCTTCTTTCATGAATATTTTTTTTTTTTTTTTATAATTATAAAAGTGAATTTCTCAAGCGAAAATTTTACGCGTCCTGGCTGAAAACGCGAAGATGCTATGCAGATAATATCACGGTTTTTTTTCTCAAGACTAAAGAAACGTGTATCTAAATGAAGTCATAATAATTACCTTTGTTAAAATAATTAGTCTTAAAGAAAAAAATCAGTAAATTATGAAATCTAATTTCTGTGCCTTGTCCACAATTACTTTAATGCAATATATTCACTTCTCAGCAAAATAATCTCCAATAAATATAAGAAAAGGTATTTTCATTATGTTGAGTATTATATGTTGTACAAGAAAATAATAAAATTTAAATTTTGAGACCCATAGTTAATAAAAATTTATCAAAGCTAGTTTTGTCCGAGCGAAACAATCAATTTCTGTGGTCATTTTGTCTCGCCAATCCTTACATCCCCTGGTGAGTATACACGATTAGTAAATCCTTGCCCCACAAGGATCTGCCGTGCCCTTTCGTGCTGTGGGAATGGTGGTGCATTATCATGCTACGTCTTCCCGCAAAAATGTAATTACCCGATTTTAGTTTACGCGGAACGAAATTTTGCAATCTCTGTGGCTAGGTTTTGAATGGTTACCTTAGGAATAAAAATTATGATTTTTATACATGTTAATAAACCTTAGATACACTATTAATTTATAAGTAGAAACCTGAAATAACCTTGATACCTTTTTGTAATTTTTAAATAAACCACATATTTCCAATTTCTGTGGTTTCTGTGGCTGATTTGTGTCCACAGAAATTGTACGAATCAATTTAATATTACTTTAACAAAATAACATTTATTCAATATGTTTTTAACACAACTGCCATAAAAATAGGCCTGTCAGCTGACATTGTGCAAAGATCCATGATAAGGAGAAGGTGTTGTGCAGTAAGGCTTTCACCTGGTATGACTTTGCAGTTGGTTATTTTGGTGAGGTGATTAGGTGTTTGGATTTCTTCTTACCGTGTTCACAACGGTAAGGTCGGCCGCCTCACACGTTGAGAGGATGTTTTCTTCCTCTGGGTTGCGGCCACAGTATCCGTACCCGCTATGAACAAATTCAGGCTTCTGACACGCCTTACCCATATAACGGTTCAAATCACCAACCATAACCATTGTAACAATGGGATGGCTTGCAACACTTTGTCTAGTTGGTTCCAGAACCTCATCTTATCGACTTCGCTGCAACCAGCCTGTGGCACGTAGGCACATATAAAAAGGGTTACATACAATTACAACCACTTCGATAAGTATTTCTACAGCTATAAACCTCTCTATAGCATTTCCCCTCCAAACCTCTCGCAGCCCACCCTGTTCTCGCCACCAGGTACACCGTTATAGATTGCTTTATAACTGTTTCCTATAGCCCGGAATCTGCTACCTTTTTTATCGATTCCCCTGCAGGATTACCACAGCTAACTTTCGCCTGGAAAGTACATCGACTAGCTCCCTTGTGCATCCAGTCAGCGTGCCATTGTGATATGTTGGGTTACTGAGATAAAACTGTTGTTTCCAAACATAGTCTCATATATTTTGTTAAATTTTTTTGCATACTTTCATGTGAAGCATATTCTAATAAGACGTTATAAATGCTATTAAATTAAAATTATTTGTATTATGACCGTTTTTTCTTACACCATGATATATAACATTTTATTTATTTATTTACTAGCGATATTGTCAATTTTAGTGGACAAACACAATTTCTGTGGCACCGTTACAATTTCTGTGGTACAGCAATTTCGATGGTCAAAATAACTCTTCAAGTATTATAGTTATTTAATTCCCTTTTAGAAAATGTATATAAAATGTGGATCGTTTGCGCTCTCACATAAAAAAATTATGAAAAACCTAAAAATAAAAATTCCACGGAAATTAGGAAAAAAATCCACTTGTTGAAATTGACTCATAACCGAAATATATTTGAGATCCTCATAAACGAGCCCTTTCATTAGATATATGACACAGTAAGGTTTGCAAAACTTTTTTTTTTCAATTTCCTAATTTCTCCCCCGAAAATGACCCATTTAAAAAAAATATTTACTTTGCACATATGTGTTTGGGTCATAGGATAACACCATCCTACCAAATTTCACCTGATTCGGTCTAGTAGATTCGGAGCAAATTGGCTGTGACAGACGGACGGACAGACAGACGCACAAGTGATCCTATAAGGGTTCCATTTTTTATTTTTTTGTACGGAACCCTAATTAAACTAATTCCCGGTATAAAAGTCTAACAGCACAAAGAACTGTTGACAGAACAAAATGGTTCACTGCACTGTATCATACATGGAGTTGGTACGTGCCTATAAATGTTACATGCGCGTATTGCAACAAAGATATAAAGTATGACTAATACAAGTAGACACCTTTGTACTATTTGTCCATACAGGAAAATATTCATTCGTTATTTCATATTAATTTAACAAGAGTACCTATAGCGAAGTAAAACAACTGGCGGATGTGAGAGACCAATGGAAACGAATTCATACTCCACCGATAGACCTATAAACCCGTTATTCTGTACGGCATAAAAATAAAATTTTTTCCTTAAGCCCTAATCTGACTCTACCTGATTTAAAAGAAAAATATACTTGGCCAATAGTAGAAGTAATTTTTAAGAGTTAATGCGCGACCGAACTTCGGCGAAATTACGCTTGCGTAATTTCGCGAACTTACGTAGCGTTTTTCACAAAGAAATTAATTTCCGTGCAACTTCACCTGTGCAACTTGGCCACAGTGTGTTTAGACACACAATAAGGCAATCTTATCTGAATTAAGGCAATGACCTTAATTCAGAAGCTGATTCTATATGCATTGCCCGGGTTAAATTCTGGTCAATCATAACTATTATAAAGTTATCTCTGTTTATTACTAACACAATATGAATTATTTCCGAAATAAAGAAGATTATTATCACACCCAATCAGGCAAAACCAGGCAGCGTCGATTTCAACCGAATATGTGTTACCTACTATTGTACTCTTTTCGATTACACAGAACCCATTGTTAAATAACATACAAATGCCTTTTCCAAATAAGGTACCTACTGTACCACTTCGACTCTACCTTAATGCAAATCAAGGCTTATCAGAAAATGTTACGACCGTGATTAATACATAGAACTTTTATATCCAAAACACACTCTGAATAATAAAGCCTAGGTAACTTTTAGCCAAGCCTAACCCAGCCTTGTACTGTACCAACTATACCGCAATACCCCAAGGTTGCGAAGTCACACAAAACACTCATTTCGCAGCGAAGACCCATAATGCCGTGGTACATATTTGGGCGGGTCGCTACTACTTGATTTCCATACAATTTATCAATCTATCGCAACTTCAGTCTAAGTTTACCTAATCATAATTCAACTAGGTACATTCCATAAGAAAGAAATCGCAAAATACGAAAAAATAATCGGATATACATATTGGCAGTTGACTTATCATTACTATATAATTCAGTGGTTAGTGTTTACTGTTGATCGTTGAACTTTATTCCCATTTTGTTAATCAATAACATTTTAAATTTTAAAATGTATCCTGTCTGATTTGGCCCGCTCCAGTTTGCCCGTTCTTATGTTACCTACATTATTTCCCAATAAATTATTATTTCTCAGTCCATTCACCCAAATGGTTTGCACATTTTGTCGGCGGCCCGATAAATACGGCGCCGGCTCCATCAAAGACGTCGCTCATGCTGTACTTACATTCGCAAAGTACATTGATGCGTCGCGCCCACTGTTTGTATCCTTACTAATAATATTATAAATGCGAAAGTAACTCTGTCTGTCTGTTACTCTTTCACGCCTAAACGGCTGAACGGATTTTGATGAAATTTGGTATGGTGATAGATGATAACCTAGAAATGGACATAGGCTATAAAACAAAACTCAGTATTCCACGCGGACGAAGTCGCGGGTACAGCTAGTTCACTATAAACGTTGATCTCAACAGCTAATCCTTTATATCGTCGCTTAGGTTATACCGCGTAAGTCAAAAAAATGACACATGACGTTTTATATGTCATTGGATAGATATTTTCGACGCTGTCAGCTATACAATATCTTCAATAATCCCCAGGCCTCAATCTCAAATCATGTTTCCAACTTTTAAGTTCTACTCATGAAAGGTCCCTGCGTTCGTCAAATACTCTTACCCTAGCCATTCCTTCTCACCGTACAGGTTTTTTCGATAACTCTTTCTGTGTGAGTGCTTCACGACTTTGGAATACTCTCCCTGACAACATCAGAATGGCTCCAAACCGCTACACTTTTAAAATTAGGGTTTTGGGGCACCTCCATTTTCAATCTCCATTTACAGTCTTGATTGTGTAATATATATATAGATGTATATATTTATTGTTCGTTTGTATGTATATATGTATATTTATTTATTAGGTATTTATTTATTTATCAAACTTTATTGTCCAAAGTAAAAATATACTTTTAACAAATGGCGGACTTAATGCTAAGAGCATTTTCTCCTAGTCAACTGTAGGGATAAGCAGAGAAAATATGTATTAATATAATATTTATACTTAGTATGTTTTAATATTTATTTTTAAGTTTAAAATTTTGTTTCGTTTTGTTTCATTGTATTATGTGTTACACCCACATAAGCTCTCCAATCAACCCAAAGGTTTTACTGTTAGAGAATGCTTTTAGTATTAAGTCCGCCTGTTGTACTTATTACATTTGCATGTGATAAAGTTTAAATAAATAAAAAAATAAATATGTAAATGGAAGCCAAGTTCAATATCCGACAAAAGAATTGAGATATAAATGGCTGCCAAGTTCTGCAGAGTACCCTGAAATTTATTTATAAGGAACTCAACATTTGACCTGGCAAGTTTTTTTATCTTATACATATTTAGAAGAATAAAACCTTACAATGTAAAAATAATAACTTCCGTATAACTTCTTCGTCTAAGCGCGTTCCCGGTTGCATCCTCAGCTGTGCTGCTTCGGAGCCCAGGGTGCGCTTTCCCGCTTTTTTTTCTCCAAATATAACATGCATGTCAATGGTGACCATTGACATGCAAGGATGCCAAAGACCTTGCAAAATAGAGGAGAAATAGCCGGAAATATTAAAAATGATTTGGCTATAGTTTTACGACTGGCCGCCTGCCTGACTTCAATCCTCTTTGGGAATGTATTTGTGCGAAAAGTTTTACAACCGGCCGCCGCCCGACGTTAACCCTCCTTGGGAATGCAATTGTAGCACGAGATATTTGTGCTTAATCCTTCAGTCGCCTTTTACGACATCCACAGGAAGAGATGGTGTGGTCCTATTCTAACCCGGAACCACACGGGTAAAATAATATAATAATAACTTGTGTATAACATAAAGACGATAAGTTGATTAGTTAAATATGCTAAAATTCTTAAATAATTCTTATAAAATTTCCAAAATAGCATGTGGATACTGCACACCATTTAAACGAACGAACTGTACAGTAAAGAGAAATTGTTCGGCTGGAATTGTAGAAACTCGCATAATGAAAATATTGAATTTCATGCCGCTAATAAACATTTTGACGGTTCAGTCGTTTCGTTTCACCTGCTTTGTTTTTATAGTCGACGGAATTTTATTACATATAACAATGCACTTGATACAAGTTTATATGCTAGGCAAATAAAAAAAACCCCGACTGTCAAGAACGCCATCTAGTGATCTACCGATACGACTTAATTTGATATCCGTAACGCCATCTACATATTTGCTAGAGAAAGCCCTGACTTTCAAGCGTTAACCCCCAATAACTTTCAAACGGCTGAACCGATTTTTATCAAACATGGCTAAGAACTACCGCTAGGGAACTTGCTTTCACGTAAAAAAACCGCATCGAAATCGTTCCAGCCGTTCAAGCTACGATGGCACAGACCGAAAGACAGACAGACCGGCCGATAGACAGACACACATTAGCGTCAAATTTATAAAACCCCTCGTTCTTGTCGGGGGTTAAAAATATATAGTAAAACCTGTAAAAAGCATTTGTCAACAGTCGGCGAAATGAATTCTTAATTACTTTGGGGCAAAATTACAAGGAAAATTGTACTCCCATGGGACGGAGCGTAATAGCCCTAACCAAGGAGTAAATAATTTATTTGTCGTGACTCGACTTTGAGCAATACATGCGAAGGGACTGACCAAGGGCACGAGAAGTTATTGTCTTAAGAGCAGGACTTGTTAACGATATCAAATTCACACTAAAATTAACGTTAAATAACGTTATTTTTATACAGGTATTAGTAGTAACGTTATAAGTGGTATCGATAATACAGTTATAAAACGTTGTAATAACGTTATCAATTTGCGTTATTTTTTTCAATACTTGTAAAATATTATATAAATAATTTGGAAAATCCAAAAGTCCACGCCTCATAATCTCATTTTTCACAATAAAATTGATTTTAATTGTTTTATTGCTAACTTAAAACGACGGCTTTAACGCACGACTGGAGATTATTTTTAACTTTTATTTTTAACTTCCCGCTGAGAAAGATATAACGGGCACTGTGAAGGAGGACCCATTGCAAACATCTTTGCCTACACCCCGACGATCTACGCGTGCGCGAAGAGCAGCTCAAGTTCTGTCACCCTGATTGGTTTTTGATAGTAAGATTTTGATTTGTACCAAAATGGCGAGCTCACGCGCGACGCATTTAATTTTTTTGCTGCTCGCTATAACTAAACTACATTGAATTAGACCGTGATCTTCGAAAGGACTTAGTTTTGGATAATACTGAAGCGTATAAAAACGGACGTCCACAAAATGATTTTATTAAACATTGTTTTTATTTATTAAAAGGCAAAATGTCTTTTAAAAATGTCATAACTGTTGAAACTAGTGTTTTTCCTTGATATTTATGTGTAAATATTATTGTACAAGTGCGATAGAAAATAAATAGAGACACATTTAGTTAAAAAAATCACTTGATTTTTGTAAGGCGAGAGTAGAGCACTACCTCATGCGCTCCGCTTATGAGGCGTGCAATATTATACAAGTGTATTGCATCGCGCTGGGAATCGAACCCAAGGTTGCACAAACTATCACGACATCCATGTAGCTCTAGTAGCCTACTAGACATACTCTCAAATTCAAATTCAAAATATCTTTATTATCATAGGATATATAATATCTCTTAATAATAGTCACTTTGTTTTGTTTTGCACAAATGTTGACGTCAAATCGTTACTTACAGCTAAGTTTACGCCGCTTCCTAGGCGCAAATGCAGAAGAAGCGGCAACAAACTGCACTCATCTCTCATCAATTTATTCTGTCAAATATCGGAAAAGAAATACAGTGTTAACAATACCTTTCACCGTTAATATCATTGTTAACGTTATCTGATATATCGGTAAATGGTTGGAAAAATACCGTTACCCAGCATAACGTTATCTTTGCTGATAACGTTAACACTGTTTGACAGAATTAACGTTACCAGATTTTAACGGTATTCCAAGCCCTGCTTCAGAGGGTATTATTAGGCAGGTATATTTTATCCACACTCAGAAACATAACATCACACGTCTAAGCAGACAGAGCCCAGGGCCGCAAGACCCAAATGCCGCTTTTAGCGTGATGGTGGGCAAGAATATGGGAAAAGGAATCAAAACACTGATGGGTTGTTATAGCCGCATCTACATGATTCTGATAACGCGGACAAAGTATACGCAAATAGGTATACCAACGGTACGGTACGGTACCAACATTCTTATATCTTTATGCCTTACTAGGTAGATAGAGCCAACAATTGTAAAAGATTATTATTTATCGGAATCATCATAGTTGTAGTTTATATATTAAGTATATTTATTTCTAAATAGACAATGTATTATTATTATTTATTATGTTGTGTGAATAAAGATGTGTTTATAATAGACATATGTATTTATTTAAGTATGTATGTAACATATGTATGTTTATCTTTAGTTTCATAGTATGTTAATTTCTTCTTCCTTTATTTAACGAACACGCCTGTATGCCTTTCATATATGAACATCTCTCACGGGCCTACTGGATAAAATCTTTTTTGAAATAAGTAGTGCTTTTGTACAACTTTTTGTTTATGTATTCTCTGTATATATTGTCCGTGTACATAAAGTGGTAAATAAATAAATAAATAAATTGTTAAGTTAATTTTGTGGCGTTCTTTCGCACTAGCGTTTGTCGAAGAAGTATTCTGTCGCTGCACAGTTTATCGCACTACCATTACTTCGCACTTTCATTAATCGCACAAGCAATCTGTTTATAGTAACTAAGTACAATATTTCAAACCACAATTTTTTGCACGTTTGTATTTCGAAGTTCAGTTACGCACTCCTTTAAGTGCGTGGTGACGGCAGAGTAGAACACAATTTGTCACCACCCCTTTCCTCTCCCACGGATGTCGTAAGAGGCGACTAAGGGAGGTGACAGTAACAGGAACAGGCAGCAGCATCCTCTGCACAACGACTTAATACCATCTACTGCGATCACCAACCCGTCTGCCCAGCGTGGTGACTATGGGCAAATCCTACCTTTGTTGGGAGAAGCCTTTCGTACAGCAGTGGACTGATATAGGCTGATAAAGATGCAAGCCTTGATCAACTTTTACGATTCCGTTTTTAGGGTTCTGTACCCGAAGGGTGCAAACGAGACCCTATTACTGAGACTCCGCTGTCTGTCCGTCTGTCCGGCTGTCACAGGGCTCTATTTCTTGAACCGTAATAGGTAGACACCTGAAATTTTCACCGATTATGTATTACTATGGCCGCTATAAGAACAAATACTAAAAATAAAAAAAAGTTGAAAATTAAAGGGGTCGTCATAAAAAAAACGTGTTTTTTTCAGCGTTTTTAACTCGATCTGTCACAGGACTCTCTTTTGAACTGCAATAGCTTGAAACCTGAAATTTTCACCGATTTGGTATTACTATGACCACTATAACAACAAATACTAAAAATAAGATAAAGTTAATAATTAACGGGTATCATCATACAAGAAACGTGTTCCTTCAGCGTTTTAAAACACTGTACGGTGGTACGGAACCCTTCATGTCCGTTCATTAGTTTCCAGACCAGCACTGAAAAAACTCGTAACCTCATTTTATTTATTTACAAAATTTGTGTACACAAAAGACAAACAAAGAAAAAAATAGAGCTAATGCTTATTTCATAAGAAATCTCTTTCAGCAGAGCCAGGAGAGTAAAATAGATGAAAACAGTTCATTTTATGTTTGGGTGTTAAAAGAATTACGTGGAATTGAAGGTACAACAGATCATTACAACTTTCCGAAATTGAAATATTCGATGAATAAAATCAACATGTCTGCAAAGTTAGTACCTATCAACTTTTATATAAATTCGTATTCAATATAATAGAGAAAATACTTGGCACTGACTGATGAGAAATAATTTCGGTTTTTATTAAGCTTTTTATAGAAGCCAGAGCAAAAATAAGGCCTATTTGGATATTTACGCATTTAGCGAAAATGGGGTATAAATATACTAAATAAAAAGTTTCTGTATTTATGAAATATGACACATATATGAGGCTGTTCAATTCTATGGCTCATTTTCGTTACTTGTATTTTCTCCGGCAGGGGTAGGAACAAGGCTACCCAGGTGGGCAACCTGCGAAAATCTTGTAGAAGAAAAAGAGACTTGAAAAGCACTCAACCGACAAGAGCGCGACTTTTAAATACGAGAAGAGTATGTTCTTTGATAATGATATACATATAATCAGGACCGAAATGACAACTAAGCAATTTGAAGTTTTCTTTAACATCCCTCAAGGTGATCTATAGACTAACAGAGTTAGGTTGTGTCACAGAATACAGTAAGAGTAAACAGAAAGGAATCTCCTAAGGTACGCGCAATATGCGTCCCCGTTCCCCGTCCCCGCACCTCTCCCCCGGTTCTTGCCGGCCAACGTGAGTCATCGAGGCGCGACGGAGGAGAGGTGCGGGGACGGGGAACGGGGACGCATATTGCGCGTGCCTTAGGAGATTCCGGCCTGTTGTTGTGTCGTCTGTCTGTAACTATTGTCAGGCCTGTGTGACTCCCCGTTTAGGTATCGAAAATATACCTACATTATAACTATTACTTAACTATTTAACTGTAACTATTTCTTGTAGAATAAAGATATAAAACAAACAACAAACAAACTATGCGCGCAGCGGCCCCTCGAAGTGGTAAATTCAGTTATACGAATCGTTTGTCCAGAGTAATAAGAATTAAATTGGCTTGCAATGGATGTCTAGGTATCTATGCGAAAAGGTGCTGAGTTCTGACGTGAGCTAAATTAAACCATATCGCTAGCTATATTGAGTAGATATTTCTTTGAATTTCTTTGCTGAGTGAGACTTCTGTACGTTAGTATTATTTATTCTGTGCCTATACACCTGATTCAAGGAGTGTATATTTTTTATGAATATGGCGGTAAAACGTTACTAACATCTTTAACTGTCATGTAAAATGAATTTAGTTGAAATTGTTTAAATTATAAAAATACACCTCCAAATTCTGCAGAAAATATCTTTGAAAGACCCTAAGCTTAAGAGCTGAGTACCCAATTCTCCAGACAACAACGAGTCGTTTCGTCCTAACTAAAACCGTAGGTAGTACGGTATATGTAGGTACCGGAGTACTCGTAACTAAGAGCTTTTTATTTGTTATTTTTTGGATCCAAACCCCAAATAAATATTTATAATAAAATTTTGATTTATGTTTCTTGTCATTTTATTTTCTTAAAATCGTAAATCATACATTTAGTAAAAATATGTTTTGCATATTCGTCTAATTAGACGAATATTATAACGGCCTACTACCTACTACGCACACTGCCTATATCTAAAATACCTAAAATATTGCATTATTCATAGCTGATACGCTACATGGTAATGAGTTGAAAATTTACATAATAACAATGATTGATCATAATTAATGATTGAATCAATGTTTGCGGATATTATTTCCTGTTACACATTGAATGATTCGTTCAAAATGAAATGTTAAAATATACAATACTAGCGGCCCGCCCCCGCTTCGCACGGGTATGTATTATACATATAAACCTTTCACTTCATCTATTAAAAAAAAACCGCATCAAAATCCGTTGCGTTGTTTTAAAGATCTAAGCATACATAGGGACAGACAGAGGGAAGCGACTTTGTTTTATACTATGTAGTGATTTGAGAATATTTGTTTTAAATAATTATATTTTTTACCTTTTTTAATTTTATTTTAATTATTATTTTATTTATTTTACCCTGGGTGTCGTAAGGGACAATTTAGCACTAAGAAGACTAGTAACTAGGTCTCTCAATACTGGGCCAAGAAGAATATTTAGTTTTAATTTAGTTTTGAATAAACATCGACACGCAAAGAAAAAGAAGACGCGTAGTGACCATGGGCACATCTTCCCTTTATTGGGTATAGATGACTGTAATCCAGCAGTAGACTAATAAATAAGGCTGGTGAAGGAATTAAATGTTATGAATCCTTCCTATAATAGGTAATAGTAGTGATTCTGTGGAACAGTAGACCTCGCGAGCTCTTATAACCATGACAATAAGATTTGTCCAAATATAACACTACAGCAAACTACCCCCCCCCCCCTTTCCCCCTCCACTCCCCCTTTTAAAGTAAGTATAAACTTATTCAACGTGGAAGGGACATACCCGTAATAAATCAAACAACGGGCTATACTAGATCACTATATTATAATTAAATTAAAATAACAGCCAAAGAACAAAAAAAAATTTTGGCATTTCCATAGAAAAGTGTGCGCCCGGCCGGACGATTTGTATGGAAACGCCAATTTTTCATTATACTATAGTGATCTAGTATAGCCCGTGGTTTGATTTATTACGGGTATGTCCCTTCCACTTTGTATGTGTGTTTATTATAACTTACATAACTTTTATTATGGGATAATAACTCAACGATACTATATTTTATAATAAATACATATAGATAAACACCCAATATCTAGAACAATTTGAACAAGGCTATTTTCCAACTGGCACTGGCTGGGGATCGAACCCAGAACCTCCGGATTGGCGGACTAGCGTAACCATTACGCCGCCTAGGTCGTGAATGTGCAATAAAACTGAATTTCACCGCGGGCGAAGTCGCAGGCACCAGCTAGTTACTCGTATGAAATAAAATCGCAACTACAAAACTAACGTCCGAAAATAGGCACTTCCGAAGATAAATTCTCGTGAAAAAAAAATAAGTCCAGTTTATTGTACCTCAGTGTATCACTTAGTCCCCGAGGACTGACAGAGATAATTCGCTTCACGGACTTGGGGCACGAGGCCATAACTAATGTGAAGTATGGCCCTTTGGGGGCAATAGGGCTGGCACAAGATAGATGTATAACAACTGATAAGCTATTTAGAATGACTGCGATAGTAGAAATGATTGTGACATTTAATATCAAACTACTTTGAGTATGAATTTCTTGTTATTTTGTTATAATATTAACATCGAACTAAACGTCTGTGACATACATAATTATATACATATATATGACATACATATACATATACATATTACATTGCCTAGAAAATAAACCTCGCGAGCTCTTATAACCACGCAATAAACGATATTTTCCTCTTTCCCCTGGCTTAGCAAAGCCGTTTCAGTGAAATCCGTCTATATACAACGGGACAGCAAACTTTCCCTCTTTTCCCCCCACTACTCCCCCTTTTGGAATTTTTGTCAAAATATTGTGTTGAATGACGTCCTTAGTGTGCCTCTCAAATTTGATTGAAATCCGTCAATAAATAACGCTACAGCAACGTTCCCCCTTCCCCCCCCCCCCCCCTATTTCTCCCCCAACTAAAAATCACGACGGAACAACTGTCTGTGACAATACATAAAAGAAGAGATCTAAAAGAATTTGCTTCCACGTTCACTGCCATGTAAATAATATTTTCTTGCATATTTTACGAGAGGTAACCCTAAAAATAGTAAGATGGTTAAACTGCCACATTTTATAACATTATCAACCCTGATGTTTAAACTCGCTCGGGCATAGCGCCCCTAAAAGTACAGTCGGCTGAACTAGGGGACTTGACTTTAATTACCGCCACTGTACCGAGCCTTGTTCGCGCTGCGTGAATTATGGCTCTACAGTAGCCGAAAAGACATGCCACGGCGCAGAATATAATTTGAGTAACAACTTTTCGTTATTTAATTATTTCTTCATCATATTTAAGGATCTTTTCTTCTTATACTTTTCGAGTCGAAAGGATTGATTTAATTATAAAGATCTTTTGATGTCATTGTATGGAAGGAACACAATGACTATACAGTTGATTTTGCAGATAATGAAATCTTGCAAAAAGACCGTAAGGAAAAAGATTAATTTTTTGTCAATTTGATTTTATCCCTTTCTAACAAATGGCTAACTTACTGACTTCCCAATACGCGCGGCCGTTGCCATTCCTGGTGGAGACATTCAAATGGAAGATTTATGGTATGCATGTGTCGGCTGATATCTTTGGTTTTTAATATGAAACAAGATACATATGACAGAATATGTAATTTTTGTTATGCATAAAAATACTTTCCTTGAATATATTAAAATATATCTTGTATCTGATGCTCCATTGAATTGTACGGCGAGCGATCATCATCAGATCTTTTTAAGTCTCCACTGCAGGAGCACGACCCTCTCTGTACTACCAGAGCCATATATTAGCCAGAGCAGTCAGAGGATTTCTCCTACACTCTCCACGCTGGCCAGACGGGTTGGATAGCTTATAAGCTTTGTTTAGCTAGTGTTTACTAAGGCGCCTTCTACGACATCCACGGAAATACTTGGGTATATTTGATCTTAAAACAAATATATCGCGTCTTTGTTTGTCCTCGATGCCCTTAAAACGATATTTTATGACAACGTTACTCGAGCATCGTTCAAGTAGCCTGTACACTCAATCCTGCCAGTTGAAGCCATTTATCGTCAATCGACATGTGGGCTGCCGGAACTGCTTCGTCAATTGTAACAAGTGACTCAGGAACGGTCATCGCTCCGATGGCGACTTCAATTTTAATTACTTGTGACTGTACTTTTGTACTTTTACTCTTCCATGCTGCTCTGGGATAAAAGAAAAAATAAGAATGTACCAGCTGCTCTCTTCCCACGCAGATCGTAGAAGCCAATCGAGGGAATGGGTGAAAATGAGAATCATATAAGTAGGCGATGCAGCATGCGGCATTTTTCCATATTCCAGCCAATCATTATGTTAAAACATGGCCTTTGGTTCTGTCTGCAGAGCTGCGAGACCATCGACCCCATTAGGGAGAAAGACGTGATAGTGTATCTGAATCTGTATGTACTTTTGTAGAGATATATACTGGTTGAATTTTCACCCTCTAGCCGAAGCCTCTAACTATATTTAAAAATCTTGGAATCCCCAGATTTAATTGCTCACAATGATTCCTTTGCATGACTGCCTCGGTGGTCAAGTGGTCAAAGCGTCTGCCTTGTGATCCGGAGGCCGTGGGTTCGAATCCCACTGGGAAGCATACTTTGTGAAAAGTTGTTTCCAGTCTGGTTAGCATGTTGCAGGCTTGAATTACCTACCTAATTATCTTAAAAGAAAGATGACTCCGTGCTTCGGAAGGCTCCGAAATCGGCGCGCTCTGTAAAGCAGTGGGTTGCAAACGCCATCTAGCGTTTTTTAAAACCTATCTTAGTATTGGTTCTGGTCTACCCTTTGGGTCGCGGAGGTCAGACGGCAGTCGCACAGTGTAAAAACCAGTAACTTCGTCAAATTACCTAGGTTAGGTAGCGGACCCCGGGCTCTGAAGCGTTACCGCTGAGGATGCAACCGGAAATACGCTCGGATGATGAATGATTCCTTTGCATGAAATCTATTTCACCACTTTTTTTTCACTCCCACCACTTTTTGCTTATTATCCTAGCGAGAACTAACCACTGCGTAACTACGGTAAAAACATTTAGCAAATGTTTATGTAGGCTCGTCTACTTAATTGTATCTCTCACTTGTGTAGGCTGTGTTTGTTCCCAAGGCTTCTTTAATTTTACCTTGCTTCCATTATTACACTGTTTAGGGACCAAATTTACGTAAGCAATCAAATATTACTTGAGTACCAAAGGGAGGTGGGGGAGTCTTTGATTTGCTTATTTTTGAAGATTTAGGGGGCGAAGGGGTCTGAACTATATTTCGTAAGCAATATTTTTTAGTTACTTTTTGTTTTATGTTTGTGATTTTTTTCTATCGAGTCGTGTTTTGGATATTGTAAATGTCTGTAGAAAATCCTCAAGATCAATCATCTTATGTAAATTTTTTGAGATATAAACTGTAGTTTAATTACAGTGATTTTTCAAAAACACGCACAGTATTGCAAGTTGTGAACCCATCTCGCCTTAAGTTTGACAACGTTTGTAAGAAGTATTTCATTTTGGCCAACCGTCGTTGGCTAAAATTCAAAGGTAAATTTAGGCAAATTTAGAGGTATGTTTGTGATTTTTTTTTTGTCAGCCAAAAATGCTCAATCGTGTTTTGGATATTGTGGGTGTCTGTAGAAAAGCCTTAAAATTCCTATATCAGATTTTTTAAGAATAAACTGTAGTAGTTTAATTACAGTGATTTTTTAAAAACACACAGTTTTCTTGGCTCTGAACTGACGGGGCCTTAAGGCGAGATGGGTTCAAAGCGCGCAATACTGTGCGTGTTTTTGAAAAATTACTGTATTTAAACTACTACAGCTTATTACTCAAAAAAATTACATAGTAATTTAAGGCTTTTCTACAGACACACACAATGTCCAAAACACGATTGAGCATTTTTGGTTTGATAGCAAAAAATCACAAACATACCTCTAGATTTGCCTAAATATACATTTAAATAAAACCGGCCAAGTGCGAGTTAAACTCGCGTGGAGAGGGTTCCGTACAATTGATTGAATTCTTATAGGTTTTCCTGCAATCAACAAGCAATGAACTATATTTCGTACTTTTTTCAAAATTTTAGGCTCATTAGTTTCGGAGATCAGGGAGAGTAAAGATATTACAATCACCTTTTTATATGAAAATTATACCAAAAAATGTATAATCTAAATTACTAGTTAAAGTAGTTTCGGAGATCAGGGGGGGGGGGGGGGAATGGTCAATTTTCGTCTTCTTTCATGAATAAAATCGAAACTATTTATTTTATAATTATAAAAAATATATATTTAAGATCCTCATAACGAGCGAGCAAAGGTTTGCAAACCTTACTGTGTCATGATATATGACACAGTAAGGTTTGTGTAAAGGACAACGAGCCTGCCCGCCGACGACATCGAGCCCGTCAGCCGACTAATCAGAGCGCTTGCATTAAAATGTTTCTCTCCTCTCTGATTGGCCGGCGCATTCGTTGAACTAGTACGCGCTCGCTCCGGATTGGCCGGCGCACTCGTCGAACTAGTACGCGCTCGCTCCGGATTAGCCGGCGCACTCGTCGATATCGCGTACTAGCGAGACCCTTTTATTGTTCATATAAAAGCGGCCGACGGCCAGTATTGTATTCCATTCAACAAGTGATATTTGTACAGTAAACATTGGAACAATAAAGAAATTACATCGAAGAAGTGTTTGGAAAACTATACAGTCCTCTACAGTTGTGGTCCTTCGAAGAAGCCGGATCTACTAAGGCGAAACCAGCAGTGTTACTACGAGCGAGTTTCGTCGAGCAAGAAACTACGGTGCCGATCCTTCTATTACGGATCTGCCTACATTCCGAAGAAGCTGCAACCACTGTCAACTGAACGAGATGGTGTTCACCAGGAGCCAGGGTGAAGCAGCCGAACAGGAAGAGCAAAGGCGGGCCCAGGAAGAGGAAGCACGCCGCGAGACTGAGCGCCAGCGGGTCGAGCTGGAACGTATAAGGAGGCTGTCACTAGAACCACTGGCTTCTCCGTGTACTAGGCAGAACGAGGCGCAGGAAGCTGCAGCTGCCGCCGCTGCAGGACCGACGCCAGGTCCCTCGAACCTTGAGGCCCGGCACCGAACGAGGTCCCCAGCGCGCTCCGCACGGTCCACGAACAGCGTCTCAGCTAGACTACGCCTTGCTGAACTGGAGGCAGCCGAGAAGCTTGCAGCCATCAAGAGGGAGGAGCTACGACTTGAAGCCGACCTCATTAAGAAACGATTGGCTGCTGAAGTATCTGCTATCCAAGAAGAGGAAGATGCAATGAACGAACCAGAAGCCAGGGAGCGTGTGGACGAGTGGCTACGAACCAACCCACTCCTCACTCGTAACCAGGAAGGGCTCAAAGACGAACCAAGGAGACTTCGCTTCGACGTCGCAAGAGGAAGATCCCCGACACCGACCAAGTCAAGGAACGACATAGGTCATCCGGTGGAGTCACTAGAAAGGATGATGTATCCACGTCTACGGCAAACCGATCTGCCGACATTCTCTGGAAGCATCAACGAGTGGCTACCATTCAAGGCCTCTATGCGTGACACGACAAAGCTATACAACGTGTCACCAGCCGAGAACCTACAACGACTAAGAACCTGCCTGAAAGGAGAAGCCCAAGAAGCCGTTGCGAATCTACTATATAGCGCAACCGATCCCGAAACCATCATGAAGTCCCTGGAGCAGAAGTTTGGAAGGCCCGAAATAATCATCGATCGAGCCATTGAAGATTTGAAAAAGATGCCAAAGCCCGGAACTACAGCTACGGAACTCAACAATTTTGCTATCAAACTGCAAAACGTTGTCTGCATGCTCAAGACCATCGACCGGCAGGGAAACCTCAACAATCCTCACTGATGCGAGAGGTGTTGGCCAAACTCAGTCCGCATCTCATATCGCGTTGGTGTGACTACGCCCGTGGACATGACGGCTTATCAGATTCAGAGATAGTCTTACTGTCTCAATTCCTCATGCAAGAAGCAGACCAAGAGCTACGTTACACCTACGTCTCAGCGTCCAGCGCGACCTCTACGACTATGAAGAAAGAAGTCAGGCCGCCCACTACATACAAGAAGAGGACGAACCCAGTCTACGCCGTCGATGAAGCCGCCGAGAATAAGGAAAGTTGTCTAAGCTGCGAGCAGACCCACGCGCTACCGCAGTGCCCGTCATACAAGGCACTCACAGTTGACCAGCGCTGGGACTTCGTGAGGGACAAGAAAATCTGCTTCAAGTGCGTTAGAGCAACGCACCGACGCTTTAAGTGCAAAGCAAAGCCGTGCGGTGTCAACCAATGCCGCCGCCCACACCACTCTACGTTGCACCTAGAGAGGAAACCAGAGGACGAGCAAACACAGCAACGATCTGAAGCTGTGTTATCGGTGGCAACCTCAACTGCCACCAACCAACACACTGTCTTGCTAGAGACATGTCCAGTCATCGTCGTTGGACCACGGGGGGAGGCGAAGACCTACGCGCTTCTAGATGAAGGGGCGACCATTACCCTCATCGATGAACGTCTAGCAAAAGACATCGGCGCCGAGGGTCCATCGCAACCACTACATCTGCGCGGCGTCAACATGTCTCAAAGCGAAGCGGACAGCAAGATCGTCAAGGTGCTGATGCGGGGCAAGAAAGAAGACACGCTACACGAACTTTGCGCTCGGACTGTGAAGAACCTGAAGCTACATCAACAGTCCGTACCTGACACGGTGATGAAGTACGAACACCTCCAAGACCTGCAAATGGATGAAGTGTGCTACGACCTGGCACGCCCCGGCATCCTAGTGGGGTCCGACCATTGGGAGTGCATCGTGTCCCGCGAATTGCGAGTCGGTGAACCGAACCAACCGGCCGCATCACGAACTCAACTTGGCTGGGTGGTGCACGGAACGGTGCCACGCAGCGTGATCGTCAAACACGAGAGGGTGCTACACGTCTTCGAACAAACAGACGAGTGGCCCGATCAACGTCTACACGACCTGGTGGAGAATCACTTCAAGATTGAAGCACTGGGTGTCGCTCTGCAACCACGAGTGAGCGACACAGATCAACGTGCCATCGCCATCGTCAAGAAAACCATCAAAAAAATTGACGGTGGTTATGAAGTTGGACTACCGTGGCGAGAAGATGACGTCACCATGCCGCCCACCTACGACATGGCGTTTCGACGGCTAAAAGCAATCGAAAGGAAAATGGACGCCTCACCTGACTTCGCCAAGGAATACGCTGCGCAAATACAAAACCTTCTGAAGAAAGGCTACGCGGTCCCATGCGACGGATCTGAACGATCGAGCGCCGTCTGCTGGTACCTGCCTCACTTTGCCGTACAGAACTTGAACAAGCCCGGCAAACAACGATTGGTCTTCGATGCAGCGGCGAAGAGTCACGGTGTGAGCCTAGACGACCATCTGTTGGAAGGACCGAACCTACTGTTGTCGCTTCCGGGAATTCTATTCAGATTCCGAGAAAAGGCGATAGCAATCACGGCGGATATTCAAGAAATGTTCTTGAGAGTGAAGATTCGCCCAGAAGACCAACCAGCACAGCAATTCCTATGGCGAGGCGACGACCGAGAGAATCCACCGCATCACTACAAGATGGCCAGCATGATTTTTGGAGCGGCCAGTTCACCCTTCATGGCGCACTATGTTCGTGACCACAATGCGAACATACACGCGCAGAAGTATCCACGAGCCCAGAAAGCTATAACGCAGAGCCACTATATGGACGACTTGGCGGCCAGTTACGACGGCGAAGAAGAAGCACGTAGTGCCGTGAACGAAATAATCATGGTACACGCCGTCGCTGGGTTCAAGCTGCGAGGATGGAGCTCGAATAACGAAAAGGTGCTCCACAACGTGCCTACAGAGCTGCGCGCAACCACACCTACGCAACTGGGGGGAGCGCAGCCCGAGAACAAGATACTCGGACTCTACTGGAACGCCGAACGAGATGAGCTGGGATTCAACACATCGATGCACCGAGTCCCAGTCGAAGTACGCACGCAAGTCCGAACGCCGACCAAAAGGGAAGCGCTCGCCGCTGTGATGTCTATCTACGATCCTCTGGGGCTGCTCAGTCACTACACAGTACGAGCAAAGATCATCCTACAGAGCTTGTGGCGCCTCAAGACGACGTGGGACGAGCCGCTACCCGAAGAAGAAGGAGAACTCTTTACTGATTGGCTATCACATCTCACCGACATAGCCTGTCTACGCCTGCCGAGACTCTACGCGCCAGGGAAAGACAAACACGTCGAACTACACGTGTTATGCGATGCGAGCGAACAGGCTTATGCAACAGTGGCCTACTGGAGGGTTACGCACAGCAACGGGACCGTGGACGTCGTGCTAGTCGGCGCCAAATCCAAGGTGGCGCCGAAACGCACGCAGACCATCCCTCGCCTTGAACTACAAGCCGCAGTCATTGGAGCCAGACTAGCAGACACCATCAAAAAAGAACATGAGATGGAAGTCAGCCGAACGACCTACTGGACCGACTCCTCGACGGTCGTGAATTGGATTCGCCACGACACGAAACGGTACACACCGTTCGTGGCTCATCGGCTAGGCGAGATTGCAGAACTCACTCACAAAGAAGAATGGCGATGGCTACCTACAGAACTCAACGTAGCTGACGACGCCACGAGATTCTCCCACACGCCGATCAGTGGCAACGACCGATGGTTCCGTGGCCCAAGCTTCTTATATCACCCTGAGGAGCACTGGCCCGTCGAGAGGACAAGCGCTGAGGTAGATGAAATTGAAGTCCTGCACACGCGCGAAGACTCACAGCAAGACCGATGGCTGCCGGATCCTGCCCGGTTCTCCAAGTACGAGACGCTAGTGCGAGCCACTGCACGAGTGTTGGCATTTATTGACATATGCCGACGCCGAGCTACAAGGATGGAACATCATCACATACAACGAGCTGAACGAGAGCTACTACGACAAGCGCAACGGGATAGCTTTGGTGAAGACATCAAGAAGATAGAGTCTGCTCGTCCAATCACCAGGACGAGCCGACTATTCAAGCTGGACCCTGTGCTTGAAGACGGCATCCTACGAGTGCGAGGCCGCATCGAGGCTGCTACAGCGCCTATCGACACTAAGCAGCCCATCATCCTGGACGGCCGCCATCGACTTACGAAGCTCCTCGTGCTGCGCGAACACTGCGCAGCGGGTCACGCGAACAGAGAACGCGTGACGAACGACCTACGGCAGCGGTACTGGGTCATTCATCTACGGCCCACTGTACGCGCCGTACAGAATGACTGCGCGCTTTGCAAAGTACGCCGAGCAAAGCCACAGCCGCCCGCCACTGGAGACCTGCCGCGAGCCCGCCTGGATCCATTCCACCGCCCTTTCACGAACTGTGGCGTGGACTACTTCGGGCCCATGGTCGTGAAGATTGGACGTCGCCGAGAGAAGAGATGGGGTGCGCTCTTCACATGTCTCACTACGCGTGCCGTACACGTGGAACTTGTGGCATCCCTCTCTACGGAATCTGCGATCATGGCGCTAAGAAGAATGGCCGCGCGGCGAGGTTGGCCGAAAATCATGTATTCGGATAACGCAACGAACTTCCACGGAGCAGATCAAGAGCTACGGGCAGCGTATGCAGAGTGGACACCGGCGCTACGAGACGAGGGCCTGCTACGCCGTATGGAATGGCGTTTCATACCGCCGGGGGCGCCTAACCAAGGAGGTGCCTGGGAGCGATTGGTGCGCTCTGTGAAAACCGCGCTCGCCGCTACACTCCGTGAGAAGGAACCCACCGAGGAGATACTACGAACTCTATTGACCGAGGCAGAGTTCTCAATCAACGCCCGACCATTGACCCATGTGAGCGTGAGCCCTCACGATCCAGAGGCACTCACGCCGAACCATTTTCTATTGGGGTCATGTATGGGCCTTCCTACCACGGGCCCTTGTGACGAAGCTGACAAGAGGGCCTGGAGAGCTAGCCAAGCGCTCGCCGATCATTTCTGGCGGCGCTGGCTAAGGGAGTACCTTCCTGCTTTGGTACCACGCGGCGAGCCAAGGAGCAGCAGACGCCCGCTGCACGTCGGAGACGTCGTCGCCGTGGTCGACAACACACTACCAAGGAATGTCTGGCCAATGGGTATCGTCGAGCGCACCTACGAGGGACCAGATGGAGGCATCTGCGTCGCCGATGTACGAACGAAGACTGGAGTCTTCAAGCGTCCAGTCAGCAAGCTCGTCGTGTTGGAGAAGGAAGAGGCTTCGCAAGCTGCGCCGGGGGGAGAGATGTAAAGGACAACAAGCCTGCCCGCCGACGACATCGAGCCCGTCAGCCGACTAATCAGAGCGCTTGCATTAAAATGTTTCTCTCGTCTCTGATTGGCCGGCGCACTCGTCGAACTAGTACGCGCTCGCTCCGGATTAGCCGGCGCACTCGTCGATATCGCGTACTAGCGAGACCCTTTTATTGTTCATATAAAAGCGGCCGACGGCCAGTATTGTATTCCATTCAACAAGTGATATTTGTACAGTAAACATTGGAACAATAAAGAAATTACATCGAAGAAGTGTTTGGAAAACTATACAGTCCTCTACAGTTTGCAAACCTTTCTTTTTTCAATTTCCCAATTTATCCCCCGAAAATGACCAAATTTCACCTGATTCGGTCCAGTAGATTCGGAGTAAATTGGCTGTGACAGACGGACGGACAGACAGACGCACGAGGGATCCCATAAGAGTTCCGTTTTTAAATTTTTTGTACGGAACCATAAAAATATATTATATGAAAATTATACCAAAAAATGTATAATCTAAATTACTAGTTAATTTCGCTACACAATTTTTAACAAATATTATACAAAAAAAAAATCACATTGAAATCTTCGTCGAGAGTGAACAAAGGGCTGGATCCGTGCTCGACGATATTTCGCTGTGTTTTAGTTATATAAAACGTAGTTGTTTATTTACATTTACATTGATTTATCAAAAATAATCACTTAAGGAAAATTAGGTGTATAAAAACCTCAACAGGAAAAATATGTAGTATTTTCAGATTTTAATTAACAAATCTATTTAAAATGACTCAATGTTAAATATACTTCAGAAGTACGACTAAGCGAAATGATGCAAATATGTTTAGAGTCATATAAAAAATTCTAGGTCTATGGATGACCATACCTTTATTACCATACCAAAAGATTTATTATAAAAGAAAAGTTAGGTATGAACCTAACTTTTCTTTTATAATAAATCTTTTGTTAGTTTCCCATAGTACAAGTTTACCCGAAAAATATTTCAACGAGGGCATAAAATCTTCAATTGTTTTTCAAATATTTCTTCTCTCTCCCACTCTTTCTAGAACCTCCTCATTGCTTACTCTATCCAATCCATCCATCTTATTTTCTCCATTCTCCTCCAGTGGTGCTGGAGGAGTGCACCTCGAATGCTTCTATTCTTTATGTCCTACTTAATCACTATCGAAGTTCATCCATATTAAGTTGTACATAAATATAGTAATTTATAAACATGGTAAAAAATAAACTGTCAAGGTTTAATGGAACGCCGGTTTTACTCCAAGAAAAACCCTTTAATACATCACGAAATAGGTTTTTAAAAGTGAATAGGCAAAATAGTTAGAAAAACGTCGCTCCGATAGATCGTATCAGTTCCCTGGAGGCAGATTGTGTTTAATGGGATTTTTGGGAGCAAATTAAAAGCGTAGTCACGTACTCGTAGAATTCGTAGATCGTTAGTGGAATTTGTTTTCAGCATTTCTGGTCGATCGTGTTTCAATTAAAATTGTTACTGAAAATAATACAGAAGGATTTTTTCTTCTGAATAAATTTTTTTATGCTGATATAATGTAGGTAAAGAAAAAATATTTTTTCTTGGGCGGGTCATAATTTACGCATGCTGCCAGGAAGATGAGCTCATATAACGTATGTTAATTGTCGTGTCGTGCCTTGTCCTGTCTAAGAGACGGGAAACGATCAAGAGTAAAACAAGATGAGATAGACGTTTGACCCTGGCTATCTGCTTTTGACAAAGTTTAAAAAAAAAGTAGCCAAAGATCAGTAGTTGGAAACAGAATGGGTTGTCCAACTAGAAGACATAAATCACAAGAAAAATGCTATACTTAACTATACATTTGCAGCGCAATGTATTTTGAGTAAAACTTATGTTAAATAAAATTTTTAAAGTAACTAACTATGTACTTGAGAAATGTCTATCTCGTTTTTATACCAAAGGATTAACAGGCGTGTTTCATTAAGCCGAGTTCGAGAGGTGCGGGCGCTTGATAAATGATTTCACTTCGGAATCCGCTGCACAAAACTCTGAGACTATAGATGTATAACTTGAATAGCAAAGTAGAAGAAACTGTTTTAGTTGTGGTAGAGCCACGCTACCGGCAAAACTCTAGTTTTGCTAGTAGCATGAATGGGCTGGCTCGTCCGGGGAAGTACCACACTCTCACAGAAAATCGACGTCTGAGTAGTAGCTTTACCGCTACTATGCTTCATTCGGTGAGTGAGAGAGCCGGAGCCCTGTCTCCTCCCCTCCGGGGAGGGCCCTGAAAGGCCCGTTACGCTCTTGTTACACCCCTGGTGTTGCAATTATCCATGGGCACCGGTGGTCACTTACCATCAGGTGACCCGCTTGCTCGTTTGCCATCCTGTAACATAAAAGAAAACTGGCAAGCGCAGCGTAGGATATCCACCTATAAGACGAGCTAACCAAAAGCACTGAAAACCGCTAGATGCAGACCCCTTTGACCATACATCCTTGTGAGGCATATATATATTCAGTGCACGTCTTGTAGCTAAAATGGTGATGATGATGACAACATTGCAATTTCCTAACACAAGTGGAGACCCGAGAACGGGTGGTAGAAACCTCTATAAACCATTAACGTAATTGTTCTTCGGTCAAAATCAATATAAAGAAGTAGAAACGTGAAAAGTATCGGCTTTTAATGAAGACAAAGTATACTTTTGCTGTCCATGAACTGTATATTAAGTAATTTTTCATAGGATTGATGCCTTTATCAGCATTTGGCATTTTGTGTTAGGATTATTTTGTAAATTTATCTCTTGTCGGTATACGTGGCCACTTAGGACTCCCGGATCGTTTGATTAATAGTCCCAGATTAAATATCGATATGACATACGATTATACGACAGCGAAAAGTCAGCTAATGGCCGACATGTTCCGACCTCATCCGGAGGCCTGCCTCAGGGCGAATGTGACTCCCGACGTGTCCACAAAGACGTCCCGAGTCGCACTGATGTTAGCGATTCGTAGTAGCTTTTTTGTGAGTTACCTACCCGTGTATCGCAAATTAATAATGTAGCTATGACAAATATTTACATAAATACATACTATCACGCCTGTTTCCCACAGGGGCAGGCAGAGACTATGGACCTCCACTTGCTACGAACCTGACAGACCTCTTTCGCTTCATCTACACTCATCAACTTTTTCATACATGCCCTACGGTTACTTCTTACCTCTCTTTTTTTTAGAACGTCTGCAATCTGATCGCAGAATGTTTTTTTGTTTATTTATTTATTTAATCTTTAATTACAATAGAATAAAATTACAAGTGGCGGACCTAATGCCATATGGCATTCTCTCCCGGTCAACCATTAGACCAAGCAAAAAATATGTGTGGGTGGCATAATAAAATTCACAAAAAAAGCAAACTTTATATAAATTAAATATATATAATCAAAAACACATATAGTTATACACAAATACATATACTTATATATATTATTATAATATTCGCCGAGGTCGACCCTGTGCCGCTCTTCCTTTCACACTCGCCAAATATTTTATGTTTTGAAATGAGCCATCTATACTCTATTTAATTTGTGTGCTCTCGCTTCTATCCCATTAATTAACTTGTGGACACAAAGGTGTCAGACGTTGCGAGCACAACTTTTTTGGGCGGCAATAACTTTTCCATCAATAGTTGTGGCCATTGATTTACGGGAGCTATTTATCAGAAACTTTGCCATCAATTTGGGTCAACCTCAAAACTTTAGGAAACGTTCAATTTTGTTGTGTCAACGTTTAAAGGTTTTTTATATGCGTTACATCACCAACAAAAACATCAGAAAATCCTGTTTGGCTTTACTTTGAGGCTACTCTGGATCAGATCGTTCATTGTGTTTATTAACTTCTTCTTCTTTCATTGTATGATTTATAGAAACCGACCTACAATCATATAAATAATGGAAAACTGTTCCATTCGGAAAATTGAGTCATTCGGCATCTCTTATCAGCAGTATTGGTTCTAGTAGTAACCCTAGTAGGTAGTTTGTAGCACAAAAATTCAGAAACATCAGCTTAATTGACATAATAAACGGGCAAGTGCGAGTCGAACTCGTACATGAAGGGTTCCGTACCTCCGTACAATGTTTTAAAACGCTAAAAAAACACGTTTTTTGTATGACGATCCCCTTTAATTTTTAACTTTTTTTAATTTTTATTATTTGTTGTTATAGCGGCCATAGTAATACATAATCTGTGAATATTTCAAGTATCTAGTTAATGCTATTATAAAAATCTAGTTAAAAACGCTAAAAAAACACGTTTTTTGTATGGCGACCCCCTTTAATTTTTAACTTTTTTTATTTTCAGTATTTTTTGTTATAGCAGCCACATTAATACATAATCGGTGAAAATTTCAAGTGTCTATTTCTCTAATCTAGCTATTACGGTTTAAAAGATAGAGCCCTATGACAGATGGACAGACGGACAGACCGACAGACAGCGGAGTCTTAGTAATAGGGTCCCGTTTGCACCCTTTGGGTACGGAACCCTAAAAAAGGTCCAGTGAAGTCGTGGTTTCTGAAATATATATTTGATACTTGATTCTTCGATAAATTCCGCGATTATTGTTTAAACAAACTCATATTGGCCCTCTTCGGCAATTGATATACCTACATACTTTATTAAAGGAGAAATGAATAATTAACTAAATTATTCTAATTAAAACTTATTCATATTTGTATTGTTGTTTCAAATAACTGCGTAGGTTTGTTATCAATAGTTCTGTAATTTGTCGCGATATGAAATTAAATATTCGCCGCATATTTGACAATATTAACAATTTCTCCGTCTTAATATTTCTCATTTAGGTTTGTTCCCTGTTGCATTCCTTGTCTGTTGTTCGTACCGTGCGGTATAAACCACTCTAGACGTTTATTAATGGAGTGGTTTATCGTTTTCCTCTCCATTGCACACTAGGGAACACAATCAACTAGTCAGGTTGGCTCACTATGTTCTCCTTAGTTGTATGTAAGTAAATAAGCAGTTTGGTTAACCCTACCACATTTTAGTCAGACTGGAATACAATTTCGGAGATACAATTCGAGTCAGTAGATTTTACCTATTATTTATACCTGATAGCGGTTAGTGGTCTAGTGGACTTATATCCAAAAGGTCCCAAGTTTGATCCCATCCTGGACCGACTTGAGCCACTGAGCGCTCTTACAGTCGAATGGGACGTTATCAACGGCTAGTCGACGGCAGGTGTTCGGCAGCCGTCGACACCGTTCGACTGCAGGTCGACGGCAGGTCTAAATGAGCTCTGAGTTTGCAGTAAAATCTAACTCAGGAACAGTAATTTTCATCGACTACACTTGCTTAGTGAAGGAAAATGTCGTGGGGTAAGGTAATGGATTCAGGTCTTACTTTGCGGAAGTCAAAGTTACATGCTATTTGAACGAGACCTACTTTGTGTGCTTCCCCCACCAGTTAGTTCATGCAAACTAATGCCGGCCGGCACGGCGCCCACCCACTACTGTTAGTCCCAGCATACTTGCCACCAACAGTCCGAGCGCACCCGCCACCAATAGTTGATGCATGCCCCTGCCAATGCTGCTGGTATATCCATTGTGGCTGCAGTATCATTGGCTGTCGTACTAGCAACACGTGTTTCACCTCTACACGAGGCATCTTAACGGCTACGGCTGCATCCGTTGATGACGAGTACGAGTAACGCACGTAAAAAGTCTGCGTGCGGCTCGGGATGTCTTCGTGTCCGTGTCGTGAGTCACATTCGCCCTGAGGAAGCCCTCCGGATGAGGTCAAAACATGTCGGCCAGTAGACTTTTTACCCGAGTTACATGTTTATCGCATATTAATAATGCCTGTGTCTCGCTTTAGTTTTAAGCAAAAAAAATACAGTCATCGTTTAAAATAAATCTATTATTTGCATATGTTTCTTCTGAGATATAACCAGAATAACATTCGTATTCCAGAAATCGTCCAAAAAACATAATAGAAAATTCTCGTACATGAACACTCGATATTCTAATCCCATTTCTGAATATCGGAACCCCTCGCATCGTTGTCATATTATAGAGACAAAATCAATTTTAGGATCAACCTGCCAAGGCAAACAAAGCCGGGTATTATAAAAATGAATTTCTTCACCACCGTAAGCATATACGAACCAATACCTTTACAAAGAGCTATTATGTAAAACTAAAGTAGACACCACATATCACGTTTTGCCCTGTTCAATACGCTATTTTGCAACAAGTCAAATCAGATACTATTTTCTTCACGTCAAAAACAAACATTTTCTATGGGATTTTTATGAAATATCGATTTATGACGTCATAGTTCCTTGGAGTCAAATAGCGCTTTTCTGCATTAATGAATCTAAAATCACGTTCAAGGTGGATGAGATCAATGACAAGTGGCATTATTTTGTGACGTTTTATTCTATCAAATAATTTCTTTTTGGCCCACCAAAATACATAATTGTAGCTATCCAGAAACTTCACTTAGTCACTTGCTAGCTCTTATACGCCTAGTACTTTTGACAGTTTATAAGCGAAAAACCATACGAACACATGGTATAAATAATTAAAATGCCTAGGTGTGTGTTACAATATAGAAAGAAAACACGGCAAAGTGTAAAGAAATAACTTTTCAATGGTAAGTAACCAAATTTCATTGTTTGAAAATTAAATACGTATGTACATACAGGGGCCAATGTTTGAGATAGCTAGTCAGCTCTATATTCTATTTCAATGTATCTTTAATACTTTTTAGGATTCCGTACAAAAAATGAAAAAACGGAACCCTTATAGGATCACTAGCTAGTGCGTCTGTCTGTCCGTCCGTCTGTCACAGTCAATTTGCTCTGAATCTGCTGGACCGAATCAGGTGAAATTTGGTAGAATGTTGTAATCCTATGACCCAAACACATATGTGCAAAGTAAATAAATATTTTTTTAAATAAGGGTCATTTTTGTGGGACAAATTAGGAAATTAAAAAAAAAAGTTTTGCAAAACTTACTGTGTCATATATCAAATGAAAGGGCTCGTTATGATGATCTCAAATATATTTTTGTTATTATTGTAAAATGAATAGCTTTGATTTTATTCATGAAAGAAGACGAAATTTGACCATTCCCCCCCCCCCCTGATCTCCGAAACTACTGAGCCTAAAATTTTGAAAAAAATACAAAATATAGTTAATTGCTTGTAGATTACAGGAAAACCTATAAGAATTCAATCAATTGTACGAAACCCTCTCCACGCGAGTTTAACTCGCACTTGGCCGGTTTATTTGGCAGTCGTCTTGATATGTCAGATGCCTTGAGGTTTAGGCACCTGGACTTTTTTGGTTAATTAGCAAGACTGACCTATCTAAATCTAGACACACTGACACCAAAACTATCAAAACCAACTGTTTATTGTAACGGAACTAAAGAAGACCTGAGAAGTAAAAGGATTGTACAGGAAAATGAACATTAAAGTCAAACAAACTAGACTAAAATAAAAAAAGATGAATGGAATTAGGTATAGGTGGTATAGGTCAACGACAGACAGGAAATTCAAAGCTTATGTAAAGAAAGTACTTTGTGAGAAGGCTTATTATAGGACCGATGATTATCTTAAAGACTAAAAGGTCTGGCTTGAGCTTAGCGCGGGTCCCTCTTGAAGGTTTGTATACTTAGACATGTCATAATTTAGGTACATTGGTACATACTAAATTTACGAATTGACATTATTTTAAATTTCGTAATTCTTATAATTCAATTTAATTATGACATAACAAACAATGTAATCTCAGTCCATCCATATAACTAATTTTAAGTTTTAAGTTTGTTAGTTGACGTCTTTGGAGAAAACGTGCAGTGCAGTTTGTTGCTTCTGCACTTGCGCCTAGGAAGCGGCGTAAACTTAGCTGTAAGTAACGATTTGACGTCAACATTTCAACAAAACAAAGTGACTATTATTAAGAGATATTATAAATATCCTATGATAATAAAGAAATTTTGAATTGAATTGAATTGACAACCATGGCCATTTTTCTTTGGTGTACCTAACCTAGGTAATAAGTACCTTTTTTTTTAACTAAGTACTTAATATACCAAATAGTTCATTCATAAAAGCATTCCACTAAGTTCGTGCTCCATCATAATTGGATAAAAACAGTATGTTCTAGGTCTTTCAATTTTCCGACGCAAAAATATGAAGTCAATTCGCTGGCAACAGGCCAAACCTGAGTGTAGGGTAACCACGGCTCAAGTAATCAATAGAGATTAAAGTAACTCACAACTTTAATTAAAGCTTGTTGTTAGGTACGTTTTCTCTGAAAAGATCTTGAAGGCATTTTGCGGTTTACTTTGTTAAAATATATGTAGTAGGCGGCAGGTAGGAGATAATTTAATCTCGGAAAATTTTGTGCAAATGGAATATGTACAAAAATATTTTTCTATTTGCACACGGGCGTGGTCTGGTCGTGGTATGCCACTTGTACCCCACAAGTGGCCTACCATGCCAAGCAGCATAAAATATCTCGAGCTGCTTCGAAAGGTAAGTTGAGACGTTGGACCCAGGTGTCATCATTGGGTCAATTCACTGTACATTGCTGTTTAACTCACAAAAGCTTATCTAACGCAGCTATGGACAAAAAATCTTTGCAATGATGGCCCAACGTGTAGAGGAGATGGCAGTCGTCGAGCTGTGTTGGTAATTTTCACACACAAATGGCAACAACAAGAACTAAGTAGCAAAAGATCTTTAGCTGCCATTTATGGCTAACAATGTATATATTTTTGAAATGTGCTAAGTAAGACCTTTCATTTGATACCCCACTCGATATCGAAACAAAAAACTTTTTTAGTCGCACTTTTTTGTATGTAACATCTAAATATATATAACTCAAAGGTGACTGATTGACTGACTGACTGACATAGTGATCTATCAACGCACAGCCTAAACCACTGGACGGATCGGGCTGAAATTTGGCATGCAGGTAGATGTTATGATGTAGGCATCTGCTAAGAAAGGATTTTGATTAATTCTACCCCCAAGGGGACAGACGATAACGACTAATCGATTGACATCTCTTTTGTGAAAATTGGATAACTAGTTTGGATACTACGGTACTCACAAAGATATCCACATACATACATAGACTGCTAAAATCATTACCCTTCCGTTTGGCTTTGCCGTAGTCAAGTAAAAATTATGAGCAAATCGAATATGACGGTACACAAATATTTTACAAACTTTTATTTATCTTGCCTTGTCTGTTTATTGCTATTTGTTTGGGTCAAATCTTGCAAGTGTAATTTGAGCCACTTTTGCTTAAATGTTTTATTCCAGGAAAATATTCAGAAATTTTCATATACCTAATTGTCAACATTTGGCGAACACAGTTCCGTGGCTGAGCACGTCATATAGCTATGAGCCGTGACTAGTGCGTGCTACGGCTTAATATGGAAACAGTCGCTGATTACACGAACACTTTCACGGAGTATATTTTATGGAAACATATATTTTATTCCAAGAAAATATTCAGAAATTTTCATATAATTGTCAACATTTGGCGAACACAGTTCCATGGCTAAGCACGTCATATAGCTATGAGCCGTGACTAGTGCGTGCTACGGCTGAATATGGAAACAGTCGCTGATTACACGATCACTTTCACGGAGTATATTTCATGGAAACATATATTTTATTCCAAGAAAATATTCAGATATTTTCATATAATTGTCAACATTTGGCGAACACAGTTCCATGGCTAAGCACGTCATATAGCTATGAGCCGTGACTAGTGCGTGCTACGGCTGAATATGGAAACAGTCGCTGATTACACGATCACTTTCACGGAATATACTCGTATTTCATGGAAACATATATCTTTGCTTAAATATTTTATTCCAGGAAAATATTCAAAAACTCTCATATAATTGTCAACATTTGGCGAACACAGTTCCGTGGCTGAGCACGTCATTTAGCTGAGAGCCGTGACTAATGCGTGTTACGGTGGAATGTGGATAGTCGCTTATTAAACGACCACTTTCACGGAATATATTACATGGAAACATATATAATTGCTTAAATTTTTTGTTCTAGGAAAATTCTCATATAATCGTCAACATTTGGCGAATATAGTTGCGTGGCTTAGCACGTCATTTAGCCATGAGCCATGACTAGTGCGTGCTACGGCCGATTATGGAAACAGTCGCTGATTACACGATCACTTTCACGGAATATATTTCATGGCAACTACGCATTATTGCGATAATTTTCATGCGTTTAATAAAAAACGACAACCGATACAAAAATATGAGTTAGCATAATATTACGTAACACGAATAAAATTAAGTTTTTGGATTGTATCAAAAGAAAATTCTGTACCAATATGTTTTGGAGCTTATAATTTATATTTTTTTAAAATATAAGTACTATAATTGTATACTTACAAACGATACGTTTTCATGATGCACATTGTATTTTTAAAATTTATACAAACAATATACCTAATTTACGTATAGGTACTTTTACATCCGCATGAATTTTTGTACCACAAAAAAGGTACCTAGTACCTCAAAATGTTTAAGCTGGGCTCCAGCTATACAGGTAAAGAAAGACATGATTATGTACAGAAATATTAAATAATAAATCTTTGCAAAATCCTACTCAGAAAAATATTCATACATAACTCAGCCATCGCTAGCAGGTCGAAAATCGAAGATAACATCGGCCTGGTTGGAATTTTATTTCATGAAATTTTAACGGTAAATTAAATCTACTTTTCTAAAAAGCATTTCAAAAAATTTTAACGGAATATTTAATCTACTTTTTTCAAAAAGCATTTCACGATATTTTAACTGAAAAATTTTATCTGCTTTTTCCTGTATAGTCATATTACCAATCAATATAGGTATATTGATTGGTAATATGACTATACAGGAAAAAGCAGATAAAATAGGTATTTAAGAACTATGTTCTTGTCGGTGTAGTATTTTCCATGTCTGCCGATCCCCAGCCAAATGCTTGACTTCCCTATACGACACATGATCAGGTCTTTTTTAGACTCCTCTGCAGGAGCACGACCCTCTCTGTACTGTCCCAGAGTATAATAGCCAGAGCAGTCAGAGGATTTGGCTTACACTCTCCACGCTGGCTAGATGGGTTGGAGAGGTCTCATTGATGTTTAAAGTTTTGTTTAGCTTGTGTTTTCTAAGTCACCTTCTACAACGTCAACAGGAAGACTTGGAGTGGTCCTATTCTACTCTGCCGGGAACCACACGGCTTACGGCTGTACGACACGAATTTCACCATTTCCTTTTTTTTTTTTTATCATAGGATATTTATAATATCTCTTAATAATAGTCACTTTGTTTTGTTTTGCACAAATGTTGACGTCAAATCGTTACTTACGAGTAAAGCTAAGTTTACGCCGCTTCCTAGGCGCAAGTGCAGAAGAAGCGGCAACAAACTGCACTGCACGTTTTCTCCAAAGACGTCAACTAACAAACTAAAAACTTAAAATTAGTTATATAGATGGACAGAGATTACATTGTTTATTATGTCATAATTAAATTGAATTATAAGAATTACGAAATTCAAAATAATGTCAATTTGTAAATTTAGTATGTACCAATGTACCTAAATTATGACATGTCTAAGTATACAAACCTTTAAGAGGGACCCGCGCCAAGCTCAAGCCAGACCTTTTTGTCTTTAAGATAGTCATCGGTCCTATAATAAGCCTTCTCACAAAGTACTTTCTTTACATAAGCTTTGAATTTTCTGTCTGGCATATCAAGGACCGATTCTGACAATTTATTATAAAAAAGTATACACTTTCCCATAAAAGACCTTTACTTAATCCATGAACGCCCTTCTTCTTTTTCTTTCCTAATTGCCTCGATCTTTCCTTCCATGATATTTTTTAATAAAATCATCGTGTCGTATAAGGCCTCCAAGCATTATTCCTCTTCTTACATACTACTCAAAGCGACCCAAAATACCTTTTTAATTTTGACATACCTACATTTTGTACCTAACAAACGTATACAGCCACTTCAGAGCCATTTTATTATGACCCATTTCAAAGTTTTGAACAATCATTATTAAAAATCTCAATAACTTGTGATAAAGTAACGTTGCCTCTCCCAGAATATCCCAGAGTATCCTGGATCCGCGCCCATGTTGATAGCAGAAAACTCAAAAACTGTTTGTCAGGATATAAATTATAAGGCAGAGAAAAACTTTTTAATCCATCGTGTTTTTGCCCAAAGTATCAGCCGCCTTTCCTGAATATTTAAATACGTAATCTTAACTTTTTTCTTAAACGCAGTTTGAGAGTTAAGGTGAAGGGATAAGCAAATGGCCTTGAAGCGTGAAATAAATTGTTAACTTGTAAATATGGTGATATATATATATATACATATTTCCATATTGCTCTTCGTCATGCACTAGATAGCCCTTTAAATTATTTTATGAACCACCGTTGAAAGTATTTACATTAGTCCGTCTAGATTTAAAACTTGCCTCCGCCAAAAGTGGCCACGGCAAGTTTTAAAGCTAGATGGATCACCAATAATAGTTTCAATGGCAGTTCATAAAATAATTTAAAGGGCTATCTAGTGCATGACGAAGAGCAATATGGAAATTATCACCATATTTACGAGTTAACAATTTATTTCACACTTCAAGGCCATTTGCTTACCTCTTCACCTTAAACAAAAAAGCTCTGACAAATACAAAGTGCCTTCTTTGATAAACATAGTTGACCGAGCAAGCGAAGCGTCTCAAGATTGGCCCAAAATGCTTCTGTCCGTCTGTCTGTTCTCGCCTATACACAGGTCGCATTTTCAACCGATTTTGACGAAAATTGGCACACAAGTTCTTTGAATTATGTACATTTTTTTGGCGGTCGCGATTTTAATTGGGGGAGAAATAGAGGGAAAAGGGAGGAACTTTGTTGTGGCGATGCGGTTAGCAACCCATCACTATTTTGATTTTTTTTTTTTATCTTCACGCCAAACATCACGCTACACGTCGCCTTTGAGTCTTACGGACTTGGGCTCTGTCTACCCTGTTAGGGACAAAAACGTGACAAAGTACCCGTATTTCCTTTTAAAAAATATAAATGGCTGAAAACTGATTTCATACTGTTTTATGTCAGGCAGTAAAATCGATTATTCAAATTACCTTGAAAGTAATCTGATGTTTATCTTGCTTTGTTAGTATTAAATGACCTTTTTGTATTCAGCACACGATTATATCGATATCGGCAATCGGTTAAGCAAACGGATTTCGGACCGTAATGCTTCATTTTATATTTAATCGTTTATGTAAGTATACCTATTTTTATGTACATTTACCGATTTGTCATCGGTAAGTCGTATTTTTCGAATTCTATATTTTTGAAGTGAAAACTTTTATAGGCGCGTTGGGTATTTTTGAGATGGAAAAATTCATTAAACTCGCGACACTGTGATGTAACCGACACCTCATTGTTCAATTTGCACTTCCGTCGGCAATCCCGGAGTGCCACTGTTTTTTTAATACAGGTTAACTTTTTACCCACCAGCCAAGTTTTTTAAACAAGTTCAATCCCTGATACTAAACTAAGTATTTTCTATACAAAAAGATAATAAATATCGATTTCGTCCTCCCATACGAAATCCGTTTGGCCGAATACTTTATTTGTAAATTTTTTATATGGAAAAGTAGTTCAGTATCGAGAAACTTGCTCCAAAATTTGGATGGTGGTTAAAAAGACAATCTGTATATTAAAAAACTTTGGAATTTGGAAAATATGAACAGTTGAACACATATCACTCATGTTTTTGTTTTTTACCCTATAAATTTTCTGAAAGTCGCACTTGGACGGAGTCACAGGCAAAAGCTATAACATATATATATGAAACTGGTACGTAGGTTAAACAAGAAAACTTATTTTAAAAGTTTAGATTCAAGTCAACTCTATGGAGTAGCGGAAAAAGAAAACCGCTATGTTCTTTTTTTTTCAAATTTTTTATGTGTGTTAGTCACCTTCTGCGAATGGTAGAGCAATACTTCTACCATTACTTATAAAGATAATCGGGTCACTCACGTAAAACATCAGCTACTGGCCGACGTGTTCTACCATTCTCAATTTTCTTCTGTCTTAAACTACGAGTCATAAAGAAGAAAATTTTCTTCTGCCTCACTCTATGATCAATAAGCAGGTGTGGTGACCTCTACGGTACTAAACACTAATTAACTTATTCATAAAAAAATACAAACGTTTGCTAAACCTATTTTAGTTAAACTATATTTTGTCTCTATCACTCTTTTCTGTATTTGACATTGCAAGAACAAGACAAAACATATTTTAACTAAGATAGGTTTAGCACATGTTACAAATCTTTTATGGAAAAGGGGGTTAGACGCAGATATAGTTCACAGGAAGCCTACGAGATGGCGCTAACAGTATCTTGCATCTCGATATCAGAGTTCTGGTTGCAACTTGGCCTCCCACATACACCGTCGAAGATGCAACTCCATGCCTGGCGGGTAGATCTCTCGTTTGTGGCGATCGAGTAGACCACCTCGCTTTCGCCACACAGGCATGTTTGGTAACCCACTTTAGGTGGGGTCGAGACGATATGTGAATTTGTACCAATTCCCCAGTTCTTTGCCATTAAAATAATAAAAAGATAACCAAATAACGAACGCCAAAGTTAAGGTTAAGAAGGCACTGAAAACCACTAACGAGAAACATTTTCTTTCCGTAAAAAAATGACGAATCGTTCACGTAAAATCGTAGGAATTCGTATTAAGGAAAACTCTCACAAAAACATTAATCTGGGACAAATGTATGTTTTTATCGTGTTTTAGTCGTTCTCTGCTTGTATTAATTTGTACGTACAATAAAAAAATACTTATGCCTTCCTAATTCAGCTATTTCTTATTATCTAAGTATTATCACCTCGTTGATAATATGTTATACAAATTAGATAACCTACAAATAACAAATGTGCAACTACAATCAATATTGCAATAAAAATTGAAAAACTTTACTTTACTTTGATGTGATGTTTCATTTTTAACTAAAATATTGCTAAAAAATTTGCCCTGCAATGGGACAAATTAGGTTAAAAAAAGTTTTATTTTGCTAACGATTTATTTGTAGAAAACCTAATTTAAAAAATTAACAGTAGATTTTTTTGGCTATCATTTATAACTATTACTACAGAGTAATATATTCGTTCGCTCTCAGTCTGCCTATCAAAATTTTATTTGGAACTCCAACATACCTGGGTCTGCTGGAAGAGATTTCTTATGAAATAAGCAGTACCTATGTACTCTATTTTCTTACTTTGTACGTTCCTTTCTTTTTATGTTGTGTACATGAATTTTGTAAATAAATTAATACATAGGTACACTATCACGGGTATATCCCTAATGGGGCAGACAGCATTTTGGGTCTTGCTGCCCTAAGCAGACAGAGCCCAGGGCTGCAAGACCCAAAAGCTACTTTTTAACCGACTTAAAAAAAGGAGGTTATCAATTCAACTGTATGTTTTTTTTTATGTATGTTTGTTACGCGATATCTTCGCCAATTGTGAACCGATTTTGATAATTCTTTTTTTATTTGAAAGCATTTACTACCAAGTTAGTTCCATTTTAATTTGGTGATGATATGATGAAGAACTTTAGAGATATTGAAGAAACTCCTAAAAAAAATGGAAGTCGGTTGTTTTCTTTGTTAAAAATTTAATTATATAGCGTTATAATGAGCAAGAAGGTTGAAAAAGGAATCAAAATAGAAATGGGTTAGGCATACCGTCGATCGGCTTTTACTATCTGAAAAGCAGTTGGCACATTCTACGATTTTTCTTTTATCCCAGACCAGCATGAAAGAAACAACACTAACATTACATTCCTAATTAAAGTAAGTGGCTCTTTACAAACTTGCTTACTCTGTGACCACCAATACCAGCACTTTTTATCTCATCTACACAAAAGGATCCTTTTAGGTACAAGTTTAAGTTTGAGAAAACCGTCAGGGCCGAACAATGATTTGGTGACCTTTTTTTGCGAACCCTACTGGGAACTAGGGTGGCCGTTAACACCCTATATAAAGAACCGTTATTCGTGTGATAAGTTACGTCCGTTGTCATTCTTGTTATTTCACGATAATATTATCTGTATGAATATTATCGTTTATTGTTACTAAAATTACAGTCTGTTATCTTAGTTGAGTTGTGTTGACCAGCTGATACAAGTAAGTAGGTACATATTTTTTTTAACTTTGAATTGATAATAGAAGAAAACACTCTTAAAAAAATTAAATTAGTCCATAGAAGATGACCAAAATGCTTATGTAAGATTTCGTCAAAGTTTCCAATATGAGGGATAAACAGTCAGGTAGGTAGGTATGTTCATTATGTAATTAGAAGATTGTCTTAGATAGCACAGAACAAAAAACAGTGGCACTCCGAGACTGCCGACAGAAGTAAAAACTTAAACAATTACATTAAGGCCGTACCTGAATTTTCTGAGGTTAGTGCTGCCCCCATTTAAAATAAATCATTTCAAAGAAAACGGAGACATTATTTAAAATTTTGCAACTATCAAGTCCTAGATAATCCTTCAAAGTATTTTATGAACTACTGTTTACAGTTTATAATGAGAACGTTAAGCTTTACTACGCACATTTGCCAAAAGTGGCCGTTTTTCGCAAATGTACGTAGTAAAGCTTAACGTTCTCACTTTAAACTGTAAACAGTAGTTCATAAAATACTTTGATGGGTTATCTAGGACTTGATAGTTGCAAAATATTAAATGATGTCTCCGTTTTCTTTGAAATGATTTATTTTAAATGGGGGCAGCACTGGACCCCGGAAAATTTAGGTACGGCCTTAAACAAATGTGTTGGTTACGGTAACAGTAACAGTATCGCGAGTTCAATGTTTTTTTCCATCTCAAAAAATGCCCAAAGCGCCCAAGAAGTTTTCATTAAAAAAAACGGTGTAAATACAACAAAGTAACCAAAAAGAATAATTAAATAAGTTTGCAAACTTAATAACATAACTCATCATATTTAACTATTGTTTTTAAAGTCATAACATTAGTGGTTATGTTACAAAACGAATGGGATAAATATAGGCAGATCATAAAATAATAAGTAGGTAGGTACACAGAAGCCAATCTAGTTTTGTACTAGAATACCTAGTCTTATGCACCTACTTACAATACGTAATAGAGAGTCTCTACAATACGCGCATGAAGGTAGAAAAAAAAGGTCTTGATGTAAATACGTGTAACTTGATTAAAACACCAATAATATACTTAGGTCAGGTACTTTTCTACTTTCCTGGTTGGCTAGATATAATAGACAGACTAAAAATCCTTGTAGACGTAGGTAAAAGTAGGTACCTACCTACCTACCTAAAATAAATGGTTATATCCATCTCCGTTTTTACTCGACTACGGCAATGAATGTATGTAGATATCTTTGTTTGTACACCGTAGCATCCAAACTACTTTTCCAATTTTTACAAAAGAGATGTCAATCGATTCGTCACTATCGTCTGGGTGAAATAGGCTACATTTTGTATGCAAAAAAAACATATAACGAATGTTACATACAAAAAGTGCGAGTAAAACAATTTTTTTTTTGTTTTGATATCGAGTGGGGTATCAAATTATTGGTCTTAATTAGCACATTTCAAAAATTAGTTAGCTATAAATGGCTGCTCAATTGGATACAATACAATATAAAAAAAATATTGCACCAAACTATATTATCAAATAATTCCCGTAGACGGGTATTAGTTTTTGAAACGTTAATCTTGTTTATACATAAGAAGGTAGGTTTCCAAACAAGATTGAAAAGACGTGCGTGTCGTTAATTGGTTTCTCCTTCATTTTCTTGTTATCTATCTATACAAACAATACGGAGAAGATAGAGCCAAAAGCACGTTTTGCTTATCAAATTACCAACACACTATTAAAAAATATTAATTATCCATTTACGATAATTACCTACCAATATAGGTGCAATCCTATTTCATAAAAATTAAAATGCAAGTGTTTTGGGCACTTTTACGTCAGGTACGATTCGGGGCGGACTTTTTGACAAATAATATCGACGTGTATTTTTCAATACTAAATATTGTACTTGATTTATTTGTAGATTATATTAATAATTAATAAATGAAAATTAAAAAGTTAAAAAAAATATCATAAATATAATTATTGATATTGATTCAAAACAAAAATCCGACTTCAGTACCAGAAAAACTAATTATTCAAACAAAAATTAGACGACATAGTTTTTCGAATTATTTTCGTTTAAAAAACAAACCACATCACCGATTTTAATAATATTTCTATGGGACCTGGAAAGTAGGTACCTATACCCCGAGAAACAAAAAAAGATTTTCCTAATCGGTCCAGGCGTCTTCGAGTAATCGGGAAACATACATAACAAAATAAAAGATTCCGACGAATTGATTGAACTTCCTTTTATGAAGTCGGTTAAAAATAGAAAATCATCTTGATTAAGTATTAATTAATGTAAATGTGACTTAAGTCAATATAAATAAAGTAGGTATAAAAGGAAAACATGCAATATTGTTTTTTTTTTAGTTTTTCTCTTACCAACCACGTGGTTTCCTAAACGCTGAAAATCGTACACTACGACACTGACCGCCACGGGAGACAAAGAGCACTAAAAATAAATTTTTAAGAAACCATAATAAAACCTCAAATAAAACTCACTTCGTTGAATGACACGTGTTCCGTAGGAAGCAGACAAACGCGACCGACCCGAACGCTACCAGCGACAAACACCGAATACTCTATTTACCAGCTGAAACTGCAAGCCCTTTAGACGATGAAAATAATCATACCATTCACCAACCTAAATTTAACTTTATTACGTTAATAAGAAAGTTGAAATTTGAAATGGTCGTTCCGTGTGTAAATAATCATGTTGTTCCAGATATAAATGATGTCGTTACACTCTTTCAATAGACATAAGTACTGCGTGAAAAGGATAGAAAGCAAATCCGCGCATGTGCACTTTAACCCTGAATAATCGTGAAATAACCTCAAAGTTTTATACGTGCTTAGTGCTTAGTTGGTCATTAATAAATTCCCAGGGGGAAGCGGTTTTTATGAAGGAGTTTATTATAGCGCCTGAATGATTTACTACTATGTTCTGTGAAACTTGATCACGTCGTAAAAGGCTGCAGGTAGTATACGAGCGAACTTTAGTAGTAAAATACTTTATTTGAAAACTTTTATAGAGCTTAGTAGCGCTGAAAATGTATGATGTTGCAAGTTAGTCACTAGTAGCATCTGTGACCTACTAGTTCGTGTAAATTACGAAAGTTTTTACTTCATTGAATACTATTTACAAAACGTTAAGATTTTTTTTTATTTATAAATGAATAAAATCTTGTTCTAAATATGTTTAAAAACGCATCTCTCTCAAAAATACTTACCAACGCATAAAGGCACAGTATCGTTCCATCTGTTGTCGTCGAAACACCATAGCAGCCGCGCCCTCTGTTGGCTGTCTTCGAAAACAAAGTTGACATGGCACATGTAGTGCGCCACGTCTTCTGTGCGGTACACGAGGTAGCCGTCAGATGGCGGGGGTATTGTGATGCAACCTATACCTGGTAACAAAAAAATACTATAGATGTCTCTATGTCCGTGAAATATTCGGTTACATCCTCAGCTATGCGGAGCCCGAGGTGCGCATTCCCGCTTTTTCTTCCCCAAATATATAAGTAATATGCATATCAGTGATCACCCAAGGATGACAAAGACCTTTCGAAATTCACTTGTGCGAAAATTTTTACAACCGGCCGCCGCCCGACGTTAACCCTCCAGTTGTAGCACGAGATGTTTGCACTTATTCCTTTAGTTGCCTCTTACGACAAAAAAAAACATAACGCCATCTATTAATGGATTGTAACAACAGTTATATGGTATCACACCAGTTTGTAAAAAAAAAAAAAAAAATTTAGTGACCCCGTAATAAACTAATGCCAATAAAAATGTGCAAAACTAATGAAAAATATTAAAAAATATTTTTATTTCAGGTTTAAAAGATTGAAAACATACAAATAGATGGCGCTGTACAAGTAACTACTTTGTGGACCCATTCATAGATGGCGTTAGTTGTTTGAACTCTACAAGTTCTCTACGTGTTCTCTACTCATCAAGAAAACCAAACGAACAAAAAAAAGGATTTAATTATAAATAAACATTACACCTAATGTACACTAAAATTATTAACGTGTAAAAGTGCCTGCAAAGGCCTAATAACTGAATAAATATGTAATTGATTTCGATTTTTGAACCAAATCAAATAAATCACAGAACTACAATTTTTATTACTTTTTTAACTATGGCTATCAACTATAAAAGGGCTGAACCCAGCTAGCTTTAATATAGTTCGCTGACAATGGCATTTAAGGCGAAGATATAGGCAAATGGCCTTGAAGTGTGAAATAAATTGTTAACTCGTAAATATGGTGATAATTTCCATATTGTTCTACGTCATGCACTAGATAGCCCTTTAAATTATTTTATGAACTGCCGTTAAAACTATTATTAGTGATCCGACTAGCTTTAAAACTTGCCGTGGCCACTTTTGGCGGAGGCAAGTTTTAAAGCTAGACGGACTAATGTAAATACTTTCAACGGTAGTTTATAAAATAATTTAAAGGGCTATCTAGTGCATGACCAAAAGTAATATGGAAATTATTTCCATATTTACGAGTTAACAATTTATTTCAAATAAGGGCGCCACTTCAAGGTCATTTGCCTATATCTTCACCACAAAACTTACTTTTATAATGCATCAGCACCCCTCTCTTGGGGTACGCTCCTTTGGACCTCGCCTTGACCAGTACGTCAACTGTATCAGTTGAGGAGGTGAGGCGCAGTGGCAGGTCCACCTGCTCACAGGAGGATAGTAGGGTATCGCCGTTCGATGCCTGCACCGATATGTAGTCTGTGCAGGAGGTCTCGAACGGGCCTATCGCTGTAAAGAGAAAAATAATAGGTTAAGTACTTACCTAATCAGAATAATTTGCAGGTATAAGACCTGTGCCTAGATAGTAAGTATAAGTATAGAGAGATTGCAGATTACAATCCCTTACAGAGTCTGTATGCCCTACAGGTAATATGTCAATGGCTGATAGCCTCTAGGGCTTGTGGTGATGAATAGTACTTATTTTTACCCGACTGCGGCAAAGCTCAAAAGGAGCGTTGTGTGTTTGACCTGTATGTATGTTCCATCTCTATATTCCCTCGTACATAACTACTAAACGGCTATACCATTTTAAATAAATTATACGTGGTTAGATTTGTCTTAGCCACTAGAGTGTCATAGGCAAAATTATTGGAAATCAAAATGGCGGATTTTTACCGTAAAATTGCGCGGCATGAAAAAATCGAGTGGGGTATCAAATTAAAGGATTTTATTCAAGGAATACAAAATAATACACAACTTAAATGTTTAAATAAAATTTGGACTGAGAAATGCTAAAAACATATGACATCGCTTCGCCAAGCGTATTCCCGGTTGCGTCCTGGGTATAGGCAGTATATTATTACTCTGTGGCATAAGTACCTACTGCTGTTGTATCACGCAGTCGGGTTTTTTGTTTTTTTAATAATTACTTAAATTTTACTTGTTATCTTTTCGCCTGTTGTCGTTGGATCTTGGAGTTTTGTTGACGACATCAAAAGTCTGTAAAAAGGCTTTCAGAAATTTGGGTCTAAATAAAATTATAGTTTTTGCGTTTTATGGTGCAGCAGCAAATGAAGCATTGTTAGTCTTTGCCGCATTCCACAATTATACTATGTTCATGCATGATCAAAAATTCTGAGTAAGTGTTTTATTTCTCCAAAATGGAATCTCAACTTACTCCTCAAACTAACGTCCAGCAGAGTTAGCCGCAGCCTTTGTTCCGGATGCACCCGGACTCGCCATCGGCACTGGCCCCCGATGTAGAAGTGGGGGTAGCCCGGCGTCCGGATGTACCCCTCGCTGTCCGAGCCGGACACGGCAACCTGCACCTCCCGGTTGCAATAGTGAATTGATAACGTATCTGAAATGTAGAGAGGTTAACTTTAGATTATTTTTCCGACCCAAATATCGACCAATAGAATTGCACCATTCGACGTCACGTGGTACAACCTACATGGTATTATACTGATAATTTTTTGATTATTTTCTCTGTTGTACCACGTGACGTCGAATGGTGCAATTCTATTGGCCGACATTTGGGTCGGAAAAATAATCCCCCGAATACCACACGAGCTTCAAAATTATCTGGCATTTCTCTCAAGGTTCCCTGCAAACAAATAAAGTCGTCAAGTTTGATCATTTAAATAAAAATAAAAAAAACAGATAATATAGTTTGATGTTTTTTAACCAATAAAAGAAACATCAGTGTAAGGTCCTGCCAAGAAGTAGTAAACATAAATAAACGGGCAAGTGCGAGTCTGACTCGTACATGAAGGGTACCTCCGTACCATGTTTTAAAACGCTGAAGAACCAGGTTTCTTGTATGACGACCCCCCTTTAATTTTTAACTTTATCTTATTTTTGTATTTGTTGTTATATAGCGGCCTTGGTAATACACAATCGGCTAGTTAATGCAATTAAAAGGATCTAGTTAAAAACGCTGAATAAACACGTTTTCTGTATGACGATCCCCTTAATTTTTAACTTTTTTAAAATTTTAGTATTTGTTGTTATAACGGCCACAGTAAAACATAATCGGTGAAAATTTCAAGTGTCTAGCTATTACGGTTTAAGAGATAGAGCCATGTGACAGACGGACTGACAGCGGAGTCTCAGTAATAGGATCCCGTTTGCACCCTTTGGGTACGGAACCCTAAAAAAACGAGGCTTTGCCACTAAAGTCCACTGACAAAGAAGAATATATATAACGACCCAAAATAATGTGAAAGTCCTTATTAAATTTACTTATCTGTCATTATCCCTGGCATGATTTAATTTTATGAAAATTTTATTTCCTTTTATGTTAAGTACGAGTATTGTTAATCTTGGCATTTTCTACCTATTTATATTCAATTCACTATCAAATGTTCTAATAATAATGAGGAATGAACATCAAAAGAATATCACACTATTTTCAGTAACTTTACGACTTCTAAATGGGATGTAGATGGAGCTTTAAAGTCATGATCTTTTTCGTGCTATTTTTAATTAAGACACTTTTAACATTTTATAGGTGCATGATAGGATATAGATGGTTCAACTGATTCTCTTTTACTCTATCTTTGACACCATAATAGCCTTTATCTTGACTTTATATTATCAAGTTTGTATCCCTTACGGTGAAAAAGTAGGTTAATTAATTAATTTAAAACGATTGACTCACGTAATATAGTCGGAAAAGGCCGACCAGGTTTCGATCGATTAAGACGGTCATCGTCAGGGCGAAGGGTCACCTACGTAGTGTCGAATGACACCGAAGCGACGCACGTTGTGGCAAATATTTCAGCGTGGTTCTCTGGGGCTGTAAACTTATTAAAGCGAATGACACCGCAGCGAAAAACGTTATGGCGAAAAAATTATTGTAATTAATTATTATTATGTGCTAGTTTAAAACTCTAAAGGCGAAATAAAACACAGAAAGTTTTTATTTTAATCAACAAAAACAAAAGTTAGATTTTGAGTACCATGTACCTTCGAGTTGTAATTTATTTTTAACTAAATAAAATTGTTATTGAATGCCAAAAATGATTTCTAAAACTTAACTATATGCTTTGGAATTTAATATTAGTAAGTTAAACCCGGAACAAATAATGTTCGATTTTTAATTGGCAATTATAAATTCAGTGAAAACTGTTTTTCCAGCTACGGTTTAAAAGTACTTGAAGAAAAATACAAGAAAAAGATTTCAGTCAAAATATGGTACAGACAACGAGTTCACGCTTAAGGGTCAACTCACACTAAGTATATTCATATCTATTATCCCATTATTAAGGTACAAATTTGTGTTATGTAAATATGGATTTGCGCGTCGATGTGCGACTACTTTGTTTGGCTGGAGTCGAACGGTTTAATTTGTACCTTATTAAGGTGGGATAGATAATAGAGATGAATATATTTTCGCGAAAAACATGACGTGACGCGACTCGACGCTTCGACTCTACACCAGTGTAAGTTGACCCTAAAATGCCACATTATGTAACGTTGGCCTATTTGATTTTGCCCTTAGAGTTTTAAACTAGCACATAACAATATGTAGTTATAAACATTTTTTCGCCATAATGTTTTTCGCTGCGTTGTCATTCGACTTGGTGGGTTTCGCTTCAATAAGTTTTCGCCCCAGTGAACCACGCTGAAATATTTTCACCACAACGTGCGTCGCTTCGGCGTCATTCGACACTACGTAGGTGACCCGTATTACAGGTTTCTTATAAAACCTATCACCGACACTACTCTCTCACAATTTTTATAGTGCACATGTAATCAACTAATGAGAAGGCTTATTATAGGACCGATGACTATCTTAAAGACAAAAAGGTCTGGCTTGAGCTTGGTACGGGTCCCTCTTAAAGGTTTGTATAATTAGACATGTCATAATTTAGGTACATTGGTACATACTAAATTTACAAATTGACATTATTTTAAATTTCGTAATTCTTATAATTCAATTTAATTATGACATAATAAACAATGTAATCTCTGTCCATCTATATAACTAATTTTAAGTTTTTAGTTTGTTAGTTGCCGTCTTTGGAGAAAACGTGCAGTGCAGTTTGTTGCCGCTTCTTCTGCACTTGCGCCTAGGAAGCGGCGTAAACTTAGCTTTAAGTAACGATTTGACGTCAACATTTGTGCAAAACAAAACAAAGTGACTATTATTAAGAGATATTATAAATATCCTATGATAATAAAGATATTTTTGACTCAACCTAAGTATCCGAAGTCATAGCTTTTGCCATGCCAAGAAGTATTACATTATATCTGTTTGTTACACGCACAAATTGTAAAGAGAAAATAAATTATTTATTATTTATAACCTAATAGATAAGTATGGATAATAAGTACAACAATTAGGTACTGTGTAAGGTACTTATAATTGAATTTTACGACCAATTATACCTTCTTTAAAGTCTGCCTTCACATCAAAGCCCAAATTAGAGAAAGTAAAAGTACCTACTTCTCGTATTTAAATTCAAATTGCTACGCCTAACAATAAGCCCGAACAAACCTTCAATTAACGTCTTCATAGGAAAAGTCGTAAACCAACGGGATAGCCATAAAAATGTGAGTAACAATTACGTGCTATTGAGAATGGAGACGTCAACGAGGAGAATAAATGTGTTGTCTTGTTTACAACAAGAAGGGAATAAGGAATTAAGGCAACGATGAGCCTCTTGATGATATATCTACATAAATACATGGTGACTTTTTAACCACTAGCCAAACTTTTGGATCAGCTTTAGTCCATAGTACCTACTCAGCTTCTTTCTATAAAAAATAAAATAAAATCAATAAAAAAATTCGTCCTACCATACAAAATCCGTTTGGTTCAGCGCTGATTTATATGGGAATGAGAAATTTATTTTTCGTTTTTCGGTAATTGTTTTTATGGGAAATAGTTTAGTATCATGGACTGAATTTGCTCCAAAAGTGTTGCCGGTGTTAAAAATAACCCTGTTTAAATCAATGCCCACTTTTATATAGTTTTTAATTGAAATATTTTATATTTATTCAATCACAAGTTCAGAATCGAATATCTTTAAATCAATTCTGGAAACGGTTCGCAAACTTCGCTGAAATAAATTATATCATCTCGATTGGGAGTCTTATCTGGATCCCTTGAGAGAATTCGCAATCACAGATATTTCGTCACTCAGCCTCGTGTTGAATCAAAATTGATATTGAAAATTCGAAATAGCTTCACGCTCCGAGGTATTATCAGGCCTGTGTCACTCTCCGTTTAGGTATCAAAAATATACCCACATTATTACAAAGCGCGCAGCGGCCCCTCGGAGTGGTAAATTCAATTATACGCACCCAGAGTAATAAGAATTAAATTCGCCTGCAATGGATGTCTAGGTATCTAAACGAAAAGGTGCTGAGTTCTGACGTGAGCTAAATTAAACCATATCGCTAACCATATTGAGTAGATATTTCTTTGAATTTCTTTGCTAAGTGAGAGTTCTGTACGGAACACTAGAATCCTATTCTGTGGTATTATTAACCGACTTCAAAAAAGGAGGAAGTTATTAATTTATTTATTTTTTATGTATGTTCCCCGATCACTCAAAGACGCCTAGACCGATTTGGATAATTCTTTTTTGTTTGCAACGGTATACTATCCAGGTGGTCCCAGAGAAATTTTATTACAATCGGTTGTGTGGTTTGTTTTTTTAACGAAAACAACTAGAACAATATTTCGTCTATTGAAGTCGGTTTTTTGTTTTGTAAAAATATCAATAATTATTTTGCGTCTAGTATATGTAGCTCCATTTTAACTCCACCGACAAGAGCAAGCTCTTAAGGCCATACCAAAAATTTTCGGGGCCAGTGCTGCCCGCATTTAAATAAATAATTTCAAAGAAAACTGAGACATCATTTAAAATTTTGTTGCTACCAAGACCTACATAACCCTTCAATTAAAACGTATTTTATGGACTACTGTTTACAGTTTAAAGTGAGAACGTTAAGCTTTACTACGCACATTTGCAAAAAACGGCCACTTTTGGCTAATGTGCGTAGTAAAGCTTAACGTTTTCATTATAAACTGTAAACAGTAGTTCATAAAATACTTTGAAGGGTTATCTAGGACTTGGTAGTAGCAAAATTTGAAATAATGTCTCCGATTTCTTTGAAATGATTTATTTTAAATGGGGGCAGTACTAGACCCCGGAAAATTCAGGTACGGCCTTAAGACGATACACGGCGTCCAGTGCTGCTCCCATTCAAAATAAATTATTTGTAAGGAAACGGAGATATCATTTAAAATTTTGAGCTAGTAAAACCTAGTAACCTAGTAAAACCTAGTAAAACCCTTTAAACTATTTTATGAACCACTGTTTACAGTTTAAAGTGAGAACGTTAAGCTTTAGTTTGCATTTTTGCGAAAAACGGCCTCACGGCATTCTCAAGTTAGTAAAAATATACAAAGATACAGTCATACAGCGCATTAAAGTTCCATTGTGGGCTTTTGACGTCACCGCCCTGTACAAAACGTACGAGACAGTAACTTCATGCGAAATTTAAATGCGCTGTATCTAGTCAATATATATTTGTAAGTCACAGAAAAGAAAAGAAATACGTACTTATACAATATTTTTTAGTTATCTATCTCATGGGCCAAAAATATTTTTTTTGTGTAAATGCGTTTTGTAAAAGGCTGAGTAAAATATACATATAATAATAATTAATCTTAAGGTAGATCATAGGTACTGAACACATTTTATGTAAGTAAGTACATATAAAAAAGATATAAGATCACTCTTGGGCACTTTTAAGGTTATTTTATTTTTGAACTAATCAGTTGCTGATAGTTTATGTCAAGAGGATTTTTTATAGTTAGAGGTAGGTACGTTGTTATTTGAAGGAGATTTTTGAGTATCATGAACGGAATATATGAGAGAAGGAATGGGCGAAAATAAGAATCTAGTTGATAGGCGATACGGCTAGCAACCCACCACTATTTTGATTTCTTTTTCCACCTTCTCGCCTACCATCACGCTAAAAGTGGCCTTTGGGTCTTGCGGCCCTGGGATCTGTCTGCTTTGACCCACAAGACCCAAAATGCTCTGTATACCCCATTAGAGATAAAGACGTTATGGTATGTATGTAGCTAAATCTATATATCGTTTGAATGTTTTTAATAAGATACTCCAACGACTATTCTATTTGGTGGTTAAATTTACAAAAGTCAAGGTCGTAACAGAGATGTTACGATAAATATTTCATGTGACAGCCTTACATACCTCTTTCGCTGCGCGCCCTTGTTGAACCCTGTTCAATCTAACAACTAATATCTTGTTTCACAAAACAAGAAATTAAATGTTAAAATAAATCTTTCATGAAACAGCCCTACCCGCCCTTGCTCGGCCCGCCAAGCGACCGCCCGCCCTTGAAATAGTCTCGCCCGCCCAGCCAATATCTTGAACCGAGCAAACAAATATGAGTTACATTCATGCGACCAGCCTATATTTGAGTTGACTTTTATTAGAAAACCTACTCTATCGATGAAAGCATTTGGTGGCATATATATGTATGAAATGGATTTTTGTACCTTTTTAATATCTGAAAAGAATAAAACGTCTAACAAAATATACTGAAACTATTTTAATGGTGGATTCAGTCCATGATACTGAACAACTTTCCCCAAGAAACACATATCGAAATATCAAAAATATTTTTTTTGCTTTCCATACAAGATCGGATCAGCTGATCGGTCAACTTGTGTGAGGCCAAAATTTTTTATTTCATATTTTGATATTTTCCTTGGGGAGGGATGCAAGTACGATATAGGATTCTTCAAATTTGCCGCCCCATTGTAAAACAAAGGAGGGAGGGTGCATACAAATAAGAGTCCAGGAGTTGCCGCCATTAACCAGCCGCTATTTATATATTTATTATTACCTGTGACCCCCCCTTGTCCAAAACCGCCCCCTGTCGCCCCTTTGTATCAGGCGCCCTGGGCGGTCGCCCAACCGCGCCCTACCCTAACGCCGCTACTGCCTTGATCTCACGAATGGGTGAAAACCTTGGTTATATATTTTTCTTATTTATTTATTCCTTATTGCCCATCAAATACCTACAAATTATACCTACGACATCTGACCCATCTGACATAGCTTGATGGCTGCCATGCAATAATGAAAGCTGTAACCAACAGCTTAAGAAGGAGCTTGAGAATTTTTCATAACACTTGTGGTCACCCATCCAAGTGCGGACTCCGCCCGATGTCACTTAATTTGCGAAAGCGCTAGTAATGCGTACTTCCGCCGGGCCCTCTAAAAGCGATGTCTACCCATCAACCTTTGAGAGTTGTGGGTTGCAAATTGCAACAAAAAGTTGTAACATGTTAGGTATGCACAATGCGCTTTTGAGTGCGTAACTAAGGGTAGCGTTAGCAAGGGCATCGGCGAAATCACTCCTGAATTGACGCACACAGTGACAATTTGCATGTCAATCCACACGCACACAATCATGACTCACGTGCGCTACTGAAATGTAACTACTGTACTGTATGAGATTCGTGCAGTCGTATGTACCTATCCAGCGTTGTTTATTATTATGATCTACTACTGAAATATTTGTGCATAACCAAACCACATGATTATGTTTACTCCCTCTCTGGCAAATATTTTTTATGGATTAGATTATTTTTTATCGGCTTGGGATTCGATCGATTTTCCATAAAAATAATCTCTTTTGTAAACATAACCACCCTAGTTTAAAAATCAAGTTGATATATCATGATCGAACTCCCCTTTCTATTCATACCCCATATTCAAAATGCAATACATTTTTAAGGAAGTAAGCAATATTGTCACCGAGCAATGGTATTTTCAAAGCATCTTTAAATTTTTAGAAGCTATGAATGTTATCATATATGAAGAATGTTAGGAATAACATGTAGAAAAAGAAATACATTCCCATATATTACCAGACACATAATTTTTTGTATCTATGAGGGTCAAACATTGTTTAGGATCCTGGTATTGTGTTCCTATAACAAAAGTTGAAAAAAGACTGAGATGTACAGTCTTTTTTCATCTTATACGTTTAGATTTTTGAAGTACATTAACACATCTTTATCCCTAACGGGGTCGACTGAGCCCAGGGCCGTTAGACCTAAAGGCCGAGCTAAGCGTAATGACGGGCGTGAAAATGGAAAAAGCGACCAAGTGCGAGACCAAGAGAGAGTTACGATTTATGACGTATTAAAAGTAAACTACTTACTAGATCTCGTTCAAACCAATTTTCGGTGGAAGTTTGCATGGTAATGTACATCATATATTTTTTAGTTTTATCATTCTCCCCCCCCCCCCCCCTATTTACCACTTTGGAAGTGTCTTTCGCGCAAACTGTTTAGTTTAGAAAAAATTATATTAGAAACCTTAATATAATTTTTGAAAACCTATCTATAGATACCGCACACGTATGGGTTTGATAAAAAAAAATTTTGAGTTTCAGTTCTAAGTTCTAAGTATTATACCCCCAAAATTTATTGCTTTTTTTTCTATTTTTGTGTGAAAATCTTAATGCGGTTCACAGAATACATCTACTTACCAAGTTTCAACAGTATAGTTCTTATAGTTGTTATAGTTTCGGAAAAAAGTGGATGTGCCATACGGACGGACAGCCAGACAGACATGACGAATACATAAGGGTTCCGTTTTTTGCCATTTGGCTACGGAACCCTAAAAAGGAGATCAAAATAGTTGAGGGTTAACAGCCGCATTGCCTAATAACATTATTTAGATTCTTGCCCACTCTCTCGATCGGTTTTTGTAACCTGCTCGGGGAGAGGCAGCATGGAAGAAAAGGTGCTTTATATTATATGGTGAAAATCGCACACAATCGCAATAAAAATAGTACTTAAGCGGACACAGACAGAAAAGCAAAAAAAAACTTTCTTTTATAGTATTGATACAAATTAATAACAAAACTCGATTTATAGCAAAACATTCTACCAACAAAAGTAATTTATCTCCATGAGACTGATAATATCAAATCGTTCCATTTTCCGATGCTAAGCCCACCGACTCCAATAGCTTTGTTGATTCCCGTTTAGATTGTGGACGTCATTCGGTAATGCTGTTACGGTTCCAAATATAGTGACTTGGACACATTGTTCCCCGCGATAAATGGAAATAATATAATCGCTACGATATATAGTCTAATTAATTTAAAAAGTATTTTGAGTATTTACAGGACTACCCCAAAAGAGGAGAGTATGTTTTATGAATTAGTTTTTTCATTCCGCCGTAACTTCGAAATGCCAGATCAACCTAAGTATCTCAAAAAGTGTTTAAATTTGGTGTGCAATCATTATTTAAAAATGTATAGTATTTTACTGATCACAATCATTCATGCATTGTAATACAAACATAGCCACTATATTTTATACTTTATGTTATAAGAAAGATTTTTTCCTTTCTCGAGTATCTTATAAGCAGAAGTAAAAAAGAAAAATATGTCCTGTTTCGTTTAAGTATCTTAGTACTTACAGAAAACAGTGCATATCATGTAACGTGCAAGACAATCGTTATAGTTTTATTTTTATTTATTTATTTATTTGACTTTATTACAATACCTGTTAAGGTCAGGGGCCTTTTTACCAGTCAACCAATAGAAGATACTGACTGATAAAGCAATCTTTTGAGGTAAGTAACATATCTCAGGTTCTAACAAAATATACTAAAACTATTTTTAGGGGGGAATTCAGTCAATGATACTGAATAAATTTCCCAAGGGACATATATCGAAATACGAAATTAATTTTGGGCCTCCCATACAAGTTGACAGATCAGCTGTTCAGAGCTTTTATGGAAAGCCAAAGTTGCTTGAGATAGTAACGTTGTTCAAGATCTTAGACTGAATTCACCCTTAAAATAGTTTCAGTATATTTTGTTACTTGTTATATATCGTTGTTAGTGTTCAAAGTATTACGTCGTTAAGGGTAATGTTTGACCGCACATACGTGCTATTTTCGGCCATGTAATTTTGTGGCCCACTATTATTAGCAATAGTCAAATAAATTATGTAGCGCGGCGGTCGCCAGCCGGGCGCGAGGACCGTGAAATAGTGCATTACGGACACCCTACTCTAATGCTACACTAACACACTATTGATTTTATAATGAACAACCTGGTGAACAACACGAGTTTATTGTACAACTCGCGTGTTTATAACTCGGCACAGGATTTAATTAAAGTAAAAGTTTAAACTTCTGTACCTAACTAATTTAATTTTAGCTCTCAGGTAAGAAGATTTTTCACACAATGCCCTCAAATCTTTTTCAAAGACTTTCAAAGATATAAGTATGTATGCGGTGTATGTATGACTTTCAAAGATTCGAATCGTTTTCAAAGATTTGAACATTTACCTACTTTGCTTTAAGTTCAAATGATAAATTTATTTAATTTTATTTAAGTAAACAACAAAACAAAAAAAAATATCTAAGTGATAGTACATATTAAGTAGGTATATAAATATGTATACATGTACAGGGTCTAACCAAATATACTGAAACTATTTTACGGCTAAATGCAGTCCATGATACTGAACAACTTTCCCCAAGAAGCATATTTCGAAATATGAAAAATTGTTTTTAGCCTCCCATACAAGTTGACCGATCAGCTGATCCGTGTTTGTATGGAAAGTCAAAAATTAAATTTTATATTTCAATATATGTTCCTAGGGGAAAGTTGTTCAGTATCATGGACTGAATCCACCATTAAAATAGTTTCAGTATATTTTGTTAGACGTTATATACTCGTATAATATAATACATATTATGTATTTAGGTACATAAATATGTACTATCACGTCTTTATCTCTTACGGAGTAGACCGTGCCAAGAGACGTAAGTAAGGTTGCAAAACGAAACACGGCGTTGAAGAAGGCCGGACATTTAGCCCATAGCCTAAAATCTGGAATTGATATAGTGGTGGAGCAAGATCATAGTTTTACGAGTTCAAAGTTCTGGCAATGCCTAATAAAAAGCTCATCCGCTTTGCCAAAAAGCCTGATAAAAGCTGGACAGGCCGGACACAGATATTTGGCCGGACGCAACCCGAAAATGCCATGTCTGGCTAAAGACAGACAGATGGCAACCCTAGACGCAAGACCCCAAAGGCCACGTTTCACAAGATGTCGAGCGTAAAATGGTAAACGGGAAAAGTTTATAGTGATAGGTAGCGCATGTGCATAGAACAGTTCGTTTGTTCTACCCTCATCCCATTCCCACGATAGGCTTTAACAATCTAAATAGAAGAAGAAGGAGCTTTGATATTCTATATTTTTATTTACTTCTAGACTAGCACGGAAGAGAAGATCGACACATACATATAATAATGATTCTTAAGAGGAAATCGATGGGCCGTATTTCCATGCAAGCGTACTCCACTAATTCCTCGCCGGATAGTGCCAGCAAATCAATATTTTTTTTTAAAGAATGTTGGCATTATTATAAGAGACACGAACCTTCATAAACCTGAAAAATTAGTAAGTTTTTCAACTCTGTTCAAACATGTAGCAAACTAATTTGACGACAATATATTATAGAAAACATAAACAAAATGACAAAAGAAATTGAATCAATTACGTTTTGGAGGAGAAATCCGGGGACTACGAAACGTTGATTTTGTGTACTTTTCATAGGTATTTTTGGCTGCAATTGATATCACACAGCGCGACCGGTTGTTCTGGGCACAGCGCGACAGCAATAGATTTTGCAAATATGTACCTATTTTTCAATTTAGTGTTTCCTCTAATTATAGCTGTACATAAGTTGAATTAAATGGATCCCAGCTTGCATATTTACTAACAGAAGTGCATTTTAATACATATTTTAAAAATACCCTAACTCTAAATTTATCTCCTGAATGCATACAGTCAATAGGCTAAAAACTGTGGGTTAGAAAATACGCAAAAAATCGCAGGGGTGCCTTTTCTATTGTCCTGCCAATCAAGTTCGGTACAGTGCTCCGCGCACGTGTTCCAATTTTGATGCAATTTCTCATCCATGAACTTTGTGACTTACTTACCCATTTTAAGAGTTGTTTTTGTCTGACATAACAGTCATTTGTTACACAAATTTAGATGCAATTCATTTTCAATCAAATTTGTGACTTATTAACACACCTGTAGAGTTATTTTTGTGTGAACTAATAGTCATTTATTGCAAAAAATATAAAATTACGAAGTGCTACGCAGCATGTTGATTTTGAGCAATTTGTTGCTGACTTTTGTTAAGATAATGACTTACGAGCTAAATAAAAATTAAGCGTTATTTTCTCTCTCAATTTGGGTAATTAATATATGTATGTACTTATATTGTGAAAATGACATTGACATAAAACTTATTTAAAAAGATATAACTATAGTATATTTTTCATTTTATTTAGGATCAACTCTACATTACATTACTTATAAATTACTTCGTTATCCTTTAGAAGTAAAACGTCCACATTTTCACACAAGTCTGTCGTACAGTCGACCTCACACTATATGTGGTTCTATATTAAAAATACCAGTTTTCCAAACAAAAAAAGGTGCTTTGCAACTATTTAATCCTTGTACAGATAGCTATTGACTTCGTTATCTTTTAAAAAGTAATAAAAAAGGTTTAAGTAAACATTGAGCTTACAGTAGGTATATATGCTCAAAGCAAGTAAACGATATTCCTGTTACTTAACTGGCGAAGGATCTGGAGACCTATTTTTAAAAGCATCCATACAGCGAATGATTCACGCGAAGGTTTCACTTTGAAAACGCTCGCGCTGATCATTCGTTGTATGACTCCTGCATTCAAAAATGGGTACCCAAAAATCAGACATTATGGGGACGAAGTATATTTTTCGCTTGGCACATACTTACGATATTTACGAGTTATTCATTCATTTTCGTATTATGATGTAGACCATACTCATTTTATATTCCATAAATTATCTCTATAATACCATACTATACTCGTAATTCTGACAATGCTAGGGAATCCCATAACAATGATATACTGGAAGAATGGGATAATAACGGCCGATATCTAATATTCGCCATAAAAATGGGCCAATCAAAGTTTTCTATAGTGCGTTTATGGGGCTATTTTGATGAATGTGTTTATTATGTTACGAACCAACCCAATGTTGGTCAATTTCCCCTGAGTTCTCTATTGAGTTTATGATCAGACCATACGAAAGTATGATTTTTTTAAAATCTTATTTTATTTTGAAATAAATAATATTGCTTCAAAACGCAATACTTGAAAGAAGAACATACTTACGTTTCATGCAACCAGTATAACAATAGATAAAAATGTTTATTGGGAAGGACGCGTTTTGTGCGTTTACAAAAAACGCGGTTCGTACGATCAAGAAAATTCTAAAAAAATGCCTTCACCGTATGTCGCGTTTCGGGCGTCCAATAAATGTTATTTATTTTGACGGTCGCGATTCGTGCGCTCTAAAAAAACTAAACAGTACAGTGCATAATTATAATTATAGTTGGAGCGGGAAAAACAATAAAAACATATAGGTATATATACGCACAAATCATGCAGATTGAGCTAGCCCCAAAGTAAGTTCAAAACTTGTGTTATGGGATACTAACTTAACGATTTTATATTTTATAACAAATACATATATAAATAAACATCCAAGACCCAGGCCAATCTGAAAAAGATCATTTTCTATTTTGACCTGACCGGGGATCGAATCCGGGACCTCCACACCGGAGGCCACACAGCCTGGCATGATGTCCTAGTAGGCCACAGGGGTCGTCAGATAATACAAGATTTACAATGGCAAATAATAAAAGTTAGTGTACCTAAATGTGGTTGAAGCTATTCTTTTACTATTTATTACAGTACCTATATTTCTAACCAATCACCTTCCAAAAATGTTAAATTACAACCAAATATATGTCTACTTGTGAATGGTTTAAAATAAACTGAAAAAGGAAAGTTTCGTGGGATTTTCCTTGTAACCAATAATGTCCACCTACACATCACATCACTGTATACAATCGCTTGGTTTATCGACAATTGAGTTCTGGCAACACTCCAGATCTGTTAATGGTATCGTTCTGCAAATGCGCTTAAAACGTAAAACCCATTTATGTGAAAATCCGCGTTGTTTTCAGCTTATGTTTCGCTTCTTCCAAGAAAATAAAATGTAAAACGATAAATCGAAAGACTTCTTTTCTGAAACACATTATAGTTGTTAAACAAATGTTGTTAAAAATATAATGTGATATTATCAATTATTTCGGTCAAATAAAAAATAATGTGCACTATTCAGACGACTCATATGACTATAAATAATAATAATAAATATATGAGAACAAATCACAATGATTGAGCTAGTCCCAAGATGAGTTTAAACGTGTATTATGAGATACTAACTCAACGATACTATATTTTATATTAAATACATACTCATAAACAGATAAACATCCAAAACTTAGGACAATTTGATAAAGATCCATCTTGCCCCGGCTGAGGTTTAAACCCCGGAACCTCCGGAGTGGCGGACTAGCGCGTTAACCAAGCTGCCTCAAGCTCACCAATGCTTACGAAGCTAGTTCGGATATTAATGTTCCTGACCTGATGGCCTGGATTCACAAACACTGATGTCATTTGAACTTAAAATTTACGAGAAGAGTATTGGTTGGGGCTAGGGCTAGGGCATTGTCTTTCATATTTGCCTGATACATCATCGTAGTGGCAAATTTCTGACACTACAATAAAAACATTGTGGGTTTGTAAGAGGGCTTCTAAAGATCATCCCTAAAAGAAATAAAATTGTTGAAAAGGTCCATTTACACAATAACTTACATGGTCTAAACTTGTACGTAGTTAATTATTACTTTGTGGTCGAAACAAAATGTCAACCATACTTAAATCATTTATTGCTTCAATTAAAGTGTATGCTGTGTATGCAACAGGCAAGAAAGTTGCACTGTGTAAATGGGCCTTAATTTCATCACATGAGCACACAAAACGCCAGGTTAGACAAGATTTGACAGAGAAGGTAACTCTATGGCTGTTAGAATGCTTCGCTGGAATGAACCTGAATGGGTGTACCTGCGATTAGCACTTTATCTTGAGCGGCTCTACACGATGAATTTTCACTGGCTTTGGAGCCGAAGGCCACTTTATAGGGATCGTTAGTAAGACCTAATTCACATTAAAATTCAAAAACGAAAAATTTTAACTAAAACTCGAAAGTAAAAACGTGAGATCAATTAGTAGCGTAATAGCCCGCGCGAGTCCTACGTCGAGTAAAAAGTCATATAAAAGACGGGCGTAACTACGTGGTCCCGATCGACAATCATTTTCGCAACTTTTTTATCTTATGTCGTATACAAATTTGAATTAGGTATATGGATCATCATCAGATCACTATATTTAAGAACTATGTTCTTGTCGGTGGAGTATTTTCCATGTCTCCCGATCCTCAGCCAAATGCTTGACTTCCCTATACGACACGACTTCTGCCTTTTGTATATGGATAGAGGAATTTATTTACTATACAACATTTGTTTTTTCCAAAGCCACTGAAAAGTCAGCGTGTATATTTTGTTTATTATCGCTAAGTATAATAACATTAGGAAGCCTTAAGGAGCATGTGTTGGTCACTGACACAATGAAAGATATAAACAAATGAACAACATTATATTTTTTTCTTTTCAGTTCAATGATGTTACGTAAAACGTTTTGATAAGAATAAACCGCAACCTGATTTGGTTCAGTGTGATAATAAATAGGCTTGTGCCTTGAGTGGACGTCATATGTTATCGCTGTTACCAACCCATTAAATTACCCTTTGTAATCGTTTGTCAATAGTTCTCAATTTTCACTGAACAACTTTGCAAACATTCTGTTTGTGCAAAATTAGGTGAGTAAAGAAATACCAATTTATCCCAAACAATCTTCTGATCTTATCTTAAATGACATAAAGCAGAATTTCCACCAACACAAGCATTTCCACCTTTGCGAATATAATAGCTTTGAGACTTCTATAAATGTATCACACAGTGGTTTAGTAGCCCCTTTTGGATTCCCACGTGCCCAATATCTATTGTTGTCAACTACCAATTTTGATAGACCTATAATAGTCGTTATAAATGCTCTAAGTTATCTTCTAGTTGAAACATTAACAGAAGGGTGAGGGGTCAAGTTTGGTTGGTGATTTTCACTGTCGCATTTACCCCAAAATGTCTAAAATCGGGGTGTCGTTAATGGAGTATGGCAACAAACCGTTTCGCCACGTGCATGTGATTTCAAAGACGAATTTATGTGTAGCGTACGTTCGATGTAACGATTGGTTGTGTCAGGAGCAGTGACGATTGATCGATGAGGAGAAGGACATGTGTCAGTGGCTTGGTGGTCTAGCTTTGATGTAGAAAGCTTATTTTAGGTTTAACGAGTTGTGAGGTAATTAGATGGTACGTGTAACGAGATGCTTATTATTATACTACTAAAAAAAAGAAAACCTCTTACTTGAAATTCCCTAGCAGTAAAATGTGGACAATGAGGAAGAAGGACAGAGGAAGAATAGCAGCATTCGAGATGTGGTGCTGGTGGAGAATGGAGAAAATAGGCTGGATGGATAGAGTAAGCAATGAGGAGGAACTAGAGGTAAAAATAAGTAGAGAGAAGAAATATTTTAAAAATAATGAAAATAAAATAGAGGAGATGATTGGACATCTAATAAGACAGGAGAATCTCTTCAGAATAATAAGAATAAAAGGGATGCAAAGAAAAGAAAGACCGAGGTTAAAGCTTTTCCAACAAATTAAAAAAAAGTTATTACTAAGGTCACAGAATACATAAGAGTCAAACAGATTGGTATCTCACAGCGTCTCCCGCAAATTGGCGTCCCCGCACCTCTCCCCCGCACTTTGTGAGCTTTGACAGCTCCAAACCAGGGTTTAATTACTAGCCGCACGCAATACGCGACGTGTGTTGTCTTGAGAACTGTCAACCAATAGTTACCATCATGGTGAGAAGGTGCGCGTATAATAATTGTTTATCCACCCAATACTCTAAAGAACGTATATTTCATACATTTCCAAATGATGAAAACAGGTAAGCAAAGCAACAATATAATTTCACATTATTACCCAGCAACCATCTTGATACCCTTCTCGCTCTCTCGCATTAGCGGGAGATACACAAGAGCGAGATTGTAACATTACCGGATTGCTAATAAGCAATCCGGTAATATTACATAGGCTCCTCGCTCACAGGTAATCACATACACACAGATGCCAACTAGATTTTCGCGGGTTATAGTGTTAAATGCCATTGTTGACAATGACAACTTGACATGCTGTGCGTGTAATAAGCGTGATAAACATTTGTTTATTTTTATTGAATTTATTCATATAATTACCGTATAGTTTTGCGCCGAATATGCAAATTACTATATTACAATAGTGAATTAGTGAAATTAGTGCGTTACAATATAAATGACTCAATAATAATTAGTAAAGTAAACTAATGGTGAAATGGACAATGGACATAATGAAAAATATTTGTGAAGTGATATTATGTAGCTGTTTCCGACTTTTCTGTAACATTTAATACATATAAAACAGAATATTTTTTACGTCATAGTGTTCGCAAATCTTCCGGTATGGAAAAATATAATCGTAAATATGTCGAACTCGTTAGTAGGTAAGTACTAAAATAATTCTGCGGTGCGACCCTAAGTATAAAACTCACACATCGACGTGTGTACAAATAAATTGTTTCGTTAGTAGTAGTAGTAGGTATATATGTTACTCTGAATCAATGGAGAGTCATACCAGTGCTAAGGTCCTACCAGGACATTAAAAAGATGGCAGAGAGAAGAGAGGAACGTATGCATCTCCACTTAACTCCACCAAGAAGTATAAAACAAGTTTTTATAATTACACTTTTTGTCACTTCTTTATTTATTTCAACTCTTTAAAAACACTCCATCTATATAATGCTAAATTTAATTATAAATTTGCAAATTCGGGGCACCATTTCACTAAATACCCGTGAAATGGTATCTGGCACACCTGTTCGGCCTCCTGGCAACTGTATTTCTACCCAGTTGTCTTTCATTTTAAACGGATGGCAAGTAAAATGTACTATATTAGAATTATTTGCAATAGTAGCACTACTGGAGTAAGTAGTAGCTTCACCGCTTCTACGCTTCGTACGGTGAGTCAGAGAGCCGGAGAGTCCCCCCCCCCCTCCTCCCTACTCGTAAATGGCAGCGAAATTGAACTTATATTAGATTAAGTTTTTATATCCTTATGTATTGTATATGCTATAGATGCAAAATAATTTATCTTCTATCTAAAAACTTCCATCCCTAACCTACCATACGGCAAAGCCTGATAACCGTGACGTCACCGGGTGTGCACAGAAATCTATATAGATAATCAAGTTGATTTCACGCGCCACGTGCCTAATGCACCCTCATGGGGACAGTTTTAAAAACTGGATCACTGCAATTTTTTTCTTTTATACTTAATTTGAAGCCATCATTTAATTTGCGACAATAGTGTGCGACAATAGTCTTCATTCCTGGTTTCATCCGTAACTATCGTGCTGCTTCGGAGCCCGGTACACGCACCAGCTTTTGCTTCTCCAAAGATAATATGAATGTGGTCACCCAATGCATTTGGCACGGAGGGCTCGGTGGGTGGCTTTAGATACTAAGTAGGGCGTAAAACTGCCGCACAACGGGGCCCGCTTTCCCGCGACGAATGCACGCGCGGGGGCACGCGCAGGTTCCGCCAACGATTATAATCAAACTACCGACTGCCTTACATATATCTACCTAGTAATATATTAAATTCTTCATCGACACGACTGTTAATGTAGGCCGTTAAAATTGAACTAGCTGACACTCTGTAATCCGTCTCCGCGATGGGTATCCGCGGCAGGGACCGTCGTGTATTCCGCTTGACGTATTATAGTTTCGAGCCACCTTGCAAACATCAACCAATCGCATAGGTCGCCCATTTTTGATGCATGAATATTAGCTTATTAGCCCGTGTGGTTCCGGGTACCCCGTGTGGTTCCGGGTTAGAATATGACCACTCCATCTCTTCCTGTGGATGTCGTAAGAGTCGACTAAAGGATTAAGCAAAAACATTTCGTGCTACAATTGCATTCCCAAGGAGCGTTAACGTCGGGCGGTGGCCGGTTATAAAACTTTTCGCCCAAATACATTCCCAAAGAGGGTTGACGTCAGGCAGGCGGCCGGTCGTAAAAGTATAGCCAAATCTTTAAACTCTTCCGGTTATTTCTTCTCCAACACAAGTTCTTTGGCTTCCTTTGGTGACCATTGGCATGCACGTAATATTTGGAGAAGAGAAAGCGGGAAAGCGCACCCCGGGCTCCGAAGCAGCACAGCTGAGGATGCAACCGGGAACGCGCTTGGATGAAGAAGAATTTAATTAACCTACTTCTACAGAGTGTAAATATATTGTCATATGCTGGAAGTAGTGACCAGCCCGTCAATATGAACATCTTTTCCTGTTCTCCTTACCAATGCTGAGATCTCGTAAAATTTTGGGGAATTTAGCGTTTTTTCATCACTTACCATCAAAACAAGCGTATTTCATGTAGACGACGCCCGACGGCCACCTTACTGCAGGCGGGTAGTCCTGCATCAGGACGAAATTGCAGTGGTTCACACCAGTGCATCTGAAACAATGAATACAAAATAATGTAACATATGATGAAAATATCTATCATTCTTGATCATGAGCTTAGAGCTTCTCAATGGATAGGAGGTATTTAGGTACCTAAATATCTCGGAATAAATAAATAAATATATAAGGATAATCACACTGATTAAGCTAGCCCCAAAGTAAGTTTTTAAACTTGTGTTATGGGATACTAACTCAACGATACTATATTTTATGATAATACATATATAGATAAACACCCAAGACCCACAACAATTTTAAGAAGGCCATTTTTCAACTTGCCCTGGCTGGGAATCGAACCCAGAACCTCTGGATTAGCGTTCTAGCGTGTTAACCATTACGCCACGGAGGTCGTCAATATCAATATTTCAGAAAAGAGCGGCACTCAAGTTTCAAGCTGTGTAACATAAAGCTAATGCGGCTCATGTTCGAAAATCATATTAACACATTGCTGGACATCCAGACACAATAGATATAACAATTGATTAACGTCTATAGACTATAGTATAAAAACGGCTATTGCCCAACTGTGGGAGATTGTAATAAAGGCCGGCTAAAAAAGATTACCTACCACCCTACATTATGGTAGCATTCAGCAATTTATACTTAATTATTCCAAAAATAGGACAAATATTTTCAGTGACAAAGGAAATTAAAAGTTAATTATACAGTGATCAAAGGAATTGTATGGAAGCCATTTAATTAAGTGGAGTCACGAATACAGCGTTAGGCGCAATGGCGTCGATAAAACGTGAACTTTCAAACATTCACATCGTTCACCAGACTGACACTTACACCGTAGCGTAAGGAAAATAATAGATTACAATTACAAATATCAGTAAAATATCATCTGTTGGTTGACTGGTGGAAAAGGCCCCTGGCCTTAAAAGCCTGCCATTTACATGTATTGTAGTAAAGTTAAATAAATAAAAGGTGAAAAATTGTTGATTGTTACGAACCCACGAGTACCATCGAACAGAAATAAACAACCATATTTATTAGTGAACTCTTTATGGTGTAGCTTCACATTAGTTTTAAAGTTTTTTTCGTCGTTAATTAAATTATAAAAGATACGAGTACATAACGGTAAAACCAGGCCTGTTTCACTCCCCATTTAGGTATCGAAAATGTACCTACATTATTAATATGCGCGCAGGCGGCCCCTTCGGGTGGTAAATTCAGTTTAGGAATCGTTTGTCCAGAGTAATAAGAACGAAATTGGTTTGCAATGGATGTCTAGGTATCTTTACGAACAGGTGCTGAGTTCTGACGTGAGCTTGAATTTCTTTGCTGAGTAAGACTTCTGTACTTTAGTATTATTTATTCTGTGGTAAAACGGAGTCTCTAAAGCAATAAGAGCATAAAGACTGAATTCGTTCACAGAATGCTCACATACATTTGTCTGTATTTCGAGCGAATTAATTAAATTCAGCTCTCAAGTCTACTCAATAGCACCACATATCAGTAATAATTGACTTACCTGGAATGAAGTAATGTATTTCGGTACGTGTATATTCCCGGAAACATTTGGGAAAACAATTACATCCATGTTTTGTGAATGGAATGGCGATCACTGCTGCCATGTAACTTAAGGAATTCATATATACGTAATTTAGACCTAATAATTTATTCTCTTGACAGAGTCTTCGATTCTCCATCATCAGGCAAACTTTATGACATCATTATAGCCGTAACAGTTTTAATAATTTGGCTATAGTTTTACGACCGGCTGCTTGCTTGACGTCAACCCTCTTTGGCAATGCATTTGTGCGAAAAGTATTACAACCGGCCGCCGCTCGATGTTAACCCTTTTTGGGAATGCAGTTGAAGCAGGAGATGTTTGTGCTTAGGCCTTTAGTCGCCTCTTACGACATCCACAAGAAGAGATGGAGCGGTCCTATTCTAAACCGAAAGCCACACGGCACATTAACATTATCTACCTCGAACCATACGAGTAGTTCGAAAACATAAGGTGGTGCATTACTTTATTAAAAATTACTTTGTACGATGACTAAGTAATTCTCTTTAATTAAATTAGCATTCGTTTTTTATTGTTTTTCGAAATTTTCTGTAAGTAACATAATTTACTTAACAATAATTTTTTTGAGCAAGAAAGGCTGTATTTTTTTTTATTTCAAAAACTGACGTCAAAAGCTTTTGAGCTAAAAGTAAGAAAATAAATATGCTTATAAGCCATCAAAAATGGCACTGATGTCCGTTGTTGCAAACAATTAAAATCCTGTATTTTTCTGAATTCTTTCAATTTTAATTTCCCTTTTATAAATAAGTACTTACCGACCTTAGCTTTTTTACCAAAAACTCCGAACTTCAAAGTCATCGTCCCAATTTCCTTTATTAAAATGCGGTAGGTAGCCACATGTACCAATAACTATTACGCCTATCGTCTAAGCACATGTGTGTGAACTGCACTCGAATTATGTGTTACATACAGATAGCATCAGTTCATTTTCACGTTGGCCCACTTCAAGGGTAGGTAAAGGATACAGTACAGAAGCGGTGGCGGAATTATTAGGATTAAATAATGTGTGTGTGTTTTATTCCATGCTGGTCTGGGAGAAACAAAAAAACTTAGAATGTATCAGCTGCTTCTCTTCTCGCGCAGATCAAGGTAAAGGGCGAAACTGCAAATCATATCAATTGGCGATGCGGCCTATCACTATTTTGATTCATTTTTTCATCTTCTCGCCCACCATGACGCTAAAAGTGGCCGTTGAGTCTTGCGGCCCTGGGCTCTGTCTGCTTAGAGCCGCAAGAAGCAAAATGCTTTATCTGCTCCATTAGGGATAAAGACGTGATAGTATGTATATATGCATGTTTAGGAAATAGAAACAGAGGAAGGCCTAAGAAAAGGTGGATGGAGTGCGTTAAGGACGATATGGATAAAAGAAATGTAATTAGTGCCTTGACAAAAGATAGAAGAAAATGGAAAAGAATCACATCTGTCTTAACCCCACGTAAAGTGGGATAAGGTGCGAAAGAAGAAGTATGTATGTATGTAAATAATGTGTAAAATTTTAAGATGTATGAAAATCTATTAATTACATTGTTACTTTGCGCTTTGAATGTCTATTTCACGATGATCAATCTAGGAGGGTGTAGCTTTAAATTTAATCATTTTAAACTTCTTATTTAGTATATTGTATAGAAGGAACCTATTACAGTTAAGAACATTCCTATTTTGTAATTGCTTTTTTTGATTTTCGTACATTACAACAAAAACGTACAAGTAGTAATACAATACTACTAATATTATTAACTACAATACTAATATCATAAATGCGGCAGATAGGATAATATAATTTTTGTTTTCAAAACCCATAAAAATCCGAGCTTTAGTATTGTCAAAAGAATACATACATACTATCACGCCTGTTTCCCACAGGGGTAGGCAGAGACTATGGACCTCCACTTGCTACGATCCTGACAGACCTCTTTCGCTTCATCTACACTCATCAAACTCTTAATACATGCCCTTCGGTTACGGGTACTTCTTAATCAAAAGAATGTTTATTGTATACCTAAATCGCCAAAAAAATGTTTATTGTTTACCTAAATATTTATATCACACACGAAAAAAATAGCTTCTCTTATACAATGTAACCACAACAATAAATTTAACAAATATTACCGTACGTCCATCACTGTGTTCGGAAGTGACTCTCTCGACGTGACTTGCTCCCTTACTCGATATATTCGAATAGTGATTAATGTACTAAGCCCGTACACTAATCTCCTAATCTTCTAAAGAGATAACGATCGTGTGAAATCATCGGAACATGCAACCGTTTGAGAAATTACCTTGTAAGGTCAGGGAACAAATTGAACAGGCCCTGTTTTTATTTTACGAATAGTTCGATAGGCACTTTCTTACACGAAGTTTTGGGACTTTTAGGTGTCTAACTTGTTTGTTAATCGTTTCGTTTTTCGTGTGCGTAAGTGGCCAACCTGGTGTCAGATTTTTCAAGCTGCCTAAACGCATCTTGACTCAACTTGATCAACTTGAAAAATACGCCAAGTGGTTTCAGGTGTAGAAAAGAACCACTTTTTCCCTTTCTTTGGATGTCGTAAGAGGCCAGTTAAGGGCTAAGCACAAATATAACATACCATGAAAAAACAGCATTCCTAAGGTGGGTCGATGTTTGTCAAGTGATCAGCCAGCTGCCTATTAAAATAATTTTTCGAGATTTTAGCCCATTTTCTCTTTTTACGATCTGCGCGGGCTGAAAAGCAGGTAGTATATTCTACTAATTTTTTTTAGAAGACCAATATGTAAAAATCTGTAAACATTTGATTTTGTAGGATTTAGCTGCTTCTCTTCCTGTGCAGATTGTAAAAGCCGATTTAGGGGATTGGGCAATAATCGGAATCATATCAATAGGCGATGCGGTTAGCAACCCATTACTATTATGATTTCCTTTTTCTACCTTCATGCCCACCATCACGCTAAAAGTGGCCTGAGACTTGCCGCCCCTGGCTCTGTCTGCCCCGTTAGGGACAAAGACGTGATTGTATTTGCTTCAGCTAATTTTTCATTTTCAAAGCTTTGTCCAGACTGCAACAAAGAGGTGCTATTAATTTTCACTAAGCGTTGAAATAGCAATTCTTTTATTTTACAAAGTGACCACTACTGACTGACAATAAATTAAAAGGAATTGTGCTTTTGTAGAGCTAAAATGTTGCTAAAAGCTTTAACTTTGGTGCGTCAAAATATATTTTCCGTGGTTTAACTGGCATTTCAATTTACCAGAGCTTTTATTCTCATTACTACTTAGATTCTACACGAAAATATTGGGTAACGAAAAAATACTAATATGATCATCCCTATTTCACGAAATTAAACAAACAACCGTATCTAAACAAATTACGTATCGATAAACACAACAATATCGATAAACAGCCACATGACATGGCAGGGGCACACCTGGCACCAATTGAATTATTCAATATCACGCCCTACTGACTTTGCCAGACTTTTATCTCTTTTCTTCCTGTATCGAAAGAATCTGCTGTCTCGCTTGCGCCATGAAATGCACAAATTCAATCAGGTTTGATAATTAAATAAAACATAATCTACGTCGGACGTTACACACTTAATTTGAGATTTTTAAATTTGTTTAATTTTAAATCAAAATTTTTTTTATGTAAACTTCTAGCAATAATATTATTATAAAAATGTTGAATTTACAGATGTCATTTTTAGAAATGTTTCAGTCATTTAAAAAAGTTCTTGCAATTTAAATATATAGTTTTAGTATATTTTTTAAGACCTTATTCAACTTCAAGCGTAATATCATCGTTAACATTCAATCCTCAATTTCAAGAGGGTACCTACCTCGTAAGCATTACAACTTTAAATTCCATCATTTCTAAACGCATCCTTCTGACATGTCCGTCATTAACCCGTCGCTATTCACTTCTCACCTGCTCCAATAACATTTATTCGAAGCAGTCGCACGCGCATCTAAACGGGGCGTTTAACAAAATGGCGACGTTTCCGGTCGCCCTTCCTGACACTGCACAATACTAACACAAAATAGAAGCCACATGATACAGAAGGAGATACATATTGTTTAAGTATTCTAGATGCTGATGATCTAAAAGGCCTTTTAGATGCTGATGATGGCAAATGGGTAGACTCAACAAATGCTGACCTACAAATCAAAGTCATCAAGGATGATATGTGTGCTAATATAACAATATTATGAATCAAAAATTATTATGAAATCGAAAGTAAAATTGACCATTATCAAGTGATCAAAATATTTAAAGATAAATAAATTATTTTGACTTCGAGTTTGAATAGTCCTAAACATCCAAGACCCAGATCAATCTGAAAAAGATCATATTCGATCTTGACCTGACCGGGGATCGAACCCGGAACCTCCGGTGTGACAGCCTGGCATGATTGCTCGTAATTAGAGCTAAAGTTCGCTTTGTCATTACGGTTTCTTTTAGGGTACAACTAAGGATACCGAGGTGGAGAGAGAAAAAGACAGAAAGAAGTCTATGGTCTCCGGTGTACTCATGCATACAAGTGCAAGCATAGAAAACGCTCAAATGGAGGAGAGGAAAAAGATTTTGCACGTTAACATTTCAGGATACAAGACATGGAAAGAATGCGAGAGATCGGATAACAGAAAACGGGGGCTAGAGGACAGAGAGGAAGGATAGGAAATACAGAGTTGACGCACAGTGCTGACCCCAAATAAAAAAAGGTGATATGTGTCTCAGGACCAGAAAACTTCCCTTCGTATTAAACACACCTTCATATTAAATCACTGTCACTCCTGTACTCCTGTCATTTTGTGCTACCTGCCTGACCTAAAATTGTAGAGCAATAAAAATTTAAATTAGACCCTATGGTCCGTAATTATGTGGACTGATGGGAGACGTGACTCGCACGCGCCGGAACCGGATGGGACCGGGAGACAGTGACTCATTACAGTTTGACTTTGAAATTGATAAAATTTTTATAATTTAGTATACTAAAAAATCTCAAGACATGTTATGCTAACATGTTATATCTGCCAAGAGACAGAATTGTGCGACTGAAAATACACTTAGATCAGAGAGAGAGAGAGAGAGAGGGAGAGATAGATCAAAAGGCTGAAAAACAGCGAGTTAATGAACTCTATAACAATGTAACTCACGTAAAAAGTTTTAACGTGAGTGACCCATTTATCGCATATAAGTAATGTCTGTGTCCCAAAAATTCTATAACAATTTAATATAATTTAACAACTTGTCACAAAATTATTAAAATGACATTTGTTCTCAGTAGTCCCTTTAGTGATTAAAACAATTAATGAAAATTCAAAGAAATAGAAAGGTTCATCACGACAGCCGCAATCCTCTTTGGACTGCAATTGATCCGTTCACCACCCAAAAGTTTCTACCCTCTTCGTTTGTAATTACAATTACAAATAATAGAAGCTCGTGAGAACACCGAGAATCATAAGAGAAACCTGCAGTTCTTATCTTCCTCGACGAACTGGGTTGGCTCAAATTAAATCAACACCAACTTAAAGACCAAAAGCAAGACAGTAAATACTTTTTCCGACTGTAGACACTACCTACAGTTATCTTAAATCAGCATTCGGCAACCCTTTCGCCCTTCAAACTAAACATAATCGTTCCATGCATCTACTTGCCTAGTAAATTGGATGCAGGTTCAATCACAAACATTCGGATTATCGTCCAAATGGACTCGCAGAATGTGTCACAGATTCTCTTTTAATTCACCTATGATGTGTGAGAAAGTGCCGTGTGGTTCCCGGCAGAGTAGAATAGGACCACTCCAAGTCTTCCCGTGGATGTCGTAGAAGGCGACTTAGGAAATACAAGCTAAACAAAGCTTATAAACATCAATGAGACCTCTCCAACCCGTCTGGCCAGCGTGGAGAGTTTAGGCCAAATCCTCTGACTACTCTACCTTAGTATGGCTCTGGTAGTACAGAGAGGGTCGTGCTCCTACAGTGGAGACTAAAAAAGACCTGATGATGTGTCAGAAATTAGGTTAAAAAAATGTTATAACTGAAAATCCGTGCCCTGTAACTGAAAATGTTCTAAGCTCGAAAACGGTTCTCTAATTTATGCATATAATTTTATGGCAACTATCGAAATTCCCACCTGGGAGTGAAGCGATAGTTGCGAAGATATGATGCAATAAATGAACTTTACGTGTGCCGAGGGACTTTTAGGAAATGAAACGAGACGATATTAAAGTAGCTTCTTTAGCTTTTTTTTATTTGAAAATGAAAGGCAACTGATGAATTTTCTTGACATACATTTTTCCTTAGGCAGATAATAAATCATTAATATTTTGTTACTGACAAAACTACGAGTAACCTTATAATTTTTTTTATGTAATATAGACTAAATCCTAAACATTAAAATAAATCTTACTTACATAATATATGTCACCTTAAAAACAAAACAAGAAACATGTAATTTTACACTCATTGCTTCCACAACAAAAACAAACATCCAACCTAATTTGATTGTCGGATATTTACTATTTCTGTAACGTTGGGATAAAAAAACTCTCGTTCTCATTGACATTTCTAATAGGAATGCCTTGTTGTAATTAGTCTAAACTAATATTACGCACATACTTAGTTAAAAGTGGAAATAATTTTTACATTCGTAGGATTACAGAAAACTTAAATGTTTTATTTTATTTCTGTACTTATAAGTTTTAAATAATAAAAAAATTTCATTTTTTCAACACATTTCTCCCAAAATCAAAAACAAAACTCCTAAGCAATATGTTAGCCTACAGAGAGAATTGTATCATTGTTTTTCGTATATTTACTATTTCTGTAACACATTGAGACCAAAGAACCCTCCTTCTCATTAACATTTCTAATACGAATGCCTTGTAGTGATTATTCTAAACTAATGTTACGCAGACATTCAGTTAAAAGTGAAAATGATGTTAACATTTGTAAGATAACAGAAAACTCAAGTATTTTAATGTCTTACTTTAGGGTCGGCAAAGCGCGTGTAGCTAATATACTACTATATTTTTTAATTAGTTTATTTATCCATCTTTTTTGAAAATTTAGAAAGATTTATCCGCATCAGGCTTCGTCAAAAGGTTGCAAAACTTTGTATATAGTGATTTTGATGTTTTTGTCAATAAATCAAGCAAATTCATCTTTATCCCGATCTATTATTTTTGTTTCATGTTTCGATTCAATAAATAGTTAGTTTGGTTTACTATTTTGTTCACATATAAGTAGTTTAGTTTAATTTTAGCTTTAACTTTATTATGTGTACAATAAGATAAATCTTTATGAATATATTAATAAATTTGATTAATTCAATAAATATTCAAAATATCTAATAGACTCGGTATCTAGAAGATTTTCTTTAAAAAACCTAATAACCTTTTTTGCAGGCCGCATGTAATCGTCCGATTTGGAAATCTTTGTGAGAGACCTATGTCCAGCTGTGGCCTTTCTGTAGCTGATATGATAGCCTTCTTTCAGCCATTTTTATCTAAGGCGTCTAAAACTGTCTACAATAGACTGACTTGCTATATTGAAGCCCTAGTAGGATTAGTGCTGTGCTCGCCACGAGCGGACTCATTTATCACTTTGATTTATGCCGCACCCTCGAAGCTCGGGCTTAATTTATTCATAGATTATCAGCTTACAACACTATTAACATCAGAAATAATGTAAACTTTTGTTAATTTATTTTTTTATCGGTGAACTCTTAATTATTTTTTTTTTTGTCATAAGTGGGTGGTCGAATTACATTTATATGAATGTAGTAAAATCAAAATTTGCCGTGTGGTTCCCGCTAGAGTAGAATAGGACCACTCCAAGTCTTCCCGTGAATGTCGTAGTAGGCGACTTAGGAAACACAAGTGACAAGTTAAACAAAGCTTATAAACATAATTGAGACCTCTCCAACCTATCTGGCCAGCGTGGAGAGTGTAGGCCAAATCCTCACTGCTCTGGCTAATATATGGCTCTGGTAGTACAGAGAGGGTCGTGTTCCTGCAGTGGAGACTAAAAAAGATCTGGTGATGATGATAATTAGTAAAATCTGTAATAATGAAATTAAATCACTGTGAATAAGTTTAAAAAAAATGATTTTTTCGTACAAGCTTTTATTGTGAGGCCTAAGAACTTATCAAGACAAATGAAATACTTGCTAAATTGCTGCCGAAATTGCTAATATTTTTTAAAAACACTTTCAGGTTACCTCACCTTTAGGACCGTCACTACCAGTCGAGGTATCAAGTAGTAATAAGAGCAAGCAGCCCTACCTTCATTTTGGTGTTAAGGATGTGGCTGCTGCAGTGAAGGGTATGACCCGTGGTAAGTCCCCGGGACATGACTCACTCAGTGTTGAACATCTTCAGTATGCGGGTGCACACTTGCCCCGAGTACTGGCCATGTTATATACTCTCTATGTGGGGCATGCATACTTACCAAAAGAGTTGATGATGACGTTGGTAGTGCCGGTTCCAAAGAATAAGACAGGTGATAGGTCTGATATCAATAATTATAGGCCTATCTCCTTGGCTACTATTTTGGCTAAAGTGCTGGACAGTCTGCTTGATCGACAACTAAGCAAATATATTAAACTTCATGATGCCCAGTTCAGGTTTAGACCCGGACTCTCCACTGACTCAGCAGTTCTATGTCTCAAGCATACTGTCCGTTACTACACAGATACGAAAACACCAGTTTATGCTTGTTTTTGGACCTCTCCAAAGATTTTGACCTTGTATCTTATGTCAAGCTATGGAGAAAACTTGCCGAGACTGATGTGCCAAGTGAGATTACTGAAATATTTAAATACTGGTATGGCAACCAAAGTAATTATGTACGTTGGGCAGGCTCATTGTCAGACGAGTACAGGATGGAATGCGGGGTTAGGCAAGGGGGGTTGTCCTCACCAACTTTGTTCAACCTGTACATGGACCAACTGATCCGTGAGCTCGTCAGCACTGGAATTTGATGTTCTGTAGGTAGCACAGTCGTTAACAACATAAATTATGCCGATGACATGGCACTTCTCGCACCATCTATTAGTGCTCTCAGAAGGTTGATCTCAGTGTGTGAGCGTTACGCCAAGGCTCATGGTCTTAGGTACAATGCGAATAAGAGCGAATTTCTAATCTTTAAGGCTAATGGTAGGTCGTATACCTCGGTTCCTCCAGTGAGGCTTGCTGGTATGCTCCTTAAACCGGTCTCACAGTTCAAGTACCTCGGACACTGGGTGACGGATACGCTGAGTGACGACATGGATATGGATAGGGAGCGTAGGGCGCTGTCTGTCTAGTGTAATATGTTGGCTCGTAGATTTGCTAAATGCACAAATAGTGTCAAATTAACCTTGTTCAAGGCATACTACCAAGTATTTTATACATGCAGTCTATGGGTCAAATATGCACAGAAATCACACAGCGCCCTGTGTGTCCAATATAATAATGGGCTGAGGGGGCTTTTGGGGCTGCCGAGATACTGCTCCGCATCGGGTATGTTTGCAGAGGTTAGGATGGACACCTTCCAAGCCATAGTGCGAAAGAGGGTAGCCTCCCTGATGCATAGGGTGGCCTGCAGCTCCAACAGCCTCCTCACCATCATTGCTGGCAGGGTAGATGGGCCCATTTTAAAGCGCAGGTCCCAACTTCATGCAAGTTTTAACCGCGTGAACACATACAAACATAGACAGTAAGATCAATGTAACTAACAATTATTATTATTATTATAAGCCCAAACTCGATGGGGTTGCGTTGTTTTATTATAAGGTTCCTATAGCCACCTTCCGCTCCATCATCAGATTAGCTCGTTATAATAATATTGCATTGTCATTTGGTTTACATTAGCATACAAAATTTCATTTCAATCAGGAACCGGGAAGTGGCCTAAATTTGACTCGCAAGATTTGACCCAAAAAACAACATACAGGGCAAGCGTAATAAAATCTTGGAAAAAGTATCGGCTATTGTTATGTATTATCATTAGCCAGTCTTCATTCTAGAAGAGCTCGGTGGCCCGGTGGGAGTACGCATTGCTAGCGTTTTCACAAGTAAAGCAACCCCGGGCGTGGTCCGTACTTGGATGGGTGACCACAAGTGGTACAAAATTTTCTCGAGCTCCACCGTGCTTCGGAAGGCACGTAAAAGCAGCCATTGTATGGCAGTCGTCAAGCTATGTCAGATGTCTTTAGGCAGCTTGAAAAATCTGACACCACTGGCCACTTACATACATAAAAAACAAACAAACATTGATAAGTTTCAGTTTTTGAAATTATTGTATATTTGGGTAAGCCTAACCTAATTTTATTTTTACGTGTATTATAGAATCAATCAAATTTATTATAATTTAGTACTTAAGATTCGTCCTAAGCTCCCCATAATCATCACCATAAGTATATCAGTGACAGTCTTGTACAACTTTTTTCTCGGAATTAAGAATGAAATCTTTAGTATTTTCAATAAAAAAAAAACAATAATAATTGTTTCGAACAAAGTACACTGCTTCGCAGTTTTCCAAATGCTTTTTACGCTAACTTTCTTTTGCTTGCAATGTTATTTCAAAGGCTTGACTTGGTGAAGAGATTCAGAATTCATTATTGTCCCGGCTTTGTGCCACATCTGTGTCGAGTGCTGCAGATGTCGCGTGGCAAGCTCGGAAATTTCGCTTTCACTATGTTCATGGCATGAATTTTCAAAAGTTTTTAATTTTAACTAGTGATGTGCCATTCCCGTTCCTCAGTTTTCCGGGAACGTTCCCGGGAATGTTCTCAAAAAATGGAAATGTAAGGGAAAGTTGTAATTTTATTTATCAGACATATTTTTTATCACTGTAAATATATTTCACAAACGTAAATGCATCACTTGATATGGTTATAATACAAACACATATATCCAATATTCCGTAACATTCCCTAGAAATACGAGAACGTTCCCGGGAAATTTGGGAATGTTTCCGGGAACGGCACATCACTAATATTAATCTAAATATGAACTATTCTTAGGTTCCAAACCTCAAAAGGAAAAAAACGAAACCCTTATAGGATCACTTTGTTGTCCGTCTGTCTGTCTCTCAAGACCTGTTTCTCAGGAAGGCGTGGAGGTATCAAGCTGAAATTCATATCAAATACTCCAGACTACTGTCCCTTGGAGCTGTGAAAAAAACCAAACTTCTAAGCCAACGCAATCAACAGATACAGCCGTTTATGCCGCAAATTTTCGACACTCGCAAGGGAATCAAAACCTACAGGGTACTTCCCGTGAACTCAGAATCTTGAAATTTGGTACGAAGCAACGTTTTATAGCACAGATAAAGGAAAAATTGCGAAAAGCATAATTTTTTAGTAACATCATATAATAAAAACATTTTTAATAATTTTAAACTTACTTATATACGAGTACCTACAGGTTTGTACGGAACCCTCGTTGCGCGAGTCTGACTAGCACTTGGCCGGTTTTTTTTATAGATTTGATCAATTGTTTCTTAACTTTGTAAGTGAGCTCATTTTCGAGATTCTAAATCACAGCATTAGTCCCATGGGAAAAGTTGTTAATAAAGACGATTTGAGTCCCCCTATGTGCCGACTGTACATTTATACGCTGTATAATTTTGCCCGGTTTAGTTAGTAGGACATAAACGTGCTTGAAGGTGAATAACCTGCAGTAAACTTAGACCTTCATAAAACTCAAAACCCAACAAATCCTCCGTGACGTGAGAATGGCTGTCTTCTTTTCCTTAGGAGCAAATAACTACTAAATTGGGGTTGTTTATCTGCAACTTCAACTACTATATAACCTACTTTACAGCCTACGAAGTGTTATGCAGTATATCATCAATTTGGATATAAAAATAAAGTGGATATAAAAGAAAACACTTTGCGAAATTTAACAAGCAAACTAACTCATTCTCATCTCAACTAACTACCGTCGTCATACCTTACCTTACTCTTGAGTTGCACCGAAAAATACAACTGCAAAGTACTTATTTATGGTAGGTATGTTCACAAGTTTCACAACCCCGAAGATTGCGACATAACAATTAATGCATATGAAATCTCGGATAGGCAACGAACATGCAAACGTTATGGTCAGTAGAAAAAAAATTGATATGGATAGTTTGACGACCTTCGTGATGCAATAGTCAATACGTTAGGATCAACGTGTTGACTATTATACCACTTATTACACTTTTACTACTACCACACAGTTTTGGGTTCAATCTCCAGCCAGGGCAAGTTGGCAAATGGCCTGATTCAAATAGTCCTGGGTCTTGGGTGTTTATATTATCTTATTTACCCAAATGCAAGTATGTCATTAGTATACCGACTTCCTTATCATATCCTAATAATATTCTTGCATGCCGATCTGGAAGCAAAGAAATAACACAGAATGTACCAGCTGCTTCTCTTCCCACGCAGATCGTAAAAGCCGGGAATGGGGGAATGGGCAAAATGAGAATTATGTTATTAGGCGATACGGCTAGCATCTAACAACCCATCACATACATATTGATTCCTTTTCCAGCCTCCTCGCCTACTAAAAGTGGCCTTTGAGTCTTGCGGCCCTGGGCTCTGGTCTACTTAGATTACTGCACTGTCTGCTCCATTAGGTATAAAAATATGATATTGTGGATATTTATTTTTAACGATATTTCATATAAAAATATTCACTTCATTGTCTTCATCTTCATCATCAGGTCTTTTCTAGTCTCCACGGCAGGAGCATGACTCTCTCTGTACTACCAGAGCCATATATTAGCCAGAGCAGTCAGAGAATTTGCCCTACACTATCTCATCATTAAGTCTGAAATCTGTCTTTAAATACCGCATGGCTGCTTAACTTTCTATCTGTACATTCAGAACTCTCTCATAACTGTGGAGTGGAAAATTGCGTTCAGGAGTGTACTATATTTTTATTGCATGTGATTTAGGCACATAATGGCCAACATGTGAATTGGCGAGCGACGAAAATCTATACAGGGTGTCCCAAAATATACTGAAACTATTATAAGGGTGAATTCAGTCCATGATACTGAACAACTTTCCCCAAGAAACGTTATCAAAATATGAACAATATTTTTTGGCCTCCCATACAAGTTGATCAATCAGTGATCCGAGTCTGTATGAGTAAAAAAAATATTTTCATATTTCTGAGGTATATGTTAAACGGCAAATTACGCGCGCAATTTAAAAATGTAAAATTTTAATACATTTTTATTGCACTTAACAATAGAATGCAACATTTTGTGTTGTTCTAAGCGTTTTATTTGTACAATGGATTTTAATTGAGACAATTTTAAAAAATGGGTGTAATGCTTTATTAAAAGAGCAACAATTTGTCTGAACTAAAAGTAGTGATAATATCCCTTTAAAAAACATGAATATGTGAAAGTCTAAGCCGAGTTCAAATGGCTGCCGTGTTCTGTAGAGAATACATACCCTAATAAAAGAGGAACAATTTGCTGCAACTAAATTACGTAAGACGTAACTTCCTTACAGTACATCTGCATTTCTTCGCACTACCTGCACCAGCGCAAACTTTGATGGTACAAGTTGGAAGCTACGACCGAGTTTGTTAACACAGTGCCAGATTGACTGATAGCATTTGAACTGCTGGAAATTACAGAACTTTCGATGAATTGAGGTTTGATTGAGAACCTTTACTTTTTGTTGCGAAGAATTTCGTTAATTTACTTTGTAATTTAATGTGTGCTATGTTGTGAGTCAACGTAATTTAAAAATTATGAGATAATATCCTCTCAATTAGGTTAGGCTATCCTTGTCAAATCACCTAGGTAAGGTAGCGGACCCCGGGCTCTGAAGCGTAACCGCAGACGATGCAAACGGGATTACGCTTGGATGATAATGATCCTCTCAATTAGGTTGACTGGAAAAGATCCCTATATGGGATAAGTCCGCCATTGTATTTCATTTCATTTCTTTATTAGCACACCAAACAGATAACAACCATATTTTGGTAAGTACATTAAGGTTTTTATGTGTTGTTCTTGATTGTTTTCCATGAATATGTATGCCTAAAAAGTCTATTAACAAATCATTAATAGGAGCGCTAGATTCTAACATTATTTTTTATAGAGGTAAAATATTAAAAAAGAGAAAATATAAACATGAAAAAGACAGAAAACATTAATTAATTCGTTTGCTTGGTGAGGTGAATGATTATTTGCCGCCGGAACTTGTGCAATGAGTGGTTGTAAATATCTATGTCTCTATTGGAGACCAGGATTTCATTATATTGGCGACACATTCTAAAAATGGGATTATAATATGAAGTGTTGTTGAAATAAACTTGTAGACTAAATGCATTGTAATTTCGATTTCTAGATCTAAACCTGGTATTAAAGTTAATTGCAGAAAGAAGAGTAGGAGATTCCAGGAGGCAGTGAATAATTTTATAGAGAAGTACTAAGTTGATATAGTCTCGACGTGTACTAAGAGGAGTTACCTTAAAATACTCCAGACGCTCTCTGTAGGAGCAAAGCGTCCGACCCATACCACATCTATAACTAAGAACCTTTAAGCAGCGCTTTTGAATTGCTTCGGTTCTATTAGTGTGAACGTTATAGAAAGGAGACCAAATAGCTGAGTTGTACTCAAGTATGCTGCGTATCAATGAGAAAAATAGATGGAGAAAACTATCGGTCTTCTTAAAGTCCCTAGTTAACCTGCAGATGAAACCGAGCAAACCCGAGCAACGCCCAATAATATAGTCATAGTGGTTATGAAAAGATAACTTGCTATCAAATAAAACACCAAGATCCCTAGCAACTTGTTTGCGATCTAGTGTTTTACCATCCAAGGTGTAGTTATAAGTACAGTAATTATATTTGATTTCCTAGTAAAAGTCATAGCAAAACATTTGTCAATATTTAACTGCATGCAGTTTTCATGACACCAGTGTAACAGCTTGGCCAGATCAGATTGAAGCCTTAAAGCATCACCTGTATTCTCAATAGTAGAATAAATTTTTAGGTCATCAGCATATAGAAGACAAGGGCAAGAAAGATTCTCGATTAGATCGTTTATAAAAATAACGAATAATAAAGGCCCTAGGTGACTTCCCTGTGGTACTCCGGATGTGACAATAACTGGCGCTGAAAGATGACCTTTTACTGCCACAAGTTGACTTCTACGACTCAGGTAGGATTGTATCCATCATGACAAGTTTCCGTGAATGCCATAACCGGCCATTTTGCTACTAAGTATTATTTGATTCACTTTGTCAAAAGCTTTTGAGTAATCAGTATATATCGAGTCAACCTGAAGATTCTTGGCAAAAGCATTACAAAGATAGTTTTTGTATTCAAGTAGGTTTGACGTAGTAGACTTACCAGCGACAAAACCATGTTGTTGTGGATGTAAATAAGGCTTTATGTGGCTATACAAAACGTCGTACACAATACTTTCAAATATCTTAGCGAAACAAGACAGTATACTAATTGGCCTGTAGTTTTGACATTGGGTTTATATTTGCTCTTTAGTTTTTTGGTGCAATAAAGTTATTACTTCTATCTTCGGCTGTGAGGCTTTTGCCTAACAATGGGTCATACAAGGCTAAAAAAAAGTTATTACAAACAAAAAAACAAAAGCAAGGCATAATAAGGTGATAGGTGAAGACTATTTTCTTTCTGAAAATTCTGAAGAATCTTTCAGAGGCTACATACGACAGTCCGTCATTCATGTCATAAAAAAAATATTAGACTTTATCCATAAAATTTCATTACATTTGTTTAAATCACTTTTAATCATTTTAGTCAATTAAAAAAAACTAAAAGAAATCGTATCAGTACTGAAAAGTAGTATTTAATATATAATTTTATTTAATTCTCATTTACAAAATAGAGCTATAAAGTAAAAGCTTTCTAAGAAAGCTTGCGTGGCTTTTCATATAAAGACTAATGAGGTCTTTCTTCGTCAAGGCTCTCTACAACTATTAATCTTCAGTAACAATCTCTTTGTAATGTTTATGTGGTACGTTTAGGCATTAATTCAATATATCTTGCTTATTTATGTGAATAAAATTGCTTTACTTTATCAAACTAAGCAACTGGTCAAGTAACGGAGATTATATTGCTTACTTTTAACCCCGATAAAAAAGAGGGGTGTTATATGTTTGACGCTAATGTCTGTCTGTCACTGTCTGTCTGTGTCATTGTAGCGGTCGAACGGATGGACCAATTTCGATACGGTTTTTTCACGTGAAAGCAAGTTCCCTTACGGTGGTTCTTAGCTATGTTTGATGAAAATCGGTACAGCCGTTTAAAAAATACTGGGAGTTAACGCTTGAAAGTCAAGGCTTTCTCTAGCAAATAATAGATGGTGCTAGTATCGATAGTTCCGCTACTCATCACTAGATGGCGTTCTTGACAGTCGGGGGTTTATTATTTTCCTAGCAAATAAACTTGTTACAATCTTTTATTTATTTTCACCTATCCCGTTGTCTGTGTGACTGTAATCAAATCTTGCAAGCTAAATAAGATCCCCTTCCCATTATGCGATTGAGTTGAAACTTTACATACTTATGTAAGTTAGGTGACAATACAATATTATAATACTAATGACCTGATATCACTATGAAGCCGGATGGTTGCCATGGCATCTCTGTGATAAAACAACATACCTTTTGAGTTTGGGCTCAATTGATTCGTCTTGAGGATCACTTTAAACTTTTTAGTTCATTACTTTATGTAGATAAAAACTTGTTTTGAAAATAATTTTTTTATATAACTTGTTGTTAAATTGTAAATAAATACAGAGCTTTTTGAAAAAAGATTTGTATTTTAGTCTGGGGGCAAAAAAAACGTAGAATATACCAGCTTCTCCTTCTACGCAAATCGGAGAAGTCAATCTAGGAATAGGCGTTTACATTCGAATTCTTCTAAATAGACGTTAATGGATTAACAAATTGTCCCTATTTCTAATTCACGTTTGTCACTTACTATTTACAACTTTAGTACTAGTAGTCTTTTATGTGCTTAAGAGTTCCCTTACCCTAGATAGAATCATACTTTCCCATACAAACACGTGTAGTCTAGCTTTTATTTTGAAACGGCATGAAAGATTACGGCAAAATTTTGTATCACATAAAAGTCCATATTTTGACTGCGGAAAACTAGTTATATCTTTGAATCTGACGTGTCATTTCAAAGTGAAATCTAGAGAACGTTTGCATGGAAAAGTCTAGGGTAAGGGGACTCTTAAGCCTACCAATTTTTCTAGCGTGTTCTTTGAGATTTGCGGCCTATGAGTCAAAGTCAAAGTTAAACAATTTTATTCAATGTAGGATATCACTTATTGAAGGTCATTATTTTTAATTATTTCTGTTAATCTGATTTCCAAGGGTTAGCCATATCTATATTGTTCGACTAGACGGCTTTGCTTTTTACGGCTTATATTCCATGAAGCCTTGTATTTTGTATCAGAATGTTCGGTACGTATTAAAATTACGAGTTGTGTGTCAGTGTCACGTACCTTATTCAGTTCCTTTCGAGTTTACATTTAGATTTAACGGTTTATGTAATGTCAGGAAAGTCAAACATTTGTTTATTGTGACGTGTTTTTTTTTATATTTATTGAATTACAATAAAGATGTAAAGCCGACTTCTTAGGCGGTGAACCCACTGCACAACGCTGTGCAGTGTGTAACGGTAAACAGTAGTTCATAAAATACTTTCAAGGATTATCTAGGACTTGGTAGTAGCAAAATTTTAAATAATGTCTCCGTTTTCTTTTAATGATTTGTTTTAAATGGGGGCAGCACTGGACCCCGGAAAATTCAGGTACGGCCTTAACAAAATGCATAGAAAAATGTCACTAAAAGGGTTGATTTCAAAGCTTAAAACTGAATTTACGCGAACGAACTCGCGGGCATCAGCTAATATAGAATAAATATACTACAGTATTAATTTTATACCATATTTATGTATGATCATTTAAAAGTCCTATTATATCTGGATATTGTATGACGCCAACTACCTTAACTGTTTTGTTTTTCCTAAAGGTTGACAGGGAAAGAATGCTTTAGCATTAAGTCTACCTTTTGTAGCTTTTGGCTCAATAAAGTTTGAAATAAATACTAGATTTTTGGTATTCTTAAAAACCCTTCCATCAGAACGTTTTTTGGTATTTTTCCTTTCTAAAGAAGCAAACCAAGTTTTTCCAACCACATTGACAACATAACAAAAAGGGTCGCCCTCCACAATCGCGTTACTACCTCCGAATGACCAATAAGGCCAGTCTTTCCGAACAATGTAATCGGAATATCCTCATTTGGAACCTTTTGGGGTCGAATGGACCCTTATCTCAACCTTTTTAATCCTTTCTGCCAAGTTGCGGGTTAATTGGCGTAAACCCGAGTTTTTGTGAATAATTTCTTTTTTTACCATACTGCGGTAATGTTTACAGTTGTAATTTTTACTATTATTTGTTTTACCAACTTTTATTTTACTTGCAATGTTTGTTAGTTTCTTTATTAAGATCAAATCTTACAAGTTTTTGATAATAACTAACGTGAGAGATAGACGGGTAACTCAAGTAAAAAGGCAACTACGTTAGGGCTTGGGACGTCTTCGTGTAAGCGTCACGAGTCATATTCGCCCTGAGGAAGGCCTACGGATGAGGTCGCAGCTGACTTTTTAGATAGTTACCAGTTTATCTTACAAGCTTAGTTAGAACCACTTCCATTCCATCCGTGTTACATTAAGCTGAATGTTTGCATAGTAAATTACAAGATGCCCTTGTAAATAAATAAATAAATAAATAAATAAAATTTGTTTATTAGGTAACTATTTAAATTACAAGCTTGTACACTGCGCACGGAACCTTTCTCTTACTTTTAACCTTTTTCTTTAGGTTCAAAGTATTTTTAATTTATTTTCCCTTCATTGTTCTTTCACAAAGCTTTTTAAATGCTCTTGAAACCCCGTACAAGACTTCCCTGAAACTTTTCGTCACATAATGGAATTTTAAAGGAATAAAAACATTTCAGGTTTTCTTTCAATCAATGTTCCAGGATTTCATAGAGTGGCGAAATGGGAGAGAAGGAATTCATGCCAATTAAGTAGTAAAAACAAATAATTCTGAGGAAGAAAATTATTATTCGCTGCAAAATTCAAGAGAGCAGTGGGCGTGTCATATCCAGAGCAAAAATATCTCGTATAGAAATAAATCAAAAAGGTATGTTTTGCGTTAATTCCTGTATGTATTAATTTTCATCATCAAACATTTCATTAAATAAGTGCAACTTGAAATTCAACTCAAAACACAAGTTTAACAATGAAACTAAATAACAAGAGTACCCGAGTTTTATAAATTTAGTCCATCCAAATTGGGAGTGGTTCGAGAGAAGCCAAATGACATTATAATGATGTTCACATTAGACGACTTGTTTTTTGCTTACTAGTTTAATAAACAACAGAAGAAGACAGCTAGAGACAGGGAGGTAAAGAGGCCTACGGAGGAGGCTACTTCCGAAGATGGACACACCAAGAGCTGAAATAAGTAATACAATACAACAACCTTTATTGCACAAAAGAGAAATACAGGACATTATTATATTATAAACTAGGAAATGCACAAAAGGCGGCCTTATCGCTAAGCAATTTCTTCCAGGCAACTTAACTCAAATAGAATAAACCGGCTAAGTGCGAGTTAAACTCGCGTGGAGAGGGTTTCGTACAATTGATTGAATTCTTATAGGTTTTCCTGTAATCTACAAGCAATGAACTATATTTTGTATTTTTTTCAAAATTTTAGGCTCAGTAGTTTCGGAGATCAGGGGGGGGGGGGGGGGGAATGGTCAAATTTCGTCTTCTTTCATGAATAAAATCAAAACTATTAATTTTACAATAATAACAAAAATATATTTGAGATCCTCATAGCGAGCCCTTTCATTTCATATATGACACAGTAAGGTTTGCAAAACATTTTTTTTAAATTTCCTAATTTGTCGCCCGAAAATGACCCTAATTTAAAAAAAAATATTTACTTTGCACATATGTGTTTGGGTCATAGGATTACAATATTCTACCAGATTTCACCTGATTTAGTCCAGTAGATTCGGAGCAAATTGGCTGTGACAGACGGACGGACAGACAGACGCACGAGTGATCCTATAAGGGTTCCGTTTTTTAATTTTTTGTACGGAACCCTAAAAAGTGATAGGAAATTAGGTGATGATGAAGATGATGATAACAAACAACATTAACTTATTTAACAAACCTCAGTACGTATTTAGATATATTACTATATTCCAATGCATTAGACTTCATTACATTTATCTACCTACATTACACACCTAATAATTTACTTATAAGTATAAACTATTATAAATAAAAAATATCCCGCAAATTCTGCCCTTACGGAAGAGTGCCCAGGACGCTGGCAGCATTGCCACGTTGGATGGCAATGCTTAATCTTTGTGCTAAAAAATTGCCAGCCCTCTGGTCACCGGATACCTCGACCAGCCTTTTACTTATAATTATTTTAGGTTTTCTCGTGGTTAACTTAGACAATAAGTCTTTTCGTGGTATTCCCCTCACTAAAAAAGGTAGCTTTGTCGTTCATTCTTTCTTTGTAAAGAATACAAATCAGTTGCTGATATTTCACAACTCGTAACTTGGGTCGCCTACTCCACTCGCCCAATCTTCTCGTTCGTCCAATGTAAACTATTTCAACTGCAATTGGCACTGAAGTCCAGCGGAAGGAAAAGAAAAGCTGCCAAGTTTATCTTAACGACCAGCAAACATACATGCATAGAGGCTAATTTAGGCCATAGTAAATTTTCACACTTGTTAAATATGAATCTATAGTTTTTTTTATATGTTTTATATATGTTTGTATGGTTGCCTGTAAGAGATTGCTTCGGCGATGGCCGCCTCTTGTACCTTAATTAATTATATACAGTTCTGTAAATTTTGTAATTTTAAATGTTATTTGTGCAATAAAGAGTTTTGTATTTTATTGTATTGTATTTTTTATACAAATGAAGTTTAAGAAAATGCTTTTGTTTTGCATGACGAGGTAAGAAATATTTATTCGTTTAAAATCATATCAAAAAACCGGCCAAGTGCGAGTCGGACTCGCCCATGAAGGGTTTCGTAGCAACAAGTAACATTTTACGATTTAAGACGTATTAAACTATCTATGATACCGAGACCGCTATAGTTTTAATTAAAAGTACATACTTTGAGTTATATACCACATTTTTTCTCAGAATTATTTTAGTAATATTTCAAAAGTTACGGTGGGGGGACACCTCAAATTTTAACTTTGTATTAGATTATCTCAAGACTAGGGGGTTTGATCTACATAGTTTCAAAGCAGCTTTTGCTGCATTTTAAAAGACCTTTTTAACGATACCCCACACGTTGTGGTTAGTACAATTTAATTTTTTTAATTCACTTTTCGTTTTATGGGAATGGCTGAAAAAAAACCTTTTTTCATAATTTTAAAAACTAACTTATGGAACTTCAATATCTATCTCTTGTGGTGTAATGGTCAACGCGCTAGTCCGCCAATCCGGAGGTTCTGGGTTCGATCCCCAGCCAGGACAAGTTGAAAAATGGCCTTTCTCAAATTGTTCTGGGTCTTGGGTGTTTATCTATATAGGCATGTATTTATTATAAAATATAGTATCGTTGAGTTAGCATCCCATAACACAAGTTTAAAACTTACTGTGGGGCTAGCTCAATCAGTGTGATTTGTCCCTATATATTTATTTATTATTTAATTTTCGTGACAATCGGTGAAGTAGCGGCGGAGTACGAGCCCGGACGGACAGACGGACGGACGCGGACGGAAATGACGAAACTATAAGGGTTTGTGGACTACGGAACCCTAAAAAGTGACAATATCCTTCTTCGGTTCGTTGTATTGTATGTTTTTGAACAACATCCGTGCAACAATGTGCCAAAACGACATTCCTTCTTTTTACATGGAGAAATAGCTTACCACACCACTCACCCTGGGGATGGGGGGCGGTAGTGTGAGGTAGCGAGTGCCGGTTCGCGTGGTCGCTAGGTAAAACCAGTTCTTCCAATTCCCGACGCACACTCTGGCTTTGTATACCCACACTTCTCAACAATTCTCAATGAGAGGTGCATGGGCATGTGCCCATGTACATATAACATATGCACCTTCATCATGTATGAAAAACATTCCTAGGCCAAGAGATTATTTGAATATCAGAGCGGCGCAGTGTGGCAAATTGCCTCTAAGACTATCATGAGGGGTATCTTGACTGCCTTCGTAGTCCAGCGGTCAAGGCGTTTGCCTTGTGATCCGGAGGTCGTGGGTTCAAATCTACTTTGAAGCATAATTTGTGAAAAGTTGTTTCCAGTCTGGTTAGGATATTGCAGGCTTGAATCATTGGCATTATGGCATTGAAAGATGATTCCATGCTTCGGAAGGCACGTAGAACTGTGGGTCCCGAACGCCATCTAGCGTTTGCTTAAACCTATTCTAGGATTAGTTCTGGTCTACCCTTTAGGTTGCGGAGGTCAGACGGCAGTCGCTCTGTGTAAAAATCAGTAATCTCGTCAAATCACCTAGGTTTGGTAGCGGACCCCGGGCCCTGAAGCATTACCTCCGAGGCGATGCAACCAGGAATTTGCTATGGTGATGATGATGTAGTCATCATATTATGCTATCATGTGGGGATTACTCGGTACGGCAAGGCATGCTTTCTAGGTAAATTTTCCATGCTGCGCTGCTTCACTGCTGAAAGATATTATTTTAGATATATATGCATATAGAGTAACAATAATAATTCACAAGTCAGAGATTTACTCAGCCCTGTGGTGTCATAGCAGATGATATATTGCTATAATCTACATTAATGTGCATGTACGTATGTATACATATACATTTCCGCTGCATAACTTAAACGCCTATGACATTATATTTATGTGCCACACATAAATTGTACCCGATGTGGTATGGAAACGCTTTCGGGATGTAGGTAAAATTATATGTTACATTCGCCAAGTAAAATGTAATTTATGTAAAGGCAGAGTGTAATGGAAATAATAACTTATGATAATGACAACAAAGACCAATTTTGTGGTGTGATTACGACTTTACAAGGCAGTCATCATCATCAGCAGGTCCTTTTTAGTCTCCACTGCAGGAGCACGATCCTTTCTGTACTACCAGAGCCAAACTTGGCCAAGCAACCAGAGGATTTGGCCTACACTCTCCACGCTGCCCAGACGGGTTGGAGAGGTCTTACTGATGTTTATAAGCTTTGTTCAAATTGTGTTTTCTAAGTCGCTTTCACGACATTCACGGGAAGACTTGGAGTGGTCCTATTCTACTCTGCCGGGAACCACACGGCAATTGCAAGGCAGTCTTTTAAAGCTTCTTCTTCTACATATAACGTCTAACAAAATATACTAAAACTACTTTAAGGGTGTATTCAGTCCATGATACTGTACAACTTTCCCCAAGGAACATATATTGAATTATAAAAATTTTTTGCTTTCCATATAAACTGAATCAGCTGATCGGTCAACTTGTATGGGAGGCCAAAAATTATTTCTCATATTTCGATATATGTTCCTTGGGGAAAGTTGTTCAGTATCATGGACTGAATTCACCCTTAAAATAGGTTTAGTTGTTGTTGTTAGATCCTGTACAAGAGCTAAGCTCTTGTCGTGTACACAAAGAAAAGCATATAATGTCGATTTTGGCTGACACTAGTAAACGTTTTAATAGTCACTAGTGTGTAGGTTTCCTTATGATGTTTTCATTCACCGAAAGTAAGTGGTAGTAGTTGGAAGACCGTCTTCTTCTTCTTAAAGTGCCTCTCCCACTAATGAAGGTCGGCAATAGGCTTGAATACAAACTCAGAGGTACAAGTCTCGTCTAGTGAAGATCGAACCAGTGCCTCACATACGTACAGCCAGTGCCTCAACCGCTTGGCGACTGCTTCCACATGTTATGCAACGTTCGTAAATATAGCACTAGCTAAACAAAGCTTATTAACATCAATGAGACCTCTCCAACCTGTCTAGCCAGCGTGGAGAGTGTACGCCAAAACCTCTGACTGCTCTGACTAATACAACGTGGAAGTATAATAAAATTAAAATAACAGTCAAAAGACCAAAAAAATTCGACATTCCCATACAAATCGCCCGGGCGGCATCACACTTTTGTATGGAAATGCAAAAATTAGTTTTGTTTGTTAGCTGATATTTTAATTTCATTATACTATAATGATCTAGTATGGACCGTGGTTCGATTTATTACGAGTATGTCCCTTCCTCGTTGTATATGGCTCTGGTAGAAGGTCGTGCTCCTGCAGTTAAGACTAAAAAGACCTAATAATGATGATGGTTCGTAAATACGTTCGTCAACGAATTTTTGAACAAGTTTTTATTAGAGTAATAAATGTTTACTAAAATACCAAACTGTATCCCTAACTGATTACAGCTGTCACATGAACTGTGTAAAGAGTGATTTATTTTTCTTATTTCGAAAAGTATAAGTATAGGTTAAAGTTTATTATGATGAATAACTAAAGTTGTCCTTTATATTTTAGTAAGAGAACACGTATGAAACCAAAATCATTCACAAAAAACATAGTATTGAGTAATTATGTTGTACTTCGTCGGAAATGATTAATGAGCAGTAAATCCTGTGCCTCAATTAGCTGGCAACACCCACAACTGCTATTATAATTAATGTGTGACCATCCTCATTAAAATCTTTCTTTTTGTATGTCAGCATGTGGCGCAAGCGCAAGTGATTGAAGTAGAGCTTCTCTTTGTTTTGATTTGAGAAAGATGAGACGTCATGATGTGAGTTAATTTAGGAAAGGAAAGCTAAAGTAACTTTTTTTTCTTTTTTAGCTTGGTTTATGTAACTGCTGCAAAGGCCTTCCGCTATTCTTTCCACGTGTCCCTATTTTGAGCGTAATTAACTAAATTTATTTAAGGTGACTTGGGTTCACAATGTGCAATACTGTGCGTGTTTTTGAAAAATCACTGTTATTGAAAGTAGAAGTACAAGTAGAAGTAGAAAATCCTTATGATTTTTATGAAAATTTTTTGTGGAATAAACTGTAGTAATTAATTTAATAACAGTGATTTTTCAAAAACACGCACGGTATTGCAAATTGTGAACCCACGTCACCTTAGGTAAAAAAAATACGATAGCTTCGTTCAAATTACTTCTACTACTTCGTTTTTCTCCATTATTAATATTTACCTAGGTACTTAATCACCTATCTTATATGTTTTTAGGGTTCCGTAGTCCACAAGGAACCCTTATAGTTTCGTCATGTCCGTCCGTCCGTCTGTCCGTCCGGGCTCGTACTCCGCCGCTTCTGCACCGACTGTCACGAAAATTGGTGGAGAGATAGATATTGAAGTTCCAAAAATTGGTTTTTAAAATTATGAAAAAATGATTTTTTTTCAGTAAGTACCTATGTACATACAACGAAAAGTGAATTTAAAAAATTAAATTGGTCTAACCCCAACGTGTGGGGTATCGTCTTTTATTTAACAAAAGCTGCTTTGAAACTATGTAGATCAAACCCCCCAGTCTTGAGATAATCTAATACAAAGTTAAAATTTGATGTTTCCCCCTCCGTAACTTTTGAAATATTACTAAAATAATTCTGAAAAAAATGTAGTATATACCTCAAAGTATGTACTTTCAATTAAAACTATAGCGGTCTCGGTATCATAGATAGTTATTTTTTAATACGTCATAAATCGTAATCCGCAATTTACCTTTAGAACTTTTATATAATGTTACTTGCTGCTACGGAACCCTTCATGGGCGAGTCCGACTCGCACTTGGCCGCTTTTTATTTTAAATATATTATAAGAAAGATTATGCGAGGAAGTGATTAACCCACCTATAGAACAAATAATGAGGGCACAAAGTCGGTTTTTAAAAAAATATAGTTTTCAATGCCAATATAAACCGTGCATCATCAATCCAAATCCCCAAAATACCCGGCCTTCAATCCATCGATCATTAAAAAAATCGTAAAACTGCAAATAAATCCAGATCAATCAATACAAATCCGCTCAAAGTATAAATAACGGCGTCCAAAACGGAACGTGACATTGAACGTATTGGACGATTTTGTGAAACTATAAAGTACGGGCAGATTAGGGCGGGTCTCGTAAGACTCGGGGTGGGCCGCATCGCAACGCAATACAAATTGCATACTTTTCACTAATGCATTCCCAAGGAAGGTTAACATTAGGCAGACAGCTAGTCTTGAAACTGTTTTCTTGCATTGTTCACGGTCTTCAGCATCCTTGATTGTGAGACTGAATCATGTTTGGTAAAGAAAAGCCAACGAGTGAAACCCATGGCTATGCGCTAAGATGAAAAAGATTTCCTTAGATTCATTCATTCTTACTTAATAGATATTATACTATTATAGATATACCTTATATTGATCATGATTGTCCCCATGACAATCTTGGATGTTGATCTTTATATGTATTTATTAGACATATTATCGTTGAGTTACTATCCCATAATACAAGTTTAAACTTAGTTTTGGGGCTTGCTCAATCAGTGTGATTTGTCCTTATCTATTTATCATTCATGAATACACTGTATGGATAAAACTTGTTAAATCGGGGCGCAATTTGCTTTGAAACCCGACCCGTTGCATCCTTTCAGTATGCCCACGCCATTAATCCCAAAATACGAATAAAAACAAACATACTTACATGCTGTTCCGTTGTTTGTATTAAACGTCATAACATCATATGTAATCAATTTTATGTGGATTGTGGAATGGAAATGTTATCGTGACCCTGATGTTTTATAAAACAAACACAAAAAATTATTTAGATTCTACGTAGTTATTTTAGAAATATAAAAATCATAAAAAAAAATATAAATAGCAAAAAGTTTTGCAGCAGGCGACGGCCTGCTGCAAAACTTATCGCACAAATAGATGTCTAAGGTAGGTTGATGTCAGGACTTTGGGCTGTTGTAAACGACTACCAAATGTATGTAATTACTTTTGTAGAAATTTATCTTCTTCACTTTTTAATGGTAATGTGTTTTCTAAGAGCCAGTAACAAAAAAGCACTTATATTTCAAACAAAGCTGTCTGCATGTTTATGAGTTTACATCACAAAGCTAAAGTTTTTCTTTTTCAACATCTATATTTAATAGTAATACATAGTAAATCACTTTAATACTTTGCCATCCAACGTGGCAATGCAGCCAGCGTTTTAGTAGTAGTAGAAGGCGACTTAGGAAACACAAGCTAAACAAAGCTTATAAACATCAATAAAACCTCTACAACCCGTCTGGCCAGCGTGGAGTGTAGGCCAAATCCTCTGGCTGCTCTGGCTAATGTATGACTCTGTCAGTACAGAGAGGGTCGTGCTCCTGCAGTCATCATCATTATCCGAGCGTATTCCCTGTTGCATCGTCAGCGGTTACGCTTCAGAGCCCGTGGTCCGCTACCTAACCTAGGAGATTCGACGACGTTACTGGTTTTTACACAGAGCGACTGTCGTCTGACCTCCACAACCCAAAGGGTAGACCAGAACCAATCCTAGGATAGATACAAACGCTAGATGGCGTTCGGGACCAACGGCTTTACGTGCCTTCCGAAGCACGGAATCATCTTTCTTTTCGGATAATCAGGTGATTCAAGCCTGCAATATCCTAACCAGTCTGGAAACAAAGTATGCTTCCCAGTGGGATTTGAACCCACAACCTCCGGATCACAAGGCAAACGCCTTGACCACTGGACCACGGAGGCAGTCAGGTCGTGCTCCTGCAGTGTAGTCTTAAAAAGACCTGATCATGACGATCATGATTGTTTTAATTTAGTTATAATAAAATGTAAATATTTATAATGTTAATAAATGTTTTTTAGTTAAACAAATGTATGTAAAATAATTTGACGTTATCGTACAAGTTTGAATGAACGCACACTGCTTTAGTTTTGTTTGTGAACACGTATCTTGCATTACTTTGAACTTCTCACCAGCATGATAATTAAATTAACACCTGCATAGGTAAACAGCAGATACATAGTAAAAATCCAGCCTGTGTAAAATGCCACATTCATAATATCTTTCTTGAAACCTACGCATTTGAAATGTCACATTTATAATATGTATCTTTCTTGAAAATTATACCTACGCATTAATAGATTTTGCTATGGTCTGTCTTCCCGGGACAGCTGGGTCACGTGATTGGTCCAAGAATACGTCATCAGTTGGGAGTATTACCACTGTGTTTGATTGAGTTACTCGAGCAACATTTTTTTTTTATTTATTTCCAAATGCATTTTTTAACTTAACAAACCAATTATACACTAATAATTCAATAAATAAATGTATTAAAAATTAAACAGATCAGATCAGAATCACACGATATAGATACTCATTAATAAAAATAAAAAAAACTTATTAAGAAAATTCCTTTAATTTACTACAAATAACAATCAGTGGTAACACATATCGTGTCATTCGTGACGTAATATTGGGCCATCGCGGGAAAATAATACCCAATATTCTGTATCCTGGATTTTGCTATGCTGCCTTCCGAAGTTATGAATATCAATATCAAAAGATATGTATTCCCAATATGATGTCATATTGTTTAGTTTAATGAAAATAACTCTTGCCAATTTAAATTTTGTAATCTACATATTTGCAAAACATTATAAATTAACTATATTGATACATAACATAACCAACAATTTTAAAGACTATACTATAATATGCAATCCTAATCAATACATCCAAAGCAAAAAAACCATAGACACAAATCCAAACATAGAAACGAATTGTCAGATCATTGACCGATTGCTAAAAATATCAATAACCAAACTACCATAAAGGAACAAATCTATATTTTTGTATTACAAGTGCATGTGCCCATAAAAATAAACTGCGCAGTAAGACACGTGGTATACGAGTAAGTCCCCCTGCCCCACTTACTGTGTTCCCACAATGGAATCTGGTTTATTACGCAAATATACTAGGTACTTCTTTTGATATCATTAACTTTAAGTCCATTCGATGGAGAAATAAAACGCGTTATGACTTACAAAGAAAATCTTTTTCCCTTTTGCTAATATATAGATTTTAATGTAGAAATGACAACGCAAGTAGTTTAGAAATAGGTACCCACCTAGTCTATTGTTTCTGTCATACAATAGACAGTCCAGCTTCGTTCGATGAGAACCACCTCAGAACCACAGAGAAACTGACTGATTTTCATCAAAATCATTAGAGACGTTTCCGAGATTCTCATATATTTTTTAAAATATAAATTATGATGATCTCGGAAACAGCTCTAACACACTGATTTTGAAATGAAAAGAAACAAAAGAAATCTTTGCATTTTCCATTAATCTATTCTTAACAATAGCGCAACCAAAAGAATAAGTATTCGGATATAGCCAAAACTGGGTTAATGTTGTCCTGTCCTGGAACGTTTCCAAGATGGCGGACATTTGACTGTCAAAATGCCAGATGACAGTTTTCTGCTTTGACTTATGGTGCAAGCTGTCAAATAAAGGAGCCCTTGGAAGGTTTTGACCGTGACCGTCTTAATAGCCGGCGATGATAAATTAAATACAGATACACTATCACGTCTTTATCCCTAACGGGGTAGACAGAGCCAAGGGCGGTAAAGCCCAGGCCACTTTTAGCGTAATGGTGGGCATCTTCATGCCCACCATTACGCTAAATGGAAAAGGGAAATCATAATAGTGATGGGTTGCTAACCGCATCGCCTATTAATATGATTCAGATTCTCGCCCATTCCCTCAATCGGCTTTTACGATCTGCACGGGAAGAGAAGCAGCTGGTACATTCTATGTTTTTTCTTTTCTCCCAGACCAGCAAAGAAGAATTAAATAGATAATTTATAAATAAACGGTAGATGTCATCAATACTGTCAACGAAAACAACCGACATCATTAGTGCCGTAAAATTAATACAGGGTGATATTTAATCTTGTAGCTGTATTCGAGGAAAGTACTCTTTAAGCGAAATAAAAAATACATTTCTGTCATATGTATCTTATTTCATAATAAAAACCAAAGATATCAGCCGAAAAATGCATACCAAAAATCTCCTATTGCACGCCTCATAAGCGAAGCGCATGAGGTAGTGCTCTACTCTCGCCTTACAAAAATCAAGTGATTTTTTTAACTAAATGTGTCTCTATTTATTTTCTATCGCACTTGTACAATAATATTTACACATAAATGTCAAGGAAAAACACTAGTTTCAACACTTATGACATTTTTAAAAGACATTTTGCCTTTTAAATAAATAAAAACAATCTATACTAATATTATAAAGCGGAAGAGTTTGTTTGTTTGTTTGTTTGTTTAAACGCGCTAATCTCAGGAACTAATGGTCCGATTTGAAAAATTATTTTTTTGTTGGGTAATCCATTTATAGAGGAAGGCTTTAGGCTATATAACATTCCGACAACCACGCGAACGAAGTCGCGGGCACAGCTAGTGTTTAATAAAATCATTTTGTGGACGTCCGTGTGTCTGTATGTATGGAAACTGGCGTGGTCACGATAACTCCAGAAAAACTTATCTGATCAAGTCCATTTTTTTTATACGCTTCAGTATTATCCAAAACTAAGTCCTTTCGAAGATCACGGTCTAATTCAATGTAGTTTAATCGTAATTTCAATTTAATTGTGAAAAATGAGATTTTGAGGCGTGCACTTTTGGATTTCCAAACGTTTTTTCAAAGTCTGCCTTTCTCACGGTTTTGTGTTCTATAAGGCCTGTGTCACTCCCCGTTTAGGTATCGAAAATGTACCTACATTATTAACTTGCGCGCAGGCGGCCCCTCCGGGTGGTAAATTCAGTTATACGAATCGTTTGTCCAGAGCAATACGAATGAAATTGGCTTGCAATGGATGTCTAGGTATTTATACGAAAAGGTGCTGAGTTCTTACGTGAGCTAAATTAAACCATATCGCTAGCGACATTGAGTAGATATTTATTTGAATTTCTTCGCTAAGTGAGACTTCTGTACATTAGTATTATTTATACAGTGGTTCTATTAATGATTCTGATTCCAAGAATTCAATTATTATATGGAGTGCGAAATCAATCTGTAGAATGTATGAGGCTTATTGTGCTATAACTTTGGAACTCTCACTGAAGTTTCGATAGCTACTGTCTGATAGTACTATCATTAGGGTCCATTAAACTGTGCATTCCAGATTTCTTGCCTATCAGAATAATTAATAGAACACAAAACCAAAAGAAAAAAGTACTTTTCTAAAGTATATGAACATAGCTACGAGGTTCAAAATCACCCTGTAGGTTAGGTATATAGGCATCGGCAGAAAAGTAAAATTTTCGCACACACACAATACGACTATGCTTCAAATTCATAATGATAGATAGAATTAACCATACTGATATTTTAAAATACCTATAATCGGATACACGCCAATGTATCGGGTGCATTTAATGACGGAAGCAAACAAGGATTTTGATAAAATAAATTTTAAAGTTGTGAAAGTGTATTATAATACTAGCCATTAACTTACTACCTGTTTAAAAAATAAATTAATTGTAGCATCTGTATGATATGTGCCCACTTAATATTACTTCTTACGAGTACGACGACGTATTTCTTACGAGTAATGTCTCGTAGTAAAAAACAATATTTAGGCACAAATAAAATAGTGGTTCTGTGGGAAAAGTCGACTTCGTGAGCTCTTATAACCAGGCAATAACCGACATTTTTCTCTTTCTGGCTTAGCAAAGCCATTTCAGTGAAATCCGTCCATATATTAATATAAAAAGTTAGAGATAAAAAAGAGCGGAGTCTTCTGGCACAAGCATATTTTTTGCTTAAAAGGAGGCTCCGGCAATAAAATATTGTAAACATTATTATTGTCATCTAATAAACAGTTATTTTATTTTTATTCACATAACGCTACAGCTAACTTCCCCCTCCACTCCCTTTTGGAATTGGTTTTGCAACATCTTGTGTATAGAATAAAATCTTTAGTGTGCCTCTCAAATTTGATTGAAATCCGTCAATAAATAACGCTACAGCAAAGTTCCCTCCTTTCTCCGCCAATCAAAAATCGCAATTAATAAAAATAAAAAATCAAGGAACTTGTGTGTCAATTTTCGTTAAAAACGTATCGCAAATAATGCGACCTAAAGGCGAGAACAGACAGTCGGCCAATAGCATTTTTGGCCAATCTCGAAAGTAGACTCGAGACGCTCCGCTCACTCAGTCAATATTAATCCTAACTAATATTATAAATGCGAAAGTGAGTTTGTATATTTGTTTGTTACCTCTTCACGCTTTATCTACTTAACCAATCTTCTTGAAAATTCGCATACACATAGTTAGGAGTACTGAGAAGGACATAGGGTACCTTTCATCCCAGAAAAAAGTACCTAATGTTCCCGTAAGATACGCGAGCGAAGCCGCGGGCAAAAGCTAGTGATAAATAAGTACTTCTTACTTTAATATTTATTTCGATTTGATTTTTGAAGTACCTAAAACTCTATTCGCCATACACGATCGACGGGACATTCGATCCATTGCAGCACTAAAAGCGCTTTTATCGTTTTCTTTCAGCATCGCTCATTATAACGCAGCTGTTCCGCTGTATAGAATGGCTGTGTCTAGACTTTTGTTTTAGGAAAACACTATGAAAGAAAAGTAAAGGCACAATTACACAGTGCAAGTTTCTTCCCTGTTGCATACGTTTTTATTGATATGCGTAACCTTTTGAAAAGGATTCAAGAACTTCGTTCCTGTAGCCTGTAGGAGTCTTCCGGCCGCTCACTTTGTAACGTTAAATATCTATTTAACATGAAGGAAAATAAGGAAAATAATAATGTGGAATTCTACGCCAAAATGCATCAAACATCTAAACAAGGAAATCAAAGGACAGAAAAATACCTTATGAATAACATTACATTACTTATGTGATATTTCTGTTCTTTACAAATTTGCCTTTCATAAGTATTATATTTATATTATTTTCGACCCGAATGTATCATTGATTCCCGAAATCAATAACAATAATAAAGTACCACATTACATCAATTTCTCCAAAGGGCCTCTACGTGTTGGATCTGTATCCCCACGTAAGCCTCTGAAAAGACCCTTGATCCCCAAGAACTATATGAATCAATAATTCAGTTGCACATGAACAGCTAGGACTGTGTTATAACAATATTCATTATAGCACGCTAGTGCCAAAACAAATTCATTTGTTTTCAGCTTGTGTCGGGGTTCACAAACCCAATTAGTTAATGAAACAAGGCGAGTTTTACATAATGGTATATGTATCCCTTCGGGACCCTAAAATTCTCCCTCTAAAAGAAAATTATGAATGTGTGATGAAAAAAAGGGTTTAAATTATTTTTTATGGGTTTGGTATACGCCAGTGTTGATTAAACACAGGCGTACACCAAAACCAATCAAATGTTCAAAGATATGTTTTTGTGGGTGGAGTATTTTCTATGTTACCCGATCTATGCTTGACTCTGATACGGCATGACTCTTCCCTTTTTTTACACTACAATCACAAATAAGTATTTAATTGCCAGTAACTTATTATACGACATTTTATTTATTTATTTTATTTCTTCTTACATCATACATGTATGGGACATATCTATACTAATATTATAAAGCTGAAGAGTTTGTTTGTTTGTTTGTTTGAACGCGCTAATCTCCGAAACTACTGGTTTGATTTGAATAATTCTTTTTGTGTTGGATAGTCCAGTTATCGAGGAAGGCTATAGGCTATATAACATCACGCTACGACCAATAGGAGCAAAGATATAGTGGTAAATGTGTAAAAAACGGGAGAAATTATTTCATCTTTGAAGCCTTCCGTTGCGTGCGCCGTGAAAACGGTTCAAGATACACAAAAAATATGTATTAAAGAATAATAGCTCTTTTAATGATCTAAAAAACAGTCCGCGATAGTATATGTCTATCTTTTAAGATTGACTCACAAAAACCGTTTTTATGGTACCTAATTTGGTCGAAATAATTTGTTTAAGTTGTATCAACATAATAATATTAATCTTTATTCAAATAAATATGTTGTTGGTTAAGAGTACTTCATCTATACTAATATTATAAAGCGGAAGAGTTTGTTCGTTTGTTTGTTTGTTTAAACGCGCTAATCTCAGGAACTAATGGTCCGATTTGAAAAATTATTTTTTTGTTGGGTAGTCCATTTATAGAGGAAGGCTTTAGGCTATATAACATTACGTTCCGACAACCACGCGAACGAAGTCGCGGGCACAGCTAGTGCTTTATAAATCAAATCACGGACTATACTAGATCACTATAAGTAGTATCATCATCATTAGGTCTTTTAAGTCTCTACTGCAGGAGCACGGCCCTCTCTGTACTACCAGAGCCGTATATTAGCCAGAGCAATCAGATAATTTGGCCTACACTTTCCACGCTGGCCAGACGGGTTGGAGAGGTCTCATTTCATGTTTATAAGCTTTGTTTAGCTTGTGTTTCCTATGTCGCCTTCTACGACATCCACGGAAAGACTTGGAGTGGTCCTATTCTACTCTGCTGGGAACCACACGGCTAGCGACGACTTTTATTTTAATTTCATTATACTATAGCGATCAAGTATAGCCCGTGCCCGTTCCAGTTATTACGGATATGTGGGCCTGCTAATTATATAGACTAACAATAACATTATTTGTTACTTTTTAATAAGATCCACCACATTTTTAATGAAATCACCTATCTGAACCCTCTCACACATTATTCGAAAGCAACGAATCTTTTAGTACATAATTAACTAAAGAGAGCAGCAATAAACATCTGAACTGTTTTATATCGCCATCGACACTCTTTGCGCAACTTGCTTTTAAGTTACTAACGATCGACCGTGTTATTTTGCCCTGGTACAAATTTAAATAAACGGGCAAGTGCGAGTCGGACTCGTACATGAAGGGTTCCGTACCACCGTACAATGTTTTAAAACGCTAAAGAAACACATTCCTTGTATGACGACCCCCTTTAGTTATTAACTTTATCTTATTTTTGATATTTGTTGTTATAGTGGTCATAGTAATACATAATCGGTGAAAATTGCAGGTGACTCGCTATTACGGTTCAAGAGATAGAGCCCTGTGACAGATCCAGTTAAAAACGCTAAAAAAAAACGTTTTTTGTATGACGACCCCCTTTAATTTTCAATTATTTTTATTTTTAGTATTTGTTGTTATAGCGACCACAGGAATACATAATCGGTGAAAATTTCAGGTGTCTAGCTATTACGTTTTAAGAGATAGAGCCCTGTGACAGACGGACAAACGGACAGACAGCGGAGTCTCAATAATAGGGTCCCGTTTGCACCCTTCGGGTACGGAACCCTAAAAACGTATAATGAACTAGCTGGTTTGCTCTGCTTCCGTAAAAGTCGAGCAAAAGAATGGGTGTACGTATACTGTATAGACGATGGACTAACTAGCAACATGTCACCATTTATGATTTGTGATTATCATTTCACGAGTGTTTAGGTCTACTCAAGTTGTGTTAACCTACTCGATAAACATGGATTTTATGTCTCACAATCATTAACATAGAATACAAAGACCAGCTATCTCAAACATTGGCTCTTGTTCAATATTTGAATATAAGTATAGCAGCGTGAATTTAATCATACGTATTTAACTTTCAAACAATGAATTCGGATTACTTACCGATGGAAAGTTATTTCTTAACACTTGACCGGGTTCAATGAATTATATTACTGTATTGTAACGCACACGAAGGCATTTTTGATTATGTTTACTACTTCGACGATTACTATGTTTTAGTATGGCTTTCGCTTAAATACTGTAAAAAGTACTAGGCGTATATGAGCTAGCAAGCGGTTGCTTACAACCCTTATTATTTCTATCTAACTACCTTTACGGCATAAAGCAGTGAAAACGCATAGAGAAGACTAGAGGACTTATATTAAGCCTTCATGTTCTAATAATTAATTTTCACGTAGTAGCAGCTTCGTTTTTTATTTTAACGTATTCACTGAATCAAAACAAATCGGCAACTAATAACTAAATAAAATTAGAAATAATTTGACGCCAGTCTACAGGCCTACTAAAGCTCTACACAAATTATACTACTCTACAATAACGAACATCGTAACACGAATAGTAGCAGAAACACAACAGCGGCTACCATTTAAACTCTAATTTATTGCCACAATAGAGCATTCGCATCTGTGTTGCCATTAAATATATTTCTATACCGCGGGAACTAAAAATCGACTATTTAAAGCGATACACTCACAGACCTACTTAGAGGTTAATTGATTTCTGATGGGTTTGTAGTAAAATTTATATAATGACAAGTTTATTGAAAAAAGAGTGTCTTTCATCGTTTCTTCTTTAGCAGTAATCGTTTCGAAACGCTTGCGTTGTGTATGATATACTCTAACAACAAAAAAAAAAACGTTTTTATACTCTCTCACTACACAATATATTACACAATGTAGTACTTTTACGAGTACATGACGTGCTGTGAATGGGTACGCTGATGTGTTTTACACACCTTGTTATTCGCGACGCTAACGTCTAATCCCGACGGCTTCGCTGCAGCCGTTGCACACGCCCTGAAGACCGATTTTTCAATTAAGGAGTTTAGCGAAACACAAAACGAACGATTCAAAATGTACCTTTTTGGAAACGCTCGCCCAAATCATTTCTTGTGAGATACGCTTACAAAAATGCGTCCCTTGATGATGATCGTCTAACTACATCGATCGACTCCTGATCGGTCTAAATATTTTGACAAAACATATTTTGACTAAAAAAAGCTTATTTTTTATGAATAAGAGAAAATTATTACCAAAGAATAACATACCATACCTTGAACAATTGAACAGTAAGTGAGGACCAGCTGCAAAATGTTAAATCAATTTAACTGTAGATAGTTTACCAAAAGTTGGACACTCAAACCGTACCGGGAATTTAGAACTGTGATAAAAACTTATGGAACGACGTTATTACAAAACTGACGCTGAAAATATGAGTTTTGGCACTACGAATGTAATTGTAAAAAGCACTTAGAAAACTGGGTAATATAGATTTAATTTTGCAGTGCACCTTGCTATATATTACTTATATCATTAACCGAGCGGGCGAAGTGTCTTAGGCTCCGTTTAGTTTTACTACTTCGTTTTACTACTCAGTGTAACTTATTTCTGTAAATTGGATTTGGCACTCGTTCGCAAGCTTAACATATTATGTTGTGATAACATTGTATTAGGCATAATATCTTTGTAAACTGACAAAGCCCTTCTGGCGCGTAGGCGACCAATACTGTGTAAATGAGTTTCTTTCGGCGTTTCTTCTCAGCAGTGGTCGTTGCGAAACGCTAGTATCGGTAGCTTTTGAACAAAAAAATAATAATTTAAATATAATAAACATTACACGTAATGTACACTATGATTATTGACGTGTAAAAGTGCCTACAAAGGCCTAATTACTAAATAAATATTTGATTTTGATTTTGATGGTGAATTTGGCCAAAAATGTTTTTGTCCGTCTGTGTATTCTGTTTTTAACGATTTGGGATGTTGAGATTACAAAACATTTTGCTCTAGCAAACAAAACCTAATAAGTAATAACGTTATCTTCTGATAAAACTTAAAGCAATGTAGATCCTATCAACTTTGTTTTCGCAGCAAATTGTATAATTAGTAACCTGCCGCGAGATATGAGCTTAAGCGGCTAATTTCCGAGAGAACCCGGTCGAATAGTGCAGGTTACAAATGGTCACAAATGAGCGGATATTTAACGCTTCAGCCACAAGCTACCAACGCTAGCCTTTATTACTTTTGCTATTACTGACATACTTAACTTTGCTACTTACTATCCTGGCGACCCAAAGTGAGTCATAGCCTCCAGCACAAGAGCATGCCAACAGTCCTGGTCCTGTGCTAACTCTCGCCAGTTGTCGCCAACTTGCAGCCGGCGCAGGTCTGCCATCACCACGTCACTCTAACGATACCTGGAACGGTCCACCAGCTTGCGGTCGCCGGTCGTGTCGCCAGTTGAGAAGGATAATATTAGGCTCGCTCGCCCACTAGATCTTGTATTTCAGCATTGCTTCTTATCCTCCATACTCCATCCTCTCCTCTGACTGGACTCAGGAACTTGCGAAATACCTTTCTTTCCGCTACGAGAAACCCTCCTTCCTTTTTCCGGTTCCGTACAAAAAATGAAAAAACTGAACCCTTATAGGATCACTCGTGCGTCTGTCTGTCTATCTGTCTGTCCGTCTGTCACAGCCAAATCAGATGAAATTTGGTAGGATGGTATAATCTTATGACCTAAATACAGATGTGTAAAGGAAATAAATATTTTTTTTTAAATAAGGGTCGTTTTCGGGGGAAAAATTAAGAAATTTAAAAAAAAGTTTTGCAAACCTTACTATGTCCAGGCCTGTGTCACTCCCCGTTTAGGTATCGAAAATGTACCTACATTATTACTATGCGGGCAGCCGGCCGCTCCGGGTGGTAAATTCAGTTATACGAATCGTTTGTCCAGAGTAATAAGAATGAAATTACGGCCAGCACGGAACCAATTCATTTATTATTTATCTACCGACATTTTGTACGCGTCCACTACATGTAAATTTGTAAGTTCTCATTATAAGTGAATTTTGTAAAATCTTTTATGAAAATAAATGTCTTTGACCAGAAATTGGCTTGCAATGGATGTCTAGGTATCTTTACGAAAAGGTGCTGAGTTCTGACGTGAGCTAAATTAAACCATAGCGCTAGCCACATTGAGTAGATATTTCTTTGAATTTCTTTGCTGAGTAAGACTTCTGTACGTTAGTATTACTTATTCTGTGCTGTGTCATATATCAAATGATAGGGCTTATAATGAGGATCTCAAACATTTTTTTTTGACGTGACAACGTCTTAAATTAGGTTGCGGCTGGGAGTCACTTATGAAAAAGTGTAACGCTCGGTAACGTTACGATGAGTCACCGAACGAGAGAGAGGCCCGCCGAATGCCTTGCGTCTCTCTCCCACTCAACTATGATCGGTCTGCCGCGCGCGTTGTCACGTAAAATCTTCGCCCGTAAAACCGACTTTACAGGCAACCATTTTTTTTTTTTTATTATTGTAAAATAAATATTTGTGATTTTATTCATAAAAGAAGACGAAAATTGACCATCCCCCCCTGATCTCTAAAACTACTAAGCCTAAAATTTTGAAAAAAATACAAAATATAATTCATTGCTTGTAGATTACAGGAAAACCTATGAGAAGTACGGAACCCTCTTCACGCAAGTTTATCTCGCACTTAACCAGTTTTTTAATGTAAGCGTTCACGCCCCCATAAATTAGTATAGTACAGATGATCGACCAATAGACCTATATTTTTGTGCTTCTGCTGAGAAGTTTATACGTCAACACTGCATCATAGGGCATTTTTAATGCGGATGTTAGTTGCTATCTTGACCCAGGTGGGGCAGAGGGCTTCATTAGTGCTCCGCCACCATGATCGATCTTGGGTTACGCGCTTTAGTTTGGACGGTCAACTTTCTACTTGCCCTGGGACGACTACTCCAAGGGTCGGGATATGTGTGGGCTCTGTCCTAAAATGATGACCTATCTATGTCCATTAGCGAGCTGCGGCGCATCTGCTTGTCAATTGGTATTTCCCCTCACGCCTCCCACTGGCGTTCGTTGGAAATCAGGCCAGAAAATGCCAAGTATGCCGTATATTTGCCGCAGGCTGCGGTTGATGGAAACTTGGTTCGGCTGCGATTTTGCTATCACTAGCTTACATTTTACCGAAACTTTTGTTTTTTATTACATCAAATAATAAAAAGGCGGCATTTCGTTTTTATAACTACTTATAGAGGAATAATAACATAGCAGCCCTTTTTACTACCATCCAGTTTCACCGAGAAATAGGGAGTGATTGCCTAATTTTTTTAGTCACGACAACCTAGTCACAGTTTTTATTGTCATAACGGAAATGAAATGGAGTGTGAAAAATTTTATATTTAAAATTAAATTTATGTTTTGCTAACAATCATGTCTTTCTATAGTTAATAATATTTTGAAAATAATTGAAATCGTGCACGATTTTTGCCAATTTTTACTCGAATTCTCAAACTCGAATAGATTATTGGATTGGACTTTGATGAACGCAGTCGGACCACGTATAAAGCGCACGTTTTGTTTTTTAACCCCCGACAAATAAAGTAAGAAGTGTATTTTATAAAAATAATAAAAAAAACATGATACATTTAAATACATATGATGTATACTTTAAAGGCTATTCGTACATATATTCATATATAAATTCCATTAATTCAAAAACATATTTATATACTTAAAATAAACTTACATAAATATGAATACTTACACATTTAATAAACATAGGTACTTAGACTATTACAGCAAAGCTTTTTTGCGATATCCATAGTGAGATATCTCTTGTGTTTATAAATAATACTTACATGGTTTTCTGGACATAGAATACAATAGCTGCAATTCCTCGCTTGCTGTAGCTGTAAGCCAGCAGTTTGTTCAGTTGAACATCCTGCTTCCCTGCTACACAATATATCCTTTCTTTATCGTTATTTCCTAGCTTGTGTTCAGAGATATTTCTGCTACTAACTATAACATATATGAGAAGTGATCAATAATATCTACAACATCCCTAACTAATATGGTTTTAATAATATATTTTTATACCTTATAATTTGTTTAATATTTAGCCGCTAAGTTTGCCACGAATATATAATATTTAGATTTTTCTGAAGGCCGGCTACTTTTTGTTCCAATAAAGTTTCAAACAAAGCATAAATTATTTTGTTCTTTTATACAGTGAATCTTCGATCGTCGGTATAAGTCTGTTTTACTTTTTCTTGAAGTAGAAGACGTACTAGAGAAGACGCCACATACCACAGTTGTGTTCTGTTCATCATACGCTATCACTGTTAACCTCACATTAGTCACTCGCTAGCAATACGCGCATAAAACACTCCACAATTCATTAAAGAAAACACTGTCAACTTAGTCAAAAATGCCTTGGTGTGTTGAGATACTGCACAAGTAATTCAAAGAACAAAGCAAAATATGAAGGAATAACTTTCCATCGGTAAGTAACTAGATTTCATTGATTGAAAATTATATACGGATTGCATTTCGGCTGCCATAATGAATGAAATGAGTGAATGATCTGTCAACCGATGGAATGATTCGTCATAGACTAACAAAACAGAAGAGAAATGTAGACATCATAAATATGCCTACATTTCACTTTCTTCATGGAAGCATCGAAAAACTATTTGTTTGCTACTCAGTTATTAATGTTTGTAAAACGTTTAAAAATGTTTAAGTTTTATAATTTTTATCTACATGCTATAAATGCTTTACAAAAGTTTCCTAAAATCCTATAAATCCTTTATAAAATTAAGTCATATCTCGTACCGTCTCACTAGAACCTCCGAGGGCTTAAACATTTTGTATGTGTGGGGGGGGGGCTTATTTTTAGTATTTGTTGTTATAGTGGCCATAGTGATACATAATTTGTGAAAATTTCAAGTATCTAGTTAATGCCATTATAAAAATCTAGTTAAAAACGCTGAAAAAACACGTTTTTTGTATGACGACCCCCTTTAATTTATAACTTTTTTTAAAAGTATTTGTTGTTATAGCGGCCACAGTAATACATAATTGGTGAAAATGTCAAGTGTCTAGCTATTACGGTCTCTCCACCAACCAAATTAATGTGTGTAACACGTAACATGTGTAACAAATAGAAATGAAATGTCAATAGTCATGCATCGAACCCACATCAATAAGCAATTTATTTTTGCATTTTTCAGCCAAAAATAAATATTAAATAAGGTTCCGTACCCAAAGGGTGCAAACGGGACCCTATTACTGTGACTCCGCTGTCTGTCCGTCTGTCACAGGGCTCTATCTCTTGAACCGTATTAGCTAGACACTTGAAATTTTCACCGATTATGTATTACTATGGCCGCTATAATAACAAATACTAAAAATAAAAAATAGTTAAAAATTAAAGGGGGTCGTCATACAAGAAACGTGTTTTTTTCAGCGTTTTTTACTTGATCTTTATAATGGCATTAACTAGATACTTGAAATTTTCACCAATTATGTATTACTATGACCACAATAACAACAAATACATAAAATAAAATAAAGTTAAAAATTAAAGGGGGTCGTCATACAAGAAACGTGTTTCTTCAGCGTTTTAAAACATTGTACGGTGGTACGGAACCCTTCATGTACGAGTCCGACTCGCACTTGCCCGTTTATTATTATGTTATGTATGATTGGGTTTTGTTTCTAGTATGTATGATTGGGTTTCTAGGGTTAATCTTTCGTCTTCATTCGCCGTTATCCTCGTTTACTTTCTTCATTTTAAATACGCTTCAATATAATTTTTCATACTGCTCAACCCATCTTGCAGTTGTTTATCCGTAGCTTTATTTCCCTCAATTTTTTCCTGAATGGTTTTTAAATCATTCACTTTTATTTTGGTGTCTATTGTGCTCATGCCTTTAACAAACTTTTGTGGAATTGTAAATCCTGAGAGACCTCTATTGAATATTTCCACGTTCATATTGTCTGGCGGTTCGCATATCCCAGGATCATTCACATCAAAATTACTCCCAGACTCGTCTTTTAAACTTTGTCTTACATTTTTACTATGTACAGAGTTAAATTTATTGATGTCGTTCAGATCTAAGTATGGACATTTCTTCATGATGACTAGCTGCTCATATTGGCGAAGGTCTTCCTCGCTTAGTTTCTTTTTCTCCATAGCGCTGTGGTATACCTCTTGCGCTGAAACTTTAATTCTTTTCATGGCATCTTCTATGTTGCTTGTATTTTTTTTAGTTCTATCTACAATATTCGGGTTGAATGTTAAGGGGTCACACAAATGCGTATCTGAAAACAAGTTTATTTGCTAGGCAAATTAAAAAAAAACCCGACTGTCAAGGACGCCGCCTAGTGATGAGTAGCAGAACTACCGATACGACTTGTTATCCGTAGCGTCATCTATTATTTGCTAGAGAAAGTCCTGACTTTCAAGCGTTAACCCCCAATAAGTTTTTAACGGCTGAACCGATTTTCATCAAACATAGCTAAGACCCACCGCAAGGGAACTTGCTTTCACGTAAAAAAACCGCATCGAAATCGGTCTATCCGTTCGAACGCTACGATACCACAGACAGACAGACATTAAATAAATAAATAATAATATATTTATTTACCGAAATAATAATAAAATAGTTTACAATATAAAATAGAGTCAAACTTATAACAACCCTCTTTTTTGTCGGGGGTTAATGATAGGTACTTAATAAGAAATAATACTGGTATTTATAAGCACTTTATAAAAATTCTTTGTATCTTGCTTGATACATTAGGTACAGGTAGGTACAAGAACTTTCAAGGTATGAAAATCTCCTCAAGAAAAATTAAGTTGTTTTTTTCATAAACAAAATTATCATTATACTTAATACTTACGATTTCCATGAGAACCAATTTTGGGCCATTTAAAATCTCTGTGCAAAGGAAACGTGTAGTGAAACGCAAAGCACAGCAGTATGCACACAGTGCTCAGCAAGCCCGCGGTTTTCTGCATTGCGTGACCCACGCCACGCAACACTGCTGCATTGGAAAATGCTACCAGCTTCAGAAACCAGCAGATGCTTCCTGGTTTGCCTGGGAATCAGGGGTATACATTTTTTTAATTTATTTATTTTGACAATATTTGTATTGACAAGTTCTGACACTAGCATAAATCCATAAACAACCAAAGGAGTTTTTGGCGGGAAGTCAAGAGGTTCGGTTGGGGTTTTCTTTAAATTATTTGCAAATTAATTTTAGTGGACTTTATTATATGAAATTGGTGTTGTTTGGCGTTATAAATGCTCATGCTCATGAACAATATGTGAAATAGTTAAAGTAGACAGTCATAGTACGACTGCAGTGATATTTGTTTCGCGGACTGTGTGGGCGTCTTCGGACGTCGTCCGTCACTCAATCGGCTATGAAAAGCAATGGACTCGTATAGATTTATCGCCAGAAGCTCCCTTGCAGCAGTCAAAGGCCTACACCACCCTTTGATTGTCTTGTTAGGATTAGGAATAAAGAACAAAATTAAAGATAGGCTCTAAAGGACTTGTATCCAGAGCCGTAAAATTATTTAATAAAAAAAATAAACAACCAAAGAGAATACAACTAGAAAGAGCCCGCGAGTGGCAGACTCGTTATTTTTTACAGGCTGAAAGTTTCTCTATACACAGCAGCAACGAGATCTATGTACTTACGTACTAAAGAAGACGCCACATACCACAGTTGTGTTCTGTTCATCATATGCTATCACTGTTAACCTCATATTAGTCACTCGCTAGCAATACGCGCATAAAACACTCCACAATTCATGAAAGAAAACACTGTCAACTTAGTCAAAAATGCCTTGATGTGTGTTGAGATACTGCACAAATAATTCAAAGAACAAAGCAAAATATGAAGGAATAACTTTCCATCGGTAAGTAACTAGATTTCATTGATTGAAAATTAAATATGGATTGCATTTCGGCTGCCATAATGAATGAAATGAGTGAATGATCTGTCAAACGATGGAATGATTCGTCATAGACTAACAAAACAGAAGAGAAATGTAGACATCATAAATATGCCTACATTTCACTTTCTTCATGGAAGCATCGAAAAACTATTTGTTTGCTACTCAATTATTAATGTTTGTAAAACGTTTAAAAATGTTTAAGTTTTATAATTTTTATCTACATGCTATAAATGCTTTACAAAAGATTCCTAAAATCCTATAAATCCTTTATAAAATTAAGTCATATCTCGTAACGTCTCACTAGGACCTCCGAGGGCTCAAAAATTTTGTATGTGGGGGCTGTACCCCTACAACTGCCCCGCGCAACTTGAAACTGCTATCAGATTTTGGATCCAAGATGGCCGCTTACACATTTTTGATGTTTTATTATGTTTGTCCCTATAATTCTGTTTCCTTGTAACTACTACGCGGCTAAATCGATTTTGATAAATTATTATATATTTATAAGCCGATTACAAATCTTCTATGTAATCTAAATAAACGTATGTAATTTAGACTCAATACCTACTTATATGATTATATAATACATTAAATACAGAGATAGCTAACAAAGAAAAAAAAAACGAAAAGGTATACAAGTACAAGAAACCACTTACTTCTAGTGCAAAACATTATGTAAAGAAATTAAGTAAGAATAATAAAAGGTTACCAAAGAAACAGATATGTGCAGTTTAACTTTTACCTTTATAAATATGATAGTCGTGAGTCTACAATCTAAAAATCTATACAACCATACAACCATCCATACACCCATCCGTACATCCAGTCATACTTACCAACATTCGCATTTATTAAAATATATGTAGGAATTATTAAATTAATTTGAACCACGTACTCGTAGGTATGTAAAAATATATTGACCTTTCTGTACTACTCTCGTGTTTAGTCTATATTACCAAAAAGGACATGACCACACATGGCCGTGTTTGAAGACGCCGAGTCTATATATTCATGTCAATGAAGTACCCTCATTATTTTTTCTAAATCATGAATGCATTTATTTGTTTGCAAGATAGTGTTGTCGAGTTCGCTTGTCTAGTCTCAATACAACTTCAGAGAGCAAATTTTTTATTTCTTTGAGTAGGACAGCTGCCATATCTCTGTCCATGTCGTGTCGTGTCAATATTATATTATTATAAATAATGTTGGATGAATTAAATAAAACCTTCCCGAAATAATCTTTACATGATAGTGAAAACCACGTCAGAATCGTCTCAGTAGTTTCCCCTGTACGGACAGACACATGCTTAGGGACTTCAATGTATAATATGTATGGATACAACTGGCATATAGATTTTTTTCTTTTCATTTATTTCATTGTTGGAACATAATAATGTATTTCCATATGAAAATTGTGTTTATCGAGTATGAACCATGTATGGAACCATAAAAAAGTTTTACTATTAAACTGGCGCCTAAATCAAGAAGTTATGTAATTTGGGCCTACTTGGTGACTCACTGTTTGCCATAAAAACATGTCGCCTACTGAACAGTAAACAGCTGAAATATTTTTATTGGTTAAAAATATGAGGGAGTTTCGACTGTTCTCTTATTCTTCCTCGTTTCTCTTACTCGTTGTACTTAGTGATACTGTGAGAACAGTAGAATTCGCAAGCTCTTATAACCATGCTGTTAGGAACGGCCGCGCTGCCGACCTCCTTCATTGAAGAATGTTTTTTATAGAGCTTTTTTTTATTTATTATACGAGTACTATCTTTTTATCTGCATAATTAAATAACTACTTACATCAAATTAAATTATTCTTATTTTAGAAGAAGATTATTGTAAGAAGTGCTTTACACATAAAAAAAATATAGGTTTGGTAGTGATAGTCAGTTATTAATACATGCAATAGCCGATACTTTTCCCTTGTCCCCTGGCTTAGCAAAGCCACTTCAGTGAAATCCGTCTATATATAACGCTACAGCAAATTTCCCCCCACTTCCCCCATTTTGATTTTTTGTGCACATCTTGAGCAGAATGAAGTCCTTAGTGTGCCTCTCAAATTTGATTGAAATCCGTTAATAAATAACGCTACAGCAAAGTTTCCCCATTTTCCCCCTATTTCTCCCCCATCAAAAATCACGATTGACTAAAAAATTTTAATAAATCAAGGAACTTGTGTGCCAACTATCGTCAAAATCGTTAAAAAAATGCGACCTGTAAGTCTGTGCTGTAAGCAAGAACAGACAAACGGCCAATAACATTTTTTGCCTTATCAAAACTGGGACGCTTCGCTCGCTTGGTCAATAATACTCAACTAAGTATCCTCACTTTCATCATATCAGTCACAGAAAGAGCAGCCACTGTGCATCGCAGCGAACATCTTTCTTCTTGCACGTTGTAATGAAATCCTAATTTTTACAATCTCAACACAAAAGGAACGCTTCATGAAAATTATGTGATCTGTCCGATTTCGCCCGACCGAGTAATGAATTGTCAAGATGACTACCTCCTGCCATCGGGCTGCGCTCCCATTGATCGACGCGCATCGTGTGATGCAATGCATGCGTTCAGGTTTAGATAATTTCATTTCGTATGGATGCGTTCGCTCACAACAAAAAGGAATTTATTTTGAACTCGCCGACATATATAAATAAGGAATTATTATGTACATGTATACGAGTACATACATTCCATCACGGGGCAAAAAGAGCCAAGGGTCACAAAACCCAAAGGGCAACCCCTTTGGGTTTACAAACGAGAATAAATTTCTGATGGAAAACGTGAGTGATAAGTTGATAGCCCATCGCCCAATATCGGTTTTAATCAAAAAGGACGCATTGCGGCTGCTACAATCCACTTGCCCTTATCTTTTATGTAAACTTACTTTCGTCATAGCTAGCGTTGCAAAATTACGTAATTTTACCGAAAACCCCGTTAATTTACGGATATTTTACGGGCATTTATATAAATTACGATAAAATTACTGGTGAATTTAAACATTCAAAATTTTAATTTGTTTGTGTTTTTTTTGTACTATTTTTTTATTTATTTTATTTAACTTTATACACAAATACAAGTGTAATAGGGGACTTAAAGCCTAAGGCCTTATCTACCAGTCAACCAACCGGGTGATGTTGAGTAAGACAATTAAGGGTAGTGCAAAAACTCAAAAAGAAATGGTGAAAAATGAACTAAGTATACTTAAATATGTAATAATAAACCATAAACTACATACAAATAATACACACTATTCTTATACTAAGATATACTACTTACATATTCTACATACACTAAGAACTATCTGACAGTTGTTTAAGAAAATGTGCTTTCACCTGTTTTTTAAATAAAAAGCGGGTTTTCGCCTTCCGAACATCAACTGGTAAGGCGTTCCAGAGCTTTATAGCTTGGACAATAAACGAATGTGAAAAGAACCCACTCGAGTGAACTGGTATAGAAATGCTGAGATTGTTAGAGGAACGAAGATGTCTGTCATGGGTGTCACCCACAAACTGAAAGTTACTATACATTGGTTTTTTATGTTTTGAAGTAAAAACGTCTTTAAAACTTCCATTACTGTCACCACCTTGTTCAAGTTTTCTCTTCTGTCGGCACTCCAGGAGGCACACTTTTTTTTACTGTCACTATACATATAATTTCTTATTTAAATAGTTGATTGTGAGAACTGATTATTCTGCTGTAGACCTCGCGAATCTGTCTTTGCATCACACCCCTGATCACTTGAATTTTATCGGATACAAAAGTTATCCGGAAAAAGTGCGTCTTCATAAGGGTTACATAAAAGTCTTATGACGTTTTGAACAATTTTCGAAATGACTAAAATATGATTTTTTTAAGGTTCGACCCTCATATTTTTTTCATTTTCGTAAACATAATCGTCATAAAAATTCTATACATTCTATTATCGAAACCTGCTCATAAAATTTTATGAGAATCAATTGAGAAATGCGAGCTGTTGGCGAGAACAGCCGGAAAACTAAACATCTGGACATCTGGAATCTGGACACACGAAAGAATTTTTGCCAAAGTTGAAACGGAGACACTTTGTTTGCTTTGCTGACTTATTTTTAGGAGTGAAATAGTAAGAGTAAGATACATACAAACACACTAATTACAGTATTTATGGTCTTAGTAGGTATTAGTACGTTTAATACATTTTTTTACTGAAAGTTACCATAATACCGTAAAATACGAAATATTATGTAAAATATCGTTTTTACCGTATTTTACCTTGGTAATTTTACTGCTTTACATCCTCATAGCAGTAAGATTTGAATACTGTGAGACTATATGCCTCCGACTGGCAGGTTGGGTAAACCACAAGTAGGCTACTTCAAGGGCAGCCACAGTCAGCCACTCATGTGCAAAGTAACCAATATTAGGCTTTATTTAGTTTCATTTTATTGGAATAAAGAATAACATTCAAGATCCGATGGATCTGGTAGTACAGAGAGGGTCGTGCTCCTGCAGTGCATAAAATAATTAAAGATAAGATAAAGACCTGACGATGATTAAAAATCCAAAAGAATATTAAAAACATCATCTTCCATCTTGACTTAGACGGGATTGACCCCGAGACCTTTTAGTTACGAGGCAAGAATATCACTGCACCACAAGGGCCATCAAGTCTTTAAACCCTTCTTAGATTTTTTGTTTATAAAGAGTTAACAAAAAAACGAGTCTATTCCCGAGCGCGGATTTGTATCTACCACTACACATACTCGTAGGGCGGATTTGGAGATATTTTCTTTCCCTAATGCAGTAGGCAGAGCATTTTGGGTCTTGCGGCTCTAAGCAGACAGAGCCCAGGGCTGCAAGACTCACCACTTTTAGAGTGATGGTGGACGAGACGGTGAAAAAAGAATCAAAATAGTAATAAGTTGCCTGTCGCATCGCTTATTAACATGATTCGAATTTTCGCCTATACTCTTTATCGGCTTTTACGATCTGCGCGAAAAGAGAAGCAGCTGGTACATTCAAAGTGTTTTCTTTTCTCCCAGACCAGCATGTAAGAAATAATAAATATTTATACATAAGTCCCTGTAAAATTTTAATTTCAATTTATTGGTTCAAGATACATTTAAAAAAAGAAAACATAGTACTTAGTCAATTTTAAAGAAATTTCTTCCAGTAGAACCACGAGAGGAAATGGGAAGAGGTAATCACGTAATTGTCTGCACAAATAACATGCTCCCGCCCATTTATACCAAAAAGTTACACCAATTACAGTACTTTTGAACTGAACTGATAACTAACTAAGCACTTTCACTCACAATTTATTAGGTTTCATAAAATGATGAAGTTGAAGCCTTATCTCTCACGCCGTTTTTCTTCAAAAGAAAGTGTTTTTGTTATACTCAAAGCTTTATAGAAAGCCTAGCGCCCACAATAAAACTTAATATAAAGCCTGGCACACACTGGGCATAATAAACGCAGCTATCTTTGACGCGACTGAGTGGTGACAATTGGAGTTCCTACATTTTCCTCGCAATATCCTCTGATTGAGGCTTCAGAGCGATAAAAAACTAGATAAGCCTTTATTTGTAAGTCTGGTTTTATCTTTTGCTATAAATAGCGTCATTGGAAATTTAAAATCTCCCTGAACATACATACTCGTAGGTATGAGATTTAAGATTTGCAACGATGATATACTTTACCACATGACTAGCGCTTTCGCAAATTAAGTGCCCCCGGGTATGGTTCGCACTTGGATGGGTGACTCCTTACTTGGTCCCGACTGTTATCATTGTTTGTACCTTTACGCAACTTGAAACATATGACACCAGTGTTGGACACCTGTACACAAGAAAAACAAATCAAACATTATATATCCAGAAGATCTACATCAATGTAAGTAGGAAAAAATATTCATTTCATATCACATTTTGTTGGCCGCGACTATACTCGTCTTGCTCGAATGCCTAGCAACTGACATCTTTGTACATATATTAATTTGAAACACTTTGAAGATTGTTTATTTCTGCTTACATGATGCTTAGATATATTTTATTCTTTTACCGTGGCCCGCCCTGGCTTCGAAGGGGCATAATTTATACATGTAAACCTTCCCGGGAATATCAAAACCACATCAAAATCGGCCCAGTGGTTTATCGAATACAGATATCGCCATAATAAGCGTGGATCCAACAAAGACAAAGTAGTTCTCACTAGCTCACAATTTAGGAATCTACCTGTTCCTAGTTAGACTTTTGATAATGTAATAACCGCTTTGATTAGTCTTAATTATCACAACAATTTCTAAGAAAAAACTTTTACACTGCACTTATTTTATTGTGCAAAATCATACACCTTAAGAATTAGCTTTACCTTTAAATTCTACATTTAATATATTCTAAATTTGCCCCAAAATCCTTCCTGCATGACCTGCAAGATAAACTTTCACGTGTCCTGAAGATACCAAGGAAGTTCCTCGTGAATTTATAATAAAGAGTTTTACATTTTCCCGTCTTCCGGCGAGGAATTCTTTTGTCAAGGGTTTAAAGTTTCAAACGCGTGGAATTTCTAATATATTTTCATCACATATACATCGTAAGACATATAAAAGGTGGAAAATATACTCGTTTAAAAGTCAACAGGTGTTGACTTTTAAAGGAGTATATTTTCCATTTCTCCCCAAATCAATAATCGTGATTCTCTAAAAAATTAAAATAAATCAAGGAACTTGCGTGCCAATTTTCGTCAAAACATAAATTTCAGAAATACCGCATATTTTGAAGTTTGTTTGTGTTTGTTTGGAAGTAAAAATAATTTTCGCAAAGATATTCGAAAAATTGGCAAATTGCCAATAACCCAAAGCCGGGGTTCAAGGTCGAAAAAAGAAAGTTGGGCTGTGGCAGAATATATTAGACAGCCAAGTAACAATAGTTCAATAGCGGGTCAGCCCATAAACTGAATAAGTTACGTCCAGTTTTGTTTGCTAATGCTATGGGATGATAAATTTGGAATGATATATATGTTCCTTCCTTTCGGACCATTTGTTGCCTCGACTTTTCCGCAGGGAATTTTTGTGTTACATGTAGCCATTTTACTATTTTTAGGGTTCCGTACCCGAAGGGTGCAAACGGGACCCTATTACTGAGACTCCGCTGTTTGTCCGTCTGTCCGTCTGTCACAGGGTTCTATCTCTTGAACCGTAATAGCTAGACACCTGAAATTTTCACAGATTAGGTATTACTGTTGCCGCTATAACAACAAATACTAAAAATAAAAAAAAGTTGTATAATCCGTTTTTTGTCAAAATACTAGCAATTTGGCAAAACCGAGCTGTATTGCTTAATCCAAATGCGACATTTGCATAAAAACACAATAGTCGAATCACCATCGTGGTGAGTTATAGATCTTTCTTGCTTGATTACTAAAATAAAGTTCTTATTTGCTTTATTTTTAGTACTACTCGTAGTAGCATATTTTAAATTTCACACATACTATAAATATAACGTCTAACGAAATATACTGAAACTATTTTAAGGCCGTAGCTGAATTTTCCGGGGTCCAGTGCTGCCCTTAATTAAAATAAATCATTTCAAAGAAAACGGAGACATTATTTAAAATTTTGCTACTACCAAGCCCTAGATAACCTAACTACTGTTTACAAGTTATAATAAGAAAGAAAGAAAGAAAGAAAATTCGTTTATTTGGTAAACATATATCACATACACTTTAGACACTAAACTTAAATCTATCTACCAAAATGGTCTCCGCTCAGCATATGTCGGGCGTGAGCCGCGACGCTGGTCTTCCGCGGACGCCATTTAAGAACATACTAATAATACAATAAAGAGTCTCGCTCGCACATAGCTAGCGTACGGGCGTGTTTCGTGTCACGGTCACGTGTGTAATAAAATGGCGAATCGAAAGTTAAAGTGCAAAAACTGTGATATAGTAATATGTGAACTCTTGGCGTACGTGCAATATAAGCACGATGTAATGGACAACGAAAGTCTGATCAGGATGTGCGAGGCGACATATTCTGATAAGGAAATCAAGGAGGCAAAATCGCTACTTTTTGAATCCGTAACGTCACACAAACAAAAAATTACGCGAAGAAGCGACAAGAAATCAAAGAGAAATTTAGAGGACATCATTGTACTATTTAAGGAAGTAGACCCGGAGAAGATACCCATGTTTGTAGCCAGAGACCTTCAGAAATTGCCGCCAGCGTCAATAGACCACATAGACGTGGTTACGTTATATAAAGATGTCATTCAAATTCGTAACGAAATAGCTGGTCTCGGTGGTCGTTTTGTCACTACAGAACAACTGCAAGAAATTCAAATGGAAATCGAACATCTGAAACTAATCTCGATGGAACATTCAAGACACACGCAGTATGTAAATACAAGAAATCGAGGAGGCTACGCGTTAGATAGTGGACCGATAGGACTATCTCATATAAACAATGAGGAGGTAGTAAGCGAAAAAAGTGACGACATTTTTAACGATGTACCATGCGAAGAAGGACAGCTAGCGAACTGCTCGCTCAGGCAAAGAACTGTCGAGTCCGAAAAGTTGCAGCGTGACATTGACGGGAGTAAAACGTCAGAGTCACATTCACGTTCAAAATGCCAGCGTGATTTTGAGAGCTGTGTAATATCAACGTCACTCTTGGTCGAAAATGATAGAACAACGGTACCACAAGCGGAGTCGTCATCATGTGATATGAACGCAGCTGCAATGCAATGTCAACGGAACGCACCCATTGTCAATGTCAGTGTCACTGAGAAAAAAATACAACAAATAAACATTGAAGAAACTCCGTGTCCGAGTCCTAAACCGATGCAGCCGCAGCCGCAACTCGAAATGGCGGATTTACTGAAAAAAGGCGAATGGAAAGCTAATGAACCAAGCGAGGACTGGATAACAGTGCAACGCCGAAGACTGAGAAACCGTTTCATTGGGCGAACCGGTACAGCTTTGACCGATGACACATCAAATTTCAAGGCAGCGGATGTGAAAATGCCGGTGTTCATTTCTAAAGTAAATAAAGAAGTAACTGACAAGGATATTATTGAATACATAGCAACAAAAACAAAGTTGAAAGTTGAATTGGAGAAAATCAGTATGAAGGAGGATCGACCGTACAACGCTTTCAAAGTCATGGTGCCAAAACACAAAATGGAATTATTCCTCTCTGACGAATTTTGGCCTGATGGTGTAAAGTTCAGGCAGTTTGTACATTTTAGGAAACGATCAACGTTTGACAAGACCAAGCATGTAAAGAACAAATTAACTAAGTTAGATGGTACCAGTACAACAGAAGATCAGTAAATTTATTAGCTTTAATTGTAAAAATGTCAAAAGAAGTATACAAGACGTTCGGGATCTGTGCAAGATAGCTGATGTGCTGGCGCTGCAGGAGACGTGGTTGCTGCCGGGAGACCTGCCATTCCTTGGGGAAATGGACGATGATTTTACTTTTACGGCTAAATCAGGTATGGACACATCCAAGGATATCATACGGGGGCGTCTGTATGGCGGTATTGCGTTACTGTGGCGGAAAAGCGCTTTTCAACAAGTGTCAGTTATTAATTGTAACAGTGATCGAATCGTAGCTATTAAGGCGGTGACGGCAGACTCTCGTGAAATAGTAATTGTTAATGTATACATGCCCTTCTATTCTAACTCTGAGAGTATACCAATGTTTACAGAATGTTTGGCTATTATTAATGCAGTAGTAGAGGATTGTAACTGTGAGACAGTGTATATGCTAGGCGACTACAATGCTCATCCTTTAACACCATTTGATAAAGAATTAACAGAATTCTGTAAGGAGAGGCAATGGTTATGTGCCGATAAGGAGAAACTTGGTCAGTCGCCTGACATACACACTTTTGTGTGTGCAGCAACCGGAAGTAAGCGTTGGTTGGACCATTGTTTAACAACCCAGCGGGCATGGGACACTGTAAGTAATGTTGAAATTTTATATGGTGTATATTGGTCAGACCATTATCCTATTATTATTGATTGCAATCTTAATGTAAATAATAAAAAATATTCTATAATTTGTGAATCTGTCAATAAGGTAGTATGGGGAAATAAAACCCAACAGGAAAAAGAAAAATATCTTAAAATATGTAATGAAAAACTAAAATTAATTGATTTCCCAAGTGAGTTACATAGTTGTGCAGACAATATGTGTAAGGATGTGGCCCATAGAGCTGTCATAGATTTACTATATGATAGCATTGTTAGCTCATTAAGTCAAGCATCACTGGAGAGTCATAGTAGAGTTCATAAAAAATCTTTTAAGGGGAAGTGCTTGTTGGGTTGGAATAAACATGTGGCAAGGGCCCATAAACAGGCTCGTTTAGACTACGAAGCTTATTGCATGAGTGGTAAACCATCACAAGGTCCTGTGCATGACAAAATGTATGTAAGCCGTAAGATATTTAAGTCCAGATTAAAGTATTGCCAGCAAAACCAAGAGCAAATAAAAATGGATGTTTTAGCCACTCAACACTCAGCCAAGCACTTCAGTAAATTCTGGAAGAGTACTAGGGATCTTAATGGTAAGACTAAGTTACCTGTAAATGTGGATGGGAATGACAATCCACAAAGTATTGCAAATATTTTCAGGGATCATTTTATGGTGAAGTCTAATCTTGAACCATCTAAAGGGTTCAATGCTGAGTCTGTTCCCATTGATAATCCTTTGAGAATAACCAGTAGTGATGTGCGTAATGCAATAAAAAATATGAAAAGAGGAAAGTCTCCAGGGCATGACGGACTCAGCATTGAGCATTTGCAGCATGCAGGGCCTCACATATACAGAGTTCTGTCTATGCTATTTACATTCTGTATTAGACATTCATATTTACCACCTGGCTTAATGAGAACTATTGTAATACCACTTGTAAAGAATGCTTCTGGGGACATGTCTGATAAAAACAATTACAGGCCAATATCTTTGGCGACAATATTAGCAAAGATATTGGATAAAATACTAGATGTCACTTTGGCAGATAAAATCAAACTTCATGACTCTCAGTTTGGTTTCCGTGAAAATCTTTCCACAGAAAGTGCAGTCATTACAGTGAAATATGTGACAAATTATTATGTCAAAAGGAAGACTCCAATTTATGCCTGTTTCCTGGATTTGTCTAAAGCATTTGACCTTGTGGTCTATTATTTGCTATGGGATAAATTAATGAAGGCAGGCGTATCCCCGGAAGTTATTGGTCTTTTCTCATATTGGTATCAGAATCAAAAAAATGTAGTTAAATGGGCAAACGCTCATTCGGATGAGTATTCTCTGAATTGTGGTGTAAGGCAAGGTGGTTTGTCTTCACCTAGGCTATTTAATTTATATATAAATGAACTTATTTGTGAACTGAGCAATATGGATGTTGGTTGCAGGATCGATGGTGTTTCAGTAAACAACATAAATTATGCCGATGATATGATTTTGCTTTCTCCTTCACCGGGTGGATTGAGAAAGCTACTTCAAGTTTGTGAGACTTACGCTGTGCAGCATGGTTTAAAATATAATGAGTGCAAAAGTGAGTTCATGTTGTTTAAAGGCAATATTAAAGAACCATCTAATATTCCACCACTGATGCTGAATGGAGTACCTTTGAAACGTGTTGCACAGTTTAAGTATTTAGGGCATATCTTATCAGAAAATATGAAGGATAATTTGGACGTTGAAAGAGAACGCAGAGCGCTGTCGGTAAAGGGAAATATGTTGGCTCATAGATTTATTCGTTGCAACGCAGAAGTTAAAAAAACATTGTTTCAAGCATATTGCCAAAGCTTTTACACGTGTGCACTATGGACCAACTATACTGCCAAAGCCTACAGTGCTCTGAGGATTCAATATAATAACACATTCAGGGCTCTGTTGGGGCTCCCACGATTTTGTAGTGCATCAGGCATGTTTGCGGATGCTGGCATAGATGATTTTTATGCCATCATGCGCAAAAAGTCTGCTTCCATGATGCGAAGAATGCGTGGGAGCACCAATGGAATCTTGAAAGTGATAGATGGAAGAATGGATGCCGAAGTGTATATTAAACACAATGAACTACATGTTGAGTACGCTAGTATAGTGCGAGGAGACAGATGTAACTTAAAATAAGATATGGGCCACTGTAGCTTGAAATAAAAGAATTTTATTTTTTTTATTTATTTATTTATTTAATAAAATAAAAACATTGAATAAAAATTTATAAAAGCGATGGAACGTTAAGCTTTACTACGCACATTTTCCAGAAGTGGCCGTGTTTGCAAATGTGCTTAGTAAAGCTTAACGTTCTCACTCAGTGGTTCATAAAACAGTTTGAAGGGTTATCTAGGTTTTTAGTAGCTTAACATTTTAAATGATATCTCCGTTTCCTTACAAATAATTTATTTCAAATGGGGGCAGCACTGGACTCCGTGTATCGTCTTAAGGATAGATTCAACAACACTCCTCAAGTAACATATACCGGGAGTTTTTGGCGGGAAGTCAAGGTGTTTGGTTGGGGTTTTCTTTAAATTATTTTGCAAATTGATTTTAGTGGACCTTATAATATGAAATTGGTGTCGTTTGGTGTTATAAATGCTCATGCTCATGAACAATAATGTGAAATAGTTAAAGTGGACAGTCATAGTACGGCTGTAGTGATATTTGTTTCGCGGACTGTGTGGGCGTCTTCGGGCGTCGTCCGCCACTCAATCGGCTATGAAAACCAGTGGACTCGTATAGATTTGTCGCCAGAAGCTCCCTTAAAGCAATCAAAGGCCTACACCAACCTTTGATTGTAACTTGTTAGGATAAAAGAATTTCCCATGTTTTATTAACTTGTTCCTGGCTAAATACGCAGTAGCTTCAAGCCATAAATTAAAAAAAAAAAACATATACCGGAATATGAAAAAATCTTTTTCATAGAAACTTGGTCAACTGCAGCTGATCAGTCAACTTGTATGCGAGACCAAAAAATATTTTTCATATTTCGATATATGTTCCTTGGGAAAAGTTGTTCATTATCATTGACTGAATTCAGCCTTAAAATAGTTTTAGTGTATTTTACTAGACCCGGTAAATATACTTACATAACAGAATAACATTGTGTGATAAGACATAAGTAAGTCGGTAACAAGAAAAGAAGTTTCAAACTCCCAAGAAAGAGAAGTTGAAATATTTCATACTCCGTAATAAAATAGTATTTCCGGACTAAAGTTAGCAACTGGCATAGTTCGCAAGTTGTTCTTAGTTCAGTTATAAGTTTTACAGAAACGCGCTCGGCTCACATATTTTCAGAAACTTTCATTCTAAAGTTTAAACTTGTCAAAGTAGCTACATATCAAATTCTGAGACTCGAACTTCTGACTTCTTCTATATTTTAGGTATATAGGCATAATGTCCAATTGTGTATTATTAGATGCATTTAATTACGAAAAATCATAGATAAGTACTTATTTTATTTGGGATTGATTTCATTCTCGTATTTTGTTTTGATTCCTTGAATTAAGAACAGAAACTAAAGTTAAGTTATACATTTTACGTTCCCTGTTAACCTAGTAGTTCTGTGAGAATAGTAGACTTCACGACCCTTGCTTAGCAACATCGTGTTTAGAGTGTGCCTCCCAAATTTGATTGAAATCTGTCGATAAATAACGCTCCAGCAAAGTTCACACCACCTAAGCTTTCCTCCCTATTTCTCCCCCAATGAAAAATAACTTTCAACTAAAAAAATCAGAGAACAGACAGACGGACAAAAGTTTTTGGCCAATCTCGAAACTGAGACGAGTCGCTCGCTCGGACAAACATAAACCTTATATTTAATACTTAAGGTGAAGATATAGGCAAATGGCCTTGAAGTGTGAAATAAATTGTTAACTCGTAAATATGGTGATAATTTCCATATTGCTCTACGTCATGCACTAGATAGCCCTTTAAATTATTTTATGAACTGCCGTTAAATCTATTATTGGTGATCCGTCTAGCTTTAAAACTTGCCGTGGCCACTTTTGGCGGAGGCAAGTTTTAAAGCTAGACGGACTAATGTAAATACTTTCAACGGTGGTTTATAAAATAATTTAAAGGGCTATCTAGTGCATGACGAAGAGTAATATGGAAATTATCTCCATATTTACGAGTTAACAATTTATTTCAAATGAGGGCGCCACTTCAAGGTCATTTGCCTATATCTTCACCTTAAGAGTCCCCTTACCCTAGACAGAATCAGAGTTTACCATACAAACGTAGTCTGCGTTTTATTTTGAAACGACATGTCAGATTTCGGTTAAAATTTGTAACTTTACAGAAACTGCATATATATATATATATATATATAGACTAGGGTTATAATTGATTTTCACAGTCGAAATATGAACTTGAAAGAGAATATAGTGTATTATATATCATTTTTGACCATCAGTATGGAAAGCTTTTACACCCTTATATTTTCTTTCAAGTTCATATTTTAACTAAGAAAACCAATTATAACCCCAGATATATGCAATTTCTTTAAAGTTACAAATTTTTACTGAAATCTGACATGTCGTTTTAAAATGTAACGTAGACTACGTTCGTATGGAAAAGTCTAGGGTAAGAGGATTCATAAGTACTTATTATTATATCAGTGTATATTTGAAATATTTTGAAATTCCCAAGTAACTATGTCGTCTTCCGTAGATAACAAACGAGTGCATGCCTATTGATTCTCCTTTGTAAGGATTCCACAGTCGTAAATGGGTCTAGGATCGAATGACAGTTTTATAATTAGCACTCGCCACCTGCTTTAAATACGAACTAGTTAACTATTTCTACTTTTGACTATCTCGTTTCATCATTACTTAATCAATCCATATGAGAATTAACGCGAGTTCATAATATAGGGCATATCAATACGCATGATCACTGAAAAAATATTTTTGGCCCATTGGTTACATTATTAAAAAATATTGTACACATATTTTTCCTTTTCTCTGAGAAACAATAAATAAGGAAGATACAGCGCATTTAAATTTCGCATGACGTCACGCTTTCGCACGATTTTTACACATCGGTGACGTCACAAGCCCCCACTCTGGAACTTTTGATTCTCTGTATCTTTGTGAATTTTTACTTTTTTGATAAACTAAAAAATATGGGTTCATTATTTTTGGATAATCTAACTAACGGACTAATTAGAATAATACTTTTCTGACCCAGTCATCATCCATATTGCAGCAAAACAACAAAGTCGTGTCGTCTAGAGAGGTTGTCTCTAACGAGATGGTCAGTTCAGTCACTCCGTTTGAAAATCGGTTCCGCTAGTTCTTGCTATAATCTTGATCAGCTCGGCTTCCGGCATTAGGGACGAGACGATGCAAAAAGATAACTTCATGCCGCCGAGGCAAAAACTACTTCGATAGTTATTGATTTTTTGGGTATTTTACTTGTTTCTTTTCACTTTACGATGGATTATGGTAAACAATTTATTTTTTTGTTAATTTATTTTTTTATTTCTTTGTCACTTACTTTTGTTTTTTTTTACTTTTATATAACTAGATTCATTGATACAGTTTTGTGTTTCTTTATTTTCAATTGATTACGAAATGAATATCTATCAATGTAGGTAGAATTGTTACTTGTCCAAAAAATGTTGATGACTGTACCCACGGTCTGGTATTCGGAGGATTAGTACAGTTGCATCATCTTCATCCGAGCGTATTCCTGGTTGCATCCTCAGTTGCTACGCTTCAGAGCCCGGGGTCCGCTACCTAACCTAGGCGATTTGACGAGGTTACTGGTTTTTACACAGAGCAACCCAAAGGGTAGACCAGTACATTATAGAAGTCATTATCCTCTGTAAAATTTTTAACGGTTCTTCTCTTTCTTTCTCATCATCATCATCATTTTATCTTTACGACTTTTGCCTTTTTTATTTACTATATGGCCAGTCCGATGCCTACTAGAAAACCAAAGTAGATATAAGAACAAGTAAGTAAGTAAATAAGACGCTGGAAGGCCATATCGACCACAAATCAGCGGTTGGGTTTCGACGCCTGCCAATGTCCCACTTGTGAAATTGGCATTTGAACTTTCTTTGTCTATTTGAACCTCGATTAGAGTGTTCAGAATTATTTAGTACGTAGTAACAGCTGAAGAAAAAAACAATAGCAGAGACGTTGGAAGCAGTGACCATGATATTTCCTTCTGGAGTTAAAAATGTTAATAAATGACGTCAAACAATGTCTACCATGAAATGAGACCTTTCCTGTTTAGTCATCATCATCAACACACTATAGAATAACGTTTAAACTTGCAGATTTTTATATTTAATCATAACAGAGAATTTCTAACTACTTTTAAAGTGTCGCGTTGCATTATAAATTAAATAAATGATTACCTACTAAATTAATGCATGTGGGAATTAGCGTGAAGCATACCTTTTTAGGGTTCCGTAGTCCACAAGGAACCCTTATAGTTTCGTCATGTCCGTCCGTCCGTCCGTCTGTCCGTCCGGGCTCGTACTCCGCCGCTACTGCACCGATTGTCACGAAAATTGGTAGAGATATATATTGAAGTTCCAAAAGTTGGTTTTTAAAATTATGAAAAAATTTTTTTTTTCAGCCAGTGTGCCTTTGTATTAGATTATCTCAAGACTGGGGGGGGGTTTGATCTACATAGTTTCAAAGCAGTTTTTGTTGCATTTTAAAAGACCTTTTCAACGATACCCCACACGTTGGGGTTAGTCCAATTTAATTTTTTAAATTCACTTTTCGTTGTATGGGACGGCTGAAAATTTTTTTCTTAATTTTAAAAATCTACTTTCGGAACTTCAATATCTGTCTCTCCACCAATTTTCGACGTACGATGTACGAGCCCGGACGGACAGACAGAAGGACGGACATGACGAAACTATAAGGGTTCCTTGTGGACTATGGAACCCTAAAAAGATATGTATCGCGTTAATTCCTGTATGCATTAATTTACTAGAGAATTTCTAGTAAAAGTTATTGAAAAATTTAATACGAGTACAACATTCAACCAGTACAAAAAGTACATACATACACCTATTGATATTGTGGTTTACTACAGATTTATGAGAAAACGATAAGATCTGAACATAAAAGTTTATAGGCAGACGAGAACAAATCTTAAATTCAAATCTTGCTATTTTACAACCAAAACTTTATCACTGTTCAAGATGTCCCATCTGTTTGTGAATGATGAAAATCCTTGTTCTCTCATCTTCAGAATACTTACTACAGCAAATCTGTTGCTTTGTATTTTTTACAAAGAAACTAGGTATCTAACCAGGCATTGACTAGCGTAGGAACCAATGGGTAATGATTTTTTAAACGATACTGCTCTCTTCGCCAAAATTGTAACCATATATTATGATTTTAAAATAGCCTAAGGTAAACTTAATTTAGACATAAGTTTATATTATAACGCTATGTATATGTACGCAAAGAGAGAAAAATAAAGTTTTTTTTAACCCTAGTGCAGAACATGGTTGGTCTAAAAACGGACTTTATTTTCCAAATACCTTTATATTATTTACCTAATAAAGCCGGTTTTAAATGCTAAATATCCCAGCAAATGGTCTGATAAACCGAAGTAGTTATAGCAATATGGATTTTGTATTATAGGGGTATATGTAAGTATACAGCAATTTTAAAACAAGAAAGTACATTCATGTAATTGGAGTTGGTTAAAGGAAATTAAATGTAGGTACATATTGGAAGCATTTTAATAGATAATAAAGTGTTCTAAGCATTTTATTAAATTTTATTTTCTATATTATATAGTCTACCTATTGTCAGACGATTTGTAACACACAAGCACCATGCTGCAGTGGCGCAAGTGGACAATTTTGTGTGCCAAATTACGTACAGTAAAAATAACGTTCCATACCCACATTCCATATTTTAGTCACAGTTTAATAAAGAATTTCGACAAAAGATTCCATATAAGTTCATCCCCAAAATTTTCCTATACAAATCCCTCACATAATCCTGCCACAATAGGCACTCATATCGTAAAGCTATCCCGTCTTCGACAATAGTCCACAACGAAGGCCATTCGTGGATCTCCACAAATATTGGCTATTGAGATGAATTTGCCCTTAATTCGATTTGAATGGATGAAAGAGCTTGGTCGTGAGACGGTGATTTCTTATTGATTGTGACTTGGAGACCAAATATTGACTCTGTTGATGAAACAAACATAGTTTCTAAACAAAGATATGATTGACGCTGTTTGAAGAAGGAAATCGATATGAAGATATATTATTTACGTAGAAAAGTCTTAATTTAATATCTAAAGCTTTAGAATTGTACTGACAAACATAATTTTTCTGGATTTTGCTTGCTGGAAAACATAAAATTTGTACCAGCTGCTTATCTTCCCGCGCAGATCGTAAAAGCTCATCGAGTGAATAGGTGAGAATCTGAATCATGCTAATAGGCGATGATAATGTATATATATCTGTATAAACATAAATATCAAGTAAAATAACATCGTGCAAGTCATACCTTAAACTATTTTCTTCGAAGTATTGCAATGCAATGCTTTTTTATCACAGAATAATTCGTCAATTTATCTTCATTATGAAAATTTATCCATTGTTTTTCTGTAAAGAATAAAAAGTATTTTGAAGAATGAAGATTGATTCTTTAATTATCATATCCAAAATCCCACAGAAATCAATACCTTATCCTACCTAATTGTCCACGCTTACCTATATTAATACTTTACTAGCTTGCAAATAATCCATTGCAGTTTTATTACGCATCTGTTGCCTGAAAATTAATACCAACTCTGTAACGGATTAAGACCATTTGAAAGCGTCGTTTGTTCAAGAACAATTATCTCCCAGTGTAACAGAATTTGTTTGAAATCCGACGCGCTTTGTCCATAAAATATTCTTAGTAGTTTCCTTTTACTGGGAAATAAACTTTGGTTGAGTAAAGTTAAGGATCAAATTTGAAGCGCTGATTCTATTAATTAAGCTATTGACGGCTTTGATGGTGAGAATAAGATGCCCATAAATTAATGTTACTAGCATAAGGATTTAATAAATGCAAATTCAGCAGTGCTTAAGTTTGTTACGCTACTATCCGACACTTACACAAATTGTTATTTTATAGATGAACCAAACATTATAGCATACCTTCGTAGCCATCATCATCACCCCAGCCCTTCTCCCGCCCACTGCTGAGCATTGGCCTCTCTTCGTCGACGCCACCCATCTCGGTCCTGTGCTGCTCTCATCTAGGTGCGACCCGCGACTTTGATTATATCGTCAACCCATCGCATAGGCATTTCGTAGCCATACCTATTAATTACACTTATCGACAAAATTTGTAATTTTTTTTGTCTCTGGAATAAGCCTTATTGTCTCTTATAGATTTTTGTAAAGTGTATATGGACATAATTTACTTTTATTCCTAGGACGTCAGAATTTTGAATAATGCTATATCAAAGATCCGATTTTCCCGATTTTCTGATATTTGAATTATTTATATTAAATAGCTTCTGTGCAGGTTATTTAATTCTGCCACATTAAATAATGTAATCACTCATCGAAATCAAAACAAAATTTGGTTTACCATTATACCATTTTTATTTAAGGAGTTATACAAAATTTAAGTTACTATAATATTTCCCATACATTGTGTACTGCGCGTATTGTATATCGTTATACCGACTCGCACAAAATCTTTAATAAGTCCATTTTATTAAATAATTTAGAAATGATGTAAAAAGTAGGGTTTGCACAGTGTTAAACTGGTATTTGAAAATTGAAAATTAGGTAATTGAATGAATGGTATAATTTTAAAATTAACAAAAATTAAAAAAATATATATTTTTGACGTGATATATTTGAAAACTTAGACGTCCTACACATTTTTTATAACAAGATTCATGTTTTGTGTACTAAATTCTATTAGAAACCGCTGCAAGTATGCTTGTGACAAAATCTTGTTGACCAGTGTTATTATTATTGGTTACAAATCATTTGTGTTTCTTCCCCATCTACAGGATCAAGATCTACTATATGTTTAGAAAATTTTATATTTTCTATTAGAAACTTTAAAAAAATATTTTAGTTTTCAATCGGTTTTTACTATGCATTTTATTGATGGGAAATCATTGGTCTACCGTTGTTGTAAGCGAAATCATGTAAGATTTGTTAGATAAAGATTACTGTATTTTAAACTTATTGCTACACTTTATAAAGACATTTATTTTGGAGTTTGAAGTATAGCTTTATATGGATGTGAAACGAGGACAATAAGGAATAAGAACAGAGAAAGGATTGAAGCATTTGAGATGTGGTGCTGGAGGAGAATGGAGAAAATAAGCTGGATGGATAGAATAAGCAATGAGGAGGTACTAGAAAGAGTAGAAGAGAGGAAATATTTTAAAAACTATTTAAAATAGAAGAGGGAGGTGATTGGACATCTAATAAGACACGAAAATCTCTTCAGAATATTAATAGGAGGAAAAATAAAAAGGAGATGAGGAAAGGGAAGCACGAGGATGAAGTTGTTTCAAAAAATTAAAGAAAAGGAATAAAGTCCTACCAGGACATTAAAAAGATAGCAGAGATAAGAAAGGATTGGAGGAATCTCTACTTAACTCTACCGACAAGAGCAAGCTCTTAAATTACAAGAAAAGAAGTACACTTTGGTAACACGTACTGCGTCAGAAATAAATTTACTTTCTTCGAGGCTCCATAAAAATACATACCGTTGCATTTAGGATATGGCAATACTTTTCAATGTACGGAAGCCATCTATGCATCACTAAACTGAAATGTAACATCGTATTTCGCAACATGTCCAAAAGAACATTTTACGACAGCACAGTACCAACTCGGCTCCTAATGTATTCGAGACATAATCGTAAAAGTCCCAAAGTGAATGAAATTATAAAATACTATTTATAATACACCGCTTTTTACGGCGACTGTGTTTGGAGCGGAAATATTTTAGATGTAGGATAACGGCCAGTGTATTATTGGAGAATTCTTGTATCTTCGGAGATATTTTTAGTTAATTGTTTGTCAAATGCCGATGGAGATGTTTAGAGATTGTCATCGTTGTTTATAGATAGATCATGGTCGTATCTTTCGTTACTTGAGGAACCCGCGCAGTATTCAGGATGGAAATTGAAAACCGAGACAATATTGAAAATCTGTCATAAAAATTTCAAATCAAGCTATTTGGACTGCCAATTTATCTATCGCTAATTTAAATTTTTCTGTTTTTCCTAAAGGCTGACTGGTAGAGAATGCATTAGCATTAAGTCCACCTTTTGTACCATTGTGTTCAATAAAGACTTAATAAATAAATAAATTTATGAATTGGTTCTTATTATTTTCCTTTTGAAAATATTTTGGTATTTTTATCTTGCTTGAACTTCGTCAAATATCCATTTCATTATTATAATTTTTACCTTTTCATGGGCAGAAAAACTTGTACCTGCACCTTGTCTCTACTATGTACTTGCTTTCAAAGCATTTTGATCAAGCCGATTATTTGTTTGTTGCATCGAAAACAATCAATGGCTACAAACATGTATGTTTCTACGGAATAGTTATTTCTTTTTATTACCACTTACGATTACCTTTCAATGGTACTCTAAAGTTCCCAACATAACTCGTCTGTGTCCATTTTCAACACCATACTATCTACTCGTATATCAGTGGCTACTTTATCCTTATCTGCAGCTGTTCCATAATCACTACTATTTAGCTTCCTCCGAGCTCCTCAGATCTTCCCGAGCCATTACATCACATTAAAATAGAATAACAAGTGGTCTCAATGAGCCATTTACGAAAGCACATAAAAAGCTTAATGTTCCCTTCATAATTGGAAGTTGTTATGATATTTCTAATATAAACGATTTCTTTGACAATTGTGCCTTGTTTGGAGAAAACACGGTTGTTACGGTAACGTTATTAAATTTTAGTTTAGTAAAATCGATCATTGTTTAGTTTTGATTCTTTTTTTTTGTCTAATGTGAAAAACCCCTTAAACATAAAGCAGTGTGCGCTCAACAAGTATAATTAAATTCTAGATGATATAGGTACTCCTTTTAGCATTACCATAACCTCGGTTTAGAAATTAGTAAAGTAAGTAAAGATACATATAAGCAGTGTAAGCAAAAAGAACTATTGTTCTTGCCTGCTGGGAGTGGTGCGCGGGCGCGATCGGTTTCTCTACGCGTTGGCAATCAGGGCACCACGTTCGGGAGTCATAGGACGTGCTGAGCTTGTGGTGTGATTAAAAAATATTTGTACGTTTCACTTCTGACCAATTTTCCTTAAACTATTTGAATACAGTCTACAATAAATGCAGCATCATTTCTGCCGCTTAACGCCTTTGCCGGACAATTAAAGCATGTACATTAAGCATGTACATTAAGCATGTGTATTAATGTAGATGAAAAAACAAGCCAACTCATTTAATTTCGAGTGAGTAACGGTAATGACTGGTATCTCTAATTCCTATCTCCATATCAATCCGCTTCCTGTGCGTGACCCAATTCGCTAATTCTCGGACCCCGTCACGCACGGCAATTATGATATCAACTGACTGACGGAAGGAAGGTCGACAAAGAATGTAACTTGGATAAGAAAGGTGGCTTTGGTCGGAAAAAGTAAAATATTTTGACAACGACCGTAACGCTAATAAAATTATAATTTCAAAACCACTGTGTAATAAAACTAACAAGAGCCCTGTTAAAAGAAGCTCCTGTTAATTTTAAGGCCGTACCTAAATTTTCCGTGGTCCAGTGCTGCCCCCATTTTAAATAAATCATTTCAGAGAAAACTGAGACATTATTTAAAATTTTGCAACTATCAAATCCTAGATAACCCTTCAAAGTATTTTATGAACTACTGTTTACAGTTTAAAGTGAGAACGTTAAGCTTTACTACGCACATTAGTTGAAAGTGGCCGTTTTTCACTCTCACTTTCAACTGTAAACAGTAGTTTATAAAATACTTTGAAGGAAGGGTGAATCTAGGACTTGGTAGTAGCAAAATTTTAAATGATGTCTCCGTTTTCTTTGAAATGATTTATTTAAAATGGGGACAGCACTGGACCCCGGAAAATTTAGGTACGGCCTTAATAAAAAATCATGTGAGATAAATTCATTATTTATTACTAAAAACGATTAACTCACGCAACATAAATAAATATAAATATATAAACATAGTCGAGAGCGAGCGGCTCCTAAGATTGATGATCATCAAAATCGATCGATACATACGTAAAGTCGAAAGTTAACCGTTATTAATAATAGCTCCTATTTTATTGTAATTGTAAAAAATGTATCAAGAGAATCGGCCCTGTAGCTGCTGATACTACTAAATACTTAAGCGATGGTCCAGAATTGTGTCACAATTTCTGACTTCCGTTTTCTACCAGTTTCCATAAGCTTCCAGCTAAGTGTGGTCTTGAGTTTCGACATATGACTCTCTTTATAAAGGATAAAAAGTATACATTCATGAATTATGCTCATTGTGAATAAAGCGTACCTTTAACCATATTCGAGCAGATAGCTTTAAACTTACACTTAAATTTAAGTCCATGAATGTCCATTCAATAAACATTTTCATAAAGTCAAGAATCATAAAAAATCAAAAATAAAATACCGTTGCATGTAAGACAACAAGGTATCTTCATAGCTCCGGTGTATTATCACATTTTCATTTAAAAACAAACAAGTAAATGTTTATTGAGTGGTCTTCAAATGGGGACAGTCGACTGCATGTCTACTGTAACTCACTTACATCTAAAACCTCTGGTGTCTAAAGTTAAAATGTTTCATGCTTGGTCACATGTAACATGTATGGTTATAGGCGTAACGGACTTTTGTCGGCATCTCAAATGTGTCGAAATGAGGTCCAATTTCAAGCATAACCGGCCTAATCAAGTGTGAAAGGGTAGTCAAGAGAATAACGAGCATCGACATTATAAATCTAATAGACAAACGCGGCTTGTCCATGTATAATCTTGAAGGTTGTTATGAATTTACAAGTATGGTTAAGTCAGTTTAAGTTTAGTTTTAGAATTTATAGAAAATTTTGTCAATTTTCTCTCAATCCAAAATTAAAGTAAATTTAAGTTTTTAGTTTAGTAGTTCTTAAGTAAAATTGAATGTTGTTTTCTGTTGTCTGTTGTCTAGGTATTGTACCCACTTTCTACCCTGTGTTGTAAATGTTCCTTTCAAATTAAGGTTGACTGGAAGAGATCCCTTATCTGGTATAAGTCCGCCTTTGTACCTATTGATGTCTTGATGTTATGAGTATTTTTGTATTGTGTACAATAAAGTTTTAACAAACAAAGAACCACAAATGTATCTAACGTATCAAATATACCTATTTCATTGGACACACAAGTCGTTATTACATTAAAAGAAAGTTGGTAGACTACTTTTTTTTTTGTGTAAAATAATTGTCAAAATTCGCATTGAAATCCCCAGTCTACTTTAAATACATTTCAATGGAATGTCCGTCTCACACATTACCAACATTACTTTATCTAACTCAATGAAGACAACTTGATACGGACTGGAAGTGGCCACCCACGAAATAAGTTACCCTAGACATTAGTGTATCAATTAGCATTTACAAGATGCTTTGTTAATTGAACTTGATGATCAATGAACGATACATTTCCATGAACGAACGAACGAAACGATCAAAGTTCTTCGAGCCTACTTGAATATGAGCAATATGATGTTTTATGTAGGTATGTTGTACTATTTTTGTTTTGTATATGATTTGACTCATTTTAAGAAGAAATGGAGGGAGGTTGATATCAAGGGACCGTGATGTATGGAAAGAAAAAGGGGAAGGCTTTTGCCAAACAATCGTACCTAATTGGCAACAAAAAAATTTTGAACGGTAACAAAAACGATTTTTTTTTTTATTTATTTGGTTCGCTAACACACAAGTTTATTTGCCAGCATTTAAGTTGCCAGCCTACTTGAAGCAGAATGCACATTTGATAAACTGGTCACAGTCGTTTTCATTGAAAATTACATTGCATTAAATTGCAAAATTATTTAAGTTACAAATTATATTAATTTGAAAGGTAATTGTCACCGGGTCATCGAGCGCCTTCCTTGAGTTCAAAAATGAGCCAAATTGATCAAGGTTTTACCGAAACCGAGACAAATGCAAAATTACTTACCCAAAAAGAAAATTTTCTCTGTAAAATAATGAAATCTTAATAATAAAAGCTTTTAGTAACACCTTTCATTATTTCGGTTAAAAAGCTTAAGAGTTATTTTTCAACGGCCTCAAAGGAAATTGGATAGTTGTTCGTGTCTGAAGAAACTCATTAATTACCAATTAAAAATTCAAGATCATTCGCGAAAAGCTCTTGGGAACAAAGCCTTAGTCAGAATTTATAACAAAAGACGGAACGCTTCAGCATGGCCGGTGCTTAAACGTTCCGTTGCTCCCTCTCGCTCTAATAAATGACGCTTCTGAGAAACAGAAAAGGATAGCAGCATAGGAAAGTGCTGTTCCGTGCTGACATATGTGGCCTAACCCTTAACGTATGTTGTCCCAACCCTAAATCAATCAAATAAAGTAATCAATTCTTTACATATTTATGAGCCAGAGTAATGGTGAAAGAGATAAAAATGACCGAGTTACAATTACCTTCTTTATTGCACACAAGTGTACGTCATTATTACACAATATTAGGTACTTACTCACTTTTTTCGGCGCTACAACCCTTAATGGGTCTTGGCCTCCACAACGATTCGTCGCCATTTCGGTTTGTCTCTGGCCTGTCATCTCTTGCTTTTTTAGGTCTTCTTTGACTCCATCTCATCTCGGGGTCTTTTTTGTTGTGTTGTCCATTTAATTATAATTTTTACTGCTCTGCAGTCCATCCTATCGAGGTGTCCTGCCTATCTAAACCGTTGCGACTTGCAATGCCACTCAATCGTTTCTTGATGGATCAAATCATCAAGTTCGTAATTAATTCGTTGGCGTTAGGATACATCACCCTCTCGTATACGACCAAAGATTTGACGTATGACCTTTCTTTCAAAAAACGGCCAAGTGCGAGTCGGACTCGCCCATGAAGGGTTCCGTAGCAGCAAGTAACATAATATAAAAGTTCTAAAGGTAAATTGCGGTTTACGATTTATAACGTATTAAAAAAGAACTCTATGATACCGAGACCGCTATAGTTTTAATTGAAAGTACATACTTTGAGGTGTATACCACATTTTTTTCAGAATTATTTTAGTAATATTTCAAAAGTTACGGCGGGGGGACACCTCATATTTTAACTTTGTATTAGATTATCTCAAGACTGGGGGGTTTGATCTACATAGTTTTAAAGCAGTTTTTGTTGAATTTTAAAAGACTTTTCAACGATACCCCACACATTGGGGTTAGTCCAATTTAATTTTTTAAATTCACTTTTCGTTGTATGGGCTAAAAAAAAAACATTTTTTCATAATTTAAAAAAAAAAACAACTTTTGGAACTTCAATATCTATCTCTCCACCAATTTTCGTGCCAATCGGTGAAGTAACGGCAGAGTACGAGCCCAGACGGACAGAAAGACGGACGGACGGACATGACGAAACTATAAGGGTTCCTTGTGGACTACGGAACCCTAAAAAGTCCTATTTCTAAAAAGCTATTACACACACTAGCGGGATCAAAATAATCAGTAGTAAATAACGACAAAAAAAACGAAGTTTAACTATACTATGTATACCTAATGAAGCTATATTTTTGTACAACAAATTAATTATAAAATTTACGACGCTTGCATCGAAATTTCAACAATGGCATCTCATAAAGGAGCCCATATTGGATGCTCACATACTATGCATATATTTATACTAGCGGTTATACAGACGAAACGTTAAAATGGTTTGTTTGTATCTATTACTCATGTCGCCTTGGCCCTATAAATATGTCGCTTGTCGGGTAAAAATACATCTTATAATGACTCGTAACACAAACGTTTTAAACGTACGACCAGCTGGGCTAGTATGGTTACGGCGACAAATTTTATCCTTGTAATTTGTCGTATTTCGCGTAATTTACATTTATGATTTTTTCTTAACAGACGGAAACACTGTTTAAAAACTGCCTGCATGTTACAACTCATTTTACTACGTTTCCATTCTTTATTTTATCTTATCATGACAGTATCATTTTTACAGAGGGAAGATATGTATAGATCTTTGGTTTTAATTCACGTGCTTAAGGCCGCAGCCCCCTTAGCATGGCGTTGATAAACCCAGATAAAGTTTATACCGCTCGAAGGACTAGTGCCACCCCGCTCGATATTATTACGTAGTACGTAAGTAAATTAATTCAAAGAAAATCTAAGTTACTAATTTATATATTTTCGATTGACATGCTCAATTCAAAATAATATGAGAATGCATATTAACATGCTATTGTAATAATAAAACTACCTGACGCTAAAAACATTATCTGTCGTAAGTACTTATACGAGTATATTTATGTACCCAAGTAATTTAATTAGAAAAGTGTACCTGATGACTCGAGAGTCCAGAACTAGTGGCATTAAATGTTGCACACGAGTTCCTTTAGCTCTTCCTGTGATCCATATCTGAAAAGCCATCCCCTGAGAGCCATACAATTTTAATTACATGAGAACTAGTGGTGGCCTTGTGGCAGCTCGTAAAGAAAATCATTGGGCTTTCAAGAACAAATAATAATACCTATTTACTACCTATACTACATTTTGTAAAAAATATCCGAAAACTTGTTTATGTTGTGTGTTTCAACAAACAGGCAAGAAAGCAATATTTTGTTATCGTACCTAAAGATCTCCGTTATTCTCCATGACGTTTCTGATTTATGTTTCCGGAAAAACACTGTCTCACTATATAGTAATTGGTAAGAAAAGCAAAAATATGAAAATGGGAAAAACAAGAATATTGCCGTCAAGCTGATAGTGTAAAAACGAAGGGTGGGATTGGTCTAATTTGTATATTTTTAGTAAAGTAGGGATGACAAAAGCTCGATGCTAACAATCGGTACCTATCTATTGTTTTGAAGTAATTAAGAAAATAACTAACCTAAAACTCAAAACATTTAAACTAAACATGAAACAAAATTAAGTAGTTAACTCTATCTTTTTAGATGTTGTGTTTATGTTTGTTTGTAGAAACTTCAACTGTCTTATTTACGAGTATATTAAGACTGGTGTCCATAATTTCTAATCACCATAACACCTCATTTAAATCCCCAGAAGCTAAGAAGAAAAAATAATTACATAAATCCAACACGATATTATTAATACAGATTTATCATCTCCTAGAAGCGGCGGTCTGAAGGTGTATGTCTTATTTTTGTTAGAAGTGGCAGGTGATGATTTATTAATAGCCAAGTTAAATATAAAATTATATCAGGTTAAATATAAATCAAATATTCCAAAATAGATCGAAGTTTGTCATTGTCACAAAGTTAATAAAAAAGAATATTTTTTTTAAACACTTACAGCTACACTATTCTTAACGGGGTTGACAGAGCCCGGGGCCTTTTAGTCTCAAAGGTCACGTTTAACGTTTTGGTGGGCGTGAGGTTGGAAAAAAAGAATCAAAATGGGTAGCTAGCTGCATCGCCTATTAAAATGATTCAACTTCTCGTAATTCCCTATTCCCTCAATTGAATTCAACAATCTGTGCGGGAAGAGAAGCAGCTGTTACATTCTAAGTTTTCTCTTTAGTCCAGGAGCAGCATGGAAAAAACACTTGTGCATCTTGTGCATCTTGTGCATCATAATTGATACATATCTTGTAAACCATAAATTACACGGTTTTTGCCAAAGAGGACTTGGACTTATTTTCTAGAAGCGATAAATTTTCCTAAAGATTTTATGTTACTAATATACCTACAGCTTTACTTAAGTAAGTAATTAACTTTCGTTTTAAGAAAGTAATATCTTCCAAGAACAGTACAATATAAGTTTAGTATAAAATTACATGTTTCAAGAAAAATGTCTATAATTACGTAAATAGATAATGAAGGGGTACCAGATACCTCTGGGCACCACTACATTGACCTTGGTACGCATAATTATGTTATTATTATGTTAAATTATATTACAATTATGTTAAGGCCGTACCTAAATTTTCCGGGGTCCAGTGCTGCCCCCATTTAATATAAATCATTTCAAAGAAAACGGAGACCTCATTTAAAATTTTGCTACTACCAAATCCTAACCCTAACCCTTCAAAGTATTTTATGAACTACTGTTTACAGTTTAAAGTGAGAACGTTAAGCTTTACTACGCACATTAGTTGAAAGTGGCCGTTTTTCGCAAATGTGCGTACTAAAGCGAAACGTTTTCACTTTAAACTGTAAACAGTAGTTCATAAAATGCTTTGAAAGGTTATCTAGGATTTGGTAGTAGCAAAATTTTTAATGATGTCTCCGTTTTCTTTGAAATAATTTATATTAAATGGGGGCAGCACTGGACCCCGGAAAATTTAGGTACGGCCTTAACTGATAAAGCCCAAATACGGCGCGACGAAGGTGGTTAAAACCCTGCCTGGAAAATTTTTTTCAAACCTGTACTTCCTTTTTCGAGTGTTAGTGGCCGACTCTGATGTCCGATTTTGTCACTAGCTCATCAACTTTCTATATGTATATGGCACATATGTGACCACTCCATAAAATAACACGATAGTAGTCTAATAGTATTCTCCTATTTCTATGTGAAACCATGTGTGTCAAATGTTTCTATATATTGACTGCTGCTGCTGCTTAACCTTTAAGGTCACGCGTTCTTTATGGCAACGTTTCGTCACGCGTGGGGTCCAGAAGTATCCCTATAAATATTTTAGGTTCAATTTCAGTATTTTAAAAATTTCTTACGTAAAAATTTTGATTTGAGAAAAGACATATTGATGAAAAGTATTTATTATTCGTAAAAAAATATTCTTTTGACAGTAAATTTTTTTAACAAAATAACATGTAGAATTTTTTTAGGCACTTAACTAATGTACTAAAATTTTACCAGAGTCAACTTTTGACTAACATATTATTATTTTCGAATAAAATAGGAATCAAAAACTCGTTATTATGAGGGAAATTAATAATACATTACTTAATACAAAACACATTTTTGCTATAAAGTTCAAGTCTGCCTCGATATCGACGACCTCCGTGGTGTAATGGTCAACACGCTAGTCCGCCAATCCGGAGGTTCTGGGTTAGAAGATGGCCTTTTCCAAATTGTCCTGGGTCTTGTATATCTATAAAATATAGTATTAATTAAAGTTTAATCTTATACTAGCTCAATTTGTATGATTTGTCTTTATCTATTTATTTATTTATTTTAAGAAGTCCCGATATTAAAGTTACCTAAACAATAAATAATTTACCTTTCCTATCGCTCTGCGGTCGCCCTCAATACGATAACCTTCGACTTGCACCGCATTGAATATTTATTTGTCATGTTAGAACACAATTAAACGTGTTCATGTGCCATTTGATTAGTACTACACTACTATTACACTTTTACATCTGTATCCCTAATGGGGAAGACAGAGTATTTTGAGTCTTGCGGCTCTAAGCAGACAGAGCCCAGAGCCGCAAGACTCAAGAGTTTACCATGATGGTGGGCGAGAAGGTTGGAAATGAAATGAAAATAGAGATCGGTTGCTAGCCGTATCGCACTTTCGCCCATTCCCTGGAGCGGGTTTTACGATCTGTGCGGGAAGAGAAGCATGAAAAAAGAAAAAGAGATTCGTAAACTTACAAAGTAAATGTACCTACTACTACCGTAGCTGCGTAGTGACCTTTTTCTATCCAGGATAGTTGTTAAAAAATGGAAGACTTTGATAATAGGCCGTCTGTCCGGTATAAAAGCAAGGCTTCATAGATTCAATTCTTCATAAATTCAAGTTTTCGACCTTGGGATGTAAGGGATCTTGAATTTAAGGGGTCAAATTCATTTTTTATAAATTGTTAACGATTGTGTGTTAGAAGTGTGCACGGGAAGATTATATAAGATACATTCCTCAACATTTTACCTACATTTTTATTCCGTAATTCTTTTACGAAAAATGTAACAATCGTCATAAAATAAAACCAGAAATATTCAACTCTATTTGATTTAAGTACGCCAATGAAGACTGGGGGGGGGGTGGTAGTGTCCCGGTCAGGTCAAGCAAACCAAAGCATACCATACTTTTCTCAAAGCCGTTCCAGGCATTATCGACACGTCCCTGTAACTAATTTGTGGAAAAAGCTGGAACCCTTCATTTTCGTAACCAAGAGAACGTACTATACCCAGCTGGAAACCCGAATATCCAATATCTTATCCATATAATTTGAGCTTCTTTTGAGCTACAAATTGTTTTTTAATAAAAAATACATAAACACAGAGGATATTAAACTACAAACTAAATCCAAAAATAAAACCTAGCTAAAATAATTGATTTATAATTCTAAAAGATTAAGACCGATTACACTAGTTTACAAGGTTTTTTACCCAGGCACACTTGTAGCGGTTTCTTATAGAATTCATTAAAAAAATACAAATATGGCTATAAAATCAAATAAGGACGTCTAAGTTTTAAAATATCTCATGTCAAAATTTAAACTTTCGTAAATTCCGCCAATTCAAAAAAAATACTATAAATTCAATTACTTTTTCTGGAACTTTTTAATTTAAATTTATTATGCAAGCCATCCTTTGTACAATTCATTTACATGACAGCTTAATTCTTTTACGAATTTGAGTTATTCGCGTCTATGTATGGGCCGGTAAATGCCATACAATGCGCACGGTGCTCAAAGTATCAATTTTATGGCAACTTTAATTTCATATAACGGTGTACATAAAAATGGTAAGACGATAAATCAAATTTTATTTTGATTAAGAATAGTGATACTTTATTAAACAATATAAAAGTAAATTATGTGCATAATAGTGTATTTACTAAAAAAAATGAAAATAGGTGAAATTGGTCAAATTTGGAAATTTGTTATAACAATACTTCCTATTCTGACGTCTTAGAAAAAAGTCATATATAGTATAATTACAAAAATCTAATAGAAACTAGTAGTTTTATAGATAAGTACAAAAAAAATTAAAATTTTGTAATCTAGTGTTATTATTGAAGCTTCTGCATAGGCAAATTTTTTCCAGAAAATCAAATGAGTTTTTTATTAGCTCTCGACACGATTCCCTGAACCAGACATGACTCACTGAGGTAATGTAAACTTATCGTCGATATTACAATTTATTTATTTATCCTGGCTATTTTTGCAACCAGCATCTCATGCCGCCGTGATGATGGCCAGCAACTTGTTTTATATCTGAGATCTAGAAATATGAGACTCACTTAGGATTGTCGGTTATAGTTTTCGAAGCTATGACGAGTCCATTTTTAGGGTTCCGTACCCAAATGGTGCAAACGGGACCCTATTACTACAGCTATTACTGAGACTCCGCTGTCTGTCCGTCTGTCCGTCTGTCACAGGGCTCTATCTCTTGAACCGTAATAGCTAGACACTTGAAATTTTCACCGATTATGTATTACTGTTGCCACCATACAAAAAACGTGATTTTTCAGCGTTTTTAAACTAGATCTTTATAATGGCATTAACTAGATACTTGAAATTTTCACAGATTATGTATTACTATGACCGCTATAACAACAAATACTAAAAATAAAATAAAAGTTAAAAATTAAAGGGGGTCGTCATACAAAAACCGTGTTTTTTTAGCGTTTTAAAACATTGTACGGAGGTACGGAACCCTTCATGTACGAGTCCGACTCGCACTTGCCCGTTTATTGATTTTTATAATGTGCTGATATTGGAGAACTTTTTATGAGAAGAACTTTATTATGCATCTTCCGGTTAACCTAACATCCAAACTACTCCAGCTAAATGTTAGGTTTTTCATATTTATAAAGTTTCCTCGGCTTTCTAACCTTCGGATATCACGTCGAAATAAATTTGCCCATTTCCTAAATATATCGCCCTAAAATAACCCCATTAATATCTTAAAATTGCTCTTTATTTATCATTGCAATAAAATTTAATAATTCTATCATTATTTTGAAACCTGTTTGACGTCATCACGGAAAAGTAATCGTTATAATTAAGCTGTTAAGGTTTAATTTAGTCTGAGACTTTAGTCCTTTCGGTAGTCGAACTAAATAATAGTCTCCCTGAGGTATTAAAAGCCTTTGGCATCTATCTTCAGTATCTAGAGGGTGGGCTAGATTTATAGACCATTGACCGTGATAATCAAATAAGATATCAATATGTATTGTTTCTAGTTTGTTTTATTTCATTGCACACTTTTTCATATGACAACGCTGCAAAGAAATATACAACCAATACCTATATTACCTACCTACCTACATATATTGACTAGTAATATAGTAGCTATGACCATATTAGTTATATGCAATTAGTAGCCTCAATATTTCAATATGTTTTTATTAAATCGTATAGTGTCTATAGTAGTTTATTATCTTTGAAAACTATAGTTACAAATTCACGGATTCCATAGCATAGCTATCACTTTTGATTCACACTCTTTCTGATTTATCTATCTACCGTAGTAATATAATGTACCCATATTAGGTCCTTATTTCGTTCCCATTACCTCAAGGTCTATTTTAAGTATAAACATAATTACATGACTGTTTGTTGCGAAAAGATGATACTGTTAGGCCATGTCCCAGGGCGCAGAAGTCAAGGAAAACCGCCCACAAGATGGCCAGATATCGTCCTTAGGGTGGCGTGGCGCGAAAACACTCAACGGGCCATACATCTGGCGCAAGACCGTGGATGGTCACAACCCTCAGAAATGAGGATACGATTTTAAAGAAGAAAAATAATGTTGCCACTATAAAATAGAAAAAAATATATACATATGGTTTTTTTTGTATAGAGCCAAAGGTACTCAAAATAATATGACTATACATATTTCTATTTCTATTCATTTTGTCCATTTTTCTTTTTTATCGAATGTGTTATTACTACCACTGGTGTCGGATTTTTCGTGCTGCTTAAAAGCATCTTAAGTAGCGACTTAGAAAGACTCAATGCCAAATATTACATTTACATGAGCATGTCTGTACGCTTTATAGTTATGAGTCAATATACAAAATGTTGTGAGCAGAGGTAATTTCCTTCAGAATCTACAAAATTGATATTTTATTCATAGCGGAATTCCTAGTTACATTACAGCAATAGTTATTTAATAAAGTTTAACATTCAACGCTAGTTTATATTCTAACAGGGGTCGCTCCTGTAATCATTTAAATAAATTTCTTATCAATGCACCGCTACACGGCATATAAAGCGTCACAAAGTACCTGTATCACCTTTAAATAAGTTGTACTTAAGTGTTTTTTTATTTATTTCATAGCATGTTCATTTGAAGTTATAGTATTTACAATTAATAGACCAATTTCCCTTTATTCGATTGAATTGAAACTTCACATACTTATGTAAGTTGAGTGACAATGAAAAATTATGGTACCAATAATCAAGAATCTAAAGGTTTAAGTACCTAAGTACCTTATTTTTGTAAAACATCTACGTATTTAGATAAACCTTACGAACTTCAGAAAACAATGTAATTAATAGTATATGTGTAGGTTTATATTTCTATATGTATATTGTGGGTGTACCTACTTTCTTATACAGACAAAAGTTTAACAGATTTTCGTTATTTAGAAAATTTTTATAAGATTATCATGTCATAGAATAATCAATATGTAGGTTACTCAGTATAAATAATTTTTAATAATAGATTTTCGTTGCACAGAAAATCAATAATTAGAATGTTTGTTATGAATAATTTGAAATCATAGAATTTTATTACAAATAACATTTACTTTTGCGATGTTTCTAATATCAGAATATCAAATTAAATATTATTATTTTTAATAAGTTTAGTTAATATAATATTTATAACCTATAAGTTTGCCCAATTCTATTAAAATGGATATAACTTTCCCAGTTGGTCGCAGTTCTAACCTAACCTAACCTATAAGTTTGCCGTAACCTATATTGTGGTAGCGATTTATAATGTATTCTGACTTATTACATGGTATTTAATTTTATTAAACAATGTTTTCACTTAATACTTCCTTAAATAATAATTTTCAGTAAAATAAAATTCCATGAAAGATTATACCGAACAAACAATATTCTTTAAAGAAATAATTGACTGTTTGATTAGTTTGTTAAATGAAAATATGAGATTCTAAAATTCATTGAACTTTGTTTCTATAAATTGTGTTTCATTCGAGTAAATAGTCTTTGAAACAATAATATTTCAAATAAAAATATAAGAATTAAATATTCTATGAAAAATTTTGTGTGAATCGAAATTCTATGAAATTTCAGTCTGTGAAACAAGGGGCACCCGTATATTGTTCATCTTGTTTGCACTCCACTATTGTACTAATAATTTCTGCCCCAAACATATATCTTAATTGCTGGCCGGTTGACTGGAAGAGATCCCTATAAGGGATAATACCGCCGTTGTATGTTTACTTTTCTGTTTTTGTATCTGTTTCTTTTTTGTGTACAATAAAGCTTATATTGCTTGCTGCTTCTTATATTGTTGCTGCAGCTTATATTGGTGCTTTTATCAGCACCACCTGTAGCAACCTACAGGTGGTGCTGATAAAAGCAAGCTTTAACTGGTAGAAAAGGCCCTGGGCCTTAAGTCCGCCTGTAACATTTTTGTAATAAAGTTAAATAAATAAAATAAACTCACCGGTAACTGAGAGGCGCTCTTAGATTCACAGAGGAACTCCTCTCCACGCTCTGCCGCCTCCTCTTATCTCCCTCCCGCCAACTGCCGTAACTCCGCACAAACGTCACAGCACCACAACTCGCGTTCACTATATCCATAGACAAGTCCGTATCATTCGATACATCAACAATCGATTCGTTAAACTCGATACCCGAATAAGTTATATTTGTTACATTTTCAAACATGGAATGGTTTAAAGGTTCGTACACACCGTTGTGTTTTGGACTAGAATAGATATACACTTTGTTGAGTTCAAAATCGTTCTCAGTTTTGAGTTTGAGGCTCTTAGTGGTGTTGGGTTCGTGGTAGTCGTCTGCGGAGGTGTACCACGCCTCGAGGACGGCTATGTGAGAGTCTAAGCCGCGACACGTTAGACGGAACCCGTAATCGTGACACTGTTGTTCTTCGACGATTTCTGAAACAAATAATAAAATTATAAGCTTTCTGAACAGTTCTGTGAAAACAGTAACCTTATGAGCTCTTTTAACCACACTTTCCCCTTTCCCCTGGCATAGCAAAGCCATTTTAGTGAAATCCGTCCATACATAACGCTACAGCAAACTTCCCCCCTTTTCCAACCTCCACTCCCCCCTTTTGGAGTTTTTTTTACATCTTGAGTAGAATGAAGTCCTTAGTGTGCCTCTCAAATTTTATTGACGCGTTATTTATTGATGATTAATTTGATAGCGTTATTTTTTGACGGATCAATAAATAACGCTACTGCAAAGTTCTTCCCTTTTCTGTCTATTTCTCCCTCAGTCAAAAATCAAGATCAACTAAAAGTTTTAAATCAAGTAACTTGTGTGCCAATTTTCGCTAAAATCGGTTGAGAAATGCGACCTATATGCTAGAACAGACAGACGAACAAAAGCAATTTTGTCAAATCTCGAAACTGAGACGCTTCGCTCCCTTGGTCAATAAAAGGCTAAAATCTTTCATAATATGAAAACAAAAGTATTTCTCCCTGTTTTCGTGTCAGTGATTTAAATCTGTACATGTTGATATAAAATTGGGCTGCGCCTTTATTAAAACCAAACCAAAAGTATTTTGAAAGAAGAAAATTTATGACTTTTGAATTTGGAATTTTGGATCTACTTAGGTATATCATATCCTATGAGGCACAAAACGTCCACTACTGGACATAGGCCTCCCCAAGGATTTCCAAAACGACCAATTTCCGAAGCGGCATTTTCCTAGTTGTATCGATCACGAAGTGATCACGAATATTAAAATTAATAAATTGATTGAAACTATTTTATTATGTGGAAAACCTTCTTACGTTGGGAATTTAACAAACCACAAACTGTATCAAATTGAAAAAAATAAACCGTATATCTTTGATTTTTCCCAACAAATCAGCAATGTTTGAGCAAAACCTGATTTACTGTTCGACTCTAAATTAAATATTTACGAGAACTAGTGGAACAACTTGTGTTCCAGTTCCAGCGCCAAGCAATTTATATTGCAATATGTACAAACAACAAAAAGATCAAATTTTTAGAGTTCCGAAGTTCCGATTTCATTGCTTTTTCTTTTTTTAATCAAAAGCCTAATTTGGAAAAATGGTTCTTAGCTTTTAAGTTCTAGTTTTTAGTTAGTTTTAATTATTTTTATCTAGTTATTATTTTAATTGTGTTCTAATAATTATTTAATTATGCTGTATAATTCATTCTAGCTACGTTTAATGAAAATCGGTTTAGCCCTTCAAAAGTAATTGGGAGTGAACGCTTAAAAGTCGAGGCTTATTTAATTTGTATGGCAAATAAACTTGTTGAACTACTTATTACAAATAGCACCATAAACGTTTATTAATATAGTGCGTGAGGTGCCTTAAAGATTGATTCGCCTGTAACAGTCTGTAGATAGTGAAATAAATATTTATTCATTCATTCATTCACAGCCTTGAACCTCCCACTGCTGGGAATAGGCCTCTCTCAATGAATGCCATTTACCACGGTCCTGAGCTACTCTCATCCACATTCGACCCACGAATTTTCTGATGTCGTCTACCCATCTTGCCAACGGACGACCCACGCTGCGCTCGCCATTAATGGGCCACCATTCTGTTATTATTTTGCTCCACCTGTCGTATAAAATAAATAAATATACCTACGAGTATTTACAATTATTATTGCCTGTTAATGTGTCGTCTAATCGTCTGATAAATATATCAACGACTGTGACAGGAAACATAAACGCAGTGTTGACAGATTGGTCAATATCTTATTTTATGAGTGATTTATTGTTTGCTGTAAAAATCTTGTAAACAGAAGTGGCATTGAATTTATTGAATTTATTTATATTTGTGTAGTTATTTCAGATTAAGGTGAAGATATCTTCAATTACAATACAATTTATTTCACCTATATAGGCAAATGGCCTTGAAGTGTGAAATAAATTGTTAACTCGTAAATATTTGCAACATCGTTTGAAAGTATTTACATTAGTCCGTCTAGCTTTAAAACTTGCCTCCGCCAAAAGTGGCCACGGCAAGTTTTAAAGCTAGACGGATTACCAATAATAGTTTCAACGGCAGTTCATAAAATAATTTAAAGGGCTATCTAGTGCATGACGAAGAGCAATATGGAAATTATCTCCATATTTACGAGTTAACAATTTATTATATACCTTCACCTTAAATAAATTTGTAGTAAGTTAACTTTTCTATATATGTAAATTATTTTATCTTTCCTTTTTAAATAAAGTTGTACGTTCATAATTTAAAAAAAAATGATCTATATAATTAAATTTTAACAAAAAAAAACAAAAGACTTCCATTTTTTTTAAGGAGTTTCTTCCATATCTCCAAAGTTCTTCATCATATCTTCACCAAATTAAAATGGGACCAACTTGGTAGTAAAGGCTTTCAAATAAAAAAAATAATCATCAAAATCGGTTCAAAATTGGCGAAGATATCGCGTAACAAACATACATAAAAAAAATAAAAACGAATTGATAACCTCCTCCTTTTTTGAAGTCGGTTAAAAATAAAAATCACCGCCTTTTGTAAAGTCTCAAATAAGAAAATCTAAAAATTGACATATTTATAATAATTTATACAACTTTGTAGAGGCTCGGTAATCTTCTAGACATACTTATTTAAAGTTCTATTTGAATTTCATGTCCCGGGTACAGGCACAGAATACTAAATATTACTACGTAGTACAGGTTACATAAATGATTGTGATTTTGAACCTCGCAGCTATATTCATGGAAAGTACTCTTTATGTAAAATAATTAATACAATATATTCTGTCATGTATCTTGTTTCATAATAAAACCCAAAAATAACAGTAGGTGAGCCATTTATTAGAAACTAGCTTTTTCCCGCGGCTTCGCTCTCGTATCCCAAATCCCAAGGGAACATTACTTTTTTCCGGGATAAAAGGTACCCTATGTCCTTTTCAGTACTCCTAACTATGTGTATGCGAAGTTTTTAAGAAGATTGGTTCAGTAGATAAAGCGCGAAGAAGTAACAAACTAACAACAAATATACAAACTCTCTTTCGCATTTATGATATTAGTTGGGATTGGGATTTGGAAAAAAAAATGGAAAAACTAAGACTTTTTCTTACGGTTTTTTGTTCTAATGATACTAGATTTAAATATAGGGGGTGCAAAGTCAACCTGTATATTAACTTTAGGCCTTCGCTTGATAAATAACCACAGTAACATACTTATAATTCAAAAAGGATCTGCTTAAGAATTAATAAATCTTTTTCATCATGACATTCTTGTTCAATGTCCTTGCATAATTCTGCCGGGGCGCATTCTTTCACGAAGGCTTATATTTGAGATGCATACGATATCACGCATTGCAGCCTTAATACCGTGACTTAAGCAAGTCAAAACTTTCAAAAGCACCGACTGTATGGCGAATGCAAATTAGTAGTCAAGTCGACAATCACTATAAAGCTTGGGTCAAATCAAACCTAAACGAAAGGTATGTCCAAATACATAGTATATTTTTTTGGTTTATTACACAAACAATTTAGTTTTTCGCACAAACAGCTAATAAAAAAAAACGCGGATGACACAGCCAATTAAATTTTAGAGGAAAGAATTTAAAACTCAGACTTCTTTTTATTATACTTACAAATACATAAAAAATTCTCTAGTAACAACCAGTATTTAGTTTAGTCTCTAGTTCCATCCATTATATTATAGTCGTATTTAGTAATAGCTGTACCTACCTATCTATGTGGATGCTTTTCAATCGTAATTTTTTAACCCCCGATGAAAACGAGGGGTGTTATAAGTTTGCCGTATCTGTGTGTGTGTACATCTATGGGTCTGTCTGTGGCATCGTAGCTCCTAAACGAATGGACCCATTTTTTGCGACTTATTTTTAAACGAAAGCCTTGTCTGTTGAGATAGTTCTTAGCTATGTTTAATGAAAATCAGTTCAATGGTTCAAATCAAAAGTTATTGGGGGTAAATACTTATATACAAACATATAACATATACAAACTAAAGAGTTTTGTTACTTAGTTGATTGAAATAAGACAGTATCATACACCTAGATTATCTTTACTCTAGATCTATGACTGTTATTGAAATAAACGACTACTGATGTAAACAGATTGCCCAACAGATTGCGAACATTCGTTCAAATGGCGAACTAATGCAATTTAACCATGCACAGAGGCAAGTGCGCTCTGCATACCCAACCCCTACTTGTCTGCTCTCTCTAATATCATACTACATTATATGCCTCTCTTTCCAACGCCAGCGCACCCCTTCGCGACTCCAATTTGGATTAACGGTTGCCATAGCAACCGACGAAAACAACGTGTTTGGCGTACGTCCATTCATTATTGATCTCCTATGCCTCCCTGATGGCATAATAAGTTATTAGGAAATTACCGATACTGGGAGTGAATTCGCAGGTCCAATTACACTGGTGCTGTGATGGTGCGAAACAAAACATCTCTATTAAAGGAAATAAAACGTTAAATGGAGGGATTTAAGTGTAATTTACCTTAATTAATGATAGGATATACGAATGGGTCCTCAGTCCTCGAAATTCGGGAGAAAATGACAGAGTTTATTGACATGTAGGGTCGTATGTTTGTGTACGTTAATTGCTAGATTCAGTAGGTGGGTCGGCTCCAACATTCAATTAAGAATCTATTACTCCTGGTTTTCTTACAAACCGTTGGTTTGATTTATGGTTATTGGAAGCTGGCTATCGTATTTCGAAATGTGTTATGTCGGCTTTAGAAATAAATCAATAGTTACCTAATGACAGGTCAGAGCAAGTTCATAGGCATTATGATGATAACTTTTCTTTGATCGTTGAATAGATATTGAATTTCTTATGTGATACCTGGTGCCTTCTACTGCTTTCCTATAATTGGGTGTACCTGTCGTCTCAATTGAATTAACTTATTACTGTCAATCAAAGTTTGATTAAATAGCTACTCAGAGCTCCACGCGCATCTTCTCCGCCTATACAACCTTATTTTTAAATTAGTACACAAACTTTAAGAGGTGATTCAGTCTATCATTATGAACAACTTTTCCCAATAAATGTATATCGAAATACGAAAAAAAAATTCACTTCATACAAATCGAATTAGTCACGTGATCTAGTTACTATGGGAAGTGAATTTTTTTTTCGTGTTTTGATATACATTTATTGGGAAAAGTTGTTCATAATGATGGATTGAATCACCACTTAAAGTTTGTGTTCTAATTTAAAAATAAGGGCGTATACACACACTCACCCAATATCACGTCTTTATCCCTAATGGGGCAGACAGAGCATCCGCTAGTTGCCATCAAGACAAAACAGATACTTATTTTCTAAACGTCACAACAAATATTTTCTATGTGATTTCTATGAGAAACGCACGGCGTGACGTCATAGTTTCTTGGAGTCAAATAGCGCTCTTAATATCAGTTTTTCGGCATTAATAAATCTAAAATTACGTTCAAAATGGATATGATGAATGACAAGTGACATTATTTTGTGACGTTTTATTCTCGTATCATTACAAAATAATTTAATTTTGACCCTGGATACTACCCTATTCCGGGTCCCACGGCCCTAAGCAGACAGAGCTCAGGGCCACAACATTCAAATGCCACTTTTAGCTATATCTAGCAGTACTTGAAACTTTATACGTTTTTTTTTTCTTTTTTAACCCCTCTCTTATTTACATGAAAAAATAATCAAAATTTGGGTTGCTTGCCGCATCGCCTATTACCATAATTATCATTTTCACCTATTCCCTCGAACGAACTACGCGGGAAGAGAAACAGCTAGTATATTTTAAGTTTTCTTTTCTTCCAGACCAGCATGGAAGGGTTTCCATCTTCTCGTCCACCATCATGCTAAAAGAGGCCTTTAGGTCTTGCATCCCTGGGCCCTGTATGCTTAGAGCCGCAAAATATAAAATGCTCTGTCTGCCCCGTTAGGTATAAAGTCGTGAAAAAAAAAGTGCGCTGAGGAGTATGTGTGGTGTTACCTTGAAAGACCGAATAAGAAATGATGTTAAAAGGGATCAGTATGGAGTGAAAGAGGACGTAGTGACAAAAGTAGAGAAAGGGATGTTAAGTTGGTTTGGGCATGTAGAAAGGATGGATGAAAAGAGATTAACAAAAAAAATATATAAGGCAAGTGTGAAAGGAAGAGCGGGACAGAGTCGACCTCGGCGAACGTTCTGCGATCAGATTGCAGACGTTCTGAAAAAGGGAAAGGTAAGAAGTACCCGTAGCCGAAGAGCATCTATGAAGAGGTTGATGTTGATGAGTGAAGATGAAGCGAAAGAGGTCTGTCAGGATCGTAGCAAGTGGAGGTCCATAGTCTCTGCCTAGCCCTGTGGGAAACAGGCGTGATAGTATGTATGTATGTATGACTAGGAAAGATCCAATTGACATACAAATCCGTAGACGCAAGTGGAGCTGGATCGGTCATACGGTGCGTCGGATCATAATCCCCGTAGAGCCCTTGATTGGAATCCACAGGGCAGGCGTAAGCGTGGTCGCCCCAAACAAACTTGGCGCCGCACCGTTAACTCAGAAGCTAAGCAGCTTGGATTGTCCTGGAGTGAGATGAAGAACGCAGCGGTTGACAGATCGGATTGGCGACGTGTTGTATCTGCCCTTTGCCCCGACAGGGGGACATAGGAAGCGAAGAGAGAGAGAGATGTATAACTAAAATGCCTGAATCATAAAAAACAGGCATATTTGCAATAGCATCTAGCCTAAAATAAAATTTGGTTGCTCTAGTTATCTAAACAGCGCTTTAAAAGAAAGCCAAAGATGTTTTAAAAAAAGTAATTCAGTCAAAAAATATTACCCGCCTGCCACAGTCAAGACTTACTTGACTGTGGCAGGCGGGTAATATTTTTTAGTACTAGGTACTTACCTAGATAAGGCGAATCATGTTCTGTTGAGTGCATACGTCTGTTAAACAATACTTTGTCACCCTTCAGAGGACCCCCTGTATTCACGAGTCTCCTCATTTTCATTTCTTTTTTTTTAGATGATAACAGAATATTTTCGGGAAATTTATTCTTACTGCGGCTTGAGGTTTACAATATTGCGTGCCCTTTTAACCTCTCTTTTTTTATTTTAAAAAGATTAAGCTGAGTCAGTTTGTTTATTAAAAATATTTAATTCAATAAAAAAACGGGCAAGTGCGAGTCGTACAAGTAGGGTTCCGTACCTCCGTACAATGTTTTAAAACGCTAAAGAAATAGATTTCTTGTATGACGAACCCCTTTAATTTTTAACTTTATCTTATTTTAAGTATTTTTTATTATGGTGGTCATAGTAATACATAATCGGTGAAAATTTCAAGTATCTAGTTAATGCCATTATAAAGGTCTAGTTAAAAACGCTGAAAAATCACGTTATTTGTATGACGACCCCCTTTAATTTCTAACTTTTTTTTAATTTTTAGTATTTGTTGTTATAGCGGCCACACTAATACATAATCGGTGAAAATTTCAAGTGTCTAGCTATTACGGTTCAAGAGATAGAGCCCTGTGACAGACGGACAGACAGCGGAGTCTTAGTAATAGGGTCCCGTCTATGTCTTTTTAGGGTTCCGTACCCAAAGGGTGCACCTTTGGGTACGGAACCCTAAAAAGACATAGACATTGCAAATAGGTATGTTTTTTTTTATTTTGCCTATGTATACGAGTATAGTGTCCCATTGTAAGGCATAAGGAAAAAGGTTAAAGATGTATTATGTGTTTATCCAGAAAAAGTAAAGAATGAGAAATTTCGTTTTTTTTTTTGTGTAACTAAGTGGCCAACACTGTGTCAGATTATTGAAGCTGCCTAAAGGCATCTGACATAGTTTGACAACAGAAAGCAACGGTTTCACGTGCCTTCCGAAGCAAGAGGGAACTCTTGAAATGATTATGCCACTTGGAGTCGCCCATTCAATCTGCGTTCTCCCACCGGGCCATGCTTTTCAAGAATAAGAAGTTAATATGATATAATAAGATACCCAATCAATAATTCAAATCTGAAATACCTACAAATTACAGATACACTAACATCTTTTACCGAACGGGGTAGGCAGGTAGTCGGGGTATCTACCTACCTGATATAAAAACACATCTATACCTACCAATTTACATATCGATATGTATTCTATTTGCATACATTCTCAAAAATCCCTTGATCCCTCAAGTTACCTCCATGACTGTGAGGAGACAATATACGTCAAGTCAAGGTACAATTCGTCCATTGTATTGTCAAATTTATAAGAGGGAAGCTGTGGAAATCAATTCAGAGTACACAAAAACCTAGGGGAAGCAACCCTTAGTCGTGTCTGGGGTGAAGATGGTAATTGCTCTGTGTTCATTGTACGACGAGATTTATTTAAAAAAATATATTTATTTATTTATCAAACTTTATTGTCCAAAGTAAAAATATACTTTTAACAAATGGCGGACTTAATGCTAAGAGCATTTTCTCCCAGTCAACCATAGGGATAAGCAGAGAAAATTGTGCGGCGCAAAAGCTATAAATACCTATATACTTACATCAAAAATACTAAGTACTACATACACACTATTATATATATATATATAAATACCTACTTACACAATACATAATGGTACTAATAAATATATTAACAAAGAAATAGCTAATGAAATGAACTGAATAATTATGACTTTATAAAGAAAGGGAGTTTGAAAGGTGGGCTTAGACATAGACTTTCCTCTTTAAACAGAATTTGGTAGGAATTTCTCTAATGTCAACGGGTAAAGCATTCCAGAGTCTCTTGTCCTTGAAAATTGTGTCTCTTGCTCCAGAGGAATCATTGTATACATTTTTTCAAGGAGAAAATATGTGTGTTCTTAGTAGAAGTAATAACTCTATACACAATATGTACTATACACAGTCTTGCGGCGACATTTTGGGTTTTTTGGATCTAAGCAACAGAGTCCAAGGTCGCAAGAACCAAAAGCCTCTCTTAGCGTGATGGTGGGCGAGGAGGTGGAAAAGGGAAACAAAATAGTGATGGGTTGCTATCCGCATTAATATTATTCGCATTTCCGCAGCCTCGGTTGGCTTTAACGATCTGCGCGGGAAGAGAAGCAGCTGAAAGACTCTAAGTTCTTTCTTTTCTCCCAGACCAGCATGGAAGACTATACTAAGTACTATATAAATAAATAAAAAAGTCGCTTCTAAAAATTATGTCGGAAAATTTAAAGCAAAGCCTCTATACTAAGTAGTATATAAATGAAAAAAGTCGCTGCTGGAAATTATGTCGGAAAATTTAAAGCAAAGCCTCTTTACTAAGTACTATATAAATAAAAAAAGGCGCTGCTAGAAATTTTGTCGGAAAATTTAAAGCAAAGCCTCTTTACTAAGTAGTATATAAATGAAAAAAGTAGCTGCTGGAAATTATGTCCGAAAATTTAAAGCAAAGCCTCTTTACTAAGTACTATATAAATGAAAAAAGTCGCTGCTGGAAATTTTGTCGGAAAATTGAAAGTCTCTTTTTCTTCAGTTACGAAGCACAAGTGAATATTTACTTACTATAATGCACACATGAATTAATGTTAATTTTGTAATTAGTCACGCTTTTTGTTAGGTTAACTAAAGAAACTGTGAAAGCAGTTGTGTACACATGCATTGTTACATGCATACAAGATGTTTAAGTTTGTTTAAGTTCAAATATGTACGGTATTCAGAAAAAAATCACGGGTTTATGTGATATATACTTAATATTGTTTGTTTTAAAATATTTTTATTTATTAATTGGTTTATGCAGTATTGCATACTCAAGACGATAAAAGATTTTTAAACACTATAGGTACATTTTTTTATTGAATTAATAATTCTGTATTTTTTTTCTTTCTTTATCTATTTTTTTATTACCTACGATGTGTATCTATAAAAAAATGTATGGGATATCTAGCAATTCTCAACCACAATGCACGATACATTATTGCTTCAAGTTACTTTCTGACACAAATCGTGCTGACTTTTTTTTTACTGAGAAAATCCCCTCGGATACCTTACCGGTAAGGTTATGTGGTGCTACCACTAAAAACTCCGCGGTGTCACCTCTCAGCCGCTATCGGCCGTGGCCGTGTGCTAATCCATGCTTCACAGCCCCGGTAAGGCCGGCCGCTAACTTGGCGGCCCCGGCTCGCCCATGGCCTCACGGCATCCTCTGCTCAATCAGAGAGGCCGGAGCAGCCATCGCTTTGGCCTCTCGGCCCGACAAGGACAGGCGCGCTGACACGACACGCACCTGCCTTCCACTCCGGAGAAATCGTGCTGCCTGTGACAATGAAAACGAGCCCAATCTGACCCACATCGACCGGATCCCCGATAAGCACGGGCGCCGCATAAGTTCAACTTTAAGTTCAACTTCACTAATTACTTAGCAATGCTGATATTGCCTGAATTATGAAACGTGAATAATTCTAGATGGGAGGTGAGTAAATATGCATTCTCAGCTGTGCTGCTTCGGAGCCCGGAGTGCACTTTTCCGCTTTCTCTTTTAAAATATTATATACATGACAATGGTCGACCAAGTATGCCGAAGACCATGCGATCAAGAAGAAATAGGTCTTTTAGTCGCCTGTTACGACATCCATATGACGAAAATATATGCTTCTATTATTCTAGGCCGGGAGCCACACAGCGAAAATAATAGTAAAAAGTATTTTATTATAATGGCTTAAGCATCTACCTATGTGTTATAAGTACTTACGTTTCCAGTAAGTACTTACATTATATGATATGATATGACATTATCCTATTTAGTCCGTTAGTGAGATTATCCAAAAATATTAAAAACTTAATTTACGATTCGTCCAATTAGTAAAAAGTCTACGGAGCGTCTAAGTTCCGGAGTAATGCCTTGTGACGTCATCTCTCAGTGAAAATTGTACCAGGCCTGTGTCACTCCCCGCTTAGGTATCGAAAATGTACCTACATTATTACTATGCGCGCAGGCGGCCCCTCCGGGTGGTAAATTCAGTTAAACGAATCGTTTGTTCAGAGTAGTAAAAATGAAATTGGCTTGCAATTGATGTCTAGGTATCTATACGAAAAGGTGCTGAGTTCTGACGTGAGTTAAATTAAACCATATCGCTAGCCACATTGAGTAGATATTTCTTTGAATTTCTTTGCTGAGTGAGACTTCTGTTCGTTAGTATTATTTAGTCTGTAAATGTACCAAGGCGTAACGTACGCGAACTTGAAATTCACTGTATCTTCTTTATTTTTATTAGACAAAGAAAAGAAAAATACGTTTACAATAGTTTTTGATGATCCATCTGATGAGCCAATTAGAAATTTTCGCTCATCATGTCTATTAATTGCTTTTTCACAGAAGCAATGACTTTAAATTGCCTTTCTACCTCTATACCTCTAGATACATACGTACATCGTTATTCTTAAATTCAACCTAACAACAAAGAACAACCACAAGTAAGAGCTCAAATCGTTTTTTCGTAGGGTAAGGATACCCTACCAACAAAAACGGATAATCATCCCCTAAAACAACCCGGGGCTGCTGGATAAAGGAGTCGTATCCAGCGAATATGTAGACCCTACATATTGTATCGCTAAAGAACAGATTCATTTTTTGCTGAGTTAAGAGTCCCCTTACCCTACACAGAATCAGAGTTTCCCATACAAACGTAGTTTTGATTGTTTGTATGGGAAAGTCTAGGGTAAGGATTTGCAATTTCTCAAATACCTTACATTTTAGTTATCTAGGTTTTGCTAGCTTAAAATTTTAAATGATATCTCCATTTCCTTACAAATAATTTATTTCAAATGGGGGCAGCACTGGACTCCGTGTATCGTCTTAAAAACATTTCTGCAGTATAAATATTTTCCACAATACGTGACTAAGGATACATCCTTCCTACAGCTCCCCTAGTTTCCTACGCTCTTACATTCTATACGAGAAAAACCCTTTTAATTATGTACGTGCCGATTCGCTGAAGTCGTTATTGTAAATATTTTATGAAGATTTGACTACCTGGCAGATCCGGGGTTCCCTTCAAGGGAATGTTTTCTCACTCTACCGACAAGAACGTTAAGCTCTTATATGAGAAGAAGACTCCATTTCCTTACAAATAATTTATTTCAAATGGGGGCAGCACTGGACTCCGTGTATCGTCTTAAAAACATTTCTGCAGTATAAATATTTTCCACAATACGTGACTAAGGATACATCCTTCCTACAGCTCCCCTAGTTTCCTACGCTCTTACATTCTATACGAGAAAAACCCTTTTAATTATGTACGTGCCGATTCGCTGAAGTCGTTATTGTAAATATTTTATGAAGATTTGACTACCTGGCAGATCCGGGGTTCCCTTCAAGGGAATGTTTTCTCACTCTACCGACAAGAACGTTAAGCTCTTATATGAGAAGAAGACATTAAAGGAAAGGACTAATTTGAAAGCTCACCTAACGCTAAATGCTTGAGAAAATGTCTCGACAAATGCATTGAACTGTATAAACGTGAAAAATCACCTACAAATGCCATTTCAGAGTAGGGACTCTATCTTAGAATTGGAAGAAATCGTTCACGAAAATCACAACTAAATTCCCACCTTCTCGCGCATAATGTATAAGCCGATCGAGGGATCATATCAATAGGCTACTATTTCTATTTTCAATTTCTCCTACACGCCTACCATCACGCTGAACCACAGAATAAATAATACTAACGTAGCTGAACGTAGTATTTGGACATTATGGCCCATGACTCTGTCTTACCCAAAAATTAGGGGATTAATTACTAATTTTATAGAAACCCGATGAATTTTGGGCCATTGTAATATGACGAAGATTATTTTGGGGTTGCTACACACTTATTTGTCCGGCATTAAGAGCCCGTACTACCCTTAAGTTCTTAGAGCGATCTTAAATATTATTAATACTAACGAAATACTCACTTTGAAATATACACAGCAAAGTTGAGGACTAACTCGATACATAATATGTTTCGAAAACACGATTGCTGAAATTTTCTCTATAGAAAAAAAAATGCCTCTAAATCCTAATCTAACCACTAAATTTCAATAAAACGGAAAGTATTCAAGAAATACAATAAATTAGCCCTTGTAACTTTTTATTATAATTGTATTATAATTTGTCTTACTTATTAAATAACTCTTAAATATTCTTTGTAAAACGAAAAAAACCTCAAAACCCAAACCAGCCTCATTGACCTACCATGATCCTTTCACCCCGCATGATCTCGCTGTCTCGCTTCCGCTAGAGTAAATTTGTGTGCGTGGAAGCGGGAGCAAAACTTAGATTATCCACATCAGGCCCAGCCTTAATCGGCACAGCCGAGCGGTAAAATCGAATATACTCGTATGTAGATGAATGTTCGGGGAAAAGGCGATATAATTGATTCTGGTCGGCTTTGTTGTTTGACAAAACCGCCGAACCGATAATGCCGGCCTGAATAAGTGTGTAGCAATCCTTAGAAATTAAAAATTCACAGATTTGTGATTTTCGTGCACGACTTCAATTCGAATGAGTTTTAAAATTGTTCTCCTTGCAGGTAAGCCATCCAGCAGGTGCATTTGCAGGAAAAATCTAACTGAAAATGGATTTTTCGTGTGCGATAAATTGTAGATGAGGGCAAAGCTGCATTTATATGACTCCAGGGATTTTCGGTAGATGTTTTGATGGTGCACTCTCGTTGCATTATGCACGTGTAGTTAGGAGAGTACTTCAGTAAACTATGAAAATATATAATACTTTTGAATGTACGAAAACTGTTAAAAACCATTTAAAAAAAAAAACATCAATTTTACGTCACATGATGTTTTGAACTAATCAGCGTGCAAGGTGCGTTCTAGATGCGTTTAGTCGCATTCAAGTATAATGTCAGAATTTGACGGTTGGACGTGGGTAGTTTATAAACTATCGTAAATTAATACGTAACTTTGTTAGCAGAAAGGTACCGTTCACATTTCACAGTTCACATAACTGTATTAATCGAACCAAGGTCTATACTTTAGATCATTACAGTATAATAAAATTAAAATAACTGCTAAAAAACAAAAAAAAACGGCATTTCTTTACAAAGGTATGCAGCCGGGCGATTTGTATAGGAATGTCGATTTTTTTAAACTTTTTGACTATTTCAATTTTATTATACTTTAGTGATCTAGTATAGCCCGAGGTTCGATTTATAACGGATATGTCCCTCCCACGTTGTATACTTATGAAAAATTACAGCTGTCTAGTACCTACTAACAGTCTCAACAGACAGACATACCGAAACTATAAGTCTAAGGACTGCGGAACTCTAAAAACAATATTACCATAGTATCAATGAATTTGAAATGTTCTTTGGATAACGTTTTTAAGTATCATGGCCTGAATTCAGGGTGAATAGTTTCAGTAGGTATATTTTATTAAACTCTATATTTTTTAGGGTTCCCTACCCAAAGGGTGCCAACGGGACCCTTTTACTGAGACTCCGCTGTCTGTCCGTCTGTCCGTCTATCTGTCACAGGGCTCTATCTCTCTCTCTCTCTCTCTCTCTCATGTTAGCATATTCCCAGTTGCATTCTCAGCTGTAATTCTGTGAAGACCGGGGTCCGCTACAGGGCTCTATCTCTTAAACTGTAATAGCGAAACACTTAAAATTTTCACCGATTATGCATAACTGTGGCCGCTGTAACAACAATTACAAAAAAATTAATATAAAGTTAAAAATTAAAGGAGGTCGTCATGTAAGAAACGTGTCTTTTTTCAGCATTTTAGAAAATTGTATGGAGGTACGGAACCCTTCATGTAAGAGTCCGACTTGCACTTGACCGGTTTTTTACATAGTGTTAAACATACCTAGTTCATGTGTAACAACTTGTACATCGGATCACGTATTTCAGGGCACAGACAAAGCACCAATACGCGTCATAAATATCCCGAAGCCCGTGAGATCGAATTCTCTTTATTTGTGATATCACGTACCTACATTGGTTCAGTTTGACGGCTGAAAACAAAACGAAGATTATTTTTTGTGGAAACTACATTAAAAAGATGGCAGAGAGAAGAGAGGAATGTAGGCATCTCCACTTAACTCTACCAACAAGAGCAAGCTCTTAAATTAAAGAAGAAGAAGCTACAACAATATAGTTGGGACTTGGGCAAAAATTAAAAATTATGTATGTCCGGCAGCTATCCGGACCAGAGATATTGGAGGGAGAATTCAGCGATGAAATGTCAGTAGTGTTACCTGTTTCAAAACGTAGTGGCGCATTTTTTAACGCGGTATGCCAGGACGTGTATGACGCTACTAAATAGAAAAGTCACCTGAGCAGAAGTAAATTTCATTAGATAATGTCATTTAAATTTGTAGTGTTATGCAGAAAACAGGCTACTTTTTAGGGTTCCGTACCCAAAGGGTGCAAACGGGACCCTACTACTGTGACTCCGCTGTCTGTCCGTCTGTCCGTCTGTCTGCACGTCAGTCACAGGGCTCTATCTCCTTAACCGTAATAGCTAGACACTTTAAATTTTCACCGATTATGTATTACTGTGGCGGATATAACAAAAATTACAAAAAAAAAAAAATAGTTAAAAATTAAAGGGGGTCGTCATACAAGAAACGTGTTTTTTTCAGCGTTTTTAACTTGATCTTCATAATGGCATTAACTAGATACTTGAATTTTTCACCAATTATGTATTACTATGACAACAAATACTAAAAATAAAATAAAGTTAAAAATTAAAAGGGATCGTCTTACAAGAAAGGTGTTTCTTCAGCGTTTTAAAACATTGTACGGTGGTACGGAACTTTCATGTACGAGTCCGACTCGCACTTGCCCGTTTATTACTTTTGTTGTTTTTTTTTTTATTTCTACCAAAACGGTTGAGGTACATTGGATCTTGTCAATAAATTCGTGAGGTACATTGAACAAACTAAGCATTGCCCCTAGGTTTTTGTGTCTAGCTCACGTGGCCCCGCTAGGTCGAAACACATGAAGTCTCAAGTGTCCGACCGAAACTGCTTTTTACTACCGAAACCGAAACCGAATTTCGGCAACGGTCTCAGTTTCGGCCGTAAATAAATAAAACGTTATTATAAATGTTTACTACCTACTCTTATGCTATATCACGAGATAAAACTTGCCGAATTCAAAATAAATCACACGAAAACTCACAACAAACAAAACGAACTGCAAACACAAGCCAGTCACGACATGGTTAGGCACGTGGACGCGGCAAAATGTCTTCGTCGCTTCACGCTTGGTTGGAAATTACCGCGCCGAACATGACCGAGCACAGCCCGAGAACTCCTGAATGCAGTTTCGGTTTCGGTCGTAGCTTCGGCAGGTTTGCCGCCGAAACCTCTTTATCCCTAGCCTAGGGCGGCAAGGCCTAGGCCACTTTTAGCGTGATGGTGGGCATGAAGGTTAAAAAAGGAAATCATAATACTCGTAATGATAGGTTATTAACCGCATCGCCTATTGACATGATTCAGATTCTAGCCCATTCCGTCGATCTGCTTTTACGATTTGCGAGGGAAGAGAAGCAGCTGGTACATTCTATGTTTTTGCTTTTCTCCCAGACCAGCATACGTCATATCAAGTTAAAGAAACTTTTTACGCAGTTTTTGCGTCATCATGGACAATTAAGTAGTGATAAGCACATCAAATGTTCGAGTGTTGCCATTAATCAAGCAACCCCTTATATTTCCAGCCATTGACTGGCGCCGCAAAGGTGCGTAAGATCACCTTAACACCCACAGCGCAATGGCAATGATTAATAGTGCGTACGATTGGTAGTTAAGTGGGTGGTTCTATTTTATATTTGAAGTAATAGCTTCCTCGATTTAGAAACATTATTGCCTTATCAGAATATTTTACTTGTATTGGGTCAAATACGAGTATATCGGGCATACCTAAATTAATATGGTTCGAATAAAAGCTTGTAGATATAATGATTGCAGTATTTCGTGGTTATAAAATATTATCACCTCTTTATCCTACAGAGCCTAGGGCTGTTGGCCACGTTAACATGGTGGAATCAAAATAGTGATGGGTCGCTAGCCGCATCACTTATTTACATGATTTAGATTCTCGCCCATTCTTCTGATCGGCTTTTACGATTTGCACGGGTAAAGAAGCAGCTGGATTCTACGTTTTTTTCCTTTGTCCCAGATCTCAAACTCTCCTCAACTGAAATGAACAACTTTTCACACTTGTATCATAAACTACTAAAATAAAACCAGACTGGAATTTCCACTGAATTAATACAAACAAAATATACACCGAACACCGTGGCAACACGCTGCATACCTATTTGCATAGAAATGCATACTAGTTACATAGTACCCATATTCACAGTGCTAAGCTTTATTGAAGCCGTCACGCAAACAGTTTCGCGTAACTTTTCTGCCAGCTTGGTAGTTTTAAAGCTTATTGTAGAATCGTCTAAAATAAAATAACCTAAACGTAAAATACGTATGTACCTAAAAAGAATATATAACGTCTTACAAAATATACTAAAACAATTTTAAGGGTAGATTCACTACATGATACTGAACAACTTTCCCTAAGGAACGTATATTAAATTATGAAAAAATGTTTTATATTTCGTTGTAGCAGTTGATTTTTTTTTTCATGATTTTGGGATTTCAGTGGTTAGTTACTCTAAAGAAGAAGAATTGGTTAAAGCATTTAAAAGTAGCTATTGATAGAACTAGATGAGGAAAAAGCGATTTAAGCTCTATAGTTTACATATGAAGATTGTTTTTGACTTACTTCGTAATGTAATAAAGTTATCTATAGTATCTAGATCGGGAAAAATAGGTGACACAAAAATAATCAGCTCAAAAATAAGTAAGTCTTCATCATCATCAATATATGTATTTAAGAACTATGTTCTTCTCGGTGGAGTATTTTCCATGTCTCCGGATCATCAGCCAACTTCTTGACTTCTCTATACGACACGACTTTTGCCTTTTCCTTTACTTCATCCATGAACGCCGTTCTTGGCCTTCCTTTTCCTCTTCTTGCCTCGATCGAAATGATCGAGGCAAGAAGATGATGTTTTTGATGAAATTATCGTGTTTTACCTTATAAGACAGACAGACAATCGAAGTAAAAAGAAAAAAAAAATTTTAGAAACCTTTTTTTTAACTTTTTTTTCTTCTTCAATTGTTTTCATTGACATACTTTTATCCTTGAACGTCCCAGAACTTCTGTGTTACCTTTTTCTCCTTCCAAATTATCTATTCCATAATGTAATGGAGGTTATATCCGCAATATGCTTCGTCAAAACGTCTAGACGGTGGACTAAAGTTATCAGTATCTAGATGGGTGGACGTGGTCTTAAATTTCTAAAGCGAAATAAATATCCTGAATCACACAAATGTAATCGATACCCAAAACGATATATTTCACATCAACATTCAACATGTATTCAAAGCAGTGACGGTCCTATTGTACACCCCACACCCTGCCTAGCATTTGACACTGTCAACCAAAATCAAACGTAACATTACAGTTCCAAAAACGACTCTATTCCAAAGCAATAATGTTTACGTAAACTTCAAAATGTAATGCCTGATCCGTGGCCCACCGTAGAATCTAGCTAATACCGCATTATTGTCCTCGAGGTTATAAAAAGTCTCCCTCGCTTATGCCGTATGTCATAGAATTTTGGATAATATAATTCGGAATTTAGAAATTATCGCAGAGTTAGAATTGGGGTTGTGGTAATTTGTCAAAGTTGTCAGCACCTAGATTGTGATTTGCGAAACAGTATCTTTAGAAAGCTACACACATAATGTGGTAGACAACGTTTAGCGCTTATATAATCTATTATAACTATGTAATTTGTTAGATTGTAAGTACAATAATAAAAAAATAAAGCTAACTAAAGGCTTATTGCTTTGAATCCAGACTAAAAACACAGCACATTTATTCTTTTTGTTTTTTCTTTCAATAATAAAAATTTGCTTTTCTATATATATATTATTAGACTCTGTATACACTCTTGGTTTACCCAATGGGTAATAATTTTGATACTCTTACTACACAACAACAAAACAGGCTAGCAAAATAAAAGCTTGTTTTTTTAACCTATTTCGTCCCACTGCTGGGCAAAGGTCTCAGGACCGTGACGCATTTGAAGGTAGTTGGTCGGAAATGGCATTGGACAGGGACGCATGGAAGAGACCTTTGCAAGCAGTGGGACGAAATAGGTTAAACGCTTGTAATAATAAAAAAATTAAAAAGTAACCTTTGATTCACCGGGATGGCAAGCGAACTCAACAAGTATATTTTCACTTGCCTTTTATTTAAAACAACTAAATGAAGTTAAAATGCACAGATGGGTTGTAGTTTAATTCTCGAGTAACCCCTTTCTACGTCCCATGTGGAAACCCGAATCTAAGTTGCAATTGTCCCATATGTTTATCCCTTGTCTTATTCGTTTTGCTAAATTAATGTTGATTACAACATTATAGCTGCCAAGTGTTCTAAATGTCCTGTTAGTATGTGCTAATGTTCGTAGAAAATTTAGTTTTGCATACTTCCTACCTATAAACAATATACACTACGCTTAAGGTGAAGGTATAGGCAAATGGCCTTGAAGTGGCGCCCTCATTTGAAATAAATTGTTAACTCGTAAATATGGAGATATTTTCCATATTGCTCTTCGTCATGCACTAGAAAGCTCTTTAAATTATTTTATGAACCACCGTTGAAAGTATTTACATTAGTCCGTCTAGCTTTAAAACTTGCCTCCGTCAAAAGTGGCCACGGCAAGTTTTTTAGACGGATCACCAATAATAGTTTCAACGGCAGTTCATAAAATAATTTAAAGGGCTATCTAGTGCATGACGAAGAGCAATATGGAAATTATCACCATATATATTTACGAGTTAACAATTTATTTCACACTTCAAGGCTATTTGCCTATATCTTCACCTTAATAGGGAGAAAATGTAAAGTTGACACATATTAGAAGGGACTCAAGTCGTTAAATGATGATGCCGTGTGGTTCCCGGCAGAGTAGAATAGGACTACTCCAAGTCTTCCCGTAGATGTCGTAGAAGGCGACTTAGGAAACACAAGCTAAACAAAGCTTATAAATGTCAATGAGACCTCTCCAACCCATCTGGCCAGCGTGGAGAGTGTAGACCAAATCCTCTGACTGCTCTGCCTAATATATGGCTCTGGCTGGTAGTACAGAGAGAGTCGTGCTCCTTGCAGTGGATATAAAAAAAGACTTTAAAAGGCGGTGCAATTTATGTAGGTAAGTAATGTAACTAATAATATAAGATAGAAATGTATATATATATTAAAATAATAATATATATCAATAAACTAAGCCTGTATTGTGTTAAGTACGAGTAAAGCTAAGCCACCGCGAGCTTTTCGACTAATGTAATCCGTAATGAGAAGGCGCGGTAACGGTAATGGGGGAAGGTAGATATGTTAAACGTCTCTCCCTCCACTGATAACAGAGCTAGTAATCGTAGGTAGGCGTACGTTGTGAATTTGTAATGCCAACAAAATACGAGTACCTACCCGTGTGGTTCCGGGTATAGGACTACTCCATCTCTTCCTGTGGATGTCGTAAGAGGCGATCAAAGGACTAAGCAAAAAAATCTTTTTATTTGTTCTATATTGATTTTTTCCCAATTTTTTTTTTATTTTTTTTATTTATCATTTATTGAGCCAAAAGCTACAAAAGGTGAACTTAATGCTAAAGCATTCTCTCCCTGTCAACCTTGAGGAGAAGAGAAACAGATAGAATAGTTGGCGTCTAAAATAGATAGAAACAACCAATTTTTATATATACTCCATTACCTTTGTTCATTAAGTACCTACCTCGGCGTATCCAGTAGGAAATTAAAAATCCACAAAGGTTAACAAAACATAGATCCGTGAGTAAACCTGAGTGCCGCGGGCAGCGGCCAAGTAAATATTTTATTAAACTCGAACGGTGAATGTGTTGCAAATTTTAACTAAGAGTAACTACTATATTGCTCTTTCTTTTTAACTCCCGAAGGAAAAGGTCTGTATGTGTGGTCTGTATATCTGTTGCATCGTCGCTCCTAAACGAAAAGACCTTTCGATGCGTTTTTTTTTTCAATTGAAAGCCTTGTCTGTCGAGTTGTCGCTGGATTCCCTCTAATATGGTTGAGTTCAGCGATGGCTGACCCACGCGTCAACTCGTGAACGGGTGCCGCCAGTAGGGACTGGTCAGCTCGGCTCCGTTTTTTAAGACTACTTAGTGTAACTTATTTCTGTAAATTGGATTTGGCACTCGTTCGCAAGCTTTGTTCGCAATATTATGTTGTGATAACATTGTATTTGGCATAATATCTTGTAAACTGACAAAGCCCTTCTGGCACGTAGGCGACCTATTGGTCGGTGAAGAAACGCCGAAAGAAACTCATTTACACAGTATTCTGTGTAAATGAGTTTCTTTCGGCGTTTCTTCTCAGCAGTGGTCGTTGCGAAAAGCTAGTATCGGTAGCTTTTGAACAAAAAAATAATAATTTAAATATAAATAAACATTACACGTGATGTACACTATAATTATTATTGACGTGTAAAAGTGCCTGCAAAGGCCTAATTACTGAATAAATATTTGATTTTGATTTTGAGTTAGTTCTGGGTTGTTTGATAAAGATCAAATCAGCTGTTCAAAATGTATAGGGGGTGAACGCGTGAAAGTCGGGGTTTTTTTAAATTCACTGGCATAAACTTGTTGCATCAAATTTTATGGAGGATACTTATTACGGTAATACTTTAGCAGAAATATACGTAGCTACAAAGAACAAGCGCAAATTGGGTAGATGACTGGGTCAAAAATAAATTATTTAGTACTGCCAAGACAATAAAACCAGGCCTGTGTCACTGCCCGTTTAGGTATCGAAAATGTATCTACATTATTACTACGCGCGCAGGCGGCCTCCGGGTGGTAAATTCAGTTATACGAATCGTTTGTCCAGAGTAATAAGAATGAAATTGGCTTGCAATGGATGTCTAGGTATCTATACGAAAAGGTGCTGAGTTCTGAAGTGAGCTAAATAAAACCATATCGCTAGCCACATTGAGTAGATATTTCTTTGAATGTCTTTGCTTAGTGAAATTCTGTACGTCAGTATTATTTATTCTGTAATTTTTATTACAGAATAAATAATACTGACGTACAGAATCTATCAGTACAGTACTGATGTTTTCATCACAAAATATTGTCACTTGTCATTGATCATATTCATTTTCAACATGATTTTAGGTTTTTTAATGCAGAAAAACTGATATTAAGAGCGCTATTTGACTCGAAAAAATTATGATGTCATGGTTTTGTTTTTCATACAAAATCCCATAGAAATAGAAAATGATTGTTTTGACGCTTAGAAAAAGTGTCTTTTTGACTTGTTGTCATCTAGCGGATTAGATCAGAAGCCCTTTTTTTGAAACGCAGAAAATCACTAATCATATAGTTAATTCGATACAAAAAAAACTTCTCTTTTTGGTGACACCGCGTTTCAAAAATCAAGCTACTATGAACTACATGAAATGCAAACATTTTCTAGGTATTATCTAATTTCAGATTATCCGTGGACTGTTGTCACATCATTAGCATCATAAGTCAATTACAGTGAACAAAATTCAAGGTAGATTTGTAAATCTGTCTACCGTCCCAATTCAACCCTTCTACCACAATAACCGTGATAAAAAGCTACGAAACAATACTATATCTACGAGTAATATCTAGCATTATACATCCATATAACAGCTGTCGTTTCAAGTCAATACCAAAAAGAAATTATAATGGAGAGTATAGTTACAAAGGAATATTGAAAATTCGAGAGCATTTTCATAAGGCTTTGGACTGCTTAGACTTAAGGCCGTACCTACATTTTCCGGGGTCCAATGCTGCCCCCATTTAAAATAAATCATTTCAAAGAAAACGAAGACATAATTTTAAATTATACTACTACCAAGCCCTAGATAATCTTTCGAAGTATTTTATGAACTACTGTTTACAGTTTAAAGTGAGAACGTTAAGCTTTACTACGCACATTTGCGAAAAACGGCCACTTTTGGCAAATGTGCGTAGTAAAGCTTAACGTTATCATTATAAACTGTAAACAGTAGTTCACAAAATAGTTTGAAGGGTTATCTAGGACTTGGTGGTAACAAAATTTTAAATGATGTCTCCGTTTTATTTAAAATGATTTATTTTAAATGGGGGCAGCACTGGACTACGGAAAATTTAGATACGGCCTTAATATCAGAAGTAAATCAAAAATATGCCTTTTCTTTGAAGATGTTATTCCCAGAATTCTTTCACATAGCTAGCCATGCCGTGATCAAAGGCTAAAAAGGTTTTATAGGCTTTTGTCCTTAGCTCCAACCTCTAACGTCATGTTACGTAAGTAAGCTAAAAACAGGTAGACAAAGGGAAGAATTATAATACTTGATTTATTCGAACACATACTTTATTACCTCTTGATCCGTAACGGGGTAGACAAAGCCCAGTCCCGTAAGACCCAAAGGCCACATTTAAGGCGTGAAGATTAAAAGGAAATCAAAATAGTGATGGGTTGCTAGCCGCATCGCCAAAACATGATTCAGATTCTCGCCCATTCACTCTTTTATTTGTTTTTCGTTATTTTTGCTTTTTAGACATTAAAACATTTTTTAATATAAAAGTGAGGAAAAAGTCTACCTACTTAGTGACCTACCTACTAGTGCGTAAGGAAATGGAATAAAGTAAATGACCTTACATTTATTTATTTCAGCATAAATTTACCAACTTTGACTCTATGTACATTATTGTACATACATACATTATATTATCACGTCTTTAACCCTAACGGGGCAGACCGAGCATTTGGGGTCTTGCGGCTCTAAGCAGACAGAGCCTGGCCGCAAGACTCAATGGCGTATTTAGAGTGATGTTGGGCGAGAAGGTGGAAAAAGGTGTTAAAATAGTGATGGGTTGCTCTATGTACATGATCATCAGGTGTTTTTAAGTCTCCACTGCAGGAATACGACCCTCTCTGTACTACCAGAGCCATAATTGGCCAGAGCAGTCAGAGGATTTGGCCAAATTCAGTCGGAGGATTCCACGCTGGCCAGACGGGTTGGAGAGGTCTTATTGATGTTTATAAGCTTTGTGTAGCTACTATTTCCTAAGTCGCCTTCTACGATATCCACAAGAAGCCTTGAAGCAATCCTATTCTTCTCTGCCGTAAACCACACGGCTTAAACCTCGGTAGTATAGTGGTTAGTATCGGCCTGTTTATGTACATAAATAAATAAAAAGAGATATGTACCTATAAGTCCATCCACCCCGCACAGGTACAGTAACCACAAGCCAGCGTGCGTCCATCGTGTAGACGGCCTCACCATTTTTCCGAGCTCACATCCTCAAAAAACAACATTTTCCACATATAACTTCAAACTAACACTGCCTACCACATATTCTTTACTAATCACACGATTATCCCATTATCGAGCTTTTATCAGGTCACTGACCATTTTTTAATTGGATTTAAGGTTGAATGGTAACGTGTGTAAATACGCGCGTGGAGAAATTCGAACCAGCGACACAACCCTCGCTTTCGGAAGCTCGCGCGGTACTGAAGCGATCGCACAGCAGTTTCTATGAATCGCTAGTTTACGGAGGGTCGTAGCACGAAGCGTAGCACTTTGGGAAAACCGCTTTACAAATTGATCGGGTTTTCGGCCCTTTGTTGAGTACAAATGATGATGTAATTAATGGTGTACCTTTAATCCCTGCTGTGGTAACCTTAGAGATAAATCAGATAAATGATAAGGTGGATTCATTGAAATAGTTTGTCGTAGCGGCGTCGTAGCACTCGTAGGCGTTGCGTAGAGGTAGAGAAGCTCTCTGATTTTAATTACTCTTTGATTTTCGATTTTAATTTAATTTTGACATAGATATTCTTTTGTATATTCAGCATTAAAGAAATACAGTAGCACGCATAATCAGTTCAATAAAAATTAGAGGCACGAATACCTTGCTTTAACTAATATTCGTAAAATACCATTTTACGACTCTACCAAAAATTGAACTTCAATTTCTGTTTACAGGAATATACGGACGCCTTGTACAATTACATATTTTGTATGAATGTGTACATGCAGAAAAATATTCTTCCATTTCTGACATAAATTCTGCCTCTTGTACCTTATTTATTTATAAGTTCCGTAAACTTTGTAATTTTTTATTGTTTTTTATTTGGTGCAATAAAGATTTTTGTATTGTATTGTATTGTATTGTATAGATTAGTTACGTTACATATGTGACAGAAGTTTTTATTCAAATAAAGATTTTTAGCTTGAATCATGTTTTACTTGTAACTATTTTTATTCTACATAAATAAATAGATGAGGAGGCCATTTCAAAACTTGCCCTACCTAGAGATCGAACCGAGAAGTGGCTTGTTAGCCACCTCACGGAGATCGTCAACATACGTACGATTTTGTTTATTCGTTCGCGTGATTGGTACAGTGTAAGTACCTATACGGAAATGATTAAATCGGAAGTGAGGGGAATGAATAATTTCGGTACAATTTATAGCAGTGTGGAAATGATGCATGCCTTTGTAACCTGCGAACTGCGACTTGGGTGACAAAATCTGTACGTAAATACACAATTTCGAGTAGGTAAGAAACTGTAACAGATGCTACGGACTTGTGGGTCAATGCCAGGCTATCTATCGTGTTGCACCATTACTGAATTAATGCATGCGGAAGTATTCATGAAAAACCGGCCAAGTGCGTGTCGGGCCACGCGTAGTGTAGGGTTCCGTAGTTTCAAATGCCGGGTTAGAGTTCACGCCTCACCGTTAACGCTTTAATTTGTAAACCCTACTTAGCTCTGATAATTTTCATTTTAACTTCGTTATACGTGTTAATGAACTAACGCAAAACCTCTCAGATGGTACCTCGGCCCATGAAACTGAACAACTTTAGTTCAACAATATTGTCAAAATGCCAAAAATTAAATTTGGATTTTTATACAAATTGACTCGATCAGCAGATCAGTTTGTATGAAAATTCAATTTATTTTTTTGGGTTTCCTGAATGTTATAGAACAAAAGTTGTTCAGTTTCATGGGCTGAGGTACCAATCTGAGAGGTTTTGCGTTAGTTCATTGACACGTTGTATATACTACCTACTGCCGTGAATTTTTTCACATGTACATATACAACGTGGAAAGGACATACCCGTAATAAATCGAACCACGGACTATCTAGATCACTATATTATAATGAAATTAAAATAACAGCCAAAGAACAAAAAATATTTTTGGCATTTCCATAGATAAGTGTGCGGCCGGCCGGACGATTTGTATGGAAACGCCAATATTTTTTTTGTTTTTAGGGTTCCGTACAAAAAATTAAAAAACGGGACCCTTAAAGGATCACTCGTGCGTCTGTCTGTCCTTCCGTCTGTCACAGCCAATTTGCTCCCAATCTACTGGACTCAGGTGAAATTTGGTAGGATGGTGTAATCTTATGACCCAAACACATATGTCCAAAGTAAATAAATATTTTTTTTTAAATAAGGGTCATTTTCGGGGGATTAATTAGGAAATTGAAAAAAAATTTGCAAACCTTACTATGTCATATATCAAATGAAAGGGCTCCTTATGAGCATCTCCAATATATATTTGTTATAATTATAAAATAAATAGTTTTGATTTTATTCATAAAAGAAGACGAAAATTGACCATTCCCCCTCCCTGATCTCCGAAACTACTGAGCCTAAAATTTAAAAAAAATACGAAATGTAGTTCCTTGTAGATTACAGGAAAACCTATAAGAATTAAATCAATTGTACGGAACCCTCTCCACGCGAGTTTAACTCGCACTTGGCCGGTTTTACTTTGCTGTTATTTTAATTTCATTATACTATAGTGATCTAGTATAGCCCGTGGTTTGATTTATTACGGGTATGTCCCTTCCACTTTGTATATACCGGCTTTTACGATCTGCGTGGAAAGAGAAGCAGCTTCTTTCAAGTTTATTTTTCTTACCTTTCAGACCATCATGGTGACAGATACTAAAGAACCATCATACAAAATTAAGCATTTGATAAGTTGTTCAATCAACAATGCAACAGGCAGGATGACCCGTTTCCTAAATCTGCCGCTTGAATATCAAATATAACATTCACTGTGAAACCTTATTGCACACGTATCAAGTTTTTCTCCTTGACTGTACAAAACAAAATTAACTGAACTGACTAAACAAAATCAAAAATCAAAATCAAATATTTATTCAATATTAGGCCTTTTCAGGCACCTTTACACGTCAATAAATTTTAGTGTTCATTACGTGTACTTAATGTTTATTTATATCTAAATTATTTTTTAAAGCTTCCGATACTATCGTTTCGCAACGACCACTGCTGAGAAGAAACACCGAAAAAAACTCATTTACACAGTATTGCAATGATCGCCTACGCGCCAGAAGGGCTTTGTCAGTTTACAAAGATATTATGCCTAATACAATGTTATCACAACATAATTAGTAAAGCTTGCGAACGATTCAGAAATAAGTTACACTGAGTAGTCTTGAAAAAAACGGAGCCGAGCTGACCAGTCCCTACTGGCGGCACCCGTTCACGAGTTGACGAAACAAAATAAGAGCTCACAGCCGAGAGTGCGCTCTTATTTGACAAGCCGTATTTTTTGCGCCAACCCGATATCTTGTTGTATTGTTGATCGAAGGATAAATTAAACAAACGCATAGCCAGCTGCATTGACTTTTAAATAAGTACTTCATAACTTACAAAGGGCCGGTCGGTAAGAAATCAGTACGCATTAGTATGTGCCAAGGGCCGATAGATATTAGGGCGGAAGGTTGCTACGCACGTCACGTTTTCCTGTCCTGTGGGCTCCTATGAGACTAAAATGGGCAAGCGTAAATGTAGTATATATAGTAGGTGCTTCGATAGGTTTCGAATCCAATAAGTTATGAAAGTGTGAATGAAAGCAATACGATACGACGGCCTTTAAGTTTTCATTTCATTTTCTTTTTGGTTCTGACTTCTGCTTGTAAACTGACGCAGTTAGTTCAAACTTACATCTGTGTTTCTGACTCATCGTAGATTTCAAACGAATAACAGCCATTTTCGCTTATTCTTATTACGGAGATGCGATCGTTAGAGAATTTGTAGCTCTCAGTTATTTTTGGGTCTTAAAATAATTTGAGTTTCAGCTTACGCAACTGACTGGCTAGCTAGGGCCGACGGCCAATTTCCTGGTGGTAACAGGACAAAGGCAGAAAAAACAGTACCTACCAACTTCTCTTATGTTCACAGAGCTCTGATTTTTATTTATAAAAGGTCACACACAAACAACTCAATCATACTCTTGATTTCTAGCATTTCATCATATCAGCCGCATAACGTCAACTCTGGATTTAGGCCTCTCCCAAGGATTTCCAAAATGACTGAACGCCGCTCTACGGCCTGCACTGCATCCAGCGTTTTTCAGCGACCTTGGTTAGGCTATCTGACCACCTTGTAGGTCCAGCGTGTCCTACGCTTCGTTTGCCAGTGTGTGGTCGCCATTCTAGGGTTTAAGAAAATGTACCTTTTTGATTTAGACTTAAAATAAAATTCAAGCTTACTTATCATACATTTATTTTGTGGCTTTATTCACACTAACAATAAGCTATCCTAAATTTATCATACATCGGTAATAATACACCTTAATACATGCAGTCTTTGCAGCAAATATGGAATCCAGCGAGGTTATACATAAGTAACAACAGTTGACCTGACACTGAACCAATCTACAAGACAATGCTGGAAGAGCAGAATGAGTTATTTTAAAGAGCGATAGAAACAGATGGAAAATTAAAGATCAAAGTAGAGATTTTCATCTCAATGTCAAGAGCGTATAAGGGATCATCCATTTATCATGTGAGGCTCGAAAGGGGGGCGATGGGATTCGGAAAAAATCCCAAACCATTACAAGAAATAAATACACGTGATTGTTATCTACATCCTCGTCACAGAAGACAGTAAGAGTAACAGACAGAACGGAATCTCCTAAGGTCCCTTGCAATATGCGTCCCCGTTCCCCGACTCCGCACCTCTCCCCCGTTCTCGCCATGTCTCAGGGCGAGAGCGGACGAACACACACTGCACGGCGCACGCGGCCGCACAAGAACGGGGGAGCGGTGCGGGGACGGGGAACGGGGACGCATATTGCGCGTACCTTAGGAGATTCCGTTCTGTATGTTACTCTTACTGTCTTCTGTGTGCCCGAGTAAAGATATTTTATTTATTTATTAATGTACGACCTACGACCCTCAACCAGATCGAATAGACCAGTCAGGAGGTGGGTCATGCCCTTGAGTATCGCTGGAAAGACGAAATCAAGGTGTCAAGTCAAGATCGTATAAAATCCACTGATGGCTCAGGATATTAGTTTGGATAGTTAAACCAGCGTAGTACGATTTTCACCAAATAGCTTGGTTTGCCTTTAAGATTGGTTCCGCGTTAATCAATCGTCTAACTTTAACATTACAAAATAGGGTTATATTATTTATTTTATGAATTACAAGTTTCACTGATTTATGCGTCTTCGTGGAGATTTGATAAAATAATGATTTAGGCGATTATCACACTGCCACGCATCACGCTGCATGTTGCGTTTTCTGTGTTGGACTGTGGGTGTTTTCTATACAAACGGAGGTACTTACAAGCAACGTTAGAACACGCATTCACGCGCTTCGCTGTGTGGTGCGGGGCAATGTGAAAATCGCGTTAGGGTTGGGACACATCTATCAGCACGGAACCAGAAATCTTGTGTTAGAGCGAGAGAGTGACGGAATGCAGCAGCATCGCGGCGCTCTAGCAACTGACGGTTCTGAACGACAAAAAAGGATAGCAGCATAGAAAAATGCTGTTCCGTGCTAACAGATGTGTCCCAACCCATAAGAAAGAATCATTTTATAATTTTAGTCAATAAATAATATAAGGTAAGGTGGCCTGTTTTCATTTTATGCTTAGTAGCCAAATTTCAGTTCGTTCAAAACCTGACCTTTTTCAAATTGTCATGGGTCTTGGATATTTATTTATATGTATATATCATAAAATATAATGTCGTTGATTTAGTATCCCATGACACAACGAAAACTTACTTTGGGGCTAGCTCAACTGCGTGATGACCCTATATATTTATTGATATGTAATATGTATGTATTTTTATATTTGTTTTCTTTTATTAATAAATAGTTTGTGTAGGAATTAATAACATTTGAAATTGTATTTCTATTTATTGTGTAATATTAAATAAGAATTTTGTTTTAGTAAATACCTTCTACCATCTTCTCGACATGTCCCAAAGGCAAACTGGTAGATAATGCATTGGCGTTAAGTCTTAACCCATTGTGATCAATTAAACATTAGATTTTGTGCAATAAACTTAAGAAATAAATAAATAAAAATCCAGTACGATGTTTGCAACGCGCATTTTAAAACAGCTCACCTTTAAAAGATGTCAAGACCATAGGTAATAAGGACCAGAACCGTATCCTGGGTCAAAAATATATTATTTTTTTACTGACAAAAGAATAAAACGTAACAAAATAATATCACTTGTCATTGATCATATTCATTTTGAACGTTATATTAGTTAACTTATATTAAAAACGCTATTTGACTCTTAAGAAACAATGACGTCACGGTTTGATATTTCATACAAATCCTATAGAAAATGTATGTTTTGACGTTTAGAAAGAAGTATCTGATTTGACTTGTTGCAAAACTATTCTAGGCGTATATCAGTGTACCAATGCAGGTTTTTCAATGTCCTTAATGGAAAATCCGTCATCAAATAAAAAAATACTTCTATCATCTAGAAGTAAGTACACTAAAATTTAACATAAAAAATAGTAACACATAATTACAACGGCTTCCAGCTTTGTTTATAGAGACGCGCAGCGCGTAGTGGCACGGCGAATAAAAAATCAAAATACTAACTGAAAGAAGTGTAAGGGTCAGTTCAGACAGAGAGGAAAAATGCTCGCGGAATTTACTAGTTCCATTAAAATTACAACCGTATTACCATTGCTTAAAGTATAAAATTGTATGAATATCGGCGGAGACTTCAAGAGTCGTCTGGCGCATGCTCGTGACTCGGTCGCGCGCGTCCTCGCGTCCGCCCGGGAGGCCTCGAGCACGCCCGAAACCGCGTGAGCAAGTTCTGACGTGCTCGCGGATCGCCGCCTGCGCTTTCAATGTAGTTTGCGTGTATCCCCGCGTCGGCTCGCGTTGGCGCGCGCGTACTTGCGGTGTCTCAAGCATTCTTTCGATGACGCACGAAGCCATGCCGCGCATTTTTAGGGTTCCGTGCCCGAAGGGTGCAAACGGGACCCTATTACTGAGAATCCGCTGTCTGTCCGTCTGTCTGTCTGTCTGTCCGTCAGTTACAGGGCTCTATCTCTTGAACCGTAAACGTATTACTATGACCACAATAACAACAAATACTAAAAATAAAATAAAGTTAAAAATTCAAGGGTGTCGTCATACAAGAAACGTGTTTCTTCAGCGTTTTAAAACATTGTACGGTGGTACGGAACCCTTCATGTACGAATCCGACTCGCACTTGCCCGTTTATTGCTCTCGGTGTGAATTGCGACTAGAGGTCGAGCTTCCTCTAGCCGCAATTCACACCGAGAGCATTGCCCGCGCAAGAATTTATCCTCTCTGTCTGAACTGACCCTAAGGGTTGGGACAGATCTGTCAGCACGGATTGGACAGCATTTTCGTATTTTGCTATCCTTTTCCAACCCTAAAATATGAGGTTGATGCATGATTTTACAAAATAACCGTTGTGACACGACATAAAGCTCACATTTCAGTCGAGTTGGAGTTGCGCAAGCGTCGAGCTGATGTTTATGACAATGTACAAAATTTTTCGAACGATGTTTCAGAAACAAGGTCTACGCTACGCGTCTTTATAAACGCGACTTTATATTACATTACACATCACAATAACACTAATCAAGTAACTACAAATCATACTAACCTTTTACAATGCAACATTACCCACAAAGTTAATACTTAAATCTAAGCAAATGTTATAAATAAACAAGAAAGCTTATGTAACTAACTGTTGAATGACTTAAATTTAGGCTGACTTTCCACCGAAGCTGGACTCTACAAATATTAACCAACAGGGTTTATTTGTTGATACAATGATAATGATTAAGATGAAGTTATTTATACAGTAGTATATGGTAGTTATATACAGAAATTTAGTATTTTTTTTCAAAACCTTTACTTTTGTCTATAATTTTCTATTTTTACGCCCGCTACGTGAACAAGGATAGTAAATATATATGTATACACACATACACACCTTAAATAGAAAATTCCTTAGTAGTTTACTCGGACAAATAACACAACTGACGTCTGATAGTGTCGGTGCGTTCCAACGCCGAACCAAATTAGGCTTTATCATCATTACGTAACGCTTAATGTTGCTTGTCACTTCAGCGCGCATACGAAACTACGTGTTTATGTCATGCAGCTTTTGGTAGTGAGCCCGCCTTTGTGCAAATTCCAATAATTAACAAGTCTGTCTGCACCTATTATTTTTTTTTTTTTTCATTAAAAGGATTACGAACAAGCCCCTAGTACGGACAGTTTGCAGCAGAATTTGGTCCAGTATCATTCATCTCCGCTGTACAATCCAGGACACATTTAAATCCTTATAAATGAAATATATTCTAATACATCCATTGGACTACTGAGTTTATGCAACTAGAGATCTGTCATACAACATCAATGATATATTCAAAAGTTAAATATGTCACACTTTACATTGTCCCATCGCATAATCTTTAAATATTTAAAGCACATCTCGCCTCATATATAAAGTTCCAAAGAGTTATATAGTATGGAGTATATTTTATACAGGCTGACTTTTTAACCACCAGCCAAATTTTTGGAGCAAGCCCAGTCCATGATACTGAACTACTTTCCATAAAAACAATTAACGAAAAACTAAAATAAAAATTTACCATCCCATACAAATCAGCACTCAGCCAAACGGATTTTGTATGGAAGGACGAAAATTTTTTATCGATTTTCAATAACTTTTTTTGTAGAAAGTAGTTCAGTATCATGGACTGAACTTGCTCCAAAAATTTATATTATACAATGTGAATGTTGAATATCATATCATACAACTTGATTATTACCTGCTTACCTCGTTTGTTCCCCTTCAAAATATACAAGGTTACTTTTTAAACACCGGCAACGTTTTTGGAGCAAGTTCAGTTCGTGATACTGAACTACTTTCCATTAAAACATTATCGAAAACCAAAAAAAAAATTTCGTCCTCCCATACAAAATCCATTTGGCTGACCGCCGAATTTGTATGGGAAGCCGATTTTTTTTTCATTTTTCGATAATTGTTTTTATGGAAAGTGGTTCCATATCACGGACTTAACTTGCTTGCTTGCAAAAATGTTGCCGGTGTTTTAAAAGTAACCCCCTGTGTATGTTAAGATTATAACCTATATAGATATTCATAAAAATTCTGCCCGCCAAAATCAGTAATATAGTAAGTATGTACTTATTAAGGACAGCAGACTTTTGGTAAGTACTTAAATTAGTAACGTTGAATAAAGGGGTAAAATACTATATAACTGATCTAAGAAGCAATTTTTTTTATAAATAAAATGATAAGAATATATTGGGTCCCTAATTTCCTATCTTATGCTTTATCTAAGTTGTAACTTGTTTTACAAGGATTGTTCTGAAAAGCCAATTTAACCTACATTTTACATGCAGCATTTAATTTGCGAAAATTTTAACATGCATGATATGACAAAATTAATTATAATATGTATATATTATTATATTAGTTATAAATGTATATTGTTATACAAAATTAATATAGGGCAATTCATGTCCTATATTAATTTTGTCATAAAGGCGTCGAATGTAGAATAGAGGTCAAATATTTAGGAATCTGTTTCAAACTATTAATGCCACGAAATAACAATTGTAATTCGAAAGCATTTACCACACTGTCAATAAATTAAGGCTTGAATTCAACTTTTCATTCATAGTGTTGTGATCGAATTATGTAATCCAAATTTAAAGCCATGCGCACACAGATTAATCAAAAATGTTGTATGGAAACATTTGATGTGTATACAGTCTTAAACTATAGTTCAACAGGTTCACATCAATTTTTTTTTTATATCAACTCAAATTCACTGTCGACGACTAAGGCACAAAATGTGCGCAGGATTATAATGCTAATTTAAATCATTCCGTGGCAAAACCTGTTTACTCGAAGAAGACAGTCCATTAACAACAAGATAGTCAAGACAGTCATATTACACCTTTAACATCTTCTTCATGTTAGAGCATTCCCGGTTGCATACTCAGCGATGGAGCTCAGGGGGCGCTTTCCCGCTTTTTCTTCTCTAAATATAATATGCGTGTCAATGTTCACCCAAGGATGCCAAAGACCTTGCGAAGTGGAGAAGATTATATACAACTTTTACATGACAGGTAAGAATTCAATAGGCGTAGCGAACTTGAAGTCTTCAGGGAACAGCTTAGCAGCAAACGGGTGCATCAGTTTGTAGGACTGCCGGATCGTGACGTCAGCCACGCCCGCTATGTCGCCGATCTCCTTCTGACTGCGCTTGTCTTCTGACGCCTGGAATTTAAATAAATATATATATAACGTTTTGCACGGACGGAAATGAATCCCTTATTTGAAATAAATTATATTCTGGAAAACAAGAAATTAGATACGTTTTTCTTAACGTCAAAATAATCATTTTCTATGCGATTTGTATGAAATACCGGACTGTGACGGCATAGTTTCTTGGGAGTCAAATAACGCTCTTAATATTAGTTTTTTTGCAATATTAATAATATACATATATTATATAAAATCACGTTCAAAACGGATGTGATCAATGACAAGTGACATTATTTTGTGACTTTTTATTTTGTTATCAGTACAAAATAATTTATTTATAGCCCAGTCCAATTCACTAAATGTCACATTCATATTTTAAACCACAACTTTAAAATTATTATTAAACCTGATAGTCCTTAAAGTCTTTTTACAGTTCATTAATATTAATCATCATCATCATCTCCTCAATACATCATCATCCATTCCCAGTTGCATCCTCAGAGGTAGCACTTCGGAGCCCGGGGTCCACTACCTAACCTAGGTGATTTGATGGGGTTCCTGTTTTTTACACAAAGTGACTGCTGTCTGATCTCACCAATCCAAAGGTTAGACCAGAACCAATCCTAGGATACCAAATGCTAGATGGCGTTCGGGACCCACAGCTTAATGTGCCTTTTCGAAGCACTGATTTCGGATAATCAGGTGATTCAAGCCTGCAATATCCTAACCAGTCTGGAAAAAACTTTTCACAGAGTATAATTCCCTGTGGGATTTGAACCCATGATCTCCAGATCACAACAAAAAAAAGTCTGGCTTGAGCTTGGCGCAGGTCCCTCTTAAAGGTTTGTATACTTAGACATGTCATAATTTAGGTACATTGATACATACTAAAACAAATTTACAAATTGACATTATTTTAAATTTCGTAATTCTTATAATTCAATTTAATAATGACATAACCGACAATGTAATCTCAGTCCATCCATATAACTAATTTTAAGTTTTAAGTTTGTTAGTTGACGTCTTTGGAGAAAACGAGCAGTGCAGTTTGTTGCCGCTTCTTCTGCACTTGCGCCTAGGAAGCGGCGTAAACTTAGCTGTAAGTAACGATTTAACGTCAACATTTGTGCAAAACAAAACAAAGTGACTATTATTAAGAGATTATAAATATCCTATGATAATAAAGATATTTTGAATTGAATTCAATTGAATTGAATTGAACAAGGAAAACGCCTTGAACACTGGTGGACCGCGGAGGCAGTCAAGTTCATTAATATAGCTACACAAATAAAATTTACCTGTGATGCCATGTAAATAGCAGCAGCGGCTACTGAAATAGGACTACGGCCAGACACAATATCCAACTCCCCGGCTTTTCTTGCTATGTGTGTAGCTGCCCTCTGTACCGAGTTTGGCAGTCCCAAGTTCGAGCAGAACCGAGACATGAAATCAGCTGTTGTGATGAGATCCACTGAAGTTTCAAGTGCCTTAAGGATGAGTTTGAAACATCGCCCAATTTCTTTCTTGCTGATTTTGCTGACCGCACAGATCTCTTTGAAAGTACGAGGCACTCCTTCTTGCCGGCACGCTATGTATAGACATGCTGATGCTATGGCGTCATTCGCTCGACCTTTTAGGTTTTTACCATCGTGTACCTGAAAATACAAAAATAATCAGAATGGTATCCAAGAAACAGTAAACGGAGTCAGACGACATCGAGGAAACTGCAGGGCCAACAAGGATAGTAAGGGATAGAGTAGAGAGGCATGGAAGTCATTGGAGGCCTTTGTCGAAGGACAAACAATCACAAAAAAACTCAAGTGTCATTGAATAGTGATTCACTATAATTATACATCCGTCAAACTTGTATGTACAGCAATAAACGCTTATTTTATTTATTTTTTATACCTGAAAAAGCCTTAAAAAGGGTCTAACAAAATATACTAACAGGCCAATTCCTTAAAACGTCGAAATTCCTTGGCTCTGGTTGATTTGCTTTGTTTTCCATACAATGATACACTCTATGTAGCGTCGCACCCACTCCAAATAACGTCAAAAATACGTAATCATTAAGCAATAAAGAGCACTTTCTTTGCAGATGTGGACCGTTTTTGTTCAAATTTTTTGTTTGTTGCATTATTGTCTAGCATGGATTTACCATGACTGAACCCATCATACGTACCAGAGATTCTAAGAATTTTGTTCTTTTGTTTGTTGTGATTACTTGCACGTGTTTACGTCGGCCGTTAGACTGTCGTAAGGTTGTTTTGGTAGGCAACAAAAAACATCATGAAGATAACAGACTTTACCATGGATATAGGAAAAAGACTTTTTTAGTCGATGGACTACAGCAATATATATGTATTGTTATTAATAGTAATATTAATGTTTGCAGCTTCTAAACTTTATACTTTATTAGTAAAAACATATTATAATACTGAAATTATATACCTAAATTTTTTTTTTCACTCTATATTATGACAACTCTATAACGTCGTAAAATGTGCAGTCCCTTCAGTGACGTTATATAGGGTTTACACTGTATATCGAAATATGAAAAATATTTTTTGGCATCCCATACAAGTTGACCGGTCAGTTGATCCAAGTTTGTATGCAGCAAAAAGCAAGTTTGGTGTTACAAAAAAACAATTTTTCATAATTCAATATGTTCATTAGGTAAAATTATTCAGTATCATAGACTGAATTCACCCTTAAAATAGTTTCAGTATATTTTGTTACACGTAATATACACACAAAGTATCAAAATAGTGATAGGTTGCTGAAAAAGACTAAAGAATTTTGTGTAACAGTCCACATACAGATTTAAATATTATTTCATAAGAAGCCTGTCTCACACAAGCCGCTACAAATAAGAAGTTAGTAGAAGTAAAAAAAATATTTATTTTTAGTTTATCACTTAATTTCTAAGAGAGATTCTCAGCAGTTTGAAGAAGACTGGAGCCTGATGAAGGTTTGTATCAGTGCTCCAGACCTCTCGCCTCTGGATGATCGATCGTAATTATACATTACATCAGGGTTGTTTACCCATTTGCGGGTATATGATATAAACATTCCAGAAGCTCTACTTTTAGCGTGCTGGTAGACAAGGTGAAAAAAGAAATCAAAACAGTGATGGGTTGCTTGCTGCATCGCCTATTAATATGATTCACATTTTCGCCCAAATGTTACGTATATTATATTTGACATGTATCATTAAATGAGATAATTAAATACCTGTTTAAACAAATTATTTGCTCTGTCAACTATAGTCTTTGGTAAGTTGATGCGGTCTGCCATGGTGTTTATTTCTCGAAAAGCATTTATCAATGCTCTGTCTGTGCTGCTGATATTTCTTCTGTTCTGGTACTTAGAGACTCCAAAACTGTCAAAGGAGGCATCTCCTCTTCCTGGTCCTATTATTGTGGAAAGGTCGCCACCCGAAAGCAGTGGGTTTTCTGGCCCGCCCACACGAGATGGGTCAACTCCTGATTTCTCATTACTAAATGTACGCCACTCTGAACCTACATCTATAACCCTGCAAAATAAGACAATAATTTTACTTAATGTCACGCTGTCAAAAATTTCTTCAATTTATCTGTTTTATTTAAATTTGTATGGATATTATTGAATAACATAGAAAAATAAACAATACTCCAAATATGTTCTATGATTTTATGTAGAGTTGTCACCTCATTATTTTAGTGTTAAATACCAGCTGTGTTTTATCCTTCTGTTTTATGATTACGATTGTTAACGGCCTCGAGCCATAGAAATCAAATACATTTGCATTTGAGAGAAAACTTCATTATTATTGGTTACAACACAACATCCATCAACTGCAATTTCGCAAATGTTACCAAATATTTAAAAATCACCTGTCGCCGACGACGAGGCCGCATTCTGAGCATATCATGTCCCCAGCCCTATAATCTTCAATAAGGGGAGCATCAGGATGAGCATAACACACCACCTTATTCGCTTCAATTCTAAAATCAGAAGAAACACTCAAGTAAACCACCATCAACAAGTAGAAATCGCAACATCAGGTAACTTTGTTAGTGATCTCTTGCATGTTTATTAGAATTTTCTAGAACTTACTCATAGCCATAATGAACAGGGATACTATTCTGCTTTAAATTAAACTGATAAACACAAAATAGCAATAAAATAAATAAGAAAAACAGACCTCGATGTGCTCGCCATGATTGTCAAATCTATAGACTAAAATATATTTTTTTAACGAGTGACATTTGATGGCGCATGCTTTTGAATTCTAGTGATTTAGCTACTAAAGTTAAAAAGTAATTTAAATTATATTCATGTCATTGATAAACTAGCTAGTTTAATACACGAAATAAAAATCTTCTTTTAATTCCCATTATTTTACACAAACAGTTCAATCAATCAAACCGAATGCTGATTGCTAGTTACTAGTACCAAAAAATCAACATAGATGTCGCTACGTGTTATTTCATTGCTCTCACAAACTCTTATGTATTCAATGATCTAAGCACAAACTATATAGGGATTGCTCTGAGCTACGAACAATAATTATCTAGAATCGTAAGTAATCCCGAAAAATAATTTCACGCGATATGTACCGCGGCGGGCGGTGCTTAAAATATGAACAGCGCGGCGCGACAGTTCGCCGTGACACTCGAGTCGTGCGGTTGCGTCGCAAGAAGTTTCCTTTGAGTATATTGCTGTGTTTTTGCGATAATCGATTCATAAAAAATGCCGTAATATGCCGTGATGTGGTGTAGAAGTCATACAGACATGAAAATTAGTTATTTAAAAAAGAAATAACACGTAAACAAGGTTATTTATTTTAGCGTAGCGTCACTGGTATGACTCTCCATAGATTCAGAGTAACATATATACCTACTACTACTACAAACGAAACAATTTATCTGTACACACGTCGATGTGTGAGTTTTATACTTAGGGTCGCATCGCAGAATTAATTTAATACTTACCTACTAACGAGTTCAACATATTTACGATTATATCTTTCTATACCGGGAGATTTGCGAACACTGTGACGTAAAAAATATTCTGTTTTATAGGTATGTATTAAAATATGTTACATAAAAGTCGTAAACAGCTACATAACATCACTGCACTAATATTTTTTATCATGTCCAATGTCCATTTTACTATTAGTTCACTTTACTGATTATTATTGAGTCATTTATAATGTAACGCACTAAATTCACTAATTCACTATTGTAATATAGTAATTTGCATATTCGGCGCAAAGCTATACGGTAATTATTTGAATAAATTCAATAAAAATAAACGAATGTTTATCTTATCACGCTTCCACGCACGACTTGTCAAGATATCATTGTCAACAATGGCATTATAGCACTACACTATAACCCGCGGAAATCCACTTGGCATCTGCGTGTATGTGATTAACTGTGAGCGAGGAGCCTATGTATTTTTACCGGTTTATACTGCTGTCGATTGATAATCCCTCTCGCTCTTGTGTATCTTCCGCCAATGCGAGAGAGCGAGAAAGGTATATATATCAAGATGGTTGCTGGGTAATAACGTGAAATTATATTGTTGCTTTGCTACCTGTTTTTATCATTTGGAAATCTATGAAATATGTGTTCTTTGTTGTAATCGGTGGATAAACAATTATTATATGCGAATCTTCTCACCATAATTGACAGTTCTCAAGACAAGATACGTCGTGTATTGCGTGCGGCTAGTAACTAAACCCTAGTTTAGAGCACAGAAAGGTACAGAAAGTGCGGGGGAGAAGTGCGGGGCGCCAATTTGCGGTAGACGCTGTGAGATTCCATTCTGTTTGACTCTTATGTATTCTGTGGTAGCGTACTGTATAATAGGTATCATCCGCGCGTTGTATCTCACCGCTCATTGCGTTGACTGCCCCACCCGACCGACGACGACGCGTGACCTTGTCGCGACCAATCGCATGCATCTTTATCTACGTGTGCGTTCGAGTGTTTCGTTGTAATTACTGTTTGTTGCGTAAATGGAATCAGACAGAATCGAAGCGGTGAATGTAGGAGCGTTAGGTTTCTAGAGAATTATATTTCGATGGCTCTGAGTATTTCATTGGTGTTTCATTGCATTGCAATTTGCAATCATGATTGCAATAAATAAGTCAAATTTCAATGTTTCATTGTTTGAAGTTTTGTTGGCGGGAACTTTGAAATATCTTTTCGATGGAGTTATGTTAAGAACAATAACATACCTACCTATATCCCCTCAGATTAGGAGGAAATAAACGAACTAGCCCAAGAGCCAGTGAGAGACAGACCTCCGTTATTTCATAGCCTGAAACTTTCTTCATGTATGGCCCCAATCATCGAAATATGTATATTGTTCGAAGGCCCCAATCACAGACTACGGAGCAGATACGAGGGCTGTTTGATAAGTACCCGTTTTCTAAATATATTAATATCACTGGCCGCAAATAAGTATACCACCTTTTTAAGCCATTTTTCAGAGGCGGGAAAATTTAAAAAACATGGCATTCTTTTGTTTTTTTTCTCATTTGACAACGATTCAGTGAAGGCGTGAACTTAAAATTGTTAAAATGGAGAAAGAACAGTATCGGTCTGTAATTAGATTCTTATTTTTGGAAGGAAAAACATGTGATGAAATAAAAGTAAGAATGCAAGCGGTTTACCATGAATGTGCTCCTTCTATGACAACCGTCAGATATTAGTATAACGAGTTTAAGCGGGGGAGAACAACCGTCTTTGATGAGGATCGCCCAGGCCGGCCAGTTGAGGTGACTACAGACGATATGGTTAAGAAAATTGAAAATATCGTTTTAGCCGACCGCCGAATTAAACTTCGAGAAATCGTTGATGTTGTAAATGTTTCAATCGAGAGGGTACAACACATATTAGAAGAAAAATTGGGTATGAAGAAAGTATCGGCGAGGTGGGTGCCGCGTTTACTCACGGAGGAGCAAAAACGGAACCGACTGACTACTTCGGAGCAGTGTTTGGCCGTGTTCAAACGTAACCCGAAGGAGTTTCTGCGTCGTTTCGTGACCGTGGACGAAACGTGGGTCCACCACTACACCCCGGAAATGAAAGAGCAGTCGAAGCAGTGGATTTTACCGGGTGAACCTGCTCCAAAGAAAGCAAAAACCGTCCCATCGGCTGAAAAGGTCATGGCGACCGTTTTTTGGGATTCGTAGGGTATTATACATATTGACTATTTAGAAAAGGGAAAAACAATAACAGGGCAGTACTATGCCAATTTATTGGATGAATTTGACGCCGTGTTGAAGGACAAACGACCCCATTTAAAAAAGAAAAAAGTACTGTTTCATCACGACAACGCCCGGCTCATTCGTCCAGAGTTGTGACGGCTAAATTAGCACAGTTACGCTACGAACTATTGTCTCACCCCCCGTATTCTCCAGATTTGGCCCCATGCGATTTCTTTTTGTTTCCCAACCTAAAAAAATGGCTCGGTGGCAAGCGATTTGGATCAAATGACGAAGTCATTGCCGCCACAGAGGCCTATTTTAATGACTTTTCAAAATCATACTTTTTGGATGGTTTATTGAAGCTTGAGTATAGGTGGAACAAATGTATAGAGTTAAAAGGTGACTACGCAGAAAAATAAATGCATATATACAAAAAAAAATGTTTTTTTTTCCATAAACGGGTACTTATCAAACAGCCTAGGTACTATACTAGTATCAGACGACCGACTGCCATACATATTTTTTGTGGATAGTGTCTATGGGCGGGGCCGGGTGTACTTTCTTATACAGACAAAAGTTTAACAGATTTTCGTTATTTAGAAAAGATTATCATGTCATAGAATAATCAATATGTAGGTTACTCAGTATAAATAATTTTTAATAATAGATTTTCGTTGCACAGAAAATCAATAATTAGAATTTTTGTTATGAATAATTTGAAATCATAGAATTTTATTACAAATAACATTTACTTTCAACATCAGAATATCAAATTAAATATTATTAATAACCTATAAGTTTGCCCTATTCTAGTAAAATGGATAAAACTTTCCTAACGTGTATGTATTCTAACTTATTATATGGTATTTAATTGCATTAAACAATGTTTTCACTTAATACTTCCTCAAATAATAATTTTCAGTAAAATAAAATTCCATGAATGATTATACCGAACAAACAATATTCTTTAAAGAAATATTCTACTGTTTGATTAGTTTGTTAAATGAAAATATGAGATTCTAAAATTCATTGAACTGTGTTTCTATAAATTGTGTTTCATTCAAGTAAATAGTCTTTGAAACAATAATATTTGAAATAAAAATATAAGAATTAAATATTCTATGAAAAATTTTCTGTGAATCGAAATTCTATGAAATTTCAGTCTGTGAAACAAGGGGCACCCGGGTGGGGCCTTGATTGAATTTGACATTTAACTTTTTTTTTGTCCCGTGACATTTGAAGCAAAGAAATTGTCTATTTTGTTTTTTTTAAATAGCAGGTACCTTTTAAGGTTAATTAAAACCTCATATTACAAAGAAAACAACGAAATAATAAAGGAAATGTTTTTATTTATTCATATTTATTTATTTATTTATATTTTATTCATAAAATAATTTAAAGGGCTATCTAGTGTATGACGAAGAGCAATATGGAAATTATCTCCATATTTACGAGTAAACAATTTATTTCAAATGAGGGCGCCACTTCAAGGCCATTTGCCTATATCTCCACCTTAAACACGACAGAAATGTAGCCCTTACACCCACTCAGCAAATTTTTACAAAATCGTGATTTTGTTATTGTGTTCCATTACTTTCGTTATGAATCAAATAAATAGTTTTGTAAAACCAAATTCTAAATACGTAAGTATGTCAATTTTTTTAAAATCTACCCTCATTAACTTCTTAATGTAAATAAAAATTTACATTTTATGTAAGTTGTAACTTACAACTACTTTGTAAATACAATATTTCATCAAAATCTACAGGCGTTTTCTGCAGTTGTAAATATTTATTAAACCGCATTTGTAATTACAATATTTGTAAAGTATTTATTTGTAACATTCGTACATAATTGTAAGGTTTATTAAACAGCACTTGTCGTACAATTTTATAAATTTGTCACTTATTTACAATATTGTCGGATTGTAATCTTTATTAAACAGGGCCCAGGTCTGTACGGCTAGTAGGTTTGGCAACCCTACCTACGCCTAAGTACCATCCTGTCTTCCGGTGCCTACGTCTTAAGGTGAAGATACAGGCAAATGACCTTGAAGTGGCGCCCTCATTTGAAATAAATTGTTAACTCGTAAATATGGAGATAATTTCCATATTACTCTTCGTCATGCACTAGATAGCCCTTTAAATTATTTTATAAACCACCGTTGAAAGTATTTACATTAGTCCGTCTAGCTTTAAAACTTGTCTCCGCCAAAAGTGGCCACGGCAAGTTTTAAAGCTAGACGGATCACCAATAATAGTTTTAACGGCAGTTCATAAAATAATTTAAAGGGCTATCTAGTGCATGACGTAGAGAAATATGGAAATTATCACCATATTTACGAGATAACAATTTATTTCACACTTCAAGGCCATTTGCCTATATCTTCGCCTTAATCCTAACATAACCTACCTATATCGTCGATATGTAAGATGTAAGTACCTACCTACCTGCATACGATTGTTCTTGCTGCTAAGATAGGCTAGCTACCAAAAATGACAAACAAATTATTTCGTCCATTAAATATCTAAGTAGGTATTACTTAATCATAATCATATTCATAACTCCAAATAAATATTGAGAATGCAATTATTATTCAAATCAGCTATTGTTAAAACCTGTTTTGACTGAAATAGGTGTCATTAACACAACAAATAGAGTGGCACACTATATAACAGCCTAGCCCACGACACTAGTATTTTAGGTTTACATTAAATTGCTATGGCTAGTGATAAATGAACAACACTCAACGACCCACACTCAAAAATAAGCTTGTATCGTAGTTCTGATGTACACAAACTCAAAGACAAATAACACATCTAGAATCCCCTTCCGATTCCCTTGTGTAGAAGACCAAGGCATGTACTCAACACAACAGTTCAACACAAGTTTTAACAGTCTAAGCCGCCTAGCCGTGACGCCCAAAGCAGAGTTTTGTTGAGCTAGCACTCTCAGAATGCCTTCAGCACGGTATAGAGAAAGGGTACCAACAGGACCCTATTACAGAGACTATGATTCTATGGCCGCTATAACAACAAATGCTAAAAATAAGATAAAGTTAAAAATAAAAGAGGTCGTCATACAAGAAACTGAGACAAGAAACGTGTTTTTCAGCGTTAACGTACGGAACGGCGGTACGAGTCCAACTCGCACTTGCCTAGTTTATTTTTTATTAGCCTGTGTTTGTGTCCCACTGCTGGGAAAAGGCTTCTCTTTCTTTTTCCACTGATCCCTGTCCGTTGCAGCCTGCTGCCATTTCCTCGTGAAACTGTTGATGTCGTCTCGCCTCGCTATCTCCTTGGTCGTCCTCTACTCTTGCGCCCTTCTGGCACCCACAACGTAGTCTTCCAGGCCCATCTCTTCAGATGCATGCGGCACACATACCCCGCCCAGTCGCATTTAAGAGCCCGTATGACCCTGATAGTACTTTAGAGCGATCTAAAATATTATCAATATTCACGAAATACTTGCTCACTTAGAAATAAAAACACAGCAAAGTACAGAACTAACTCTATACATAATTATGTTTAGAAAACACGATTGCTTAAAATTTTCTCGATAGAAAAAAATTGCGAAGTTGCCTCCATATCACCTCAGAATTATACTAAAACGGAAAGTATTCAAGAAATACAATTAATTAGCCCTTGTAACTTTGGATTATAATTAAACTAAGTCCGTCTTGCTTTAAAACTTGCCTCCGCCAAAAGTGGCCACGGCAAGTTTTAAAGCTAGACGGACTAATGTAAATACTTTCAATGGTGGTTCATAAAAAAATTTAAAGGGCTATCTTTTTTTTTTATTTTTTTTATTAGAAATCTAGTGCACGACGAAGAGCAATATGGAAATTATCACCATATAATTTACGAGTTAATAATTTATTTCACACTTCAAGGCCATTTGCCTATATATTCACCTTAAGTTAACTTATACATTGAAGGAACTGGATTGCGATGCGACGGCCAATGACAGCAAGATGACGCAGACAAAAGGAGGCTTATGCCCAGCAGTGGGTTCCTGAAAGCTGTTATTGATGATGATGATATATAATAACGATACTATTTAAAAAAAATGAGAACCTCAGACAATACATGTTAAGGCGAAGATATAGGCAAATGGCCTTGAAGTGTGAAATAAATTGTTAACTCGTAAATATGGTAATAATTTACATATTGCTCTTCGTCATGCACTAGATAGCCCTTTAAATTATTTTATGAACTGCCGTTGAAACTATTATTGGTGATCCGTCTAGCTTTAAAACTTGCCGTGGCCACTTTTGGCGGAAGCAAGTTTTAAAGCTAGACGGACTAATGTAAATACTTTCAACGGTGGTTCATAAAATAATTTAAAGGGCTATCTAGTGCATGACGAAGAGCAATATGGAAATTATCTCCATATTTACAAGTTAATAATTTATTTTAAGTGAGGGCGCCACTTCAAGGTCATTTGCCTATACCTCCACCTTAATGTGAATATGGATAGAAGAATTGTGTATGGACTCGTACAATATTAAGTTCTTATCCTGGACGAAAGGTACCACCCCACCTACTCGTGGTGGACTAGTGATATGATTCACATATCTTTCAATAGAAGGATTAAGGCCGTACCTAAATTTTCCGAGGTCCAGTGCTGCCCCCATTTAAAATAAATCATTTCAAAGAAAACGGAGACATTATTTAAAATTTTGCTACTATCAAATCCTAGATAACCCTTCAAAGTATTTTATGAACTACTGTTTACAGTTTAAAGTGAGAACGTTAAGCTTTACGCAAACGGCCACTTTTGGCAAATGTGCGTAGTAAAGCTTAACGTTCTCATTATAAACTGTAAACAGTAGTTCATAAAATACTTTAAAGGGTTATCTAGGATTTGATAGTAGCAAAATTTTAAATAATGTCTCCGTTTTCTTTGAAATGATTTATTTTAAATGGGGGCAGCACTGGACCCCGGAAAATTTTGGTACGGCCTTAATGAGCAGTTTTTACAATCAGGTCAGCACGTAGATTAGACAGATAAGTATCTGTCTACGTGAAAGATATGTGAATCATATCACCAGTCCACCAGTCAGTTGTACTTACAACTGAAATATTTTTGGCTGATTGCTGCTTTTATTGGATTCACGGCATTACGAGTACAGCCATTGACATAAATATAGGTACATAGATCTCGCTGATTACAACTGAGGATGCAACTATGCGCTGAGATGAGAGGGAGAAGGAGCTGATTTCATTAAAATATTTCGAAATGGTGATGTACGGCTATGGGAACCTGTCACTAGTTTGTTTCACTCTACATACACGTCTATCATAACGCTGAAAGCGGGCTTTGAATATGGCCCTACAATCCGTCTACACCCTACAATCGTAATATGTAGCTGTTGCCCACGGCTTCGCCCGCGTGGCAAAGGTATTTGGATGTTTATCTATATATGTATTTGTTATAAAATATAGTACTTATCGTTGAGTTGGTATCTCGAACTTACTTTGGGCTAGCTCAATCTGTGTGACTTGTAGGTATATTTATTATTATTAATCCCACGGGAACCTCACACTTTTTCGGGATACAAAGTACCTATTCTGTATTAATCCAGGTATTAGATAAGCTATTTACATGCCAAATTTCATTTCAATTCTTTCAGCCGTTTTGGCGTGAAAGCAGTAACCTCGTCAAATCACCTAGGCTAGGTTAGGTAGCGTAGCGGACCCCGGGCTCTGAAGCATTCCGGGAATACGCTCGGATGATGATGGCTAAAAATCATTTTTAACAAAAACATGTCCTTCCTAGCTATAAATACTTATAAATAAACAAGGATTGTGTTTCCGTCAATCGAAATTAGTCTATCATTATATTATATTATTACCAAAGCTGACCTAACTCGGTCGCATAGCATCGCAGCCAACGTAACCAAAATTGCGAATTCGCAAACTAATTTTATAAAAAATGATTACAGCATACCAATTTCAGAAATGAACACTAATAAACAATATTTTTTGTCATTAAGGACCAGAAAGTTAAATACATAACATGTGCATGTGACTGTACCCGCTTCCTGTTTTGACAACTTTTCGTATGATATTTTCAGATTTCGCAAGAGTAGCAGACGTACGTAACTGCCTTACCTAAAAGTTGGGTTCCAAATTTTTAGTAACGTTTACGTTGTAAATATTTTTTAAATTCTTTTATAAAATCCTTTATTTTGATAACCCACTCCATAGGTTGCTTCAAAAATCCGCTATTTTGTTCGATGCCGAAGTTTGTGGAGGGGGGAGCTGCCCCCTCAACGCAGGACCCTCCAAGTAACTAAGCAAAGCCTGATGCCGAACGCCGAAGGCAGAGCACCCCCCCCCCCCTTCTTGCTCTTTGTTCTTACTGGGCTTTCGTAGAGATCTGAAATTTTGTATATAAAGGGGGGTAAAGCACCCCGTGGAACTTGAAACTGCAATTAGATTTTGAAGTCAAGATGGCTGCTCACACATTTTCTAGAGGTAATATTGTGGTTTTTACACATTTTTTCAACAGCTGCACGAAAATCCCAAAAAGCTTGTCTTTATAAACTTGTAGGTATTTCTATTTAAAATAAAATTACTAATAGAACATTAAACATATTATTAAACTAAGTCAAACTTACAAATAAAAGCAATATTTTCAAAATCAGTGAACAAAACTTACATACAGTTCTAAAATTAAGTAAATATAATTAAATGCCTATCTAAAATAATTGTAATCTAATAAAAAAATTATTGTAGATATTTATTTTATAATCTAAACACAAAATAAACAAACCAGGGTAAAGTTTTTCGTAAAATTTGGGTAAAATGTAAAACTTTGTAGCACAATACAGTACCTACATGCTGCCTTTGGAAAAAGGGTAGAAATAAATTAATCTGAGTTTACAAAGGACCACATGATCGTGTTCTAAGAGCGTTAGGGTCGAACCACACGCTGCGTAAGATGCTCGACGCAAGTTACGCATCTTGCGTGTGGTTCGACCCTAACGGCGGCGGAGTGTGGGTTGGTACAAATACTAACAAATCCAAGCGCTATCATGTGTGTTCGCTTGTTGTAATACAATATATAGCACAGTATATTAATATAAATTATAGCTACCTACATCTATGACGGGCTTTATTCATATAGCGAATAGGTTTCCATATTATTCGTATCGTGTTTACAAATTCGCTATACTTTTTAGGATTTTGAAGTCCAAGAACCCTTTTAGATTCGCTACGGCCGTCTGTCCATTCGCGGCTTAGCTATGAGACTGTTATTACTAGAAAGCTGTTATTATATGTTACTTGTTTCAAATGTATACCTATTACATGTAAAATTATAGAAAATTAAGTACCCTCGTTGTAAAGGGTAATTTATTGTAGCTTTTTCAGATGAATCGACTTGGAGCGCGTGCGAGAAGGGATTGTTTGTACGATCTGCGAAAACTTAGCCTGTTCGAGCTGATCTTGAAGCACATACATCTCTATACATTCCGGCAAATTGTTCCCCACAAGCTGTACGTTAAGAAGACCCGTTCCCGTAGTCTTCATCAGACCCCTCTGGTATTTCACAACATTAACCAACTTTTTTAAACTTATGTAGCTTAAGTTGTTGTACGAAAAATTCAAATAGCACAAAGACATGTTGCCAGTGCAGTGCAAGTAATTGTTTCGGACAACTGTCTGTTCGGAGCTGAAAGGCTCGGAGCACGTGCCCACAAATTCTTGAGTCATCATCTCTGCTTTAGCGCTCAAATCATTTTTAGGGAGATGTAATATTGTGGTAGCACTGGACTTTTGTCGAGGGGCTTTTCGTTTGCTGACCTTGGACTGAATATCGTCTAGACCTTTCTCAAGAATGACAGCAGTAATTTCCTCGTAAAACTTATTAAATACTTCCTGACGCATTTTCAAAAAATCGAGTATACGTTGCTTTTTCATTTTTATTTCCTGAAAGGTTAGTGGAAACTCAGAGAGACTTTTCAATATTTCTGCAGCACCATCTTCACCGATTTGGTTTCCCGCCAGATTGAGATATTTTAGAGAGCGGTTACTTCGTAGACATTCACCGATTGAATGAGCTCCTATGTCGGTTATGGTGTTGCCTGTAAGATCCAAAGTCTTTAACGTTTTGGAAGCGGGCAGCGGATGCACCAAACAGCTCATCAGCACTGCACAGTCCTCGTCAGAGAGATGACAGCGGGCTAGAGATAGACTGTGCAGTTTATTAGGTTGATCAAAGAACATGTGGTAGCATCTTTCAGCGACAACTAAAGGCGAGTCGTCGAGAATAAGATCAGTTATATGTGACTGCGGAAGGGCTTTGGCAATTTCGTATAGTATTGCGCCACGTATTTTACATAGTCGTACGGTTAATGTTGTCAACTGCACGCAGAACGGCAGGCTGAGAGCGATCACCTTAATTAGAAGCTGTGGAGGGTAAATAAGGCGCTTCAGCGTGATCCCCACTACTTGGTCGGTGGCATTCAGCATGCAGTTAATTACGATCTCGTTGTCTTCTGCGGAGTCGTCTGTGGCGACGACGGCACCGATTTCTGAATCTATATCTGAAGTCGACATAACTATTTGTGGGACTGGCACCGATTTTTTGTTTTTGCTTTTCTTATTTTTATCATCCATTACTTTGCTCACGTATTCTTCTGCAAGATAGAACAAATTTGAAAACTTTATTTTTGTAAATACAATATTAATCATTATGAGTGAAAAAAAAGTAGGTAAGTAATTATTTATAAATTTATAATAGTATAAAAAATATATTCTTAAATACCTATTTTTAAAAAACAAGCTTTCAAGGCGAATCAATTTAGCCCAAACTCGCTGGGGTTATGTTGTTATATCACAGATTCTGGCTTCATCATGAGATCAGGTCATTGGTACCATAATATTGCATTGTCACCCAACATACATAAGTAGGTATATGAGGTTTTAGCTCCATCGAATAATGAGAAATGGGTCTAATTTAGCTTGCAAGATTTCATTACGAACATACAAACAACGGATCAGGTGAAACTACATAAAAGATTGTAATAAATATAGGTGCCTCATTAACTTTACCGTTTGCTTCTTTGGCTATGGTGCTTTGGAGACCAGGGTTGTAGTAAGTACATCTTCTGGGGTACATATAAGAGCCAAGCTAAGCAAGCAAGTTGTAAGGTTATGGTATAGCTTTACTTGCAGTGTACCTGTCATTGGAGCGATAAGTATGGGTGACAAATACGAGCGCGATGAAAATGTGGGATTCACTCGCGATGCCATGTCAGGATGACAGTGCAATATAACGATACCATAAAATTTGTCTGATGTTGAAACCGGGAGATAGCCATAGGAACTCAGTAATGAAACGACAAAAATTTTGAGCTCATTTGATTTGTCTTGACTAGTAGGTTCTTTGCTCTCACAATAAAAGATTTTGCAGAAAAAAATATTCTATATACATATCTTAAGTAATATGTTTCAAACCATTAGATTGAACACCCTTCCAGATAACTGTCAGATTTTGGGCAATTACGACTAGGACATCAAGCTGCCCCGTCTGTATATTTTTGTAAACGCTTACCCCACCGGTGAAAGGATAAACATGATATGTACCTATATACAACCTTTTATTATTTTTATCATCTAATTTTCAAAATCGTCCCCATAACGCTCCATGAATCCCCATTTAGCATCATGGGCTCCCCTACTTCTACTGCGATCGATATGGATATAACTTTATTACCTATAGCAACCACACAACAACACTACAATAAACTATTTACCTAACCTTTGGGTCTCGGTGTCTGCAACTGCCTGCATTTGTAGCAGGTAGTCTGCTGGCTGGGATTGTGGGAGCCCTCATAAGGATTGTAGATCATTGGAGTGACAAACATAGGTGACAAACAAAATCACGACAGGTCACTCACACACGAACATCGAAAAGAGATCGAGTAACAAATTGTTGAAACGAATGATCATTGAGCGACTAATCGTTTCAGTTATAGGACTCAACATTGGACAATCAGTGGATGGAGCGACAGTTCCCAAGCGAAACAAAACAGGGTGAACGCGCGAATTCACGGAATCATAATTCGCGAAATCACGTACCTACTTACCTTGCGTTTGGGCTTTGAAACTGACCAAAGTCAGAGCGACCACGACGCGTAACGTATTCTTATGTCAAATAGTTTGCCCTTGAAAGTTAGCAAAAGTTTTCCTTTCATAATATCAGATGACATAAGTTTACTACTGTAAATTGTTTACCTTGCGTTTCTGTTTTGACTCTGACTGTGAACGATAACTGCATCTGCTTGCAGACGTACGGTACAAACTCAGGAAAGTCTGCTGGCGTGGGCGTGGGGTTGTCGGGCTCGTCGTACGTGCTTATCCTTCCTGCGCTCATCTTTTTGTTTAGATGCTTTGAACTTTTGGTAAGTACTCAAAAAAAAAGAGTATTTTTTAGTATTAAAAGAGAATACGACCACTGTGTTTTATTGGCTATTGGTGATAGAAAATTATGTACCGTACATATCTAGAAAAACAGGTTTGTATGTGATAGATGTCAGTGTTTTTTTCTTCAAAGACTATTTTATCTTTGCTAGAACTCATGCTAGAACTCTTTGCTAAAACTCTGTTGCCTCTGTGGTTATTGTTCTTTGGTTGGGTGAACTTAGAATGTCTGTGGAACTTAGACCATTTTAGATACTTCTATAGTAAGGACCTCCTTGTCTATTCAATCTAGCAGTACAGATTGTCTCTTGTCTTTTCAGATTGTCTTGAGTCTTGGATATATACGCATGCATCTAAAGTAGCCGCCCAATATATAAGGCCATTCCAAAACTTCAGGGTATTTAATAATTCTAAAACAATTTAGCGAAAACCTTCTCTACCAACCAATTTTTAATATTCGTCCATTTTGTCAGTAGGTAGATGTATAACGTTAGATGCAATTGACATGACTCAGTTAATAAAAATATCTGCCTACATTTTGGATGATTTGGATATAAAACCACGGTTCTTTCTTACATTTTTAGAAGGTAAATACGGAACCCTTACAGGATTACTCACGAAAATAGGCGAAAGTTGACATTTTTCGTACCAGATTTTATTATGAGGCCTAAGAACTTATCAAGACAAATGTAATGCCCAAACTTGATAGGGATGCGTCGTTTTATAGCCACCTATAGCCAACTTTCGGCTCTATCATCAGATCAGCTTCTTGTCTTAATCTTAATCATATTATCATATTATAAAGAAATAAAATAAATAAATTATACAGTAGCATAATAAATTTCATCTAAACAAGAAAGCGAGAATCTGCCCGACGTCAACCCTTTGGAAATGCATTTGTGCGAAAAGTTTTACAAACGGCCGCCGCCCGAGCAGTTGTAGCACAAGATATAGATATTGGGTCGGTTATCGTCGGTATACTTGTAAGATTATGTGGGTATTAAAATAATAAATCAGTGTTAATCCAACTCACGTGTTTCACTACACAAGATATTTGTACTTATTCTTTTAGTCGCCTCTTACGACATCCACAGGAAGAGATGGAGTCTTCTTATTCTAAGCCGGAAGCCACACGGCTAATATACATAGTTTATTTAATAGTATATATAAAAATAATAACTTGCCTATCTGCGAAAAACTAAAAACACGTGTATTGGCACGTGTCTAGAAATAACGTAATAAAGGTGATGATAACACGATAGGCAAGTCTAGTGGGAGTAGTTAACCAACGGATTGTAACGGCAGTCGAATAGTTTTAGAATTACCAATATCTAAATGATTTGTTATTGCAAAAAAACCATACATAAATACTACTTAAGGTGAATATAGAAGCAAATGGCCTTGAAAAGGCGCCCTCATTTGAAATAAACTGTTAACTCGTAAATATGGAGATAATTCCCATATTGCTAATCGTGAGGCACTAGATAGCCCTTTAAATTAATTTATGAACCACCGTTGAAAGTATTTACATTAGTCCGTCTAGCTTTAAAACTTGCCTCCGCCAAAAGTGGCCACGGCAAGATTAAAAGCTACACGGATCACCAATAATAGTTTCAACTAGGGTTCATTTCCGGGAATTCTCGTCTCGAGAATTCCCGGTTTTCATATTATTTGAATATTATTATTGGTCGTAAATCGTTGGGCTTTGTTCCCGGGAAATCAAGCACGAGAAAAGTCGAGAACTCGAGAAACCATGTACCTAAATAGAAATTAAATCGCCGTTTGTTGTGTTGCGTGGCGGCGCGGGCCAAAGCGCAGCGGCACCCTTTGACCTCGTTGCAAACGCTCTGCGGCGTCGTTTTTACACGTTCATTCGTGTCAAAGTCAAAGTCAAAAAAATTTCACAAATTACGTGATAAATTGAAATCAAACAGGTAAGTCTTTTCACTTTTATTGACACATCATGGCTTTATTATTCATATTATTTTTATCAGTAATATAATCTAAATATGATCTTAAACTAGGTACGAGTACTTATCTGTTCTTTTCTATTATTTTTTAGTCAATCGTTAATACATAAAATAACTAACGATACATTAATTATACTACTTAGTCTAATTATATTCCTATTTTTGTAAAACAACAAGACACAAGCTTAGTTTTTAATTATACTTATATGGTTTTCTTATGTACTCGTAAGTAATTTGAAATTAATTAATGTGTCATTTTAAATTTGTGAGACGAATATTGCCAGTTGTGTTGTGTGTGTATCACATATTACTCCGAGGGCTTATTATTAAATTGAATTGCGTTTGTTATAGATTTTACCAAAACGTCCCTATAACAGTAAAGATGGAAGCATCAAAATTAATTAGCTTATTCATAACATTAATGTTTTTGAATATAATCAATAAAAGTTTTATAATTAATTTGATACTTTTATTTGAGAGGAAAACCACTGAATTTGTTGACGTTATTGGAACCAAATAATATGAGAAAACGTACGTAAATGTAAATTTCTCGACAACCCGAGAAGCCTTGAGAATTCTCGAGACCCAAGAAAATGTAAAAGATCGAGAAATCATGAACCCTAGTTTCAAAGGAAGTTCATAAAATAATTTAAAGGGCTATCTAGTGCCTGACGATTAGCAATATGGAAATTATCTCCATATTTACGAGTTAACAATTTATTTCGCACTTCAAGGCCATTTGCTTCTATATTCACCTTAAATAGCCTATGACAGTTTTCAGAGATAATGTTCACGCACTGCTCTCTTAAACGCAAGTCGTGATTGACCTTTTCGGCTACTGACTGGTAAGGCGTTCCAAAGCCGTGCAGCTTGAACTACAAATGAATTATAATATGCTGACACCTAAATTCAAATTTGATTTTCCAGTAGTAGGTAGCAACTATTTAGCGCAAAGAAGGAGGTGAAGACACTTCACAAGGACACCTACATATCAGATAGCGCCAGTGCGATATGACTCATAGGAAAGTGAAGTATCAGTCAGTACGGTACGCCGATACAGTTATCAGGTCGAAATGAACAGTAAGCAATTACTCATTTCCTACCCACTCTTACATATTAGTCACAGTCTGCGACGCTACCGGTGTTATTTTAATTCAGTAGTACTTATCTGATAGTTTTTACAATATGAGCATAGAATTGCCGTGTGGTTCCCGTCAGAGTAGAATAGGACCACTCCAAGTCTTCCCGTGGATGTTGTAGAAGGCGACTTAGGGTTAGGAAACACATGTAAAATAAAGCTTAAAACCATCAGTAAGACTTCTCCAAACCGTCTGGCCAGCAGCGTGAAGAGTGTAGGCCAAATCCTCTTACTACTCTGGCTGATATATGGCTCTTGTAGTACAGAGAGGGTTGTGCGACTACATTGGAGACTAAAAAAGACCTGATGATGAGCATAGGAATAATGAGTACATGAAGATTGGCTGAATCAAGAGGGCCTCCGAAATAGGTTTGACGTCAGGCAGGCGACCGGTCGTAAAATTACAGCCAAATCATGAAGAAAATGCCGGAACAGTTAAACTGTTCCGGCATTTTCTTCACCTCTTGGCAAGGTCTTTGGCATCCTTGGGTAAACATTGACATGCATGTAATATTTGGAGAAGAAAAAGTTGGAAAGCGCACCCCGGGCTCCGAAGCAGCACAGCTTAGGATGCAACCGGGAACGCGCTTGAATGAAGAAGAGAAGATTGGCTGAATCATAAAAACCACAGAACAACAAAATAAAACTCAGTTTCTTCCTTTCTATCCATTAGGTACCTATTTGTTTCAGGAGCTCGGCGGCCCGGTGGGAGAACGCTTACAAGCACTTTCGCAAGTTAAGTAACCCAGGGCGTGGTCTGCACTTGGAATGCATTTGTGCAATTAGTTTAACAACCGGCCGCCGCCCGACGTCAACCCTCCTTGCACGAGATATTATGTTTGAGCCTAGTCTTCTAGTCGCCTGTTACGACATCCACAGGAAGAGATGGAGTGGTCCTTTTCTAGACCAGAACCCACTTGGCACTGATGCTGTACTTACTTATCTACTCGAATAACAAATTATAAGTTGGCTTGGTAAAGGGATCAAATAGAGCTTATTGCTAAATCCTCTGCTATTAAGGGCATGTCGCAGGCCCTAGTTTGTACGAACACCCAGTTGGCCTTGGTTTCGACTGGACAGCTTTTAGGAACAGTCAGACGCAGAAATTAAGTAAAACCCATGAATTTTTATGGAAGTATATCTTAGTACAATGAGACCTCTCCAACCCATCTGGCTAGCGTAGAGAGTGTAGGCAAATCCTCTGGCTACTCTAGCTAAGTATGGCTCTGGTAGTAGAAAGAGGGTCGTGCTTCTGCAGTGGAGACTAAAAAAGACCTGGATGATTATGATTAGAAGTTTCGATCAGAGATATTCAAGTAGGCAGAGTCAGGCATGGTACAGCTGATGGGGCACAAAGGACATGAGAGGAGATGCTGCATGGTCTGGTCTTCGTGACCACACTCGCACTGTGCGTCAGCTTGGTCAATATAGCGCCAGCGCGCCAGATTGTGCTTACATCGACCTACCTCAGTTCGGAGGCGATTCAAGCATCTCCATGTGGGCCATGGCAGTTTATATGACCTGGCGGTAGCTCCCTGAAGGTTGGATGGAGGGTGGATCTTATTGTTCGCGCTAGATTCAGTATACTTACAAACGCCGGATTTTTAAAAAACCTCGAAAATGTTCGCTCGTTTATAAAATAAATTATTCTGTTCATTTCATTATTATTTTCTGCAGTCGACTGTACCGTAAGCGCAAATCAAATAATTAAGTAGTTGCTCTTGCAATGTGTAAGATAGTTATTAACAATCGACACGGTCGGTCATAATGTCGTGTCAAGTTCATGTGGCCGAATGTCGTGTTGTGTAATAAATGTAATATATACCTATAATAAATGGACAGAAAAATAAAATATTAAATCTTGGGTAATTAGAGGCTAAAAACAAATAGCTACACAACAAGTGTCCAACATTGGATATTGTAGGTAATATTCATATTACTATTTTATATAAGTACTAGCTGACAGCCCGCGGCTTCGCTCGCGTAAATTTCGGTTTAACTGAATCCTTTTTTTAATAACTGAGCAAAATTAAATCGACCTTCCTCTATTTATAATTTCAATCCAATTGGTAACTTTTATGTAAAGGTTATTGTGGAAAAAAATACCTAGGTCTACGAGTATGTACATTTTTAAATTATTTTTTTACTACCGAAGAATCTCTTTATAAACCACATTCACGGTAGTACGAGTAGCATAATCATTGGGAGAAAGGATTATGAGATTATTAGCAGAACACTGGAATATGCCACAAGCCACAATGACTGCCATTGGGCTTTATTTATGGAACCTCCTGAACTCAAATGGATATTTTGAGGGTATCAATGGTATGCGAGGAATGAAAACAGGAATAAAATAAAATCACATTTAAAATATAATTTTATTTATTTATTTATTTTTAAACTTTATTGTTTAACAATGAAATTGTCTTACAATTGGCGGACTTAACGCTAAAAGCGTTCTCTCCCAGTCAACCATAGGGATAAACAGATAATTCGAAATTAAATAAAAATTAATAATTATAATCACGGGTATTATTTTTTTTAACGTATATCTTGTTGCCTAGGAGAAATATCATAGACTGAACTTGCTATAAAAGTATTCTTACTAAATTTAAAAATGTCATGAAAGTACTCAGAATGAAGTATTAGCTCAACATGACTTTATCATGTAGCCGTCAAAGCTAATGATAACACACAACAGTTAGCTCAGTCGGTTTATTTAAGCAATTTACTGGTCGTTGCCCGTGTGATCTCATACCTATCTATTCGTCATCGGTCCCCGGTTCGATTCCCGAGACAGTGACGAATCTGCAGAACAAAGATGTGAGACAGATAGACGCTTATATCAGAATATATACAACGTGTAAGGGACATATCCTCTGACTGCTCTGGCTAATATATGGCTCTGGTACAACAGAGAGGGTCGTGCTCCAGCAGTAAAGACTAAAAAAGACCAGGATAAATAAATATATAGGGACAAATCACACTGATTAAACTAGCCCCAAAGTAAGTTATAAACTTGTGTTATGGGATACTAACTCAACGATACTATATTTTAATGATAAATACATATATAGATTAACACCCAAGACCTAGAACAATTTGAAAAAGGCCATTTTCCAACTTGCCCTGGCTGGGGATCGAACCCAGAACCTCCGCGGATTAGCGGTCTAGCGTGTTAACCATTACGCCACGGAGGTCGTCAAAGGATGATGATGATAAAGGGACATATATTACGCGTCATAAATAAATCGAACCACGGGCAATGCTAGATCACTATAGTACTGCTATCACACTGCTATAGTATAATGAAATTATATATATATGTCGCAGTTGAATGGTATAATCCGCTAATTCACTAAACCTTTAGCTGTTTGGCATTACAGCTCGGTTTTGTAAAACAGTGAACCCTAATACGCGAAATGGAATGAACGACTTGTATTCATCCATGCGGCTAGAGAAGTTGATGAACAATTCTATCTGAAGAAATTATATACAATTGCCAGTGTATATAATATATACAGCAGTGGCAATGGCGAGCGAGCGAAGCGAGCGTGCTGCGGCAGCGGCTGGCGAGTGCTAGGAAGGTTCTATTCATTTTACTAGGTTAGGGTAAACCTATAGGTTAGGTTAGGTTAGAACTGCGACCATACCATGCTAGAAAAGTTCTATCCATTTCACTAGGTTAGAGCAAACCTATAGCAATAAAAATCGTGAAATCGTTTTCTGGGAAATGAAATTCGATGTCGAAAAAATCTGTTTTCTAATAGACACCCAGTTATATTTCATTATGGTAACATTGGTAACCCTACACCAAATCCTTATCATGCATGTGTCGCAGTTGGATTGTGTAACGGTTTCGTCAAACAGCGGATTACCGCTACTGTTTCACAAAACCGCTAGCCGTTTGGAAACGTGGTTAGCGGTTTCAATGAACGTAACACGTTGCGCAATCTTAGACAATCCAGCTGATCGATATTCGGCTGTTTAACAAAACCGAGCTGTAATGCCAAACAACTAGAGGTTTCGTGAATTAGCGGTTTATACCATCCAACTGCGACATATATATAGTGTTAATTAAATAACGTAAAACCTCTCAGATGGTACCTCAGCCCATGAAACTGAACAACTTTTGTTCAACAACTTTCACGAAACCCAAAAAAAGTATTCGGATTTTCATACAAATTGACTCGATCAGCTGATCAGTTTGTATGAAAATTCAATTTTTTTTTATTTCTTAAAAGTTCTTGAACAAAAGTTGTCCAGTTTCATGGGCTGAGGTACCATCTGAAAGGTTTTGCGTTATTTAATTAACACGATTTACAGTTCACATTGAATCACTCCCCTCCCCTCCCCCGCCCCCTCAATGTTATTTGATTGATGATTATTCTAAAGAACGTACATTATTAAAAGTTATGCTAAGTAAGTATACTTATTACGTTTTACTTAACTATTTAATTTCATCAGTATATAAATACGTAGACAAATACTTTCTATCTAACCTTCGATTAATATCAAATTTAGTCTAGAATCTAGACTAAACTCTATCTATAGTCTAGATATCTCTCGTCTAAGTCTCGTATCATAAAAGTCAACCGGGAGCGGTCAAACGTAACTCATCAAAAACAAAGGTGAATGCTACCATTGACGTCACGGCTTCTATTCAATAAAACACAACCTTCATCTGATATTTATATTGTTACGTAGGCGCTGGCTGAAAGTCGAACGGTTTACCCTTCGTGCGTCTGGCGCGTCCTTTACAGCGGGGGTGACCAGGTCATAACGAAAATCCGGGAAAGTTTAGACGGTTTTTTTGCGAGATGGCACATGTCGTATTGCGATTGGCGCGTAGTCATTGCACTCCATTATTGAATGATTGTTACGTCTAAATATGTTTTGGTAGATGCTTAAATAAATATACTTTAAAAAAAGTAAAGAATGATAATGATTAAAAAAAATTGTATATTTTTGAAATAATTAAGTACAACAATTTTAAAAAAATAAGGACCAATTATATTTTTGAAAAATGTGATAAATTGGTAGATTTATGACTATTTTTATGCTTATTTAATTTTAAATACTGTTTTTTTTATTTACTTAGTTTCTGTACAATTAAACATAGATGTTTTCCACTTGCATTGTGATTTTTTAAAATTTTATACACCGTTTATTAAAAACCAAAACATCACATAACTGTTTATTTATTAATTATCTGTGAATTTATTGCCTTACAACAATCAGCTCCCGCGCATTACTAACAAGAAACAGATATCCGATAAGAAACAGATAATCCTATATCCGTAAAAAACTTAGCTCATGGTTACCCCTAAGGGTTACCCAAAGCACAGCCCAAAGCCCCAAAACGTTTTGCGGTGCGGTTTAAACTACGATCTTTACGCAGATATTGTCTTTAGGGTTAATTTGGAAACCATCTGCTTGAAGTCAGCGCTTTGCCTTATTCACTGAAATTTATTAAAAGAGCAATTGCAAAAATTAACTGATAGTAAAATCATTAAATTAGGTTTGTAAATGAATCTAATTTAGAATTAATTTCTTTGTATCATTTTAATAGGCATGACGCGACGCATCGAAATATTATTCGTAGGCATGACGATTGACGACCGGAAAAATATTTTTGGCGCATCGGTTAGATTTTAAAAAAATATTGTACACGTATTATTTTCGCATGACGTCACGGCTAAGTACGATTTTTACATAGCGGGGCCGTCACAAGCCCCCACTCTGGAACTTAGATGCTCTATCTTATCTTTGTGAATTTTGACTTTTTTGATTAACTGAAAAATATGGGTCCATTACTTTTGGATAATCTAAAAGACGGACTAATTAGAAAAATACTTTTCTGACCCTGTCCGACACGCCTAATGGCAATTGTAGACGTCTACGTCTACTATATAGTCTACGTCATACCACAGGTCATACTCTAGTATGTAAGTGGTAAATTATACAGGTTGACTTTTCAACCACCAGCCAAATTTTGGAGCTAATACAGTTGAAAATAAAGATTCGTCTTCCCATACAAATCAGCGCTTAGCCAAACGGATTTTGTATGAGAGCGCAATTTTTTTTTATCGATGTTCAACAATCTTTTTTATAAAAAAGCAGTTCAGTCTCATAGACTAAACTGGCTACAACAAGTTAGTAGTAAATAAAAGTTCGGGAGGTAATTACGTCTTTATAATAAGTATTAGGTTCAAATAAAATTTCCAGGAACTACCTACTTCGAGTATAATTAATTTAATAGTAAAGATTGACCCACGTCATCGTCATCGTATCATTATCAAAAATAATATCGTAAATATTATAATCCTGTTTTATTTAGTTAGCCACCGCTGTCTCAAAATCTGGTTCTCGTATTTGTATTTCTAATTTTCCTCAAAGGTTCTTGTTTGAATTCTCACTAGGATTCCACTATAAGTGGGGTTACTCGTTATTTAGCACCTTTTTGTCAATAAAATGCCAAGTTTATTTACACAGCAATGCGCCATAGTCTATGGTTTTATTTCTCGGTTTACTCTCGGTACTAACTCCCAACGAATGGGGTAGACAATTAGAAATTGCACAGGGTCGTAGGGCCCAAAGGCCACTTTTAGCGTAATGGTGGACAAAACGATCGAAAAGGAATCAAAATAGTGATGGATTGCTAGTCGCATCGCCTTTTACGATCTGCGTGGGAAGAAAAAAGGATATATTTTATATATAGTTTGTATATGTGTAATGTTATAAGTATTTATGTAATTATGTTCGTATATATATCATGTGTGTAGTTATGTAAGTATAATCTTATTGTAAAATTTTGTACGTACCGGCTTCTACCTTAACCTATAGTTGAGTAAATATCCTCTCAATCTATCGCAGGTTGACTGGAAGAGATCCCTACTACCTGGGATAAAACCGCCTTTGTATATTTGCTCTTTCGTATTATTTTGTCTTTTATACTTTTTTGGTACAATAAAGTTATTACAAACAAAAATGGTTAGTTCTAAGATTTTTCTTTTCTCCCAGACTCATGGAAGAAGATCACATCAATGGTAGTAAATTATGTTATGTATTAACTAATAGAGTAGAGCGTACTATAAAGTAAATTATTCATATATTGAGTGAGTTCTTGGATATTGTAAATATAAATGATAAGTTATCGAGCTTCGAGTACCTTTCAAAACGAAGAATTGAGGCTAAGGTGAGCTGGATCCAAATTGGCAGGACCGAATTATTAATGCACAAATAAATCAGCCGGGAGTTCCAGCTGAAAACTCAAGGTACAGGACAATATTAATAGGCATTTTGACTGGAAAAGTATTTATGCCACTCATTTGTTATTTTATTTAAAAAATATTGTACACGTGATTTTCCTTTTCTCTTACTAACGAATAATGACAACGATACTGCGCATTCAAACGCATGATGACTTCACGGTGTACGGTTTTTACAGGGCGATGAGGTCACAAGCCGCCACTCCGGAACTTCGATGCTCATTGCAGCATCTTTGTGATTTTTTACTAATTCGCTAAGAAAAAATATTTTTAATTTATGTACATATCTAAGTCAGTCGATAAAGAAACCATACATACGTGTGTAAAATGTTCTCGTTTATATACTGATGGGGGCTATGTTCTGGTGCAAAACTAAATCCTTTCCTTGATTCTAAATCTTGATTTTTTTTACGTCAATTTAGTTGTACTTACGTATAAATAGAGACTAGGCGATCGTTATATATATATATATATATATATATATATATACATATATATATATATATATATATATATATATATATATATATTTATATATATATATATTTAGAAATGGGGTGGTAATTTATATATATATATATAAATTACCACCCCATTTCTAAATAGGATCCCAAATCTAGCAATGGATACCACTTGAACCCCTACCTTCCCGTTATCAAATATTAGGTAGGTAAATGTTACTTAGTAGTATTATTTTTTATTATTTACATCTTCTTTTGGAATCACGGGATCCGGTCCTTTGGGAGGCTTGCGTGGAGATACAGATTTAACAAGTAGAGGCCCTTTGGAGAAGTTAATATTATGTAGAGCTCCCTTCAAAACCTATTTTTGGATATACCAATGAAAGATATACCCTTGAACAGGTTTCGACAGGAGAAGAATCTATTGCAACGAAACAAAAAGATTTAATGGGCTATAGTGGAGTTAGGTGGGGACTTTGGCACCTGCCATAATCATGATTACTGACTATTTTAGTGGCAGATATTAGCTTGCCGCCCATCTAGATTATTTATTACTATGTAATAATTAAAAAATACTATCAGCACTGACTCCATTAGTTAACAACCTAACTAACCAACCAACTTATAATATAATATAAATACGCATTGCAACCAGTGATTACAGATATCTGTCAGTTTCCAAACGAGTCAGAATTAAACGACATCTTGCAAAAATTGCCAGCTTGCATCAGCAGGTGTTGCATTCTAAGTAAGGTCAGTGCAGCTACCGAGTGTATGCACCAAGGAAAACTGGCTTAACTATTAGAATGGAGTTACTGGGCTTGTTTGGAGAAAATTTGGGTAATTTTGCTTGGAACTTAAAATAATTTGAGTTTTACTAAATACAATTAATCTTAATTACCAACGCTCTGGATGGTACTTACCGGGCTCAAAGGATGTCTATTACCTTTACCATTCAGAGGAAACGCAGCAAGTGTAATCGGTACTTTTGATCCGGGTATAATTCGGGGTGGATTTTTGATTCATTTTTTTTTTGTTTTTTTTTTTTAAATTAGAAAAACTAAAATACAAAAACACTCCGGAGGTTCTGGGTTCGATCCCTAGCCAGGGTAAGTTGAAAAAGCGGCCAAGTGCGAGTCAGACTCGCCCAAGAAGAGTTCCGTAGCAGCAAGTAACATAGTTAATATAAAAGTTCTTGTAGTTCATTGTAGCTTTGATCGATAATGAAAAGTAAATTGCGGTTTACAATTTATGACGTATAATTTCGGAAATATAGTTTCGGAAAAAAGTGGCTATGACATACGGACGGACAGACAGACAGATGACGAATCCATAAGGGTTCCTTTTTTTGCCATTTGGCTACAGAACCCTAAAAATGCCCTGTTTTAAATTGTCCTGAGTCTTAAGTGTTTATCTATATAGGTATTTATGTATTATTAAATATAGTATCGTTAAGTTAGTATCCCATAATACAACTTACTTTGGGGCAAGCTCAATCAGTGTGATTTGTCCTTATCCATTTATTTATTTACTTTACCCAACACCTATTTACTGGCTATATTTATTATTAAGTAGAGAATTTTAATACCTACCATGACATGATTTGATATTTTTATGAAAAAGATCATTATTTTTAGAATAAATCATAATTTTTCGTTATTTCAGTTTTTTTTTAGTGTGAATTTCGAATAGTATTTTTAATTTCGTGAGTTAATTGATGTTATTTGGTTAGTCACCCAAGGATGCCAAAGACCTTGCAATAAGGAGAAGAAAAACCGGAACAGTTCAAATGATTTGGCTATAGTTTTACGACCGGCCGCCTGTCTGACGCCAACCCTTTTTGGGAATGTATTTTTGTAGCACTAGCACGAGATGTTTGTGCTTAGTCCTTTAGTGTCTGACGACATCCACAGGAAGAGATGGAGTGGTCCTGTTCTAACCCGGAACCACACGGGGACACATAAAACATTTTGATCATCATTCCTTAGCGGTACCTCACACTTTAGAGCGCGGGGTCCGGTCCGTTCCCTATCCCAGGATTCCCAGGTGATTTGACGAGATTACTCAACGCGCTCAAGCTTCAAATTCCCTTTTATCGATCTAGCTTCATGTCCAACTCCTTCACTTCTCAAGCCATACGGCTTTGGAATGCATTGCCCGAGGACATCCGACAAATATCTAGTAGACATTTATACAAGAAAAAAGTGCATGATTTACTTTTTGAACCTTTCAACAATTAGGAGAATTCATCGTTTCTTTCTGATCTTCAAATATATATATATGTATGTATATGTATGTATGTATATGTATGTATGTATATGTATGTATGTATGTATATGTATGTATATAATATGTTGTATGTATAAATATCGTATTTATTTTATACGATATATATGTATGATCATTTAAAAGTACTTATTATTTCTGGATTGATTTTATCTATTTTAGACGCCAACTATTCTATCTGTTTCTCTTCTCCTAAAGGTTGACAGGGAGAGAATGCTTTAGCATTAAGTCTACCTATTGTAGCTTTTAGCTCAAAGTTTAAAATTACTGGTCTTTAAACAGAGCGACTGCCGTCTGACCTCCGCAACCCAAAGGGTAGACCAAAACCAATAGGTTTAAACAAACGCTAGATGGCGTTAGGGACCCACAGCTTTACGTGCCTTCCGAAGCACGTAATCATGTTTCTTTTTGGATAATCAGGTGATTCAAGCGTGCAATATCCTAACCAGACTGAAAACGACTTTTCACAAAGTATGCTTTCCAGTAGAATTTGTACTCACGACCTTCGGATTACAAGACAAACGCCCACGGAGGCAGTTCGTAAAACATTTTATGACCACAAATTAAACTGGCCATTAACGCGTACTTACTACGCCATAAGAATTGCGCATTGCAAAATAGAATAAGTAGATCTATTTCCTATTGCACAACATTATTATGATAGGTACTATGTATGAATAAACACGTATTTGCGGCGTTTGTCATAGAGTTTATTTGGCGAAGTTTTCCTATATGAGTAAGGTATATTCAAAGAATCTATTTTCGCGTTATTATCCTGTAGTAGTACATACACCTACTTTACGAGTACTCAGCTATTCTATACTCTTACTGTCTTCTATGCCTATTCATCTTCTCTTATTGCGACATAATTTGTACAAACATTGTATTTTATATTTGAGAATAAACAAATTTAGCTAAAATTACAAGAAAACCAACTAAAACTTGTTTCTTTGTTTGTCTATGAAGCATTATTGTGCACAAGAGAGAAAGAGATACAACAACAGAAAAGTAAGCATACAACGGCGGATTTATCACGTATGCGTTTGGGGCAGAGTGGTGCAATATTAAAAACTAAGATTACAGAAAGCTTCTGTACAAAAAATCTGTCAATATACCTATAAAATATAAACCTACACAAACACGTAAAAATAAACTAGCTTCATATAAACTAGAAACATGAAAAATAAATTAGATACCTAGCTCAGAGAAACTCAGGAATCTTGAGAGGAATTCAAAATTTTGTTTTTGAAGGAACCCAAGGATGTTGCCATTTTATAGTATCCAAAGGAAGCGAATTCCATAGGTGTGCTGCCATCACAGAGGAGGATTTTGGATAAGACGAAGAAGACTGTCAGCCGAGCAGCGACGGCTGTCAATTTTCCGAAAGGAAAGCTTTTCACTAAAGTAAACAGGATTGAAGAGAACATTGAAAAGAAGAGACCTAATGTGGTAGTTACGATAGCTTCTGATAGGTAATTTTTCCACGATAATCTGCCTTTAGGCAGCTTGAGAAATCTGACATCAGTATTGGCTTCTTGATGATAAAGCCACCTTTTGTGCATTTCCTAGTTTCCTAAATTGGACTAACCCCAACGTGTGGGGTATCGTTGAAAAGATCTTTTAAAATGCAACAAAAGCTGCTTTGAAACTATGTAGATCAAACCCCCCAGTCTTGAGATAATCTAATACAAAGTTAAAATTTGAGGTGTCCCCCCCACCGTAACTTTTGAAATATTACTAAAATAGTATGTACTTTCAATTAAAACTATAGCGGTCACGGTATCATAGATAGTTATGTTTTAATACGTCATAAATCGTAAACCGCAATTTACCTTTAGAACTTTTATATTATGTTACTTGCTGCTACGGAACCCTTCATGGGCGAGTCCGACTCGCACTTGGCCGCTTTTTTAATAATATAATTATGTCCTGTATTTTTCTTTTTTGCTTTTATTGTATTGTATTGCACACACGAAAAACAAACAAGGTAAGCAGTAAATCCGAAGATTCAGCAAGGCGTTTTGTATCTCCATTTTTACCCGACTACGGCAGAGCCAAAAGGAGGGTTATTTATTATGGCGTAAGTACGGTTAACTGAAGCGTAGTAACAATATCGTACGAGTTGACATTTATTATGCAAACTACCTATACCACAGAAGAAATATTAATACTAACGTACCTATACGGAGTTTACACACATATTGTACAACATTCGCTAATTGCCTCGTTTAATAGTTTCTACAATTCAATTCGATTTATGTAACTAAGTACTTAAGTATGTAATCTTTGAGAATTCTTTAAATAGTTTTATAAATTAAAAAGGGTGAAAATAATAAAAACAATAGATAATGAATTTGAAATAACTATTACTTGAAAAGATGTTAGCTTAGCCGTGTGGTTCCCGGCAGAGTAGAATAGGACCACTCTAAGTAAAATGCGACTTAGAAAATACAAGCTAAACAAAGCATAGAAACATCAGTGAGACCTCCCCAACCCGTCTGGCCAGCGTATACGAGTACTGTGCCTGCGTGGAGAGTGTAGGGTAAATCTGACTGCTCTGGCTTATATATGGCTCTGGTCTGCTCTGGTAGTACAGAGAGCGTCGTGCTCCTGCAGTGAAGACTGAAAAGACTCGATGATGAAAATGATGATATTGCTTGAAAAATGTGACACCAGTATTGGCCTCTTATACACACGAAAAAATAGTTCAGGTTAACTTAAAATCTTTAAGTTAATCTTAACGCACCGTATGTGTTTTACTCTTTGGAAAAACACACACGTTGCATTTTTCAGCTGTGGAAGTGTTAACTATTTAAAAGGTTTTTTTGGCGGGAAGTCAAGGTGTTTGGTTGGGGTTTTCTTTAAATTATTTTGCAAATTGATTTTAGTGGACCTTATAATATGAAATTGGTGTTGTTTGGTGTTATAAATGCTCAAGCTCATGAACAATTATGAAATAGTTAAAGTGGACAGTCATAGTACGGCTGTAGTGATATTTGTCTCGCGGACTGTGTGGGCGTCTTCGGGCGTCGTCCGCCACTCAATCGGCTATGAAAACCAGTGGACTCGTATAGATTTCTCGCCAGAAGCTCCCTTAAAGCAATCAAAGGCCTACACCAACCTTCGATTGTAACTTGTTAGGAAAAAAGAATTTCTCACGTTTTATTAACTTGTTCCTGGCTAAATAATAAAACGCAGTAGCGTCAAGCCATAAATTAAAAAAAAAAAAAACTATTTAAATTATACACATTGACTTTACATTTCGGAGATGTGTGAACGAGGTCAGAAATAGATATTGTAGATGCACAACCGATGTAAACCTCGCAAGACCCGCGGACCTTAACAGTCGCCCGCTGGCATTGCCACTCGTTATGAATTTCACTGTTATGAAACATTGCGTAGGTATCTGAAACACGTTGCCTAACGTACCTACGGACTAATCGAAACAAGCGTTTCTAGGACGTTTCTCAAACTAGGCTTCTAATTGGAAATGAGCCGGCAAATTGGTAGTTTTACTCATTAACCGTAACAAATTAAAAATATGGAATGAAAAATTTCGCTACGAATGAGATGTCATAGTTATGTCCCTTCTTTATTCCTAACAAGTTACAATCAAAGGTTGTGTCCTTTGATTGGTTCAAAGGAGCTTCTAGTGATAAATCTCACGAGTCCACTGGTTTTCATAGCCGATTGAGTCCCGGAACGGCGCCTTCAGACGCCCACCACAGGCTACTTAAGAAATATCACTAATTCACTACACTTTAACTACTTTACATATTGGTCATGAGCATGAGCATTTATAACACAAGACTACTCGTATACTACAATTTCACATTATAAAGTCCACTAAATTCAATTTGCAAAATAAATATACGTTTCAATAGCAATATTTTATTTCATATTTACTTTTTAAAGCAAGAATAAATTTAAGGTTGCTTACTTTATTACTGAGCTGCAGTTGCAATTGCAATGTGATTACCTTAACTCCGTTGCACCATAAACCGCAAGACGAGCAATCCTTGTCTTTCACAAGCGAAGCCGGGATATGAGTAATGTATGTAAATAACACACCGAAGGTTGGATTCTGGTCATGACATGACTAAAAGGTTAATGACGAGTCTTCTTTGTAAAATTGTTATTTTTATTACAATGAAACTGAAAAATTAAAGGGCGAGCTGTTTGCAGGTATTTATTTTAAACTATTGTTACGAAACTGGGGTTCGGTATTTGGAGAAAAACGCCAAACTTCGTATGAGGGATTTATTCACTACGGAACCCTAAGTTGACACGTGAAGATGGTCCAAACGTCCAAGGTCCAAGTCGCGTAGCAGCTGAGGTCCAGGTATCTCGCCAAGGTAGTCGCAGGTACTTCCACTTGTCGCACTAAGGTAGGTTTCCTTCGCTTCGAAGTAATCGCTTTGATAGCTCGTATTGAACTGCCGTGGCGCACCCAACGTTCCCTATTTATATGCGCCATCGAATAGGTCCACATTAATCTCGAATATTCTATATAGTCGACGAATGTGTTTCGAAGCATCCAGGCGCCGGGTTTGTGTGTGAGTATAACATGGTTAAGCAACTCTAGACTTTATGACACAAGACATATGGGCCAATTTGGCTTGCACCATTCTATCGTAGTATTCGTTCCCGAATATTGTTCGGGAAGATTCTATCTCGTTCGCGACACTGCCCCCTTCTTAGAGGCGCTCGTCCCGAGCGTCACTATTGCTGCCATGGTAACGTGCCAGACGGTCTATGTGCACCACTTTAAGTGCTCCTCTTGGTTGACGTTGGATCCGATAGGTCACGTCGTTCATTCGCGTGATGATCATATATGGACCTTCCCATCTTGTTTGTAATTTCGGTGACTTTCCTTTCCGGCGAATCGGGTTATGAAGCCAAACTAATGCTCCTTCTTCAAAGCCACTTGTGTTCGTTCTTCGGTCATATCTAGTTTTCATGTTTTCGCTTGCCTGCAACCCGTTTTCGCGAACCAATTCGTACACGTCACTCATTCGCTTTCGAAGATCAGATACGTAGTCTGGCACAGGATGTGGATCTTCTGGTGGCCTTCCTGTCAGTAGATCTACAGGTAATCTAAGTTCTCTACCGAAATTCACCTGAGCTGGGGTTAGCTTCGTGCTTTCGTGTTCCGATGTCCTATAAGCCAGGAGGAAAAGCGGTATGTACTTGTCCCAGTCTTTCTGATGTTTGTCAACCAGTTTCGCTAAATGTCTCTCCAGCGTCTGGTTAAATCTCTCCACCATGCCATCAGACTGAGGGTGATATGGGGTGGTCCTAGTTTTATGCAATCCCAAGAGTTTGCAAACTTCCTGAAAAATTTGGGATTCGAAGTTCCTTCCCTGATCTGAGTGTATTTCTAGTGGCACACCGAAGCGACAGATTACTTCTTCAACCAACTTGGAGGCTACTGTTGTAGCTTCTTGGTTAGGTATAGCAAATACTTCTGGCCACTTGCTGAAATAGTCCATGACGACCATGAAGTATTTATTTCCTGATTCAGTTACAGGGAACGGTCCGGCAACGTCAACTGCAATTCTCTCCCAGGGCGCACCAACATTGTAAAGTTGTAGACCACCGCGAGTTCTTGTTGATGGGCCTTTCACGGCTGCGCAAGTTGTACATTTGCGGCACCAATCTTGCACATCTTCCCGACAATTCAACCAGTAAAACCGTTCTCGAATTTTTGTTAACGTTCTCTTGAAGCCAAGATGTCCACCTGTTACACCATCATGTATTTCACGGAGAACGTCTTTCACCTTATCCCTGGGAACAACAACCTGTAGGTGAAACTCTTTGCCGTTCGGTTTTTCCCATTTACGGTAAAGTATTCCATTCTGCAGGATGAAACTGTCCCATTGAGCCCAATAAGCTTTAGTGATGGGACTCGTAGGCGCAACCTCTGCCCATCTCGGCTTATCCGCACCACGTTCTTTCCATGCGATAATGAGCCTTATATCTTCATCATCCTCTTGAGCTTCTCTGAAGTTCTCATCGTCCCATTGTCCTGTAGGGATCGTCCTTGTGATCTTAACCGTAAGCTCCTTTCTCTCTTGTTTAGCACAATGCTTACAACCTTTCGGGCACGGTCTTCTTGAGAGTGCATCAGCATTTCCATGGGCCTTACCACTACGGTGTTCAGTGACAAAGTCGAATTCTTGAAGTTGTTCAATCCAACGTGCAACTTGGCCTTCTGGATTTTTAAATTGTAACAGCCACTTCAAAGCAGCATGGTCTGTGCGAAGTGTAAACTGTCTACCAATAAGATATTTGTTGAAATGTTGCAGCGTCTTCACAACAGCCAAGAGTTCTCTTCTTGTTACACAATAATTTCTTTCAGGCCTTGACAAAGATTTACTAAAGTATGCAATTACTATTTCGTTGTCACCTTGCTTTTGAGATAGTACCCCTCCGATCGCTGTGTTGCTAGCATCTGTGTCAACGATGAACTGGCCACTAGTCTGCGGGTATCCCAAGATTGGAGTCTTGCAAAGGCATTCTTTGAGTTTAAAAAATGCATTCTCACAGGTAACGTCCCATTTGAAAGGCTGTTTGTCTTCTGTAAGACGATGCAAAGGTTTAGCGATTTCAGAAAATCCCTTTACAAATCGCCTGTAATATGAGCAAAGTCCCATAAATGCTCGCACCTCTGTCTTGTCTTTGGGGGTAGGCCAGTTTTTCACTGCTTCAACTTTATCAGGATCAGTTTGGATGCCCTTACTGGTGATAACATGCCCAAGGTAATTCACTTTGTTTCTGAATAGAGTGCATTTCTTTGGATTCAGTTTTAAGTTGGCACCCCGTATTTTCATAAAGACTTGCTCCAGATTCCGCAGATGATCTTCAAAATCTCGACCCATGATGATTACGTCGTCCAGATAAACTAGACAAGCGTCTCCTACTAATCCTGCTAGTACACACTCCATAAGTCGTTCAAAAGTAGCGGGTGCGTTGCATAATCCAAAAGGCATAACATTGAACTGCCATAACCCTTTTCCTGTCGAAAACGCTGTCTTTTCTTTGTCTTTTGAATGAATTTCCACCTGCCAGTAACCAGATTTCAAGTCTAGGGTGGAAAACCATTGCATTCCACTAAGGGTATCCAAGGTGTCATCAATTCTTGGTAATGGGTAGCTATCCTTCTTTGTGACGTCGTTCAGTCGTCTATAGTCGACACAAAACCGTGTGCTGCCATCTTTCTTCTTAACTAAAACAACCGGGGAGCACCATGGACTTGCAGATGGTTCAATGATCTTATTTCTTTTCATGTCCTCCAGCAGATCTTGCACTTCATTTTCCTTAGCATATGGAATTCTTCTTGCTCGCTGACGTATAGGTCTTTCGCTTCCAGTATCGATTCTGTGCTGAACTAGCGAAGTTCTTCCTAGATCACCTTCTTTGGAAGAGAAAATATCAGCAAAATTCAGCAGCAACTTCTTTGCTTTCAAGCTCTGCGAGTAAGTAAGGTTGCTGTTACAATCTTTTAGAAGTTCGGCAATAATAGAACCACTTGTGTTTTTAGATGCGTCTGAGCTTGGTGTTGATTGACACTTTTTCATCCAGACAACTTCCTCACATTTTCCAACAACATCTCCTTCATTCAGAATGATTTCGTGGTCCTCTATGTTAACTATCCTAACGACTGCTGTATCCTTTCCACTGACTAATGTCCTTGCTGTCAGGAATCTGCGATTCATTGTCTTGTTCGTTATATCTTCGATAAGAACGCATCTAGTTGGCTTGCGTGTTTTAGTTGATGGCAGTTTTACCATTATTTGCGCTTGTGTTCGACCAGGTATGACGATTTTATTTAGACAAGTTACTTTTCCGGTAGTGGCTCCAAGGATGAACATTTCTTCGTTACCACACTTAAAAACTCCATTAGTGACATCGATTTTACAATTATATTTCTTCATGAAATCTAAGCCCAATATGCATTCATCCATAATCTCAGCCACAATAACATCATGGGTGTATGGTGACTCTCCCACATATATCGTCACCTTCATTTCTCCTAGGACAGGTATTGGCTGGCCAGAGGCAGAGAGAAGCCGACAGTTGAGGTTCTTTCGTTTCATCGCAGCCTTTACCAGGTGCGGGCTGATTATTGTTCTGGAGGCTCCTGTGTCTATGGTCAATTTGCAGTCTGTCCTATTCACTTTGCCGCATATCGCCAAACTGCTCCTATTGCTCACTTGTGAGATGACAATTGCTGGGGCTTCCTCTGCGCCAGCCAGTACCCGCCCCTTAGTCCTGGCTGTTACTCGTTTCCCTGATTTTTCGCAGGAAAGGAGGACTCCTGCCCTTTTTGTTATTTCATCAAGCTCTTCTCGTAACTTGGTTAATTCATGCTTTTCTGGACAGGAGAGTCGCAAATGTCCTTTTTCACCACATCTGTAGCAAATAGGTGCTGAGCTACTGGTCTTCTTTGGCAGGTTCTTGATTGCCTTTACCTCTTCTGTGACTTCTCGCAACTTATGTACGCGCATGTCCTGTCTTAAAGCTTCGTACTCTAGAGCATGTGCCAAGGCATCTTTAAGTGAGGCATGATGATGGATTCCCACTGCAGCCCTTACCTCCGCATCTCTTATTCCAGCAATAAAAGCTTGAAGAATATTGGTGTCTACCATTTTAGAGTCAGCAGAAGAGAAGGCTTTGCGCACTAGTTTTTCTATTTCCAGTGCCCACTGTTGAAGTCCTTCTCCTGGGCGCTGCACTCTGTCACGTAGCTGGGCTCGAAAGGCGTGTTCGAGATGACGTTCTCCATACCTGGCTTCCAGTGCCTCCATTAATTGTTTAAAGGTGCTGCCAGAGCTAGGCAGTGCCTCCAGGACCGATAGGGCTGAGCCTTTCAAAGCAATTGTAAGGGCTGTATGGCTCTGTTCATCGGTCCAGCCGCTTGCACTAGCGACGGTCTGGAATTGCTGTTTGTATGCGGCCCAGGATGTTGTACCGTCATAAGATGGCACTTTCACTTTTAGTCCCTTATTTTCACCTCCGGATGCGCTTGGAACTCCCACTGTTTCGAGACGCAATACTTTCTTCTGTAGTCCAGAGAAATTAGTCTCCAAATCCGATACTTTGGTTTCCACAACGTCTACATCCTGACGGATCCGCTCCACTGATTTGTTTAGCTTGCTGACTGCCCCAAAAACTATTTGCTGGTCCTCACTCAAGCGTGCAAATCGTAAATTTTGTGCCTCTTCTATACGTTGAAATCGTGCATCTTGTTTTTCTTCTATGCGTTGAAGTCGAGTATTTTGTGCCTCTTCTATACTTTGAAGTCGTTTTGTACTTGCATTTTGTGCCTCGTCTATACTTTGAAGTCGTTTTGTAGTTGCATTTTGATTTTCACTTATGCCTTGTAACATCTGCATTAAGGTGTTTAAATCCACTGATGCCTCTAATGTACGTGGTACTGTTTGGTGGGCGTGGCCAGTAGGCGTGGTCTGGCCAAAGTGGGCGGGGCCAGTGGGGCCAGTCTGGTGGGCGTGGCTTGAGGTCCGATGGGCGTGGCTTGACGTCCAGTGGGCGTGGCTTGAGGCCCGGTAGGCGTGGCTTGAGGTCCAGTGGGCGGGGCCTGATGATCGGTGGGCGTGGCTTGACATCCGGTGGGCGTGGCTTGTGGCCCGGTGGGCGGGGCCTGATGATCGGTGGGCGTGGCCTCAGGGTCAGTGGGCGTGGCTTGAGGTTCAGTAGGCGTGGCCTGAGCCACGCCCCCTTGAGCCTCCATGGCACGCTGGGCCCTGGTCCTGACACCTTCCCTGGTGGTATCCTCTTCTTCCCTCGGGAAAACTGGCATCTCCAAATCCACTTCCGACACCAAATGTTACGAAACTGGGGTTCGGTATTTGGAGAAAAACGCCAAACTTCGTATGAGGGATTTATTCACTACGGAACCCTAAGTTGACACGTGAAGATGGTCCAAACGTCCAAGGTCCAAGTCGCGTAGCAGCTGAGGTCCAGGTATCTCGCCAAGGTAGTCGCAGGTACTTCCACTTGTCGCACTAAGGTAGGTTTCCTTCGCTTCGAAGTAATCGCTTTGATAGCTCGTATTGAACTGCCGTGGCGCACCCAACGTTCCCTATTTATATGCGCCATCGAATAGGTCCACATTAATCTCGAATATTCTATATAGTCGACGAATGTGTTTCGAAGCATCCAGGCGCCGGGTTTGTGTGTGAGTGTAACATGGTTAAGCAACTCTAGACTTTATGACACAAGACATATGGGCCAATTTGGCTTGCACCATTCTATCGTAGTATTCGTTCCCGAATATTGTTCGGGAAGATTCTATCTCGTTCGCGACACTATTTTTAAGCAACATAAAAAGGAGCAGCTTCTACAAAATGCAGAGGCTAGTTTCATGATGATGGTCAGGTTGTTTTTAGTCTCCACTGCAGGAGCACGATCCTCTTTGTACTACCAGAGGCATATAATAGTCAGAGCAGTTAGAGGATTTGGCCTACACCCTCCACGCTGGCCAGACGGGTTGGAGAGATCTCATTGATGTTTATAAGCTTTGTTTAGCTTGTGTTTCGTCGCCTTCTACGACATCCACAAGAAGACTTGGAGTGGTCCTATTCTACTCTGACGGAAACCACACGGCTAAGAGAGGCTTGTTATTTTCAAGTAATTAGGCCGTGTTCACACGAGCGCGATTTTTTTCGGCGCGATACAGCGCGCGCCTTGCGTAAGCATCGCTCCCTCTTTAGAAACATTGGAATTAAATGCTTATCTATTGTAATATAAAGTTTAAAATATCTCGATATAAAATACGCGCGATCGCTCAGCGGTCGCGTAGTAACAGCGTCGCGCATGCGTCGCGATCGCACAGCGCACGAGCAGAGCCCGCGTCGTCGCCTCCACACACCCCGAGATATTTTAAACTTTATATTACAATAGATAAGCATTTAATTCCAATGTTTCTTCTCTGCGCGTTCGCGACGCGAACTCTTATCGAAAGCTGGCTCTACGCGATCGGCGCTCGTGCGCGCGTGTCTTCTGAACGCGCCCTTATGATTATTCTAGAGTCTCTGTGGTATATCACAGGCTCTACCTACTTAAGTTGGTGGTAAAACATAAAGTGTTCCATTGATTTATTTTTATTACACAAGTTCGTGAAAAGAAACGCAAGGGTTGTTTGCAGGTCATTTTGTATAAGTATAGTCATATGATTCATTCGTTATACTTAGAATAGAACCAACTAATTTAGAAACAAGTTGAAATATGAAAAACCACAGAGTCACCTTTTCGGGCCTTTTTTACGGTGGGTAGAGTCTTTAGTAGAGTAATGTGTCTACCTACCTACGTAAGTTACTTGCTGTGTAGTGACGTAGGTGTTGTAGGTAAATTATTCGATTATTACTTTTTATTACAAAAGATTGTGAAAATAAACGCGGGCATTTTCAAGTAATTGTAATGACTATTTTGTAGTTAGTCCTATGATTCATTCATTATACTTAGAATGATGTACCAAGTACTTTTATTTAGATAAGTTGAAACATGAAAAAACTGCAGAATCAGTTTGTGGTAGGTAGAGTCTATTAGTAGAGCAATGGCTCTGAGTGAATGAGTTTTACATAAATTATTTCAACTATTTATTTTCATTACACAAGTTAGTGAAAATAATTGCAGGGGCTGTTTGCAGGTAATTATTATGATTAAGTGAATACTAATACATTTTACTATAGTGTGGTAAATCACAAACTCAACCATTTTTCCCTCATTTAGTAAAAATGCATTCATTCATTCATTCATTGGTTTCATACGTTACGACATAGCCGCCATAGCTAAAAATCAATCTCAACTGGAACAAATGCTCACCTACATGAACTCGATTTTTCAAGAAATAGGACTAAATATAAATATTAAGAAAACTAAAGTACTTCAGATAACCAGGAATACCCCAACAACAACAACCCAAATTAAGATAAACAATATCAAAATAGACAATGTCGACAAATTTAAATATTTAGGTAGCATTATAACCAAAGAATCCAAATGTAAAACTGACATAATAGCCAGAATATCTATGGCAAAAAGAGCCTATAACAATAAAAAACATATTTTTCATTCAAAAATCAGTCGCGCATTGAAAAAACGGATTATAAAGACGTACATCTGGAGTATAGCATTATATGGTAGTGAAACATGGACGTTGGCTAAAAAGAATCGAGAACGTTTAGAAGCATTCGAAATGTGGTGCTGGAGACGTATGGAAGGTATAAGTTGGATAGGGAAAAAGACAAATGAAGAAGTACTTAATTTAGTTAATGAGAAAAGGAACTTATTGAATACAATCGATATTAGAAAAAGAAAGATGTTTGGTCATCTTAAATCCACGATCAATTTATTAAAAACATAATAAAAGGAAAAATAGATAGATAGCAAAAATTATTGGATATAGTGGGAAAATAAAATTGGCACTGATTTAAGGAGGCAGTTGTAAATAGCAGTTTTGGTAAGTTAAAATTTTTAAATGGCATGTTTAATAACTAGTTCAGCAGTTAAAACTAAGCAGTAAAGTAAAAAAAATGAGTAATAAAAATAATGAACTGGATCAGTGAATATATAATTGAGCAGGAAAATAATTAAATGGGCGGTAAAAAAAATTGAACGAGCGGTTCTATAGGTTTTCCCTAACCTATTAAATTGGATAAAACCGAACTAGCATGCGTTGATCGCAGTTCTAACCTAACCTAACCTATAGGTTTTCCCTAACCTAGTAAAATTAATAGAACTAGTAATATGATAAAATAACCGACTAATTGGTTTTTTATTACTGTTCATGTTTTACTGTCGCAATAATTAATCAACCGCCATTAAATTAAATAACTGCTTAATATGTTTTCCAACTGATCATAATAACATCTCGAATATTTAAATAACAGCTCAAAAAATTTGTTCCCAATAAAAATGTTCTATTGATTTATTTTTACTACACATTATACTTTTTAATAGAAACAAGTTAAAACAGGAAAATGCCACAGATTCACGTTTTTAACTAGTTTGTGGTGGGTAGATCCTGTATGTAGTAAAGGAAAAATATACCTAATTAAATATTGTTAAGGTTTATATTGTGTTGCATTGACCATCCACCTCCCTCCACCACGTCTCCGCCACGTCTCTTCTGTATGTTTTTCGCCTAAAGCTGGTAGCTCTCCATTGCAAAGGGTGTTATTTTATGTAAGTAGGTACATACTTACCTACCTTCTTCTAATCGAGTCGAAATGGTTTCACTGTAGCTTCAATTTCAAATCATTTTTGACCAGTATGTGAATATAATAACTAAATAAATACTAATATAAATACCTACCTAGGAGATGAATACGCTATTAACACCTTTCAATACTTATTTGGTAGTGGAACTATATAACTTCTAACAAAATATACTGAAACTATTTTAAGGGTGAATTTAGTCCATGATACTGAACAACTTTCCCCAAGAAACATATATCGAAAAACGAAAAATATTTTTTTGCTTTCCATACAAACTCGGATCAGCTGATCGGTCAACTTCTATGAGAGGCCAAAAAATATTTTTCATATTTCGATATAGGTATGTTCCTTGGAGAAAGTCGTTCAGTCAGTTTCAGTATCATGGACTGAATTTACCCTCAAAATAGTTTCAGTATATTTTGCTAGACTCGGTATATTTTTTGAAAAATATTTGATTACTTACTTCAATACGAAAAAGAGCTACTTATCCCTATCGTGATACCATGTCAGCTGTATAATGGACTGAAATTGTTCCAAAAATATGCGTACTAAAAAAACTGTTTTCCGGTTTAACTTCCTTTGTTTAAAATTTCTCACAAGTCATCTATTAAGTTCCAGTATTTTTTACCAACACAACAAAGTAAGTAAGTATGACTAACACAAATATTTTTGGGTCTTTCCATTTAACCCTTCGTGTTTGCTCGTCCCCAATTGACGGCCACCGCTTCGAGCCCTGATGACGTCACAGCTCGAAACAACACTTTATTTGCTTACAAACATTGGCGTGGGAATCGAAAAACATGAAACTGGAAGGAGCCGAAAAGGGTCTATATGCTACCTGTGAAATACTAATAAAAATATTTTTTGAGAAGAACAAGATTGTGGTGACCACATTCGATGAATTTGTAAGTTTATCGATGACGACATTGTTATTCTTAAAGTTTCTGGTTTGGCGTCTAAATATAAAGTTATTTTTTATCTCATCTATTCGAAAAATAATGTTTTTATCCCAAAATATTTGACTAATGTCACTGGTCATTTTTGCAAGACAGTGAAAAAGAAAATCAAAATCAAAATAGTACTTAGATGTTGCACCAAGCAGAAAGTAAGTTATTATTGCACCGAGCGCTTACTTGGAGCCCGAGCGCTAGCGAGGGAGGGCTCTTAAAAGCACGCGTGCAATATAAATACGAGGTGCATAATCTGCTTTTCTTTCAACTACTGCTAGAAAAGTAGGTAGGTGAAAAATAACTAAAAATTATTAGGTAAGCAACTGCACGCTCATATTTTTCAGCGTTCACATTCCTGCCTTTTTTTTCTTTATGGCTAGTATTTTTTTAAGCCAACCAACACACACATCACTACACACGAAAACTGTATAACTCCATACGGCTGTCAGGTTGGCCAACTGAAAACATGGTTACTAGGCTAGTTTTATGACATGTGCCACATCAGGCACATATAAAACTGCATGATTTAAAAAAAACAGTGGCACTCCGGGAATGCCGACAGGAGTGCTATTTTTCATTCAGGGACTCACATTACGAATGATTTGCGCGTGTGTTTCCAAACGGGCGTATTTTTGAATCGATCGTATGCGAAGGATTTAAAACGAGTGGTCTGAACCCAGAGATATCTGAACCACTCGTAATTTTCACATTTGTAGAGTACAAATGTCAAAGAAACGTTCCATGGAGTATCAGTTCCGTTTCACACTGCTTTTTTTATTTTTGTTGAAATGTTTAGAAAACCATTGACAAATTTATGATATTTCTAGAGGTGTTATGAATATATCGTAACCATTACCGAGAACATGATATTAGAGATAATATTATAATACGAATATATTAGGTTCTTAGGTATCGGAGTAATCGGTTACCCGGTAACAGTTAAATATCAGGCACCTCAAGCGATTACCGGCCTCGCGCCACCCGTTCCTAGATATTATAGTTACTACGATACAGACCGCGCCACCCGTTCCTAGATATTATAGTTACTACGATACAGACCAATACTGATATCACTGCATGCATATTTGATACTTGGAACGCACTTTGCGGATGGACGAAACGAAACGGAAATACAGAGCGCCAAGCCGACGGCCATCGTTCGGGAGCCACGAACAAAGCCGAACCGTGTCTGTTCTGTCTCTTTCTGTGCGAGAAAGAAACGTGATGTGCGAGCGAAACATAATATCACTTGCTTGAATTTCTTCAAGCTAGCTCGTGTATGTGCGGCCAAAACCAGTTTAACTTGGTCTCTTGTCCCGGTAAATCGCGTGCCGGTTTATGTACCTATTAACAATATTAACAATTTCGCGCCGTGTTCAAAGTTTTATTTGCATTTGTTGTATTTGATTGTTAATTCTAATATTTGTTTTGTTAATTAAAACGGGACTTCGCAGTATGTGTATATGTAAATATTGTGTATTGTGTAAGAGTGTATAAGACTGATTTTAAATGAAAAAAAAATAAGAAAAAAGACTAAGAAAAAAATAAATCTAAAAAAGACGCATAAAGATAAAAATAAGAATAAAACAAAAACGATAATTATTGATTTGTAAATAATTTGATTATATTTTTAAATAAGCCAAGGTAGAATACATCTTTTTATAATTTTTTGTCTGTATATATGCATTACAATTAACATGTTATTTAAAACTCTTTTTATGTACTTATGGAGTAAATAAAATGATAACGCTCAGGATGCAATTTATGTATTCTATTTTGACAGTCCTAAGCCTGTTAAAAGTATGAAGGGAAACATAAATCAACAAAGTAATTATAAAAAATATGCAATTTTTTTTAGTCATTCGTACATATTACTCGCATAAAATATATTATTTGGTTGTTCGGCCTAACAAGAGCGAGGCGAACTCGTATCGTATCGTATTCGGAAGTTCTTAACCAAGCCGCTCAAAGCGATCCGTGCCAGCAATGCGTTACTATAGCCCGTAAGCCCGCCCGTTCTTGACCGTTCCTGGGTAACCGTTACCGGAACGTAATACGGACAATACGATATATTCGATAACATGAATACCGATATCTGACCCTAATACTGGGTGGCGCAAAAGTACTGGCACTAAAGAAAATACTTTTATTTTTTTTATATGACATTTTCTGTCATTCTGTTGTTGAAAATTGTGTAGTGAACAAATGTAAAATACACTGAAAATAAACATGGACCGTTTTACTCCCCAAGAACGTGGAATAATTGTGTCAATGTTCTTACGGAATAATTCATCAGTGATAAGAACACAACGTGAATTTCGTCGACGATTTCACCACCGTCCGGCACCGATTGATCGCACAATTCGACGCTTTGCCACACGCCTTGAAGCAACTGGCTCAACATTGGATAGACCTAAGTCTGGGAGACCAAGAACAGGCCGTTCAGCTGAAAATATCGATGCTGTGCGCGAAGATGTGGAAGAGTGTCCAGAAACATCAACGAGGCGACGTGCCACGCAATTGGGCATTTCCAGACGGACCCTGCAGCGTATTTTGGTGAAAGACTTAAAGATGTTCCCGTATAAAACTCAAATGACTCATCAGCTGCTGCCTGCTGACCACCGAGCTCGTCTAGATTACTGCCAGCGCGTCATAAACCTCAACCTTGAAGAGGATGATTTTCCTTCAAAATTGGTTATGAGTGACGAAGCGCATTTCCATCTCTCAGGGCATGTCAATAAGCAGAATACTCGGTTCTGGGGCACTGATAATCCGCGCATTATTCAAGAAACACCTCTACACCCACTAAAAGTTACTGTATGGTGTGGCATCTGTGTTGACAGAGTGATCGGACCCTATTTTTTCGAAGACGCTGGAGGCAATGCGATAACTGTCACTGGAGAACGCTACAGAACCATGTTACGAGAGTTTTTGATACCCAGTTTGGACGAATTGGGGCTGGAGCACATCTGGTTTCAACAAGACGGCGCTACGGCACACACAGCGCGCGACACTATGGACTTAGTGAGGGACGCTTTTCCAGGCCGAGTTATCTCTCGTTTTGGCGATTTGCCTTGGCCTGCAAGATCACCCGATCTGACCAGTCCAGACTACTTTCTTTGGGGTTTTTTGAAATCTCGGGTGTATGTGAACAAGCCACAGACTCTCGCAGCTCTAAAAGAAAACATTCGTCAAGAAATAACGAACATATCGCAGGAAGTGTTACGGCAAGTTATGCAAAATGTCATAAATAGGGCTCAAATGTGTATCAACTCTGGAGGTCACCATTTAAAAGACATCATCTTTAAATCCTAATGGTACGAAATTTAATGGCACAAATATACATTTAAAAAAACCTAAATCTAGTTTTCTAATTTAGAAAAAATGTTATAGCTGAACCAAATAGGGTCTTTACTTTTGCGCCACCCAGTATAACACCTCTAAATATTGCGTAACACAATATCACTGGTATGACTCTCCATTGATTCAGAGTAACATATAATATATACTACTACTACTACAAACGAAACAATTTATCTGTACACACGTCTATGTGTGAGTTTTATACTTAGGGTCGCACCGCAGAATTATTTTAATACTTACCTACTAACGAGTTCGACATATTTACGATTATATTTTTCCATACCGGAAGATTTGCGAACACTATGACGTAAAAAATATTCTGTTTTATATGTATTAAATGTTACAGAAAAGTCGGAAACAGCTACGTAATATCACTTCACAAATATTTTTCATTATGTCCATTGTCCATTTCACCTATAGTTCACTTTAATGATTATTATTGAGTCATTTATATTGTAATGCACTAATTTCACTAATTCACTATTGTAATATAGTAATTTGCATATTCGGCGCAAAACTATACGGTAATTATATAAATAAATTCAATAAAAATAAACAAATGTTTATAATGATTCACGCTTACACACAGCATGTCAAGTTGTCATTGTCAACAATGGCATTTAGCACTATAACCCGCGGAAATCCAGTTGGCATCTGCGTGTATGTGATTACCTGTGAGCGAGGAGCCTATGTAATGTTACAATCTCGCTCTTGTATATCTCTCGCCAATGCGAGAGAGCGAGAAGGGTATATATATCAAGATGGTTGCTGGGTAATAACGTGAAATTATATTGTTGCTTTGCTTACCTGTTTTCATCATTTGGAAATGTATGAAATATACGTTCTTTAGAGTATTGGGTGGATAAACAATTATTATACGCGCACCTTCTCACCATGATGGTTACTATCGGTTGACAGTTCTCAAGACAACACACGTCGCGTATTGCGTGCGGCTAGTAATTAAACCCTGGTTTGGAGCCGTCAAAGCTCACAAAGTGCGGGGGAGAGGTGCGGGGACGCCAATTTGCGGGAGACGCTGTGAGATACCATTCTGTTTGAGTCTTATGTATTCTGTGACAATATTACGTATCGCTCACACGATGGTTTAAAAAATACGATGCATTGCGTCGGAACGCGAGTGGTGAGTTGGAAAACTACACGTTTTGAGTTTTGCTGAGTCCCTAAATGAAAAATAGCACTCCAGAAATGAAAACTATCAATCAATCAATAATTTCAAATTTCCATACATTTCTTCTGCTCGAGAGCAAAAAAGTTCCGCTTTGTGCTGGATATAGTTAAGATAGAATTGCAGCGTAGTTGGAAAACAATTAAAACTGACCACGAATAGATTACATTCGTCAGTTTTAAAATCTAGAATCAAAAATAAAGTTGGCGGTCCAGCAAAAGAAAAATAACTTAGTTTCAAAACAATAAATAAATGACACAGGCGTCGTCATTTTTTAAATTTGGAATACATATCGTCGTCAACTTTATTGATAAACATTTATATGTTCGTCGCTTCGGCCAAAAAAATATATTAAAAACGCGCAAGTCGTTGATTCAAAGTACTTCGGGCAATATGCAACGTGTTAATGAACTAACGCAAAACCTCGCAGATGGTACTTCAGCCTATGAAACTGAACAACTTTTGTTCTACAACATTCCCAAAATGCCAAAAATAAAATTCGGATGTTCATACAAATTGACTCGATCAGCTGATCAGTTTATAAGAAAATTCAAAATTATTTTTGGGTTTCGTGAAAGTTGTACAGTTTCATGGGCTGAGGTACCATCTGAGAGGTTATGCGTGAGGAACCCTTCGCTTCACTCAGGATTAGAAGTAGCGCCCGTCGTCACCTTCGAGAAAAACAGTAGGTATTTGACACGACTTATTGAAATAAAAGTTGTATTAGCTGAATAAAATTAAATGCGTTGAAAATAATTTTTTGTCACTTTTACTTTATGAATATTTCTTTAAAAATGCCTACATAAGCAGTAACTACAATATAGCATAATTGAATAAAAGAACACCTATGGACCCCCATAATCCGAGTTTCAATGGGAATATTTTACCTACTGTAAAATGTATTGTACTTATGGACTGACTTGTTATTATTATTAATTATTGTATATAAATTTCCAGGAGATTTATTATTAAGTATTTATGTAGCAAGGATATTCGCAAAGATAATGAAATCAGTTATTGTTTTTGCTAAACATTTATATACTCGTAAGTTATTATAAATTCATTTTTTTTTTTGTTAAATACTAGAACTTGCAAGTTTTGACCCAAAAAAAATAAAAAAACAAAAAGCAACAATCTTGTAAAAATAAAAATTTGATATGTAGGTATAAACTTGAATGACACAAGGCCTAGATTTCCATAATAGATACTTGATCTGACTAGAATCTAGATCGTTCCTACCTACCTAATAAGTACCTAATCATGTGTGAATCATACAATACTACCAATTAATAAAGGTGACATCTTTAATACGTCAGGAAGGTTTACTAACATTAAACAAGTCATAACATAATACTATGAAAGGTACATCCGCATTTTCAACGCTACCTTATGACTCTACTATAAGACGGATTTTCCAATGACAAACATGAAGCCAGTACAATAATGTATGAATGATAAAAATATAATAATGTGAGTGTGACACATTGTGGTTGGCGCCGTTTATCTGGGTGCGATTTTCCGGTAGACGCTTCATTGGAAAAATTTGCGATGTAAATTCACCTCAGAGGAAAAGTATTATTTGTAGTATAAGTTAGGATAAAGCGGTTATCCAATTCAATCCAACTAAATTGCTCGTCGCCTACGAACAATAATTCTTTAGAATCGTAAGTAATCCTGAAAAATCATTCCACGCGATATGTACCGCGGCGGGCGGGGCTTAAAATATGAACAGCGCAAGAAGTTTCCTTTGAGAATATTACTGTGTTTTTGCGATAATCGATTAATTAAAAATGCCGCTGACATGAAAATAAGTTATTTAAAAAAAAGTAACACGTAAACAAGGTTATTTATTTTAGCGTAGCATACTGCATAATAGGTACCATCCGCGCGTTGTATCTCCCCGCTCATTGCGTTTACTGCCCTACCCGACCGACGACGACGCGTGACCTTGTCGCGAATAATCGCATGCATCTTTATCTATGTGTGCGTTCGAGTGTTTCGTTGTAATTACTGTTCGTTTGTGCGTAAATGTAATCAGAATCGAAGCGGTGAATGTAGGAGCGTTAGGTTTCTAAAGAATTATATTTCGATGTTCGTCGCACACATATTTATGTAACGGGACTGAAATAGTGATGAATTTACAATTAATTTGTGCAGCGTAATTTGCTGTTGATTCGACTGTACAATGGATTTGATTACGATATTGCGTCACTTTTGAAGTTTCGAACTGTGCCCAATAGTTTCCATTATGCTGCTGGTGATCTCGTTATTTTATTCAAACTTTTTCCTTGAAAAGTTCTCTTCTCAAAATTTTATGGGTAATGTTTTTAACTATTTCATTCAGCCTTTTAAAGTTTAAATTTAAAAAATATGTAATGAAAAATTTGCCACGAGTGTGATTCAAACTCACGCCCGTCACATCTGTACTGTGAGTGGACTTCCAATTGTGCTACAGTGACTTCGAATCATCCTGAGGAATTTCCTTATCACATGTCATAATTACGGATCTAAATCATGCGTATTTCTTCACTATTTAGAAGTGTGATATTCAACCTAATTCATATAAGATTAATTGAAAGTTTCAGCCGAAAAATAGCGGGTGAAGTATGCGGTTATGGGACAGCACTACAGTTTCATTGCCATAGCCGTAGAAACGATGGGATGTTGGGGTACAGACGCCAAGCGTCTAATCCGTGAGTTAGGGCACAGACGCCAAGCGTCTAATCCGTGAGTTAGGGCACAGAATAAGGGAAAAGAATGGTGACTCCCGCTCAGGCTCATTTCTGATGCAAAGGTTGGCCATTGCCGTTCAGCGCGGTACGTAGCTAGTATATTTGGCACCTTTACAGCAGAAATGTCAAGGGGTGGGTTAAAAATATAGTGCAGATTGTATTTTTAATTGTATTATTATTATTTTACTATTATTATATAAAGTTAAAATGTAATTTAGATATATTTCCGACAGTTTTAATCTTAAAAATTTAAGCGATTTAAAATACTTATGACCCTAACTTAAAATTGTGTAGAGAATAAATAATATTTATTGAAAGTCGATTAAAGTAAAGAGGGATTTATTTTAATTATTGATTTATTTATACAGCATTATTAAAAATAAACAGTTTAAGGGGTGAGTTAGATCTCACTCGTGGCATTTAAGTAGATATTGTTCCGAGCACTGTAATGCAATATGTACTCGTATAAGTCAATAATTACTCTCAGATTGGCAGAACATTAGTCTATTACGTGATTAACAGCTCAGTCAGGTCAGGTGTCAATATACGCATTGCCACGTTTTGTACTGCACATGCATTCTCGTACCCCGGAAATGCTAACATGACACTTCTCAAGAGCCGATATACGGGAACTGTAATTTACAAACAATTTCATTATGTCGTGTATGTGTACGTGAGGATCAGATGGCTGAGAGCCCGGTGGGTATGTGATGATGTCAGATTCATTTTTGATTGTTTTCACATATTTATTTGCCGAGTGGTTTCTGGCAGATTACGTGCCATGAGGTTCCCGGCAGAGTAGAATAGGACCACTCCAAGTCTTTCCGTGGATGTCGTAGAAGGTCGACTTAGGAAACACAAGCTAAACAAAGCTTATAAACGTTAATGAGACCACTCCAACGTGGAGAGTGTAGGCCAAATTCTCTGAACGCTCTGGCCAAGTATGGCTCTGGTGGTACAGAGAGGGTCGTGCTCCTGCAGTGGACACTTAAAAAGGCCTGAGAATGATGATGATATAATTACTTAAGGCCATACACAAATTTTCCGGGGTCCAGTGCTGCCCCATTAGAAATAAGGTTGACTGGTAGACAACGCTTTTAGCGTTAAGTTCGCCTATTGTTCTGTACAATTTGTATTTGATGGACAATAAAGATTAAATAAATAAATAAATAAAGCATTTAAAAGGAAACGGAGATATCATTTAAAATTTTGTCTTTGCGAAGCCCTAGATAACCCTTCAAACTATTTTGTGAACTACTGTTTACAGTGAGAACGTTAAGTTTTTCTACGCATATTTGCCAAAAGTAGCCGTTTTCTGCAAAAATGCGTAGAATTAAAGCTCACTTTAAACTGTAAACAGTAGTTCATAAAATAGTAAGAAGGGTTATCTAGGGCTTCACAAAGACAAAATTTTAAATAATATCTCCGTTTCCTTTGAAATGATTTATTTCAAATGGGGGCAGCACTGGACCCCGGAAAATTCATGTATGGCCTTAATTTGAAAAAAAACCGGCCAAGTGCTAATTAAACTCGCGTGGAGAGGGTTCCGTACAATTTATTGAATTCTTATAGGTTTTCCTGTAATCTACGAGTACAAGCAATTAACTATATTTTGTACCTATTTTTTTCAAAATCTTAGGCTCAGTAGTTTCGGAGATCAGGGAGGGGGGGAATGGTCAATTTTCGTCTTCTTTCATGAATTAAATCAAAACTATTCATTTGACAATAATAACAAAAATATATTTGAGATCGTCATAACGAGCCCTTTCATTTGATATATGACACTGTAAGGTGTGCAAAACTATTTTTTTAATTTCCTAATTTGTCCCCCGAAATTGACCCTTATTTTTAAAACATCTTTATTTACTTGGCACATACTCGTATGTGTTTGGGTCATAGGATTACAACATTTTACCAAATTTCACCTGATTCGGTCTAGTAGATTCTGAGCAAATTGGCTGTGACAGACGGACGGACAGACAGACGCACGAGTGATCCTATAAAGGTTCCGTTTGTTAATTTTTTGTACGGAACCCTAAAAATGAGTAAAATACTGCATTAGGGCGGGAACTGAAACATTTCTCGTCGGTGACAGTAATGGCTGGACATGAGGGGGCGGCATATTCACATTTTGCCCCATCAGAGACCCTCTGATGCGTGTTTCCGAATGCTTCTTCGACTCAACACTTTTATAGCGTTGGGCTAGAGAAACTTTCGGACAGACAAATTGTTTGTTTGTGTTTCCGAATGCTTCTTCGAGTCAACACTTGTATAGCGTTGGGCTAAAGAAGCTTTCGGGCAGACAAATTGTGCGGGCGTATTTCCAAAGGCTTCTTCGAGTCAACACTTGTATAGATAATTTGTCCAATCCAAAGTAGAAGGTTGATTTTTTGTTTTATTTTTTGTATATGACGAAAAATCACACAAAAAATTAAACAAGAAGTTTAATTTGTTGTTTGATATTTTGTTTGATTTTTCGTATGACTTTTTGTTTAATTCTTTGTTTGATTTGATTTAGCTAAAGAGAAACTGTTTGAGTTTTGCAATTTATTAAAAAATAACATTAAATTATTCTCATCTAATCCAATCCAATCCAATAAATTCAATCTAATTTAATTATAAGTATATCAGAGTCGTGCATTTCATACAGATACTGAGACATTGTCTACCCTGTTATAAAACCAGTTATTTTGCCAACAGAACGCATTCCCTTCTTTGCCACAACGCGGTGCGTATGTTGTACTATAGAAGGATAAGCAGCCTGTTTGTACAATTTGTTTGACCGAAAGCGTCTTAAGCCCAACGCTATACAAGAGTTGAGTCGAAGAAGCATTCGAAAACACGCCCCTCTGATACGTATCAACCTTAGTTAGTGTGTGCCAGTGATGATTCAGCTTCCAAGCACACCTCTTTGTTGCGAGTTAGTCAGGATTACTCAGGACCCTGCACATTCCTGTTCGGTGATGCATGCGGCAGTTCAGGATGCACAGGAATCCAGGGATCACGATGTTTAAACTTGTAAGAAAAAAAGGTAAAAGGTGCAGCGAACCCGTCTAAAATCGCTTACAAAAAACAATTATTTATGAAATTCGGGATTCAAGTCACTCACTTAACGGTTTTTTCATTATAATTATAAATTATAGGAAGTAATTCTGAAATATTTATTTATATAGGTATAGAAAAATAGCTCTTGAAAGTTTGGACAGCCGTGCATAGAAAACGCCTCTATCGGTGACTCTACCTACGCCGTAGATAAGAGTTGTTTTGTATATCTCGATAATATTAAAAGAGAAATCACAGATTGAGCTAGTCCCAAAGTGAGTTCGACTCAACGTTAATATCCCCCTCCTGTATATTAATGTACCTATTTTTGCAACTAACAAAACACACTGAAACAATTTTAATTAATTGTATTGTTGTTATCATAGATGTACTTTATGGTTTTAAAATATTGAGTATTTGATAGTAAAGTACCTATCCTATGTACGCTATAAGTTATCTTAACATAACGCCGCTGGGCGCCTTGTTCCTTTAATTCACTACGTTGTAACAATGTCATTGTTATTAATTAACTGACGATCAAGTAAACAGATTAGTTTACGATCGTCCGACCATTCGGTGATTATCTCAGCTAAAGATCGTAAATTTATTTTTTTATTTTTATTAGAAATTTGAGTGCGTTTGACCTCTATCTAGCCTGATGGGAAGCTAAGATGAGGTCTAAGGTGTATCACGCAGACTCAAAAAATGCCTGTTCACTCTTCCCTTGAAAATCCCTAAATTATAAGTATGTATGGGGAAACATCGACGCAGGGAGGGAATTCCACACCTTAGCGGTTCGCACAATGAAAGTTAATAAAGTTGTATCTTTGTGATTAAACTCACGAACACATGGTCTAATAAAATATACTGAAATTCAGTATTCAGTCCATGATATAGAACAACTTTCCCCAGAAACTATATCGAAATATTAAAAATAATTTTTGACCTCCCATAAAAGTTGAGCGATTAGCTAATCCGAGTTTGTATGGAAAGCAAAAAAAAATAATGTTCATACATATTTCTAAATATGTTCCTTGGGGAAGTTGTTCAGTACCATGGACTGAATTCACGCTTAAAATAGTTTCAGTATATTTTTTAGACGTACCTATATCAATTCTCACAAAGGATGTGAAGTTTCAAGTCCTAAGCTTAGACAAGCAAGGTTCTAACTATTAGCAAGTACTTCCATGGCCACTTGCATAACACAGCAATACGATGTATACGGTCAACTTGACGACCTCCGTGGCATAGTCACAGTCACTCTGGAGCTTCTGGGTTCGATCCCCAGCCAGGGCAAGTTAAAAACGACCTTTTTCAGAGTCTCCCATAACACAAGTTTTAATAAAACATAATTTGGGGCTAGCCCTATAAAAAAATATTTTGAAGCAGCGACTCGTTTAGATCGTCAATGCGAATAATTTTTTATGTAGGACCTATCCTAGAAAGATCTCTGATTTATTTATATTTTGTTACGAACAGCGCCTTAAACCTGCCAATGGTTGTACAACCAACGATGCTCACGAGCGTGCTTAGTTGAGAAGAAAAACGGAAAGCCGAAAAGCGGGCCCCAGGCTTCACAGCAAAACAGCTGAGGAGCTCAGTGGCCCGGTGGGAGTACGTATTGCTAGCTTTCACAAGTTAAGCAAGCCCGGCGTGGTCCGTACTTGGATGGGTGACAACATGTGGTATAAAAAAAAATCTTGAGCTCCTCCGTGCTTCGGAAGGCACGTATAAGCCATTGGTCCCGGCTGTCATTTTTGTATGGCAGTCGTCAAGCTATGTCAGATGCATTAGGCAGCTTGAAAAATCTGACACCAGTGTTGGCCACTTACACACACGACAAACAAGGATGCAACTGGGCATACACTGACATTAAGAGAGAGCGCCTGAAACCTGCAAAATGTAAACTGCTTTCTTCCGCAATGTTCCTCGATTCGATCCCCCTTTGCAAGCTTTCCAACAACCGTTATATAATTATGTAACACATATACGTATATGTGTTACATAATTATATAACTGTTGTTATAAATATATCCAAACGTGTTATCAAATACTTGGAACACTAATGAAATATCCTACCCTACCTAGGTATATAGAACACTGGGATCATGCTGAGTTTAGATGCAGGAACTAATATGACTCATACATAACAGCGAGCTCCCGACTGGATCGCAAACCTCCGCCTCCGGGCCGGCAGGTTCGCCCACGTCGCACTGATTTATATATTGTAATTAATTTATAGGTTATAGAGGACCTCCGCTGGGCAAGGCACAGCAAGGTTGCTTGTAGGTTTGCACATTAGACAACAACCTTCCTTTCATGATGGTCCGGGAGAATAGAAAAGTCGTTAATATACCAGGACCTTCTACAGATCGTTCCCGTCCACACAAGTCTAAAAACAACTTTTAAGACGCGGCGCCTGATGTGGATAATCTAAATTTTGCTCCCGCTTCCACGCACACAAATTTACTCACGGCGGCGGTCAATGAGGCTGGTTTACGCGTTTCTGGTTTTTGCCCTTCCACGTTGTACAAAAGACCAATGAAAGAGATTGCGGGCGGGGGGCCCGCAATCTCTTCATCACATACATACGTCTTCTTTTCGTGTCGATTAGCTCAAACGACACACTGTCCCTTCAGTGAGTCGCAACTCTTATGCCCACAGCTTATGCCACTTTCCTACGACGTATACAGGTCGTGTATCGTGCAGCTGGTCGGGCACGAAAGACACGAGAGACTGCATGGTCTGATCGGAGTGACCACGTTGACAGCGGGCCTCCGTTATATCAATATAGCGCCACTTCGCAAGGTCGTGCACTCGTGCCCACATCGGCCCTTTTGAGTACGCAGTCGTTTTAGGCACTACCAAGTTGTTTTTATTTTTTATTTATTTAACTTTATTACAAAAAATGTAACAGGCGGGCTTAAGAGGCCTAGGGCCTTAATGAACCCTAGGGAGTTAATGGACCAAGGGCAGCTCTTCCGACGAAGGAATAAAGTTAGGTGGAGGGGCGTATTGCCTATTACGCCATATTTGAATACGGTTAGATTCTGGGTGGCCCGCAAGTGGTTGTATTACACTTGTTATACAATATAACGTGTAATTGACATATGCGTAATAAAAGGTAGAAAAAGAAATTAAATAAAAGATGGATTACTAGCTGCATCGCCTATTAGCATGCGCATTTTCGCTCATTTCCTCAGTCGGGTTTACGATCTGCGAGGAAAGAGGAGCAGTTGGTACATTCTAAGTACCTAAGTATATACACAGAAACTGTGTGTGTCGGAAAATATGTGTACATTTTCCCAAAACTTCCTGGAATAACGATATCATTAGTGTATAAGTAATTTATTCCAAGAAAAGTATTCATGGAAAAAAATAATTATTCTCTGGAATCGTTATATATTTTCTGTTTTATTAATGTGCCTAAGTAAATGAACTGTTTTATATATACTACCCATAGGTAAGTGAAGTACAAACAATTGGAGGTGATCAGGGATATTCGGATTGGTGATCACTAGATCACTAGTAGTAGTGGCAAAAAACACCTCGAGCTTTTTGGTGCTTGGGAAGGCATGTTAACATGTTGGTCGCGGCCGTCGTAAATAGTTAGCAGTCGTCAAGAAATGCTAGATGCTATTAAGCAGCTTCAAAAATCTGACACATCTGCGTTGGTCACTTACACACACAAAAATCAAGTCTATTGGACTCAATAAAAACAAAAGGTTTCTATGGCGTCAAGGCTATGGAGTCGAATCTTCCACTCCTTATAAAATTTCCTCATTACCTAGTGAAGTAACAAATATTATTTTGGCGACATAACGAAGTCATAAAAATGTTTTTTTAGGAACGTGTACTGTGCGTCCTTCGCGTCAACGCACCCCGGAAAATTGTTCACAAAAGGAAAATTTACAAAACGTGACGGGTTACGTTACGATTGTTACGAAGACAAAAAGTTTAACTTCCACCATCTTTCATGAAATTTGACGTCAAGAAACGCTTTCCAAACATTGTGTAAATACATTATGAACGATCCCAGCGGTGTAATTCGGAAAAAAATAACCTTTATTCTTATACAGCATTTAGTTTTAACTAGTTAGCAAGTAGGTACTAGCAAGCTGCTGCGAAAACTTAGAAATACAAAATAAACAAGTAAAAATACAAATAGGTTTACAATTTGATTTATGTATATGTTAATGATGTGTAAGTGAATGAGGGATTTCGGTTTACAAGGGACTTAGCACGAACCTTTTTTGTTGGGTTTTACATTTAAAATACATCATTAGTACCTACGTCACTTTTCCTTTAATAAAGGATATACCTAACTCCTTTTCGAATACTTTAAATAACAATAAAGCTTCGTGCTAGGCACGTTTATTTATATTAATAAATCAGTTAGGATATTAGAAGAATAAAACAGCACTTTCAAGGCGAAGTAAATAAAAAATAAACGGGCAAGTGCGAGTCGGACTCGTACATGAAGGGTTCCGTACCACCGTACAATGTTTTAAAACGCTGAAGAAACACGTTCCTTGTATGACGACCCCCTTTAATTATTATAAACTTTATCTTATTTTTAGTATTTGTTGCTATGGTGGTCATAGTAATACATAATCGGTAAAAATTTCAGGTGTCTAGCTATTACGGTTCAAGAGATAGAGACAAAAAACGTGTTTTTTGAGCGTTTTTAACTAGATCTTTATAATGGCATTAACTGGATACTTGAAAATATTACAGATAATGTATTACTATGGCCGCTTTAACAAATAATACTAAGAATAAGATAAAGTTAAAAATTAAAGGGTGTCGTCATACAAGAAACGTGTTTCTTCAGTGTTTTAAAACATTGTACGGAACCCTTCATGTACGAGTCCGACTCGCACTTATTTATTTATTTAAGTTTATTGCACACAATCTCATATTTGAGTAATTACAATGGGTCGCACTTGTACTTGCCTGTTTATTATTCTTTTCAATGAACCTTTCGATTTCTTGATCTTCAAAGTACCTGCCTTAGCAATAACAGTTTTTAACTGTATTTTTTAATTCAGCAAGTTACGAAAGGCAAAAGGACCAATTTTCTTTACAAAAAACACAGCCATGGAAATTTTGTAAAGCGTGGGACGGGCGGCCTTATCACGGGGTAGTAGAAACCTCCCCCTCGAGCTTCCCTTACATTTAATTAAAGACGTCATCAAACGATTGTTCCGAAGAAATGTTAGTAATTTTTTTTAAGTCTTCTCGAGTTTTTGTAACTTTGTGAATTGAGATATTGTGTGTTGTTTCTAAGTTAACTTGTGACAAACAAAGTAAAGACGCTATAGACTTCTTATTGTGTGCAATTTCATGTACATTGCCTGTTTAGTAATGAACAATATGAATTAATTTTTACAAAGCACGCAATGTAAAAACAAACATTGGAAGAAGACTGATGTAATAGCGGCTTAAGTTACCCTTTATTGAGTTTTAAGTAAAGATTTGACGTCAACAGCTGTGTAATATCAAAACAAAGTGACTACTTATTAAGAGTATATAAGTATAAAGAGAAAAACAACACCACAACTACGCAACTTTAACTCAAAATCTATTCGAGTCCCTGCCCTGAATTATTATTTTTTATGGATGCAGTCTATTATACGTTATGTAATATTTGCAACGAAGTTCGTTTATCACAGTGACGTAGAGATAGTAAAATAATCAAGACTAGGCAAGCAAGACTAAAATATTGATAGACATATCATTTCACATGATTGACTGCCTTCGTGGTCCACAGTCCAGTGGTCAAGGCGTTTGCCTTGTGATCCGGAGGTCGTGTGTTTAAATCCCACTGGGAAGCATACTTTATGAAAAGTTGTTTCCAGTCTGGTAAGGATATTGCAGGTTTGAATCACCTGATTATCCGAAAAGGAAGATGATTCCGAGCTTCAGAAGGCACGTAAAACTGTGGGTCCCGAACGCCATTTAGCATTTACCTATCCTAGGAGTGGTTATGGTCTACCCTTTGGGTTGCGGAGGTCAGACGGCAGTCGCTCTGTGTAAAAACCAGTAACCTCGTGAAATCACCTAGGTTAGGTAGCGGACCCCGGTTGCGTTACCAATGAGGATGCAACCGGGAATACACTCGGATGATGATGAAATCATTTCACATGATATCTGTTAGTATGACTAACACAACTCTATTAGAATTTATTATTTCAATTTTATTGCAATATGTTTTACTAAATGATCCCTGTTGACTGCATCTGTGTCATAGAGTAGAAAATTTTAGACACTTCATTTGTGGTGTCATGAAAAGCAATGTTCTAGGAAGCGACTCGCCCTTGTACAACCTAGAAAAAAATTGCGCAATTTGATACCACATGTGATAGGTTATCTTGGTCAGCCCAGCGGTGAACAGTGCCAGTGTGTACTGCGTACGAGTACAGAGGCAGGGCCAGTCACGTATTCCGAGGACGTACATATACATTTATTTTTAATCAGATACTTAGGTGAGTTTATCTGTTTGTTGAGGAAATCAAGACAAGTACTCGTATCACTATAATCCGCTAGTTGCCATCAAGTCAAAACAGATACTTATTATCCAAACGTCAAAACAAATATTTTATATGGGATTTCTATGAAAAACGCACGGCGTGACGTCATAGTTTATTTGAGTCAAATATAGTGCTCATAAATCTAAAATCACGTTCAAAATGGATATGATGAATGACAAGTGACATTATTTTGTGATTTTTTTATTCTCGTATCAGTACAAAATAATTTATTTTTGACCCTGGATACTACCCTATTAGTACATGGTAATTTCGTTGAAAAGTTATTTTTGCAATTATTTTTAACTTTTTTCATTTTTCTTTGTAATTTTTGTAAAAAAATGTATTTTGCTTTGATATATGTACAATATCATCTGCATATCGTAGTTGTAAAATATGTATACTTATCAACAGTGGCGGCTTTAGGGGCTGGCGAACAGGGCAGTCGCCCGGGACCTCGCTCTTGCAGGGGCCTCGCGAAACAACCTGACCAGTTTTATTTAAAAGCCCTTACCCTAGACAGAATCAGACTTACCCCTACAAACGTAGTCCAGCTTTTATTTTGAAACGACATGTCAGATTTCGGAAAAAAATTGTAATTTCAAAGCATTTGCTTATATCTTATCTTAATTTAATCTAATTTATCTCATATAAAAGATTATACTAACATAACTTATAAGTTTCAGTTAAATTGTATACTAACAAATTTGGATCCCTGTTATCTGATAAATAAACAATTTCATTTCATTTCATTTCATTCATATCTAGGCAAATAATTGGTTTTCGCCGTCAAAATGTGAAGGGCCCCAGGGACTACAGTACTTTTAATTTTTGTTCTAGTTGTACTTGTAACAAAACAATAAAAACAATAAAGTTGGGTTATTCATTGGGATAAGAAATTAATTAGGTAAGAATCTCGTTCTTCGGAAAACTTGAAGTGAGGTTGTATTCATCGTGTAGCGTTCGGGGATTCCCCGTGATTAATTTCTTTCTCATAAAAAATTAAAAAATACCTACATTCGAATCACATACAAAGGACAAGGGCCGCGCAAAAATCTGCCGCCCGGGGCCTCGCAATGGTTAAGGCCGCCGCTGTATCTAATTAGTAATTACATACCTACCTATACTTACCTGTAGAAACTTAATTCATTTCTTAGTATTGCTTGGTATTGCTAATCCGGGCTTACCCGAGTCTCACACAAGACTCTAAGAAAAAAAATAATTGCAGGCGGAAATGCAACGCGTGAAAAGAAACGTGACGTGGCGAAATAATTGCAAAGTCCTTGCTCAACTATTGACAATGTTCAATGTGAGCATAGCATGTATTATTCATTTATTATAGACACTCTTTACTAATACCTATAATTTAATTATTACATTCTCAGATATAATGTACCTATTTATTCACTCATTTGTGTAGGGGCAGGTGATTTTTACTAAATTGGGTAAAAAGCACCTACCATAACAGCAAATTTTACAACATATGTATTTTGAAACGATACACAATCACGTCTCTTATCCCAGACGGGATAAACAAAGCCTAGGGCACAGAAGACAGTAAGAGTATTGATACTTTTCCCTACTGTTTTCTGTGCCTAGGGCCTAAGAGGCCTAGGCTCTGTAACATTACCCATTCGTAAGATTACATACTTAACTATTTACAAAAAAATATTCATAGTGACAAGACAACACGAAAGCATTTTTTTTAAATAAAGTATGATAAAAACAAAAATAAGAACATGGGAAAAATAATAATAAAAATTCGCTGTTTTATGAATGAAAATCAAAATTCCACAATTTTTCTAAAAATTACCCAATTCTTATTCTTCATTATTTTTCAATTATCCTTTTTGACGACAATGACGACCTCCTTGCCTTGGTGTGATGGTATTAAATACTATTACTGTCTTCTGTGGTAACGGTCAACATGCTGGTCCGCAAATCCGGAGGTTCTGGGTTCGATCCCCAGCCAGGGCAAGTAGGAAAATAGCCTTTTTCAAATTGTCCTGGGTCTAAAGTACCTATTTATCTTTATTTGTATTTATTACTAGCTGTGCCCGCGACTTCGTTCGCGTGGTTGTCGGAATGTTATATAGCCTAAAGCCTTCCTCTATAAATGGACTACCCAACAAAAAAATAATTTTTCTAATCGGACCATTAGTTCCTGAGATTAGCGCGTTTAAACAACAAACAAACAAACTCTTCCGCTTTATAATATTAGTATAGATAAAATATAAAATATACCATCGTTGAGTTAATTATTTATTTTACTCTTTATGAGACACAACAAATAATAGAGATAAATTTAGTATCCCATAATAAGAGTTAGTATCCCATATTCCATAATACAAGTTTTAACTTACTTTGTCTGTTTGGATCGTAGCAAGTGGAGGTCCATAGTCTCTGCCTACCCCTGTGGTAAACAGGAGAATGTACCTATGTGTGTATTGGGGCTAGCGCAATCAGTGTGATTTGTCCTTATATCTATCTATTTTTATTTATGAATTATGAAAATATGATTAATTTAATGTTATGGAATTTATTTTGTGTCAATCCGACCATTTCATATAGGTAGGTTACATATACATACATATATGTATAGCTAAAATACCAATTTTTTTAAAATTAACTGGCTTACAAACAAAAAAAATAGAATTTAGCTATTATTACAATAATAAAGTCTAAGGTGCTAAGACTAAGGGTACTGCCTCACGACCTACTTACTAGTCACACAAAGTTAATAAATTCCGTTTATTTACCGTATATTAAGTTCACAAAGTGAATGTTCCTACAGTCATAAATTGACTAGGTATTCTAACAACAACGTAGGAGTTGTTTAGTGATAGAATTGTCCGTTCTCTCCAAAAATCCCCTAGAAAAGGCGCATCCTCATAATCAGACAAATTTACTGTAACACGGACTTTTCAAGTCGTCACTTTCATCTTTCATGCAACTGAATCGGAAATGGGATTCTTAATACGAAACTTGCTTGGCAATAACACAGATTAATAAATTGGCAAGAACGAGTTATCTAAGGAGTTAAGTACCTATTTAGTTTCGCGTGGCTTGGAGGTGTATCAGCGATGCCCAGATGCCTGCCTAGGCAGTGGTGCTGGTTATATTTCGATATGCTGGTGACTGATATAGTAGTGACCCAAGCCCAGGAGGGACCATAGAACAAGTCAACAATTACAATTTTCGTTTTACTATCATTAACTATGTTGTTTGTTTCGGATATGCTTTGTTTTTTACAACTACCCCTTATCGCATGATTTCATCTCACTCAGATATTTCAGATGGTAAACTTTTTTTAAAACAATTTACAAACCTTTTTAAGCAGCAGTTTCCATTAAAAATAACAAAAAATTACACTTCTTGTGAAAATTAGTATTGAAATAATTAATTTGTTGACATTATGCATTGCCAAACATAAATGAATGGTAACATTCTTTCCCTCTCTGTAACATGATAGCTCAGTATAGTAAAAAGAGATAGGTATACTGTTATCGTTGCGTTTACAAACCGCATGGCGTACTCTCTCGTACTACGCAAGCTGACGCTGTGTCGACATTGGACGTTGGATCGGTTGCCGGCCCGAGGCTTCGCGAGCGCTGCCGCTGACGTACGCCGCGGTGACGCCGTAAAGACGGCGAGTCGGCGAGCTCGTCAGTCTCGCAATGGCGTTAGTGAGAGTCGGTCGTGTGTTCGTTTAGTTTCGCAACAACCCGAGCGGACACCGGCCCAAAATATTGGCCTGTCTATAGCTGCTCGAATTACTCGGAAACACTTCCTGTAATTCTTTTACGCAATCAAGCAACATATTCGCCGCCACGGACAGTCAAATTTTGGTACGATATCCACTCAGGGCGAATCATTTCAAGGTTCGTACTTCATTCGTAATTTCCCCTTACTAAATAACGTTACTAAATCGACGATTGTCTCGTAGTACCTAGTTGTTTCGTTTATATATTTTGTAACATCGCGTTCGCAATAAAATCGCAAATGAAGTGAGCATGTTCTAATCGGGTTGTTTTGTTGCAGATCATGTTCATCTCATCGTAGTTCCTCATCGTTTTAAGTGTTTGTGTGTGTTGTGAACTTGTGTAAAGTGACAGTGTAGTGATGGATCCAGGATCGCCTTCGTTGTTGTTTCCGCTGCGCCTGAGCAAGCCGGCGGTGACGGTGCCAGTGCCTGCAAGTGAGGATACGAAGGAAGATCGGGCGGCGTCGCCGACGCTCGTGGACCGCTTATCCGCGACGCCTTCGCCTTCGAGCCCTGCGCCGACAAGCCCGCCTCCACCTCAGCATCAGTTCCAAGCAGCCCTGGTCGCAGAAAAATACCTATTGCTGGAACAGGTGGAAGGTTCCTCTCTATGCCGATGTGTGGATGTGCGCACGCAAGAGGAGTATGTCTGCAAAGTGAGTTGTTTACATTACATGTACAATTTATTATCAACTTACCCACCCACTAGACAGTGGGTGGGTAAGTTGATTAACTTTAGTTAGGTAAATAGGTACTTATTACGGGCGAATAAATACCTCAGCTCGATACATTGACATAAGTACATAGATCTCGTTGGCTCGATATTATCGAGTGTATCGAGAGATCGTAATAAGTAGAATATCGAGTCGATATTCTATTTTTGTCTAATTTTTTGTTTCGTCATCTTGTCATAACAATAAAAGTTGCAAGTAAGGGCAAAGTTTAGGTCGTTTGCGTACGTAATCGCCGTATCCAACATATATTCTATTTTTGTCCAGTTACTTCTGTTGTCAACTTGTAGGTACCTATTACAAGAAAGTTGCAAGGATACAAGGAGCGAAGTTTACGTCGTTTTACTTACGTAATCATCATATCCAAAAATAGACATTGATTCGTACTTTATTAGGTAGGCTATCTAAGTTAGGTAGGTACCCACCTACTATAAATTTGCCAAAATGTCACGTTTAACACCTGTCTAAAATAGGTAGTTACCTAAATAGGCATTTGCGTGAAAACTGAAAACCTACCCGTTTTAATATTTTTTATCAGTAAGGTTTTGTTTTATGTTCTCTATGTATGTACCTACTACGTACTTTGTAGGTACTACTACCTACATAGGTATTTTTTATCATCACCACGTTATCAGTATACTGACATGTTAGGTATAACGAATCACACAAGATCACGTGTATGTAGCTACCTATGTACATCGTTAGGAGTAGGTACTATGTAGTACTTACCTACTTGTATTACATATTTAAAGTACATAATAAGTACATACCCATGTACTTAACTATATTTTTACATGTATTAGACTAGGTATGTACTATTTGTATTTTCTTGTGATCTTGGATATAGGTAGTACCTACATACATTTTATGTACTTATCTAATGAATTAACTTAACATTTACATAAACCGAGTTGCTATCGATTCTAAGATATTGGTATGTACCTATAGGTAGATATGCAAGCAAGTTGTACTTACACATAGTCCCATTTTTATTTATCTACTTACAACTAGTGATATCATCGGTATTCAATGTCAAAGTTGAACATACCTAGTCCATGTTTTTATTTATCTACTACTTACAACTTGCGATATCATCGGTATCTACCTACCTACTAAATATCACTTCCTATGAATGACGTTGCTTCCACACTGCTGTTAAAATAAAAATAAAAATGCATAATAGCATAAAAATAAAATACTGTTTTTAATATTAATTATTAAAGTTATGAATAATAACACTTTTAGTAACGTATAATAACAAATATTACAATAATAAGTTATTATATTTGAATTTTGAAAATGTTAACTAGTGTTTATAGTATAGGTAAGTAATAAATGAGTTAACTTCTTTAATCAGAATTTAGGTAATAAATCTTTATTACTTGAGCTCAATTCCGAAACAATTTAATAGTCAATTCCAATATCTAGCATAGTTTTAATTATAATCAAACAACTAAATGAGAAGGGAAAAAACAACTTAAAGAAGGGACCTACCTACTTAAATTTTAAGATTGCACACGAACGTCTTAGACTGTGTTACTAAACAATATGCAACTCTTAAACTTTACATAACCTAGGAGAAGTAGATATTATTGCTTATTTATTACTAAACGGACATCTATTGTCACAGTTAAATGTTATTTTAACGAGATAAGCGAGAGATCATTCATTTTGTATAGTCCCTATTTTGATAGATAGGTACTCGTACCTACCTATATTATAATGTTTTCGCGTTCTAACAAAGTTTTTTTTTAATATGTGTATTGGTACGTGTATAGAACCAATAAAATTGATTTTGATATGACACTGATCTACATATACAGCCAAATTTCATTTTCCGGAAATGATACGCCAGTACCTAGGTAGGTATCTATTTAAAAACGTGCCTTCATAAAATAAATATAAAGAAAAGAGTTTTTATTAAAGATGATACCACAGATTACAAAGTTACATGATAACATCAAGTCGTAACATCTTTCTGTATAGATAAATAATGAAAGGGCAATGTAATCGTCACAGTGGTTTCTTTTTCTCATGATTGTTAACCCATGGTAATACTATAATAACGTAGCCCATTTCCTGTCTAATTAAGACGCAAGCGGTGTTATTTTAATTTGTGCCGGCGTTTTATTTTTCACATGGCGACCGAGAGAAATGGCCAGTGACACAGATAACGTCCGACTTTCCCGCATATTTTTTTAATAGCCATAGACAATGATTAATCATTTGTCACTCGGCCGGATAGGATAGCGACATGTGTCGTGTTGAAATTGTGTCGGGTTTCAACAGTTTGCTTTGTTTGATTGATACAGTGCGTAATCTCTTGTTTTCGTTCGACCTCTGGTCCATTTTTTAATTGGCCAATGAGATGAGGTAATGTCTCTACGATAAAATTAAGGCGAGCGCTTTGTTTTTGCAAGCCAATCTTTAAATATAATTAGCGCTGCAAAACTATTATTAGAACGAAGAAATTATTAAGTACCTACCTTTATAAACAAAAAGATGAACAGTCATAATAAATTAATAAGATTAATTATTTTCCAAAGACATAAATAATATCTGCCAAGTTTTGAAGGGTTCCTCCTATCCCACGGGATTAGACCCCATGTAGAGATAAGCCCAGTTCTCAATAATATGCCCACATGGCGTGTCCCATTCATTGCAATTTATCGAATGTTACTTGAGAATCATATTCCGAATTTGACTTTTACCCCTATGACATTCATTATCCTTTGCAGTGCCAAAATCATTTTAATTAAATATGGCACTGGCCACTTATTGGATAAAACAAACGAGATTCACACGCGTGAACAGTTAGCATTGTTATTAGCCAGTATTTGTACAATTAATTTTAATAAAGCCGTTTTTCATGAATCGTGTGCATTGTTCATCGTATCTGTAGAACACCGATGTCATACTTTATATGTCACGGCCTCTTACTGCTCGAACGCACTTGTAGGCCACAGCCATCGCTGTTTTTACAATGTCATGTACGTGTCGACTTTCGCAATCAATAGCAGTTAACAATAACTGTTTAATAACGCCAACAGCGTTAATCTTTTTTTTTCTACATCTATGGTCACTTTTGTGTCATTGAGATGAGGTGGTCCTGAGGATGAGTACATAGATGACACGTCAAAAGTTACTCATATGTGACACAAAGTGACAAAGCTTGCAATAGTAGTATACCATGAATCACAACGTCATACGCAATGTGAAGAAACTTACAGGAACGAGTACGTTGGTTTTAATGACTTTATTCCTGACTTGGAATAAAATTATGTAGTTATTAATTTTAGGCAACACAGGATACATAGTTTCAGTGCTAACAAAGGCCCATACGCGTATTGTCAAGGCACAGAATAGGCACTTCCCTCGTGAGAACCTGGCAAGGTTAAGTGTGGCAACGGTATAGTTGCTAAACGCCGAGCGTATTTACAACACCAAGTCTTGCCGACACGACTGCCACATTTGTAACTGTGTGTTATACCGGCCTACGCAACGTTCGGAGCATGCATCATTTAAAAGACGAAAGATGATTGTTATCACCAGTTTTATAACTTGATAATCATTGATAAAAGCACACGTGTCCGCCGCGGGTCGGCCCGAAAATAGACGTGACCTTCTCATTGACATTGTGAAATAGACGAGTTGATAACGTGCCGATCACCGAATGTCACAGCGAGGCTAGCGAGCCCCCCTTCTGGCGGCCCCCACCAGTCGACCGCGAAGCGCTCCTCACAGTACGCTCCGTATCCATTGCCGCTCACACATCACTTGATTTTTAAAACAACGTAAACAAAGCCAGACATACATGTGAAACGATATCTTTTGGTAGTAATGGTATCATAGTACAGGGTTAATACATGCTGCAATCAATCTGCAAACAATCGAAACAACCGTTGTGTACCTACCTGTAGTGTTGCCTAGTGAATGGAGGATTTCGACGTGTGCTGGCAATATCAGTGCGTATATGTCTGAGAGGACTGATAATAAGTCATCCATATAAATTTTATTCAAGTGTAACCGCCATACAGTAGCGTAAACACAACAGCCTACGGACAAGGCTGGAAACTGGACTTATTTTAATTCCAGTTTTTCTACTTGTTGCCGTGCAAATACTCGTACCGGATCCGTCGAAATGTCTCCGTAAACTTCGAGAAATCCTCGTCTAAACGTTATCAATAGTAACACAAAAGCAAATACCGGCTAGTTCATTGCAAAATGCTCGCATAAATATTTTGCAACACGATTAAATACTTAAATACTGATAACGCAAAGTAGGTTAGCTCCCGTAAACGCATACGAAACCAAAATATTATCAAGTGCTCTGTCAACATGGCAAATTCTTATCAATAATATCGGCGAACATACCAAATGGGTCACGCTTTATTTTCGTAACTGTTCGTAGACCGTCGTCAACCAAAATGGAAAGCGTCGATGCGTCTACGGTGACTGGTAGCACTATTTATACGGCGTGGTCTCAAAAAAGAAATAGATTTGAGCACGCGAGGTGATTCATCATCTATGACTCGTAATTCGGATTTGGATTTAGAGTTGTTGACATTCTCGTGCTCAACTCAACAGAAACAAAGTCTAACGAAGCAAAAGCTAAATGCCTTTTTTAATTATTGCCCTATATCCAGAAAGATTATTATATAATAATTTATTTACACTGTTTATACTATAAATGCAATTACAACGTTATACTTACTTACGAGTAGTCTATGTATATCTTATCTAGCTACATCTAAATTTTAAATACAAAAAAAGCACTTCAAACAAAAGATTCTTCATACATTACATTAACTAGTTACCTAGTTTCTTCTTTGTTACCTTGCGACTTACCTTAAACCTACTAAGACACGTGACTGCCATTGGAAATTTCTACCAATTTCCGATCCTTATTCTAATATTATATTGCCTTCAGCAGTATAAGTAAAGTACCTATTTATATTCTTTCGTAAATTTAAAATGGCGGTATTCGTTAAACGGCTTCCCATATTCCCTTTGATCTCAAATTCATATCTCATCAGACATTACGTAACTTGCTTGGAGGGTCAGCTATTCACTAAATGTTTCACCTCGTTACTCGCATTAGACATAGCCCTTTTCAGTCACAGACTCTTTGAAATAGACCCCTTTGAATTCGTATTTACCGAGATAAGCGAGCGCTTGCTATCTCGCGTTAACTTTATTTTATCAACATTCGTCATTTACTTATCTTTATTTTATCTGATTGTCTCAATCCAAAATAAAAACCTGCAGAAACCTAATTGTATGGATTCAAGTAAACTTTACAACAATGATAAATACAAGTCACGCAATCAGGCTGAACTAGGTCGTCACACTGAAGTAACTAAATTGGTTTGACCCTACAGCACTCTTTAAAAATGCAAGCCTAGCCTTTAAGGCAAAGTGTGTCATACTTCCCGGAAAAGACCTCGAACGCACCTTCAGACTTGTATTTTTAACTCGAGGCAGTCAGGACCGCAGGACCTTTAGCTTTAAATGTTCGATGGTACGCCGGTTTACTCACGTACGCATGTTTATTGCAGGTGGTATCGAGAGATTGCAGCAGTCTACTCCAAGCACACTACCGGCTCGATGGCCATCCGCACGTAAATCCCATACACGAAGTTCTAGTCGGCGATAAGAGAGTTTACCTGATCTTCCCCCGATCACATTCCGACCTCCACTCTTACGTGAGAGCGCGGAAGCGGTTACGGGAACATGAGGCTCGCAGGCTGTTCAGGCAAATGGCGGAAACGGTGGCAGCGTGTCACGATCAAGGAATCGTTTTACGGGATCTCAAACTGAGGAAATTCGTCTTCGCGGACCCACAGAGGTGAGTTTCTTTATTTCATTACAATAGACGCAGAGAAATCGCAAAAAGGTTGCATTGCAATGCGACATTATCTAGCATTACACCGCAGCGGCGCTCGGCCGCGGTTCCGATTGCCGTGTGCTAAATTTTGCCAATGAAATATCTGACGCAACGCTCCCGTAGTGACCGATATCGATCGCTTCCTCTACATTTTTCATTACCTGGAGAGATCAGTCGTGAGAAAAAGTTCAACAAAAAGTTAAGAAGGGAAACGGAAGTACTCTTAGTATTTTTTAAACACCATTTCCTTTCGTGAGTCAATAACACCAGTACGGCCGCGATAGGTGTTTATCGAGTCATTCATTATGATAATTTACATGCGGTACCTGTCGGTTTAATGACGGTAGTTGGCGGTCTCGATAAATTGTATATTGTCGTCGGCCGGCGCCAGGACCCCGTCGCGATCACATCCTGGTCGCCAGTGATGGCTTCGATCATTAAGTACTTACTGAAGTACTATAAATATATTTATCGAGGGAAACAAACAATGATCCATTACACAATGGATTTTAATTACGACCACCAACCGGTAGGAACCAGCGGATTTTCGAACTTTTGAAATGTTATCTGGCCTCCATTGTTGCGAATATCTCCGGCAATGCTAGCGGCTCAAGGCGAACGGTGTCATTGCTGCGTACAATACTGCGCGCCCGCAATCGGGTCAAGGGTCCGCACTCCGCACCGCAGCAAGCGCACCGCACGCCGATCCAGTGCCCGTCACTACGATATGCGTGCGCGCCGTCGATACGAACACATCTACGGCATTTACCTCGCATGCGGGTACCTGCACCGCCCTTATCCGCTCAGGTGATCCCGGTTAACCCTCAGATAAAAAGTATCAAACGAATAGATTACACGCCCCTCATACTATCATTTTAACGACCACATTCCGATAGGGGTGGCTAAATTAAATTCCATTCACCTGCCCGTATCTCAAGTGAACGATTGTGGAATTAATAAAGTAAATTCCAAACCCTTATTAGATCCGAGATCCAAATCTCGACATAAACAAATTACTAATGCGTCTTATCTTGTTCTTTTTTTTGTACCGTGAGCTACTGTCTCGAAAGTTTTTAATTCTATTGAATCCGTACATTATTGTAATCGCCGCCATCCCACGGCTCCGGCCGGGGCAACAACCAACCTTTTGTGTAAATGAGTTATCCTCGACGTCCCCGCCGAGACAAATTTCGGTACGCCCCCGCGCACATCGGGACTGACTTTAGTGTAATCGTTTCTTTGACCTCTGAAGTCAGTCGAGGCTCTCGAGTCTCGTCCCTGGTGACATTCGCACGGAGCGGCGGCCACTAAACCCCAGACTGGTTTCTCTACAGACAATATGACTAGATACAGTTACAGGCACACGCCAACGCTCGCCACAAACGAAAGCCATCACAGTATTTACGCAAAGGTTTTAATTCAGTCCGGTTTGAGAGTGGACAGGATGGATAGACTGAAAAAAGTAAAATTTAATACCCTTTTGAACGTGGTATCATCAAAGCGAGTGTTGTCAAAAGCGTCGGTTTGCGATGCGGAACGGGAAGCACCGCGGCCGTGCCTCAAATGTAAAAACTTTTGCTTTACCCTTTACGTAATAGCAGAGCCCGCCGCGACTTGAGAAGCCTTTGCCGAAGTTGCCGCTCAAAGGTGGAATGTTTTACATTTGGTTATTATTACACAGAAACTCTAAACTCCGAGTCAAAGACAAACTTTTGCAGCCGCGCGGAAACGCTGGCTTTTTATTTTATGAAACTGCACAGCGAAATCTCATTTTGATGCTGCACTCGTGCACAGTGCGATGTGTCGGAACTTCGGAAGTACTATAGGATGCAACAAAGTAGAGGCAAAGTAGCCTTGATGAGCTCTGGTCGTTAATTAGCCAGGATATTGCAGATGTTTCCATTTTTGCCATGTGTCGGACTGGGATGGAAAACGGAAACGTCGCTTTTTGTTTCCGAGACATTAACGGACCTTCATCTCTAGGTCAGCAGCTGTGCCCATTTCGGCCGGTGTGAATCCGCCATATGTTGCCTACTTTCCCAGAGGACACTTTTTGTCAAAACATGATTACTCAAGTGGTCAAACAGTAGCATTATTTAATATGCGAGCAGCTGACCTTGTTCTGCCCTAATAAATTCTAATGAGTATGCACATGTCGCGTCGGTCAGTGTTCCATACAGCTGTTAGGGCATCGTGAGAATGGGTGGTTGAAGGTGCAACATGAGCAAGTGTCCCGCCCTTCGACCTCCGTTCTCACGTCGATACAAAGGCACCCCTGACTGATTACGAATTCGAGTCATCCGGCAGGAGTCGGGTCGGGCAACCAGCATCGCCCGATCGCGATCTGCCTCAAAGGTAAACAACTACATTAATATTGATTCTGCGCTCTCTTTGACGCTCTCAAGTGGATTTTCTTAACACTCATCCCTCATTTTTCTTGCCTTGTTTATTATGAAAACAGATTTTTCTTCGCTGCGTTCTCTCCCCAAGTCTTTGAGTCTTTGATATGAAAATGATGGAGTATCGCATTCATTTTTCATTTCAAGTTTTGCTCTTGGCATTTTAATCAACTTCGAAGCTGATTAATATGGAACAATGTTATCTGGTAAGAGAGAATTTAGAATATACGATAATTTGGCTAACATAATTTAGACGTCCGTTATTCTTTGAATCTACTTTCACTGCTAGCAGTGTCTCTATAATGATGTGTAACAAATGAGGTTCGTTCGAAACTAGAAACCGCAGAGAAATCTCGGATGTATCCGTGCTCAGGCCTTGGGAAGCAAATTGAGGTCGTTTTTCCAGATAACGCAGGTAGCGCGCTCCTTGCCCTGCAGATACTGATGCAACACGTGAATACAACCCACGTTTATCACAAGACAGACCATTGCTTTTTCACTTCCTGCACATTGATGTTTTACGACGAACAAATTTCACAGTATCGTTTATAAATCCTGTTGACATCAGTAATTTTACGACGTCCGAAAGCCGGATGTTTGGCTACAAACTACCTTTGTCCGAATAATGCGTTCTTAATATTGCCGTTGCCGGCACATTTCGAAGCGGAAATAGAATTCACACGGCGAATACGAATAGCCTTTGTCCAAGGCTTATAAAAAATGTAATTTGCTGCGCAAGTGTCTACAAAATAGTCAAATTCTATATCGTAGCCAGACAGTACGGGGCCCGCGTATCGCACCGAGATAGTACCAATCCTTTGTAAACAAGCCCAGGTATAAAAGTTGTCCTCTGAGCATTGTTCCGACTCATCCCGCCCACTCCGCGCCAAAATAATAATACCCGCAGCAAAGCAAATCCAGGTAACAAAACAAAACTCCAGTTTTTTGCGTAACACAGTGTACAGGAGCGGCTCGGATGATCGAGTGTGCTGCAAACAATGACGTTGATACAACGGCATTTAACTACGCAACCCGATATACAACTTGCGGCATTTCGAATTTCAAAACGCGATCTTGCGCTGTTCAATGATCAGAGATCTCATTATCTTCAAGATCGTTTGTTAAAAGGGTTAAAAACTGGTTAGCTGTAGTGTCAAATGAGTTCATGTGTTGATGTAAAGTCTGCCGACTGGCGATAGTTATTTGCGCGTCTGCGGGGTTAACGGGACGGGATATTTACGGTTGTACTGGCGCTCGCCGGCGGATGTGCCAAATTGGTCCGCGATAGACGCGCGCCCGCCACCCGGCAGACGCCGTCGCGTCGCATACCGGCCCGGCCACCGGCTGTCACTATAGTTCCTAAATGGGGAGCCCTATTTAGAGCCGATTTATATTCGGAATCTGCACGCGATCATTCCAACATAATTTCATAAACTGCACGCAACGTGTGGAGTGGAGCGCTCATACCCTGGCCTGGGGCTGTCGTCGATACCACGGGCGATCAACGAGCTTACCTGAGCGCCTACACTGACTATTTTGAAAACGTTTTGAAACCCAGTTGCCAAAGGCGTGGTGCAAGACGCTGCCACTGCCACATTACGGCGATGTATTTGCATAACACTGGGCGCACTGTAATCCATGTACGTCTCAGTTTCTCCAGTTGTATAACTTATAGTGCATTGGGACCATTACACCGTGAGAGACAGTGGAAATTGCGCAAGGGTCCCTCGGTTACGAAGATGAGACTGCGTAGTTGGCACGAACGCTGGTCTGTTCAGCGCGGGTGTGGTCGTTGGCTAGGATGAATGATGGCGGTACGAAATTAACGCTATGATTCAGGCGTGCCGGAATTCCGCCGAGATGGTGCATCTTGTTTTGGGGCGTTTGTTTGGTGACCTCGGCCGCGTCGTGTGGTCGCGGGTGGAGGTCGTGGACAAGTGTGCCAATGTCACCGCCTGCAAGCCAGCCGCAGCAGCGCCTCCTCGTCCCGTTCGCTCGTGCGGAACAGATGCCATAAATGACTCGCAAAAACTTTATACATCTCTACAAAAAGCATCTTTATTCAAAACCCTTGAACTCAATTTCCAGAGGCTGTGTATAAAATTATGAAGACTTTTACGATACGAACACGTATCACGGTGAAATAACCCGGAATGCTTTCCAATTCAAAACACCTACGCTTCTCCCCCGCTCTGAAAATAAATGAATTGGTGAGGACGAGGCGGTATTCGTCACGACTATAAATAACGTATGTTCGCACCTTTTTTGGTGGTACGAAAAGACCGGACGCTGCTACCGGACGCAGGCCTAGTGCTTGTTCTCAAGCGAATGTCGCCCATACGTCCTACTGGAGTGACGACAATGTACAAGCGTCATTATTGTGAGTAATGAATTGCCGGACATAGGTGTCATCCATACAAAAGTAAATCCGATTGTCTGTGGAAACGAAAACGATAATGGGCTTATGTTTACGTACACCTTGCTGCCGGGGGGCGCATCACAACAGGTTCATTGTTGCCAGCGAAGGGCGGATCTCCGGATGCCCCATTCGCTTCCTTCCTGACTTTTGTTACAATTTCTTTTATAGATTTCTCTCCTAACAATGATTGGGAAACATACAATATGTATACCAATTTGAGCGTTTAATTTGAATCTTGGATACACAGCTGAGAAAACGCACGACTAGCTATTAAATCGATCGGTTGCGTAAAACAAAGGTCTGTGAAACCTTGTGCAAGCGGCGGCGCGCCTGCGCCCGCGCCGACATATCTGCGGATTTGCGTAACCGCGCACTTATCCGCCGATACGCCGGCCGTGTGTTGTGACACGCTCCGCTTGCCTACATCTCGCTCCAAGACACATTTGAAATATGCCTAGGCCCTACTCGGTTGGCCAATAAATGCAACCCGGCTCTTGCACTTTACGATCAAGAATTGGCGATAGTCGGGTTGCGATTTGCATGCGGCCGCGACCGCGCCTTCTAATATGGCTTACAACAACTCGTGCATTACTCGAATGCATGTCAAGATCGCCGTTGCATATTAATTCAACATTGGCCACATTGATGCCAAACAAAACAAACCATGTACGGTACGTCCGTCCTTTCCGCACGAACACCTTGTCTTTTCAATTTATTGTTAGACAGCATTCGTACAAACTTGGTCCTGCCATGGAAAACGACGGGTTGCTGGTGTCATGTCATGATATCAGCGTGTGAGTCACCGCGTCGTGACTCCGGCGACATGGACTGCGGATAAAAGCGAGGTGAGCCGGGTTCGCGCGAGCTGGGGAGCATAAGGTACGCTCATTAAAAACTCATGCAAAAACTTTTACAGTCGGCGCACGCGACCGCGGCCCTAGCGCTGGGTGCATTCACTTCGTTGCAAAGGGAAAAAATATGCACGTGCCAACAATTAACTAGGGACGAGACGCGTGGTGATTGCGCCCTCTAAGGAGCTGTCCGCTTGGCTGCCCACGGAGAACGAAGTCAGAGCTGGAATCACTGACCGCCACGCGTCTGTATAATATTATCGCTGTTCCGTACCGTTCCATACCAGTTGAGATCAGGAGTTTAATGGCCTAGCAACAGCTAGTTGGAAACCTTAGCTGCAGTTTTAATTTTCTTGTGCTCTTATTTTTATTGCACTGCATCTGAAACCTGCTGGCGAAGTTACGCCGTTTCGTAGCTGCGTCGTCTGCTGCATCCGCGTCGCGAAGGTCGCTGACCGCCCAAAACCAACCAGCGTAAACAACACAAGACTAACATCAGCACGATCACCAGCATGACGTAAGGACTTATAGCATCATCGGAAACAGCAATTTAAGCCAATGGAAAAATCGCGACGCGCTTTTGTTGCCTTTGCGATTTACATCATCGCGCGTCACGAATAGGGTCCACTTTAGATATTCACTGTTAGCAGATAAGAAGACTGAATATGTTTTATTATAACTTAACGTCCTTATCGAGTAAAGGAGCATTGAACCTGGTTTCTAATTAAATACAAGCTATTACTGGAGAATGCCAGTCTGTACGTACACCCTATATAATGGTATGAGGAGGAAGAAACGAATTTAGTCTGCGGTCTGTACTCTCAGTCCATAAAAATAACCTCAGCTTTCAGAGAAACAATGTAACAATGAATCAGAGGCTATGACGGCCCGTGATACATTCCATTCCATGTAGACTGTACTGAATGCGTCAATGCAGGCGATGACGTCATTCGGAGGGAAGTTTATAAAAAATCAAAGGGCAGCAGCGAGGGTGCAGGGATGAATCATAGGAAATTTGTATCGGGTCACTACCCCGCGTTCCCTGCACCTATTAATAGCGTACCCTAAAAACAAGCCCAAATATAACTCGATCCATTTTAAGACTTAACGCCGCCACTTAGAATAACAACGCCGTTGGAAAGCGATCCCGAAGCAGTAATGCTAATTAAGAATCTTAACATAGTTAACCTTTTATGGGGTTCACAAAAATTAAAAATATTATTTAAGTTCTTACAACAATGCTCTGATTACTTACCCAAACAGCACTTGCGATCAGAAGAAGAGATTCTTATAAAACAATTTTAGATACGTTTTGTAAAGTTTTCAAAAATCAAAATATTATTTAAGTACAACAATGCTCTGTTTACTTACAACCCGCACAGCACTTGCGATCAGTAGAAGAGATTCTTATAAAACAATTTCTGTGAAACATGTTTACAGTTTATTTTTATTCAAGCAGTTTCAAGGGTTATTTAAAAGGCGCAGAAGACTTGAATTCATTAATTGCCAAGTTCTCTGTACAGTGCTCGTCGCTCCAACAAAACAAAAACGCCCTTGGCTTGTATTTATGAATGCAAAAAAGAGGTCTTCAATAAAAATATCGATTTTTTTCAAAGGAATACAGGTTGGCTTGTGGCTTCATAGAACTGGCAGAGTAAAACATAGATACATACTTGTTTTGTGTTGAAGTTTTATGGTGCGGGCGACTGACCCGAGCTACCGAGCCAATGTCGTAAATCTTTTGAGATGTTCTCGCGCTTTGCTATCAGCGTTTTCCTGTTACATCTCAGAGTTCAACACACTCTATTTCTCCAGACGACGGCGACTGTTCCGAACCCTCACCTCCGCAAACTATTGTCTTAAACTCGCTTGATTTATCTTCGAATAGGCACCCCAGTTCCAGACAAAAATAGCCCAGCCCCTTTATCCGCATTTTAATTTAAACACTTTACGTATTTCGGTACTTTCATCCTACGTCAAAAACGTTGTGGCGCGCAGAATATTTAACTGCGGAGGTGGTAGTCAAATATAATTTCGTACAGGAAAATATGTCCTTAAATACCCGACCTTAGGGAAGAAATGCGACGTTGATTTGATAATTGAGAAGTTTTATAAATAGAAAGCGGGCGCTTTAAATGTTATCAAGGCGTAACCGCGGGGGTGACTGGTGGGTGACAGCCCTGGATGATATATTCGTACGTTGCCGATTTCACAGTGCTTCGATCGTTTACCTCGCGTGCCCGACGGCAAAAAAACTAAGACGCAACCGGTTTGACAGTGGCCAGCCTGAATCGCGGTTAACCCTCAATCTGCAGTCCGATGCGTCACTCATAGCAACTGCTGAATGCTTTCTCCTTTCTCTTTAATTCACTGCGCTCGATGATGAGCTCACCACTATTATAATCCGGGTTGTACGTGAACCCAGTATTTAATTTTAACACAAAGGACTGATCAGCATGCTTAGTCACGGTGACGTAGATATGACGTTTCCTGTTCCTGCTATCGATATATTCAATCGTCGACTATCTTTTACTTTAATGCTTAGAGTATTAGTGATATCAGATAATGGTCACATATTTGTTCCTTTGTTTGATGATTTTTATTATATATTTAAAACCTAAATGCTGCCTGAGTTGCCTTTTCTAAAACCGCTTACCATTTCTTCATATCCATGTGTATGTGCACATATACTTGCTACTAGTAATGTTTACATTTTCCTTGTGGTTAATTGTCTTGACTAATAGTGAGGGGCTTTATCACTAATTTGTTTTCGCGGAAGACGGATGTGGAATTTACCTATTGAGATAAAACTAATGGCGTACCTAATTGAGGCATGATGTCATCGAAACTACCCTAAAATTCGTGTCATACGACGAGGAAACTACGTCGAATGACGTTATTCCCATTCGTAATCCAGGACGGTGATATGATAAAATAAAAAAGGTTTATTTTATCCTCAATCTTGGCAAAGGTCTGCCCACACGTGACTTAGACAACCCAGTTTAAATAAGGGAACAAGGAGTGGGTTCGTGCGGGGCTAGCGTCCTCTGGCCGCAGTGTGGGCGCATCATATCTCGTCTAAACTCTAGAGCTAACGCTGATGTAACGCAGTTCACGGTCAACTAGAGGAAATGACGCAAGCGAGCGCACAGTGTTGCACAGACCCGAGTTACAACACTAGCTTGTCGATCACTCGCCAAAAACCAAAAGGCATACACGTAAATTCTAATGTCCGATAGGAAGCACTACACGAGTAGATATTCTCGATAGTTCGCATATGTTAGGCTTGACATTCATCGATCGGTGTTGTAACTGCTTCATATTCGAGTGCCATTTATACGTAATTAACTCATTCTGACTTCCAATTCCTACAATATTGCCCAAAGCGGTCTAGTTTAGTGGCTTTTTGAATTGCTAACTAGTATTTTGCATTTAACATTATTAGCGCTCCAATTTAATAGATCATTTACGGTCAATTAATCCGTAATGAAACGTGATAAGATTTATTTAACATAACAAAGCATATTTGAATTTACGATTCATTGAAGCTCAAGCGCTGCGAATAATCCAAACGTGAAAAATTAAAGCCTCCAACGGCAATCGGCGGCGTGCACAATGACATTGAAATGCGTGGCGTTGCGAAACGGTACTCTTTTAGTGTTTCTGGCCTCGCGCCGAGTTAGAGATTGAAGAATACGTATAATAAATATGAGAACGTATCCGACCTTAGTTCGCGGTCACCGGTTGCGTAACCTACGGGACAAACAATGCCTGCCTGACGTAACGTGCTTTGCATTTGTCTGCTTTGCCGAATAGTTATTAATTGTTTTGTTGCATTCATATTGCATTACCACCCAATTTGTTTAGGGCAGAGATAAATACTGGTTCTGTTTCGCAACAGCTTTGACAGAGTTGTGTTTGTTTACTGTTATTAATTCACCTCAGTCTAAATTAACATACAAGTTTGATCGCTCTCACGATTGTAACGATTAATACAATTGTAAAATATATCACGATTAAATATAGGCACGCTAATTAGCAATTAATGTTATTGTAACGCCAAGTTCGGTTACATCAATGACAAACAGAAGTTTTTTGTCGTTGTCGTGAATGTTAGGCGAGCTGCGAGGGCTGCCCGTGATCAGGTCATGTCATTGCCAGCGTAATGATCCCGGCATGAAGTCATCGACGTATATGTAGCGACAATACGACTGGCGTCACTAGCAGCGCTATTGTACACACTCCATTGGTATTTTCTCGATAATATTTAAACAGATTTCACGACGATCTGCGCAGTTAGCCACCCAGTACAAGCGGCGCTGATGTAATCAACACTAGTGCCAGTTCATATTCAGTACATATTTAGTACACATCGAGTTCCTATTTGCGTTTACGTAATTTATTGCTTTGAAGGGTAAATGTACAGTAACTGTGCAAAATTAGCCAAATTGTTTTTGAATTCATGGAATGAACGGCCCACTCGTTATTCGGCATTACGCTTTTGACGCATAATCCACCCACGTCAGGGTTACTAAAGGCAGCACGTGACTCGTAGCTGTTGCTACGACGACGTCGCGTTGACGTCACGGGGAGAGCACCCCAAGTGGGCTTCGACTCGTGACGCACCGTTGTTTGAAATCGATTAGATGAAAATTCCCAAGCGGATGCGTGACGTAAGCGGTGGCATGCGGAAGCGGTTACGCACCGTCGACGTCGCGGAGCGACCGCGTATCGGCTGGCCGGCGCGGTGCGGCCGTGGTGCTATGGCCAAGGACGGACCCCGGACACGGCCGCTGCGCTTGCGACACCCACGACGATGCGCCGCGGCCGCGCCTTCGGCCACGACCACTGGCTACGGTTTTGATGATAAGTCAATTAAATTAATAGAATCTTACTTAAAAGAGAGGTTTCAAACTGTTGATATAAACGGCGTAAAATCACACGGGTCTAATGTTAGAATGGGTGTACTCCAAGGTTCAATTCTAGTAATGTTCCTTTTGATTAAATTTAAAAAATTAAATTGCCAGAATCGGTCCTTGATATGCCGGACAGGAAATTCAAAGCCTATGTAAAGAAAGTACTTTGTGAGAAGGCTTATTATAGGACCGATGACTATCTTAAAGACAAAAAAGTCTGGCCTGAGCTTGGCGCGGGTCCCTCTTGAAAGGTTTGTATATTTAGAATTTTAGACATGTCATAATTTAGGTACATTGGTACATATTAAATTAACAAATTAACATTATTTTTTGTAATTCTTATAATTCAATTTAATTATGACATAACAAACAATACAATCTCAGACCATCCACAAAACTAATTTTAAGTTTTTAGTTTGTTAGTTGACGTCTTTGGAGAAAACGTGCAGTGCAGTTTGTTGCCGCTTCTTCTGCACTTGCGCCTAGGAAGCGGCATAAACTTAGCTGTAAGTAACGATTTGACGTCAACATTTGTGCAAAACAAAACAAAGTGACTATTATTAAGAGATATTATGAATATCGTATGATAATAAAGATATTTTGAATTGAATTGAATTAAATACGACACGATATTATTTGGCCGTCAAAAACTACCTACTGATATGTACTGTAAATCTGTAACTAGGCTAAGGTGATGAGATAGTTAAAGTCCGATATCATTTATTTTTATATATCATGACGACATCCGTGGCATAGTGGTTCACATGCCAGACGCCAGTCCGCCAGTCTAGGTTCTGGGTTCGATTCCCAGTGAGGGCAAGTTAGAAAATGGCCTTTTTCAAATTGTCCTAGGTCTTGGGAGTTTATTTATACAAGTATTTATTGTCTATCCCATAACACAAGTTTAAAACTTAATTTGGGGCTAGCTCAATCAGTATGATTTCTCCCTATACATTACAAACCTACAAAAAACGAGTCTATATCTTCCTGAAAGGCCGGTAACGCTCTTGTTACACCCCTGGTGTTGCAGTTGTCCATGGACAGTGGTGATCACTTACCATCAGGTGACCCGCTTGTTCGTTTGCCGCCCTATAACATAAAAAAAAAAAAAAAAATTAATTTATTTGGAAATTTGAAATCACGTCAATCCAAATTACTATGCTTGTCTCGAACACAAAATTTCAGTTATCCTCAATCACCAGAATGTGTCGTCGCTGTTTAAATATACCAGATAAATAAAGCAGTAAAAATATTTCTTGTGCATAAACGTTGTTATTATTTCTCTGGAATATTTACAAAGTGATTGACATTAGTCACCTTCACGTTGGCAAATGACAGTGAGGTGACATTTTGCTATACGTACGTACGTACAATCGCATACTGATGTTGTTGTTGTTTTTCGTGTGTGTAAGTGGCCAACACTGATGTCAGATTTTTCTAGCTGCCTAAATGGCATCTAACATAGCTTAACGACATACAACGATGACAGCCGGGACCAACGGCTTTACGTGCCTTCCGAAGCACGGAGGATTTCGAGAAATTTATGTGCCACTTTTTGGTCACCTATCCAAGTGCGGACCACGCCCTGTGTTGCTTAACTAGCGAAAGCGCTAGTTATGCGTTTTCCCGCCGGGCCACCGAGCTCCTCATACTGATGAAATTCGCGCTCACACTTACAGCATGAGAATGACGTAAACTTATTTAGCATCAGGGGTTTTTTTGCGTCATTCAAATCAAGATACAAGAACGAGAAGCTGTAGTAGAGATTAGTAATAAATAAACTAGTGGCTCTGTGAGCTGTAAACCACGCGACTCACCACCATCCGTTGAAGTTTATCGGATAAAAACATTGTTCAGACAAAAAAGTCGCGTCTTGATAAGGGTAACAAAAAAGTTTTATGAACTACATATGTATTTGGAAATTTTTCTAAATGGCTGAAATATGATTATTTTATATTTTTAAACAACCATATCTCCGCCGTTTTAAAAATTTTTCAAAAACTGAATCGATTAAACTAGTAGTTCGCCGCGAACTTAGACCTCGCGATTTTTTATTAATATTTCAAAAATACTAAACCGATTTTGATGCCCAACGAACTTGAAAATTCTACAAATATTTCCTAAATGCCTACCAAATTTCATCAAAATCGGACCATCGGTTTGGCAGTTATCGCGGAACAAACATACATACATATATGCAAACAAGGTGTTTTCGCCCCAACTTGAATATATAATATTATAAATATATATATATATCTATATATTTATATATATTTATATAAATATATATATTATATATACGAGCGATATAATTATATAAATATTATATTATATATAATGATATCGGACTTTAACTATCTCATCACCTTAGCCTAATTACAGATATATATATTATATATATATATACGAGCGAGGGCCATATTTATATATATATATATATATATATATATATATATATATATATATATATATATATATATATATATATATAGAAATATAGCCCTCGCTCGGTCAAAAATTCTATATCATTATCAAACCTGCTTATAAAATTTCACGAGAATCGATTGAGAAATGCGACCTGTAGGCGAGAACAAGCCGACAAATTGACGGACTAGCACGAATAGCATTTTTGGCCAATCTCGAAACTTAGACACTTCGCTCGCTCTGTCACTAAAGGCCTCTTCATTTCAGGATAAAGGAAAAATACAAAACAAACGGAATGTTTGTCTCAGATCTGAGAAGAGCTCCGTATGAGAGACTACCGCGTAGTCATTTAGCCGTATCACAACATCCTGTTACGATGAATCTCTGAATAATGGAAATGTTTTGTTTCGAGTTCCGCAGTTTTCCAATTACGCATGCCACAATCGATACCGTACGGGGAACCGGTCGTATTTTTCATCGAGATAAATTGTTATATTAACACATTAAATTATCGTTAGTTTAGAATCCGGCGTCTGGTGGCCTCCACGAAGACCGCCACAGTTCAATGTCAGTTGCGCAAGCGCCGCTCTTCCGCCTTCGAGCCGTGCGCGAGAACCAGCCGTTCCAAATTTAAATCATAACGTATCTTATCAATCTTATAGAGCTAGATCCTTGTTCCTATTTTTGTTTCTATCATATCAACGAGGTTAGATGTAAATATATACCTACGTGATTTTATTTGAATACTACCGAGTGACCAACTAAATGAAGCGCCTGATCTAGAGCCGACGTGACTTGTGGTATGTAATCAGAGCATTTACAGGAAATGACGCGTGGTGATCAGCCTGATATCACGTTCTTATGTAACACTGATTCAAATTGATTACGACTGAGTTTCTATACTAAGCATTTTACATCATCTTCTCGGTACTTTACCGCAGTGACACTAATAATATTTTCTTTGATAAGGTTCTTCCTAAAGGTTAGCTGAACAAGTACCATTAACCCACCCTACCCTACTCGTTAAATATATGCATGCAGCGGACCTTTTTTGCGTCTGCTAATTCGAAAAGCAACTCATTACTGAGTTTTTCAACGTCAAAAAATTGCATCTACGTAATTATAGGCCATCCATTTCGAGTCCAACTAGACTAGACGCCATCCAATTTAAATCTTCGAGCGCAGTTGGAGGCAGACAATTAGGATACCTTAGCATGCGGGCGCAGGCTGTTGCATTTTTTTTTATATTATTTAGTTTTTGTCTCTTCGATACTCTGACCATCTGCTTGTGAATATCGTGGCTCTATTTTATTCGAATCTGTTTCCGGTCCCGTTACATCCGGCCGTCGGGAGCTCTTGAGAATCAACTAATGCAAATGCAACCCCTGTTAATTCCAACCATGGGAACGTTGTGGCACTGTTACAAAGAAGAAATGGTTCCCATATTTTAGAGTGATTTCTTATTGTATGTACTAACACGGTCATTGGACTTGTTATCGAGGCACAAACCTCACTTAAAGGTCACACAATCTCCGTTATCACTTCAGATAAGTAACGACTCCTAAGGTCGCATGTCGTGCCGCAATACACTTTACGTTACTGTCGTGCTTCAATTAACCTTACAATGAGATCCCATTCTCAGATTTTCCTCCATTCAAGTAGAAATTTTGTAAAAAACGACAAGGTGTTCAGATCGCATTGTCTGTGCCGGGTTAATCTTTTGACAATTACCTGTACGACAATGGTTGGTTTTTGTGAGCTCGCCAATTCAACGTAGAACATCCAGCTTGCACAGATGTTCGTAAACAAATACTGAACCATTGTAGCAGTCTCCTACGCATGATTTATTATCCCGATCTCCTTTGCCGGTCCCGATGATGGGCCTCGATAGAGCTTCGCCGTCTATTGTGCAAAGATTCATGTATTCAGCTCTAAGAAAAACATCTTTAGATGACACAATGAATTGCACATGCAATCTTTTACCTGCGACTGCGACGCACGTGTTCGCATTCGCATTCCAAATAGACAATCATGGGTTACTATTTTCGCAACCCTGTCCACTTTAATTTAAACTTCAATTCCAACATAACAGGGTCTGTTTTCGTTTAATGAATCAAGAGCAAGTTGCGAGCGGCCTGTAAATCTGGGATCTCGTAAAGGTCTTTATGGCCAACAATTTCTCGACTTTATAGCGATGAGTCTATTTTTGGACTCCATATTTTATTCTTTGTATAAAAGGCTTCGTTGTCTCATTGGCGCCGCGGTTGCTTGCATATTTTGCGAGACAGTTCAGTTATTTATAGCTCCGTTTATCTTTCAAACGTATACTGTGTGCTGTGCCAGCTATTCATATAAAATTTCTTTAGAAAGGATACATACACGGAAAAGGTTATATTTGAATACCTGACGACTCTATCTTCGACACACTCTGTCATTCGATAGCGTGGCTTGGCTTAGATCAACAGTTGCCATCGACAGGCATGTTTATTCAAATGCACATACGATACGACTGGTCTGAAGTTTGCCTTTCGACATCTGCGCCGAGGTCAATATTTGCCGTTTTTTCCGTTCCTTTCTTTATTCTGTATGTCCCCTTAGTTATCTTTTCATAGGCAGATCATTGTTTCATATGCTATATTCAAAAATGTAATATACGTTATGGGAACAGTTAACTCAGCATAGCCAGTAGTGTTATGGTCTTAACTGTTTCGAATACTAGAAATAAGCTATAATGTGTTCAAGTCGAGGATTCGTCGCGTTTTGTACTCCTCATTCGCAGTTAGTCTTCTAATGAGACCAAAACTAATCGACTTGAATTTACCACGTGATAAAGAAAGTATTAATTATTTCGTAAATTTTAATCAGATGTAAGTTTAATATTCATCCCATGTGCACATAAAATAACAATCGAAATTGCGGTTCTCAATAAATGCATCGGCAGGATATTACGCGATCAGAGTAAATTGCTTTTGCCGTTATTAATTTTGATAACTGGGATTCGATTCGTTTCTCTCTTTTGTAACAAAGGGAAATCATTGTAATTAATTCACTGTAGTTACGCTGCAAAAAACAAAGCGCTTCCATTGCTATGGAAAACCAAACGTATTTTTTGGATTTTAAATATTTTTAAATCCGTTTGGTGTTTCTTTTTTTGTTAATGATATATCACTTTTTTGTGGGAGACATGTGCTGGTCCATCTGTCGGGTCAGATTATTTTTTTGAAGGTTTTACGTAAAAGGCGTATCTGAAAAAGTGACATCTAGCACATGGCTCGTCGGCCCGCCGTCGCCTACCTGCCTTTGTTGCACACACAATGCGCGCGCACATCTGCTCCGCCTGCCATCGCCTGAATACCAGCGCCTATGTAAAGCGTACACAATCCATCATCCTCCATTCATTGCAGCTGACTTCGCCAAATTTACATAACGCCCTCGACTTTTATATCAACCATATTCCGATTCTGAGGCCGATATTTCGTTAATACCAATGATAATGCCAATGATGTAATACTAACAAATTCTCATTTAAATCATAAACTTAACAAGCCTCATGTTCATCAAGTATTTAGTAAACAGGTGTTTACCAATTTATTAATTTAGCATGCGTACCTAATCCAAATTATTATACTAAGGTAATACGAATCCAAGTTAATCTATTAAAGTCGAGGTTAACTTGTTACATAATCATACGAGGACACAGATCGTAAAATCCAAAAGTTGTCCGAACCACTACAATAATGATTGTTTTACTTTGCAATTTAATAACCTATTACGGACCAGTTGAACGATTGCACACAAAACTGCTTTTACGGTTTCAGGTTTGAAAACATCCAAGTTTGTCACAATACGTTTTTCTAAAACAAAAGAATAAATTGCTCGATTTTAAAGCGTGGAGTGTTGGTACTCTGCTTTGTTCGATCGAACAATTAATGAGTGGTCCGAACGCTGCGACAGCTTGCGAAACAGCGCTTGATAAACGTTTGTATGCTACACTTTTTGTAATACATCTGGATCGTTTTGAAACGTATTTAACCTGTTTATTGTGCCCTCAATTGTTCTTACAAAGAGCTGTTAAATACCTCTCACAGGACATTTTCATTATTCTAAAATTTACGCTCTAAGTGTCGGCAACAAAGAGACTCCTTTTAACTATCAAGTTACTTTTGTTTGTTGGACATTAATTAAACAAAAGATCGCAAGCCTTTGTGTCCATTCGTAACTGTCTCCAACAGGTGAATGAAATACGAGCTATGCGACCATTCTAAAGTACACAATTTACAAAAAAAATTACCATCCAGACATTGACAGACAGGCCGTCGCCGATAATTGAGAGCAGTTTCAAAACGTGCGAAATTCAAAAGGTTATAATGAGCAAATGCAGCGGAACCATGCAGTTAGCTCATAGCAACGAGTGGCCGGCGTTTTGGAGCGGAGACTTGCCGCAATAAATCCTTGATGAAACCTTAACCCACTTGGATGATTACGAGTGCGCTTGCCGCTACCGCCGCGCTGCCTCGAGCGCTGCAGCGGCTTTTTGTTCCATTTAACGCTACTGACAATCATCAATTTAGCTGCAGCCGGGCTTTATCGCATTAATCTGCGATAAAGGTCACTGATCGCGGATTGTCGAATCGCCGTGTTGCCCTTCTATACTTTCTTAGTAGTTAGGAGTTAATTAATAATGCATGAGGCAAAGCAAAGAGCATGCCGTGGGAGCTGCAACGGGCGCTGCAGTGACCGGTGCGCAGGTGCGCTGTCGACCTTGCGCAATGGCACATACTCGTACATATCTACTGCTAACAAATGTATATCGGAAACCGCTTGCGAGATACTTTGAGTTTCGACATCTATTTAATGTTTGTGTACTGTTTGCAGCCAAACGTGCTGAGATATCATTCTCCGCACATTACTCATTTGTATCGATCGAGCAGTGATTCAGTAGCTCGACTATAATATGTGCTCTTTCATAAACACTGACATCATTTTCTTCTATGTTGATGATTGCCTGCTACTGACAGTCCATGTGTTGAATATTTCTTGATTGACGTAAACGCAGCCCCAATACTGATGCCAAGTAGGTCACTGCGCCAATGTCAGAGCTATCGTTAAACCATCTCGGGCCGCGCAACACTGTTAAATTATAGTTTTATTAATGTCCAACTCGTCGATCAAGAATACGTCGAAAGCAGCGGTCGCTGCAGCAGGCTGTTCTCACGCATATCTTCCACCAAACGTCAGCGTTGCACCGGCCGGGCGTGACGGCCGGAATACTGGGTCAAGTACAACGGTGCTTTGCCATTCATTGTCACCGGCGGCCCCGCGCGCTCCCGCCGTGCCTCCGGCGATCGGCGCCCGCGCCTGTCTAGCCTCATGCCCAACTATACATATCAACTTTTGATTTGACATGTTTTCATTGGCATCAGTCAGATCACCGACCATTGGCCTACACCGCTGTTCTGATTTTCATAGTTGCACGCGTTACATCAACTCGTAATTGCAACAAACAAGTGTGACAACACTCGTTACCTAACTCGTTGCAAGCTTCAGCTTGATGTAACGATGTTACCTCCCTTCGGTGCAGCTGCGAGCTGCGACTCCGCATCATAATTTTCCTTCCCGAGCGTATTATATCATACTCGCCGAATGCGAAATATGGCTCCCACTGACACTAGCCGAGGTCGTCGGCCGCGAGCCTCAAGAGGCTTCGCGGACGCGAATGATACAATGCTAATGGCCGGAGTACATTCACCGCGTTAGAAAACCTACTTCAGTTCCGCACTTTCTTTATTGCATCACATAGTTGTGCCGTTTCGCCGCACTCTCTTCCGTCGCGGGCTGCCAGCCAGTTGTGCAAGTAGACGCCGGTCATCGAAACCAATTTAGAATGCAACGTTACAGTTTCTAAGCTAAATACTATTGTTACATCTGCTGTAATTGCCTCTGGCTGACAATCTTCATATTTCCGCACTTTCTTCCATTGCATCACCGCTTTTGTTTCGCTCCCCTCGGCTATGACAGGTGAAGTTTCGCAAGTTCACTGACCCGAGCCAAATGTTCGATATTGTGATATAATAAAACTCTCCGCTCAATTCTCTATTTAGAAATTACAATTTCCGCACTTTCCAAGTTACATCATTGCGGCCAGAAAAAATGGCGGGTTATCGACCCGCGACCTCTCCTTAATTTGTAGTTGTTGATCATTGCTTTGGCATTCGAGTAGAGCGTTGATCCTTAAGTGATCTCATCCTTAACTCGCACGTGTGATAAAAACACTAGAGGTACTCATTTTTTTGCTTTCTCCTCCCATAGGCTACTACGCAGTTAATGGCCGTCGATAAACAAAATTTTTTTCCTTATGATCTAATCAGAGCATAATAGTATGGAGACAAAGTATCACACGGGTATCGTCGAATTCTATCGATACTTTCATCGACCTAGTAGCATTTGGCTTGAGGAAACGGTACTCGGCAATGAGAAAGTACCGGTGGCAGTGGTTGCATTCTGGGCCGCAAAACTGACGGTCATCCGGCTGGGAAGACCAGAACACTGACCAGTGGTGAGTGATGAATGATCATTACTCGTTTACCATCCCGAAGTGACAAAGGTCATTGTCCGCGAATCCTAGAAGCCTGTTTATTTATCGACCACGATCGCTCGAATCGCATTCGATCCACGTTCTTGATTCACACCATCATACGGTGTTTGGAATTCTTCACGCCAAGGGCTACGAACTCTTATGTTATTAATTTGTAATTTTCGAACGAGGGATCGATCAAAATTCGACGCGGCTGCGTAAAATCACGTAAAATCTTACTGTCGTTAAATCAATAATACTGTGTTTCTCCTTTTAAACTGGTTTATCTGCGACACTGTTTACGCGTTTTCAGCATAACGGGATAACTTGTTTTGCTCGCGTATTTTTTGCTTTCCTGGTAAGATACCTACTCGTATTTATTTACCAACACCGCGACTTGTTTTCTTTTGTGAAAATCTCGTTTTCCTCGTAGGCCGTGTTTACGTCGAGCACACGTTTTACCGATCTTTTGTTGTAATATCAAAGCGATTGTAAGCGACGAACCATCTAACCAGTTCGTTTTGAGTGATCGCTGATTCTGTCTTCATTTCTTTGCTAGTAATCCATTGCTACATTTGCGGTCCGCTTGAATACAACAGTGGTTTCCAAGCAGTAATGGAGAAGCAAGTTTTAGTTATTGTAATGCGGGAATTGTATAGCGTTGTATTCGCGTGCCTTATCGACGCGGCTCGTACCTGCAACGTCATTGGGGTCGTGCGGACCCCGCTCCTAATAAAACCATTGTTCCTGATTCGATCAAGTTTCCGATAAGCATCGCGGTTTAAGTACTTACCTCGAGTACCTTAGCGGTACCAGGGGTTCATATTGTTTGCAAACAAAGCGTACGTTCAATATTTTTTAATATTTGCCTCTACATATTTATGTCTACTCTACTCTACAAATTTATTTTGATATAGTTTTCCTTATATCACCTAACATTTGAATATAGATAATTTATGCGTTACTCTACGCACGTCACGCTGTGTTCTTATTACCATCTCAATAGCATCACTATATGTACGCCACGGTAATGTTAACGCACCTCATTTTGCAATACCTGATATTAGGTACTGGCGTTGTGCAACTCTCCGTAATATTTGTGCACCCACCCTATCTACACGGAATATCGACTGAACAAATAAACAACCGGTGAAATTTGAACGGGGACTTTTTCAAGATAAGATATAGAGAAATGGTGATAAAATTGCGATAAATAATGTGATAGCGATAAAATAGACGAGTTAACATCGACGCTGGCTGTACATCACTTCTTATCATACATTTCTAGCGCACTTTTCCGCAATGAATCATGCTTTAAACTATTTTTCGATGCAACTCTTACAAATCGAACAGATTAATCCTATTTGTCGTCCCACGCGTTTCTGCAATCTCGAGGTAAATGTATTTCACAAGACGAAATCGCAACATCGCTTATTTCGCGTTTTCGAAACCATCCTGCGTCATTCATGCCTTAGCCTTTGTACTTGCGTACGAGTCGATCGAGTGTTCAATAAACATTTACTTTAATTATGATTTATAGTATTCGTGATCTCAGTTATTCGTAGTCAGAAACATTCTTGTTTAGTCTCAATGAGTCGTTCTTCCATAATTTTCCATGCAAGCAATTTCCATAATTAAACATGCTACTTGTAAAAATGAGCGTAACGATCAGAATTTCCTCGAATCGCTCCAGGAAAATACAACAATACATAAGATTATTCACATACTGGTTGCGCGAAGTGAACCCTTGTAAAGCCAACCGCAGGCTCGGTTCGTCTTGTGCAAACAGCATTATGAAATAGAACGCAAGGAGTAAGGACCAACGTTTAATACGTCGCAATACGTACATGGAGCGTTTTGCTAATCCGTCGAAGCTGTTACAAAATGCTGGGTTTCGTGGACGCCTTGGCCTGTCCTACGCATATAAATCAGCCGTAAAATCTACAAACCATTGTCTTTTCATTTTTCCATACATTTGCGTCACCCTAGCGCAAGATCCAATACTGTTAACCAACTGTTAGTTAAGCGGCTCGGTTGCCTCGGAGTTCGCAATACTGAGTCTTCGCTACATATCGCAAGCTCTCGCAATAGCTTTCATGATTAATCGTCGCTCCAGTTTCGTCCGAGCTCACGATTCGCAACCCTCGACCACCGCGCAGTCTTCCGGCTTCAGCAAAGGATATTCGTCTGGTTCCTTTCTTACTTCCGACACTAGAATGAGGAGGAAGCTATTGCAAGGCGAAACAATCGTCGATTCCGGCTGCGTACGCGCTCGGCGGAAACTGCGCAGGCGCTTACGGATGTGGATTTACTCTTTTTATTATTTATCGGCCGATCTAGACCGCATCTGTCGGGCGACAAACGTGTAGGTACAGCTGCCCTTTATGGTTATGGCCATAATGGCAGCCTCAACAAACTGGCAAGACTGGAACGCACGCGCACCTGGCGACAGGTGGCTGCGTCACTCACATTACATCTATGATCAACTCGTCTCGAATCCAAGTAATTGTTTTTGTGCATGTGCAGTTGCGTGTCATCGCGTGAAAGCTATCGTCGCAAATCACGGCCTCTCACACAATTATGCCGTTTTTTTTTCAGCTGCGAAGACGTAATCACGATGATTACTCGTCAACGATGTGGGAGCTCCAGCTTTTTACTGTTGCATTTCCCAACACGTGGAAAAGTCGCTCTAAAACGTAACAACAGTTATGAAAGTGCATACGCAAACGTGCTGTTGAGCCGGTTACCAGCTCTTCATGTAACATCTTACACGACATAATTCCTACTTAGAATTGGGTTTGTGTTAATGAGGGATTGCGACACGGTCATGCTTCGTGGGGACCCTGGCGCCACAAACTGCAATGCATGTCTGGAGCGTATCAGCTCAATGGTCCTTAAAGATCGGGGTATAGATGTGTAATTTTTTCGTGGCCCAGTGTCCTCACACGTGTGCGATGTCCGCCAGCGAAATTATTTCGAAACTTAGCGGTTATATCGGGAAGGAGTCAATGAACGGAAGTGTTTCACGAGTGCCTGTGACATGCGGCCGCGCGTTTATCGCGGCTTGCGTAACTGCGGGCTCGCTTGCCCAATTCACCGGCACACGCAGAACTGCTGTTGTGATGGCTCGTGCTGCGGTCGACGCTGCAGCTGCAGGCATCTTGCTATCGCATCTGTCGCAAACAGCCTGCGGTTTGCTCGTAGGCAGCAGGTCGATTGCTTTCTAAGGCGCTCTTTCCCCGGCGGCCCGCAGCGGCGCGCGATTGCAAAACGCTGCTGAGGTCGCGCTTTCTTCGTTCGCGACGCTGCGTGGAGAAATTGTTGCGACACGCCGCTCGTACACCGACCCCACGTTAGAAAGTCGACCGCTCACCGGATTTAACACGACGCTACGTAACGGTGTAATTGCAACCATTCGAGACGGAGATCAATGAGAATTCGGATACTTTTTGCGGACGCATTCTGACCACTTTCTTCTTATGCAACGGTCGCGTAATAGACGCGGGGTCATCGAACGGTATCGTTTGTTTTGTAAATGAGTCGGCGCAGCGTGCGTCGAGATGAAGCGACGATCGTGTGCAATTGGCCAATTGCGTACGGTAGTGCGTTTGCGCAACGGGCTCTGGAGTGGCGCCCGTTCCGCAGTCCGCGCGTTGCAACACGGGATTATTTCGGCGGCGGCGCTTGGACCGCCGCCCGGGCTTGCAACATGCCATATCGCAACGCAGCTCATAATCCGTGCCATTGTGACACACGGCCGCCGTACGCCGCCCGCCTGCCAAATACGGCCCTCGTGCATTGCGCTACTTGATCTTACTTCAGCCAGCGCTGATGCGCCCAGTGACCGACAAATGTCACGCGACATCCCGCGGCCGCCTGCGCCGCACGGTGCAGCCGATCACACGCTGTCGCTGCATTCGATTTAAAACTAAAACAATTTTGCAACCGATGTTCACATTAGTGTTTTCGCAAGCGGCCCAGCGCTCGGTTTCAAAACTGAGTTCGACTTGCGTTATCGCTACTCCGATAAAGCGAACGGTGTCGCTGCCTATGCGGTTTTGAGACCTAAATTCAGGAACGTATGTACACAGTTGGTTGCACTATATCTTGGAAGTTTAGCTACTAATAAGGCAAACTCAATTTTCGCAACACGCTGTTCGCCTTCACCCGCTCGTGTAAACCTATTAGTGTACGTAGATAAGCCGAAAAGCCTAATTCTCTGATAAGTTATCAATCGAATTTCATAAAACATCCGCTGCGAGTGCGATTGCGCAATGCAGCGGCCGTATAATTGGGCATGGTCGGGATGGTTTCCCAACCTATCCCGGCGGCATCTCCGCGGTGAAGCAACGCGTTGCGACATCGCGTGTCCCTACAATGCGGGTTACGAAAACCTATGACTAACTGTACCCGCTACACCATAGGGCTCCGGCAGCGGCGGCAGCCGCGAGCACGGCGCACACGGCCGTGTAGCGCTGACACTGGCCACTCGCAACTTTCGCAACGTGCCCATCGCCGAGAGGCTTTATGAATGACCGTATGCAGCACTTCCTAGCCGTTGCGCAAGTATTGGTCATGTGGCGATGCGATACAAGTCGAGCAGGAAGTGCATGCGTGTGTGCTGCATCTGACTGCCATTGTTACGAAACTGTCAGGGTTGAGTTGAGCAATGGCGGCAGTTGCGAAACCCGCCGCATCCCGCTAATTGTGGGCGATCTCCCACACGGCGCTGCGTAATTAACAAACATGTTACTACGTATGTTTTCATTTATATAAGTGCATAAGTCGAAGCCTACACCGCGCATGCATACGGGATTTCTACAAACTTGACCAAGAGTGTTGCAGCCAGCGGCGCCCATTTACAAACGTGTTATTTCAACGAAACATTACTAACATAGTTGCGAAGTGGCAAACGTGAGTCAATTTAGTAATGCATACAGTTCAGATTTGGGCGTGAATTCTGGGTTGGGATTAGAAGGCTGCGTGCGGAGCGGTCCCAGCGGCCCTGCGTATGCGTAATGCGAATTGCGTAAATTGACAGTTGTCCTTTCGCCGCCGATCCCGCGCCCGAGACACCGCGAGAATCCTTCGAGGCCGCCGCTCGGAAATCCGGCCAACCTTCCGACCGCGTTACGACACCGTATAACTTATTTACACGTTGCGAAATTCGAATCGATTGCAACTGCAGACATCGCACTTTAGCCTTGCCGCTGTAGGGATTTAATTAGGATCAGTTGCGCAGTCGGCGAGACCTAAACGGATACGAGGACGCCCTCCAGACCGCTCCGCTCACTGATGGATTACAAAAAGGTCCGGAGTGCAGTTGCTGACGTCACTGTTTCGTCAACTAGTTCCCACTGTGGATCTCTTGCTACAGAGCGATAACCGGCACGTGCGTCGACACGCACGATTTGCGCCTCCTCACAGTTATATCCGCTCAGCGGTACGTCTACTGCCTTATTTCCATTCAAAGCACTTGGAGATTAGAGACCACATCGCGGCTAATTCGCTAACGGTATCGACTTGCGCTTAATATTTCACTCGACACTGGCAGGGTTGCGACAGCTTTAACGAGAGTAACCTTTAGAAGGAGCCAGCGCTCCATATTGTCACGATCCGATCACTTATAATTTAATAATAAATAATGATATCGCTTATCGCATCTTGTATGTGCACAGAGTTATCACGACGTATTAAGGTTCATTTTTGCGCGACTTATCAGGAGTAAGATCTGAGCAGTCGTCAATTTCAGTTGGTAGTGTTGCGTCCGTCCACAGACTATTTGTCAAACGACTGAGACCGCAACTCGAGGGTTTTGCAACTGCGCTTTGAGCAAACTTGATATTTATTGTTTCCACCTTTTGGAATACGTAATACGCGTAATCCGAAGTTACATTTCTTGATCTACAAATTCAGCCCTAACAATAATAGTCCTCGAAACATAAATAGAGAGTGTCCTATTAAACTCATCAAGCCCACGGTTCCAGTATAAGTATTATTAAAGAGCTAAAAATATCCCAACTATGTGTATGCATTAATGCACGTCGATTCTACTGCATCGTATCGAACCGCCCACTGTGCACCTGCCTCGCCTTAACCTCCATTTACTTATTTCTTTTTCATTTTTATTAAAAAATACACGTTGATTTTGCTGGAAACACATTGCCAGTCGACTTTGTAATTGCAAACCGCGACTGCAGTGACTGCAGACTAAAGCCCGTGTTATTTGGAAAACATGTAAATTGTAGATTGAAAAGTCCCGTTGGTCGCGTCGGGATCGGCGGTTTATTTACATTCAATCATACCGGTGTACTGTTTCAACTTGCATTTAATGCATTTCGAAACGATGCGGCGGACGGCTGTGAAACACGAGGCCGCGCACGGTGCCTGCGCCCAAAGCCAAGACGTGATGAAACAAAACCTATTGCGTCACAGACCAGCTATATGGCAAACCTATGTGATTATTTACATGACATTATTGTTATATGTATATGTGACGCGCTCTCGCAATGTTCGCGTTATCCCGAACGGGTTTAATGTGATGCTTCAACTAATTAGCTGCACGCGAATTGTTAATAAATCCCGGACAAAGCTTTGTGCACAAAAGGATCCATTACGGACGACCGCATATCGAAAACTATAATATCATATGTGATGTATAGCGCGATTTATATGGGTCAGTGGTCAGCGCGTCAAACGCAGTTGACCCCTCTGCGATGCGGCCACAATGACCCTCCATTAAGACAAATCAATGCAAATAAATTGGCACACGATCTGAAGTTCCATCTCTTTTGTTTCAGGACGACGTTAAAATTAGAATCGCTGGAAGATGCAGTTGTTCTCGACGACCCTGAAGAAGATTTACTTCAAGACAAGAGGGGGTGCCCTGCCTACGTGTCGCCCGAAATCTTAAGAGCTCATAGAACGTACTCCGGAAGAGCGGCGGACATGTGGTCGCTCGGCGTCATCTTATACACCATGCTCGTTGGAAGGTATGTACATTCTAGTAGCTAGATTATCTCTATGATAAATATAAAAAAAATAGGTCAATAGCAATGAAATGCGCATAAAAATAAGGTGCGAGGGGGCGTCTTCACCTGCCAGCGTGGGACTTACCGTTTCGGGAGATCGCAAGGGTCGCGGCGACCGTTGGGACTCCAAGCAAGATCACCTGTCGGCCGTTACGCGCCAACGGCCAACAATTATATCACCCACATATAAATGAGCTAGTGAAATCTTCGCCGCACCTGCCTCGCTACATGTGGCGAAGACGTTGCAGCTATCCCGCCCAGCCGCACCTGCCGTTCGCGTTTCGTCCTTTGTTTTCTTTTTTCGGCCCTCGCACCCGTAATTTATATTCGAAATTCGGGATTTCGCTGCAATCGCCGGCATCACCTGTCGCCGGAAGGGTTCCTTCGTACCTGCGTTTTTGTTTCGGGCATCTGCTCGAAATGACAATCGGATCGCTCATTAATTGGGACCTTTGTAAAAACTCAACGATTTTCGGAGCCGGACCCGATGTTAGTTTTAATGGGCCTACCTTATCGTTTTCGAATGCGATAAGCGTTTTCGAATTTCTTATAGTTGCACAGCTTTATTTGGAATGGGGCGTTTGTGCATTTGCCCGTCATTGATCAAGTTAATGAACAAGCGATCTAAGTAGACGTTTGTTTGTTCCAGGTATCCGTTCAACGACTCAGAGCATGCGTCACTATTCGCGAAGATCTCGCGGGGGTACTTTGTGGTGCCAGAGTGCCTGTCGTCGCGGGGTAAATGTCTGATCCGGTCGCTGCTGCGACGGGAGGCGTGCGAGAGGCTGAGCGCGCGTGACGTGCTACGGCACCCTTGGCTGGCTCGCGATCCTCGCAACGAACTCCCGCCTCGCGCGGCTGCTTCCCACGACCGCCTAGTACCCGACGTCGACATGGATGCCGACTGCATCTAACCACAAGATTCGCATCCGCTTCGACAGATTAGAAGAGTCTACGGCCGACGATCGGCATTTCACTATTTATGTATTTTGTTGACTTAAAGTTGCACATAGACTAGTCAGTCGTACACTCGTCCGATTTGTAGCAGTGTCCGAAGTGCAGCTCTCGGCCGGTGCTGGCATCGGTCGACTCCAGTTCTTGCGTGACCGCGTCTAGGCGCCGAGTACACGCTCATCATTAATTACACTTGATGAATTTGTTAATTAAATCAGGCCTAAGTCCGAAGCTTGCGGTCGCTCACTGAAATAGTCCAACGTAAACCGATATAGATGCCGCGTGTTCAAATATTTCAGTAGTGTCCCGAAGCCAAATAAAGGTCTCTCTGGAGATTGTGTTAGATTAAGGCCCAAGTTTCGCTGAAGCGGCTGGACCGCCCGCGATCCGTATTTATAAACTAGAGCTGAACTGCGACAATATAGCCGCGATGGCGGATTTTATTGACAGCATCGTTCAGGCTTTACGAGCTGTGGTGTAGTCGTAATGTTTGTAATGACAGATAAGTGAGACTGATATCGCGTTCTTGTGATTTATCCTCGGAAACGATAGCGATCCAACTGTTGTGAATGAGGGTCGGGGCGCCGCGCAGGGCTCCAGTCTCGGACCCTGCCTCGCGCTCCGCAGGCCCGTCAGCTACGAGTTATTTATTGAAGCGTGTTAACTATTACATTAAATCCTCCTAAGCTAATGTATCATATCAATTTCACAACAATATAGATGGATATATTGCATTGAAATTGTCTCCGTAGACTTAGGTGAATTACCTATGTATATTTTGTATTTATATGAAAGTAAAGTTATATCGTGTAATTGTGATCTCCACCGATTTTATTTAGCGATAACTTGATTGCCATTATGTTGTTATGCAGAAGTTATAGAACCTTCTGTTGCACAACGTTCAGTTGCTTCCATCAGAGTTATTTTGATTATATTATTTGGTTATTATTTAAATCGTGATTATTTGGCAAATCTACAGAGCGAAATTATTATTATGTTTTTATTATCAACCAAAATTATGTTAAAATTAAATTATACAGGGTGTAACAAAATATACTGAAACTATTTTATTCTTTCCAAATATGAAAAAAAAAATTTTGGCCTCCCATACAAGTTGATCGATCAGCTGATCCGAGTTTGTATAGAAAGCCAAAAAATATTTTTCATAGTTCTATATATATATGTTCCTTGGGGAAAGTTGTTGGAATGAATCTACCCTTTAAAAGTTTCAGTATATTTTGTTAAACGTTATATACACATCACCATGTACCGAAAATGGTCGTAGATTTGGTCTGTGCCATTTATTTAATTTAAACATAATAATTTATTGTTTATCGAGGCCTCGAGGGCGGTACTTCTTCCTAATAAGCTAAATTATTTTCCCATTTGGTACTTGGTGTTGAGTTTTATTTTGATCAATTTGATTTTAGTTTTATTGATATTAATTTGTTTCGAAATCAACAAAATCGGAAATGTTACCATGTCTAAATTGTTAATTTGTTGACGAATCTGTTTTTTTCTTTCAATCATGTTTTTTCATTTTTAATCGTTTGGGATTCCCGGGGATTTCATAGCGCCGTTAAATTTAATAAAATTCCCGAATGGAAATTGTGTTTTAAGGCTGCTTCCCTGTGCGTCTTGGAACTGTAGTCAAGTCTTTCAATGATGAAAGCGTGTTGTACAATAGTAGCTTACTATGTAATATATACAATACTTTAATTTATACAAACTGTAAATAGAGCTAAGATAACATAAGGATCAAAAAAGAAAGAATGATAGAGGGAATAAATTCATTTAGAAAATTTATACCGTGCTTTTATTCCAAATGAAACTTTCCAACCCCCAAGATAGCTACTACTTAGTACCTACCTATTTTTTGAGAAAAACTATATGTACAACGGGGCCGTGTGGTTCCCGGCAGAGTAGAATAGGACCACTCCAAGTCTTCCTAGGATGTCGTAGAAGGCGACTTAGGAATGACAAGCTAAACAAAGCTTATAAACATCAGTGAGACCTCTCTTACCCGTCTGGCCAGCGTGGAGAGTGTAGGCCAAATCCTCTGACTGCTCTGGCTAATATATGGCTCTGGTAGTACAGAGAGGGTCGTGCTCCTGCAGTGGAGTCAAGACTAAAAGAGACCTGATGATGATGATACATCGTGTAATTGACATTTATGCGTAATAAATCAAACCGTGGGCTAAGAACACTAGTACTGGGTGGCGCAAAAGTACTGGCACTAAAGAAAATACTTTTATTTTTTTTATATGACATTTTCTGTCATTCTGTTGTTGAAAATTGTGTAGTGAACAAATGTAAAATACACTGAAAATAAACATGGACCGTTTTACTCCCCAAGAACGTGGAATAATTGTGTCAATGTTCTTACGGAATAATTCATCAGTGATAAGAACACAACGTGAATTTCGTCGACGATTTCACCACCGTCCGGCACCGATTGGTCGCACAATTCGACGCTTTGCCACACGCCTTGAAGCAACTGGCTCAACATTGGATAGACCTAAGTCTGGGAGACCAAGAACAGGCCGTTCAGCTGAAAATATCGATGCTGTGCGCGAAGATGTGGAAGAGTGTCCAGAAACATCAACGAGGCGACGTGCCACGCAATTGGGCATTTCCAGACGGACCCTGCAGCGTATTTTGGTGAAAGACTTAAAGATGTTCCCGTATAAAACTCAAATGACTCATCAGCTGCTGCCTGCTGACCACCGAGCTCGTCTAGATTACTGCCAGCGCGTCATAAACCTCAACCTTGAAGAGGATGATTTTCCTTCAAAATTGGTTATGAGTGACGAAGCGCATTTCCATCTCTCAGGGCATGTCAATAAGCAGAATACTCGGTTCTGGGGCACTGATAATCCGCGCATTATTCAAGAAACACCTCTACACCCACTAAAAGTTACTGTATGGTGTGGCATCTGTGTTGACAGAGTGATCGGACCCTATTTTTTCGAAGACGCTGGAGGCAATGCGATAACTGTCACTGGAGAACGCTACAGAACCATGTTACGAGAGTTTTTGATACCCAGTTTGGACGAATTGGGGCTGGAGCACATCTGGTTTCAACAAGACGGCGCTACGGCACACACAGCGCGCGACACTATGGACTTAGTGAGGGACGCTTTTCCAGGCCGAGTTATCTCTCGTTTTGGCGATTTGCCTTGGCCTGCAAGATCACCCGATCTGACCAGTCCAGACTTCTTTCTTTGGGGTTTTTTGAAATCTCGGGTGTATGTGAACAAGCCACAGACTCTCGCAGCTCTAAAAGAAAACATTCGTCAAGAAATAACGAACATATCGCAGGAAGTGTTACGGCAAGTTATGCAAAATGTCATAAATAGGGCTCAAATGTGTATCAACTCTGGAGGTCACCATTTAAAAGACATCATCTTTAAATCCTAATGGTACGAAATTTAATGGCACAAATATACATTTAAAAAAACCTAAATCTAGTTTTCTAATTTAGAAAAAAATTTATAGCTGAACCAAATAGGGTCTTTACTTTTGCGCCACCCAGAAAGAGTACCTAATAGCCAAAAAAACTCGGCATTTCCATTCCATACAAGAGTGCAGCCCCCCGGGCAATATGTTTTCGTGCCCGTGGTTCGATTTGAATGACTTGTAAAATAAAATATCGAATATATAATAAATATAAAATAAAAGTCTGAATGACTAGTAAAATAAAATAACGAAAGACAACTTTGGTATCGATATCTAAGGGACTTAAGAGGATTTGGCCTACACTCTCCACGCTGGCCAGACGGGTTGGAGAGGTCTTATTGATTAAGCTTTGTTTAGCTTGTATTTTCTAAGTCGCCTTCTACGAAATCCACGAGAAGAATCTATAACAAGAAATATATCTCATGGTAGATAACTTGATTAAAAAATATGATAACTAAATTGAATAATTAATGAAACCAAAGCATTCTGCTTTTCTTGTAAGGCAAATTAACGCCCATATAGCAATTTATACAAAGTAGAAGGGACATACCCGTAATAAATCGCACCACGAGCTATACTAGATCACTAAAGTACCTATAATGAAGTTAAAATAACTGCTGATCACAATAATTAATTTTTTTACAAGGCCAAAGATGAGTATGATTCTGAAATGGGGAGAATATTTTTGTTGTTTTTCGTGCAAGTGCCAACACTGATGTCAGATTTTTCAAGCTGCTGGCATTTGGCATAGCTTGACGACTGTCATACACAGGGCCGGATTTAGGGGAGGGCAGCCGGGGCTACTGCCCCGGGCCTCTACAAAAGAGGGGCCCCCACAATAGTTAGTTAAAATCTTTATTGCACCAAAACATAATGATACAGAGTACAGGTCGTACAGTTTGGCGCGACCTGTGATAGATTAAAAAAAAACAGATGATAAAAAGCCTTCAGAAGAAGAAAGAATCAGACTAGTAAAACACTTTTCCTTTGATATAGCCACGTTATGCATAATGCATTGCCCAGGGGCCCCCACAATGGCTAATCCGGCCCTGGTCATACAATGATTACACCTGGGACCATGTGCCTTCCGAAGCATGGAGGAGCTCGAGAAATGTTTATGCCACTTGTGGTCACCTATTAGATGGGTGTCCTATGCTGCGCTTTAATGTTAACATTTACTGTGACGAACTGAAAATTAGACATCAATATCTAAAAAGTAATTGTATTTGAGTCAACTCAAGTGCAATTACTTTTTCATTTCTCATACTCGGAAAGTAGTGTTGTTTTGATCTGATTATTGGGTGGAAAATGCTGCTTCTCTCCATAGAGGGAAAAACTCATACAAATTACTTTCCACCTAAGGGCCGGAATGAACTGTAAAAATAGAACTGCTGTCAGCTGTGAAGAGTTGTATGTAAAAAGAAAACTAATTTAAAAAAAATGCTGAGGCCATGTGACTTTCTTTGAGCGGAATAAGCCGCAAAGGTACGCGGTGAGTTCCATATTTAAAATTTAAAAAGTCGACATAAATTGGCGGGTACTAATCTGTTATATATCTGTGACGGAATTCAAAAAAATAGGTGATAATCTTTATGCCCATGTTTGAATATTAAAAATGAGTTCACGCGATTCTGAAATAAAGACAAGGCAAATTGTGTTATAAAAAAATCATTCGCCAAAAATTTCAAAAGAAAGATATATAAACACACAATGATTTTATGAAGAGGCGAGCAGAGAAGAATATAAAATCGTTTTCCGAAAGTGTATTTCTTACATATTTTAATGGACTGTGTAGCAAACTACAGCCTTCTACTCTATGAAGCCGATATCAATGCTCAAGAGTACTTACACTTAGAGTAAAACACAATGCAAATTTGAAAATATTCCATAATTTAACATCATTTTTGAAAAGACAGTCTCAGGGGTTCAAGAGTAGAAAATCACCTCTCATAAAGTAACATTTTTTTTAAATGATGCTCCTGACGAGATATATTTGGCAGTGAAGATAAGTTTACCTAAATATTTATGGATTTATTCAAAAAATGAACGTATTTAATACACAAATACTAAAAGATTCAATTTTTTTCACAGGTGGTATCGATACTCGGTATAAGCAGCGCTTGCAAAAGCAGGGAACTCACAAATTTGACAATTAAGGACATTAAGTCAAGGCCAATTATTACTAGTAAAACTGACTAAAACAAAAACAAATATTGAGCGCTCGTTTGTAGTACAAGAAGAGTTTACACAAATAGTAAAGAAGTATCAAAAAATGAGACCTAGTGATGTAAAAACGGACCGTTTTTTTCTCAACTATCAGAAGGGAAAATGCCATAAAGTGATCGGTTAAAACAAAATCTCAGGTATGCCGAAGCAGATAGCAACATATTTGAATTTACCAAACTGTGAGCAGTATACCGGACAGTGTTATATACGAACGTCAGCAACACTTAGCCGATTCTGGGGCAAACATGACAACGTTAAAAAGACATGGAGGCTGGAAATCCAGCAAAGTCGCCGGAGGCTACATTGAGGATTCAGTCCAAAATAAAACTAAAATTTCAACCAAATTAACTAAAACTATAAAAATACGCCCCAATTCGCCTCAGCCGACAACTTCCAGAGAGTATCCGCCATGGAATCCATCATCTGATGAAATACCAGTCTCCTACTTTTAGCCAACAGCCAAATTTGTCATAATATATCAAACAGCATAAACATTCCAAACAAAAATGTAACTTTTAATTTCACGAATTATCCTAATTAGACAATTAATTTTAAATAGGTACTACTAATATTATCGGAATCATTATAGTTGTAGTTTATATATTAAGTATATTCATTTCTAAATAGACATATGTATTTATATAAGTATGTATGTAACATATGTATATGTATGTTTATCTGTAGTTTCATGGTATGTTAATTTCTTCTTCCTTTATTTAACGAATACGCCTGTATGCCTTTCATATATGAACATCTCCTCTCACGGGCCTACTGGAAGAGATCTCTTTTGAGATAAGTAGTGCCTTTGTGCAACTTTTTGTTTATGTATTCTCTGTATATATTGTCCGTGTACATAAATTGGTAAATAAATAAATAAATTATTATATATTATCAATAAATAGTTTAGATAAACAACTAGTTTTATTTTCCTCATGTTTGAAATAAAAAGTAGTGTATAACACGGGTAAAATAAATCAATTCCTACTCGGACTATAGCCGCCCTCGCAGCGCTCGGCGTATAAATACCTCGGGAATTGATTCTCTCGACCCTCGGTTAACAATCTACTATTTTTGGTAGGTAACGAATGTTGTACATAAGAAAAATATTTTCTGAATATTCACTTTCTGGTTTATCTCAGTGCCCCATGTGTAGATCATGCATGTGTGAGTTTAACTAAGTGCCATACATAAGTGGGGCACGAACGTATGGACTGGTGTAAACCCCTTTCAAATTTTGTACATAATATAGAAAATATTTTTTAGATATTCCCTTCCGGATTTTTACGGTTTATCTCAGTGCCCCATATGTGGGTCATGCACGTGTGTGTTCAAACTTAGTGCCATACATAAGTGATTGTATGTAGTGATTCTCATTTATTATTTAGAGGGTAGATACAAGTTTGTAACTAACCCGAGTTATTCATAGATGACATGTTAGTGTAAAACAATTGCAGAGTTTTTTGTAAACGAATTAGTGGTTTACTATGAAACGCTAAATTGTTTTATTTTAGCCTCTTTTTGGCAGTGATTATAATATAACATTGGCCAAAAGTCCTCCTGGTATATGTTTTTGTTTACAATTTATAGCCCACATGTAAAAGGCAATTGGAATTCTTTAACTCATACGTACGAAATTAGACAAGACTAACCCCATTATTCATAAAAAATACAAACGTTTGCAAACCTATTTTAGTTAAAATATGTTGTCTTGTTCATGTAATGTCAAATTTTGAAAAGAGTAATTTGGGACAAAACATATTTAAACTAAAATAGGTTTAGCAAACGTTTTTAATTTTTTATGAATAAGAGGGTTAAACTTTGTACGGGGGAGTGACCCACATATGGTGTACTCACTTACGCCTTATCCAAACTAAGAAATACCCCACATGTGGGTCACGCACAGGGAATGTCAATAAAAATTGTAAAATACTTTCATAATATTTATTTCTAACATGACTTTATACAAAATTAACTAGTAAACACGGCGATATCACCCGTATCAATCATGGTCAGCACTGCGGTAAATTATTTTGCATATCACCAAAACTTTTAATTAAAAAAATGATTACGTGTTTTGTCTATGTCTAAGGTCGTCACGTATTATATATCGTACGATATGACGAAAATAGTTTTCCTCAATTGTTTTTAAAAAAACATAACGAAATGAAAATATGTCATTACAAGTAATATAGCAAAGATTTTTACATGAATAACGAAGGAATATCAATTTCTTGATTTGATCTAACGAGTTTTGTACCATTGGCTTGGCTGTCCTAATACCGCCCCTTACAATCTCTATCCACAAATACTTTAATTACAATAGGCATTTTACACGTTCCGTAAATATTGTTCAGTCGATCGCCTTGTTGCATCACATTGTGAAATATTGCGAAATATACATCTGGCTTATATACGTATTCATGTTAAGGTTATTATATAATGCTAAATAAACAGGTTATAATATAAATGTCGATCACAACATCTAAAAACCTCATCATATTCCATAAAACACGAGTTATTAATAATTATGGCTCATGTTTTTGTGTCGGTCTTTGAAATATTATTTTTAACTGTTATTGGTTTTTGACCAGGTGAAAAAACAATTGACCGCTGTCAGTGTGGCTTCTCTCCACAAACGATGTACCATTCCACTTACTTTCGTGTCCTATATGCCCAAATACCTGCATTTTGGAGGACTTAGTGCAATGAACGAGAGTTCTGGAGGTCGCCCTTAGCTGGAGCAACCAAATATAAGTACCTACCATCAAAACGCAAAGAAGTATTGGTTAAATTTAACAGAAATAAAATTGAGTTTTTGCTGTTAGACATTGATTAATATTATTGCAATTAAACATTAAAAAAAAAATACAAATCAATTAATGGTACAGTAACATGTTTTTGATAGCTTGGTTGTGCAATTTGACATGCTTGGGCTAAAGCCATATTTTTAGGTAGGTTCGCATAACACTTGTGTGAATGAGCCTTTATAACGACATACTTTGCCAATATCATCCGTTTTATCATGGAATAACGTGACATTCAAGCTATTTACGCATTTTGTTATCTTATTGGGTTATTGACGCCGGAAATGGGGTCGAGGGAAATTCTAGATGCGATTTTAAGGCGTACCTATCTGATTTTCCAAATTTTTTTATGTATAAAAAAGTTATTGGCTGTATTATAGAAAAGTTACAAAAAAAACAGATTTAAATGGCATTGACAACTGTAATAAGGGTTGAGACAAATCTGTCAGCATGGCCATCGGAGGGTCTGTCGCTCTCTCTCGCTCTAGTAAATGACGGCTCTGAGCGACAGAAAAGGATAGCAGCATAGGAAAATGTTGTTCCGTGCTGACAGATGTGTCCCAACCCTAAGTTGCCTAGTCACCTCCTAAGTTTCTGCACACTAATATAGCTATTACACCAGTCTACATATCGTGTGCGATTTGATGTACATTGCCTGTCTTGTAATGAACAATCTGAACGTAATCGTTCAAAACTCGCAATGTACATCAAATTACATCCGATAAGTAGTCTGGTGTAATAGCTACTTAAGCTACGCCATTCTTATCCCTAAGCCAGTCGTCGTAAGCGTCATTTATTAATTGGTTTTGAACTTTATACCATGGACATAAGGTACAATTTAAAGTGGTCTCTATCGTACCTCTGCCTTGTTTGCATTCCTGTTTGCAACCCTCCACCGATGACAGATTTCACAATACGGATGATGCAACAAGACGAGTCGAAGTAACATGTAAAGTTGTGTAGGCAGAGGCGTAGCTAACATGGGTGGCACTCGGTACGGATATGGTATCCGCATCGGGTGCCACCCCGCCAAATGAAAACTTTTTTTAGGAGTCTAACAATATATACTGAAACCATTTTAAACCCTAGATTCAGTCCATGATAGTAAACAACTTTCCCTAAGGAACAAAAAAAAAATTGTCTTCCCATACAAACTTGAATCAGCTGATCGATCAATTTGTATAGAATGCAAAAAAATATTTTTCAAATTTCGATATATGTTCCTTTGGGAAAGTTGTTCAGTATCATGGACTGAATCTACCCTTTAAATAGTTTCAGTAAATTTTGTTACACCCTGTATAATTAAATTATGTTTTTTTGTGAAACACAATTCATGGGCTGGTGTACGGGGGGGAGGGGTCCCCCCCAGCCCCCATAGCTACGCCACTGTGTGTCCGCATGTTCGCAGCTCTAGTAGAGCCGCTCGGCCTTGCTGGGCCCGCAGCTGGCGGCGTAGAGCTGCATGCGGCGCTCCAGCTCGGGCCGGAAGTGGCGGATGAGCCCCTGCACGGGCCACGCCGCGCCGTCGCCCAGCGCGCAGATCGTGTGGCCTGCACAAACAAAAGCCACATTTGAATAAACCGGCCAATAGCGTGTCGGGCTCGCCCATTTAGAATTCATAAACCTTATATTTTGGTGTCAAGTTTATATGAACTTGACTACATGTAAAAGTTTGTCGTTTAGTGATTCGACACAATCAAATACCATAGACTTCTTATTGGTTTTCCTGTCATCTATTATTTTCCGCCCTTGGCTCTGTCTACCCCGTTAGGGATAAAGACGTGATAGTGTATTTGTATCTGTCATCTATAGGTAAAGAACTATTTACATTTTTTTTCAAAAGTTTAGGCTCAGTGGTTTCAGAGATAAGCGGGGCAATGGCTAGTTTTCGCCTATTTTGTTAAATAACTTCAAAATCTACAATTTATAAAACATAATATATACAAATATATCTTTTTTTTGTCTAACATACCCCCATAATACATACATACATACACTATCGCGTCTTTATTCCTAACGGGACAGACAGAGCCCCACAAGTAGCCCCCAAATTTGTAAATTATTTATTTACGTTATAAATCTATCATTAGGTCACTGACTTAGTCAAGTGTACTGAATTTCCAGTCAATCGGTCCAGTAGTTTCAGCCTTAAAATAGTTTCAGTATATTTTATTAGACATTATATTATATAACGTCTTACCTTCAATTTGTTTAGAGATCTCCCACAGCATGTCAATTTCTTTAGGTGACGCGTTGCCATCAACGAATCTGTGGAGAAAAATAAAAAAAATTTCAATTATAAATAGACATAGATTCATTGATCTGGAAAAACACACACACACTAAGAAACATACACAATATTATGACACACAAAGAAGAATAAATCTAGACTCACTACTATTTATTTAAACTTTAAGACGCCATTTGGCGTAGAAAAAGCGCGACACGAGGCGTCCTAATAAAGGCTCATCTGCTACACGCACCTTAGAAATAGTCATACCTTCAGTGGTACATTTTCTCTCAGATTATTTACTTATTGCTAAGTTTATTGCCATTTCCAAAGCGCAAGGTCAGATGCAAAGAATTATTGAAATTTATTTTCTATCATTAGCCGTGTGTTGCCCGGCAGAGCAGAGATTATTAAGACCTTTCATTTGATACCCCACTCGTTATCGATACAAAAAAAAATTTTTTGAGACCTACTCTTCATTGTATATAATATGTACTAGCTGTGCCCGCGACTTCGTTCGCGTGGTTGTCGGAATGTTATATAGCCTTAAGCCATCCTCTATAAATGGACTACCCAACAAAAAAAGAATTTTTCAAATCGGACCATTAGTTCCTGAGATTAGCGCGTTTAAACAAACAAACAAACGAACAAACTCTTCCGCTTTATAATATTAGTATAGATATATATTTAGTAATTAATATTTATTTTATACATACAAAAAGTAGCCTATGTCACCCGGCCTATAATGGTGAATCGATTGTTATCTTATTTGTGTAAACTGGATAAGCAGTTTGGATGCTACGGTGGGACACATATAGATATCCGCATACATACATAGACTGCTAAAATCATTACCCTTCCGTAGGCTTTGTTGTAATCGGGTGAAAAGAGAAAACAACACCTGGGTAAAATGAGAATACAACACCTGGGTAAAAATAGAATAAAACACCTGGGTAAAAAGAGAATACAACACCTGGGTCAAAAGAGAATACAACACCTGGGTAAAAAGAGAATACAATACCTGGGTAAAAAGAGAAAAAAAAACACCTGGGTAAGAAGATAATACAACACCTGGGTAAAAATAAAATACAAAACTTGGTAAAAAGAGAAAACAACACCTGGGTAAAAATAAAAAACAACACCTGGGTAAAAAAAGAAAGCAATACGGGTACAAAGAGAAAACAACACGGGTACAAAGAGAAAACAACACCTGGGTAAAAAGAGAAAACAACACCTGGGTAAAAAGAGAAAACAACACATGGGTAAAAAAAGAAAACAACACGGGTACAAAGAGAAAACAACACGAGTACAAAGAGAAAACAACACGGGTACAAAGAGAAAACAACACCTGGGTAAAAAGAGAATACAGCACCTGTACATAATCTTGTTCATCCACGAGACGCCCTCCCGGCACGGCGTGCACTGCCCGCACGACTCGTGCTTGTAGAACATGATGAGGCGCGCGATGGCCTTCACGATGTCCGTGGAGCGGTCCATCACGATGATGGCGGCCGTGCCCAGAGAGGTCTGTGCGGCCACGAGCCCGTCGAAGTCCATTAGCACTGTCGAGCAGACGCTGTCAACAAACAAGGTAATACTTCATTATATGCTATAAACACTGATGTTAGCGCGATGCGTGTCGCGCGGCCGTTTGCCCACTGCGCTCGCAGTGACAGTGCGGTGGCTGGTGGGGGACGCTGGTCCTCTGCGTCGCCGACTCCCGTGGGTGTGATGGGAGCCTCATTTTCATCTTCATCATCATCGGCGGCTGGTGATGGTGCCCGAGGAAGACCTACGGATGAGGTCGAAACATGTCGGCCAGCAGGTGAGTTTTGACGTGAATTACCTGTAATGTCTACGGGAAAAATCTTACTAAAAAGTATTTTTAGTAAGATTTTTCCCGCAGTATTTAGCTCTCATTGTTTACATTACGCTACAAAAAATACTAGAACTTCTTATTACATACAGGTTGAACTTGATATAGAGGCACGGCACGGCTATTCTAGTTATTATGAACATTTTACAAACACTTGAGAGCCTGGTGCTCGTTGATGGCTTCGGAGAGGCCTGAATAAACGGTTCACAGTAGGAATACTCACTCCTTAGGAATGAGAGGTGTAGAGGACCCTCCCGGGATGATGGCCAGCAGGTTGTCCCAGCCGCCGATGACCCCGCCCGCGTGTCTCTCGATAAGCTCCTTGAGCGGGATGCTCATCTCCTCCTCCACGGTGCAGGGCGTGTTGACGTGGCCCGAGATGTTGAACAGCTTGGTGCCGGAGTTGCGCGGGCGCCCGAACGACGCGAACCACGCGCCGCCGCGACGGCAAATCGTCTGGAACACATTTGTTTTTCACATATTTTTCAACACACTTGCTTGTAAAGTGAATTACATTTCACCGGTTTTAGATATATATAAAGCAGCTCATAAAACGCGTGTGTTATAAACGCAAATAGTGAAGTTATTTTATTATTTATATATTATTTTATAACCGCACTATTTGCTATTTAAATGCTTCAAATTTTTTTTTTAATTTAACTGGCTCGCCGCGCAGCTCCAGCCAGTAGGCAGCGCGCCGTGCTGATTTTAAAAAGTAAAACGGCAGGCAAGCAGCAATGTGCATCACAGGTTTATGGTTGAGTTTAGTTAAATTTAAAAAATCTGGTTATTAGGTATTTTTCCTCACAAGTGTGTTGAAAAACGTCGTACGATATACGTACGTATATTGGTCAAACACACTCAGCTCTATTACGCTCAAGCCTTTGGCTCGGGCTGAAATTCCGCCTCGTGTGTAATGTACTATAAACTTCAAACATGATGTAAGATTAAAAATCTAAAACCTGACTACGAGAAAATTCTTTGTAATTTTTTTTTTTATTTATGATAAGTTGACCATAAATACTGTCGCTAAAACGATAGACACAGAACGTGACTCGATGTTTCTGTTATCGAAACACATTCGTCAACTATGTAGAATTTTCAAGAATCTATACGGCGCATATTAAATTGAAACTGAATCAATGCCATACCAGCTCAATAGGAGCTACCAAAGTGATCACTTCGAGGCGAAGGAAGCCTACTTAAGTGCGACAAGTGGAAGTATCTGCGACAACTTCGGCGAGATACAGGACCTCAGCTGCTACGCGACTTGGGCCTTGGCCATCAGGAGACCATCTTCACGTGTCAACCTTGGGTTCCCTATTAAATAAATCCACTCATACGAAGTTTGGCGTTTTTCTTCAAATACCGAACCCCAGTTTCGTAATAATACATACCGGCGAAACAGCGATGGTCTCCACATTGTTGACTGTGGTGGGGCAGCCGAAAAGGCCCACATCAGCCGGGAACGGGGGCTTCAGCCTGGGCTTGCCCTGCTTCCCCTCAATAGATTCAATGAGAGCAGTTTCTTCCCCACAGATGTAGGCGCCCGCACCGCGATGCACAAACACGTCAAAGTCGTACCCCGAGCCGCAGGCGTTCTTGCCGATCAAGCCCGCTTGGTAGGCCTGGAATTGTTAATTTTACTGATTAACCTTTTCATCCATGAGGCTGGCATAGTCATACCAAGTGAACTGAAGCCTGGGATTTTTTTTTTTATAAAAAACACCTTTTCATATGAAAAAATATTGAGTGATTACATTACAAAATAAGGGGCAATACTATTACAAAAGGAAGGCTAATTTAATTTATGTAAAGAAAGCCGTGTTAGCCGTGTGATTCCCAGCAGAGTAGAATAGGACCACTCCAAGTCTGCTCGTGGATGACGTAGAAGGCGACTCAGGAAACACAAGCTAAACATAGCTTATAAACATCAATGAGACTTCTCCAACCCGTCTGGCCAGCGTGGTGAGTGTAGGCTAAATCCTCTGACTGCCAGAAGGCTATTTACATTTTGCCACCCTTATTCTGGGTTAAGTGCAGTACTGTTATAATCTCTTCTTCCCCATAATCGTATTCTCATGTATAAGGGTCATAACCATCGGAAGCTCTCCTCAATATGGTTTTCCATAGTGCACGGTCTTGTGCCAAGGGTATGGCCAGTTAAGTGTTTGTGCGTGCCCCTCTACAGACGAAATCAGTCCATCTTGTTGGTTTTCCCTGACTTCTGCACCCTGGGACATAGCCCAACAGTATTGTCTTTTCTAGACTGTCAGGTGCACGACGCGCTGTGTGTTTGAAGAAATAAGGAGGTCTTTGAAGGCACATCATAGATAGTCGGGTCTGAATGCCTGGTTCTTTCAAAATAGACCTGTACTGCACAGTTGCAGTCCAGGTAGTTTTTAGCATTTTATTGTTATATTATTGATAATCTGAAATAAAAATGTTCCTCACCTCAGCAATAGCCACTTGCAAGTTGCTGGCTTCATTATAGAACTCTCCTCTGATGTAGATGTACGCCGCCTGAGCGCCCATCGCTTTTCCCGCAATAAGGCAGCCTTCCACCAGCTTGTGAGGGTCGTGGCGCATGATCTCGCGATCCTTGAAAAAAAAAATATTACTTTTTGAAAATACTAAAATAACGGTGTTTAAAAACTGTCCACGTGGATGAAGTCGCAGGAAACAGCAAGTTGAAATAATGTTATGTTCCGTTTTTAATTAAATGTGCAATAATTAAAACAAAAAATTGGTTGCCTGTAAAGTCGGTATACGGGCGAAAGTTTTACGTGACAACGACTTCACTCCACTTCACTCCAAACTTGACTTCCACTCGGGCATGGTTAGCCCGCCTAAGAGCGAGAGAGACAGACATAAAAAGTGAAAGGCACGCGTGCCTCTCACTCGTTCTCATTGTGAGCGCATAACGTGAGCGGAGCGTAACGCAGTTTCTTGAAGTGTCACCCGGCTAACCAATTTATAAGACGTTGTCACGTCAATAAACAATAAATTTTAAATGTTTTCTACCTTGCAGGTACCAGGCTCTCCCTCGTCAGCGTTCACCACCAAGTATTTAGGGCGGCCATCAGATGGCTTGTTCATGAAAGACCACTTCATGCCCGTCGGGAAACCTGCGCCACCCCGACCGCGGAGACCTGATGTCTTAAGTTCACCTAGAATTAATTATAAACCACTTTGAATGAATGATGGATGAAAGACTAAATTTTTTTATAGTTAAAACATAGGAACTTTTTCGATTCACCTTTCAAATAAAAAACTTAAATAACTTAAATTTCGTTTTGTTACCCATTTAGTAGATAGTGGTTTTATTACATGCAGGTTAGATTGTGCATGCCACAATTTAAATTATAATATAACGTGACATATTTTTGCTGCCAACTAACTTTATTAAATTAAATAATTCAAAGTGCATGCAGTTCACTATCTGAATAATATTCAATATCTAATAAAAGAAATAAATTAAAAATACGTGGTCTAAAAGTATTTACTTAGATCAAGGGCTATAAAATAATTGTCAAAACGTTGACTGCTGTAAACCAAACTGCAGGTGTTTATTAAAGTAATGCATACTTGACCCAGTCAAGCTGGGACCACGTTCGGTGAAACCCGAACGAAACGTCAGCAAACTAAATAAAAAAAGGTATGTTTCGCGTTAATTCCCGTATGCATTATTTTAATAATAATGCAACGCGATAGTTTAAAAGTATGCAGGTGTTTACTCTTTTGCGAAACCCAAAGGTGCATTTTCCAGCAGTTGAAGCGTTAACAACTACAATAATAAACAATTACAAGGCACCTAATGAATTACATCCATTTAAGATATACCTATCTCCAGAAAAAAACCATATTCTTTGAAGATATGAAGACAAAATCATCAAGATATTTTGAACTTTGCATACTTTTGCCAACTGCCATTTATTTTGATAACCTACTACACTATTACACTAAACAACACAACAAACAATACTGAGCACAATCATGAGGGTGTGTGGCGGTGTTGCCTTTGAATAATGGACTGAAAATACTCACCGACAATCCAGTCTGTGCCTTTTAGCAGGATCTCCTTGGTCATGTACCAATCGCCACGGCACAGCGCACCTTTCAAGCGCCAATCATGTCGCCCGTAAAGGTTTGTAAAGACCCTATCGCAATCTGCCAGAGGGCCATAGTGACTCTTTGTCGGAGGAGCCTGGGTCTGTTGGCAACGCACCGGCACATTGTTGATGTTCGCCAGAGGCCCAACAATGCCTGAAACAGACGTCAAAATTATGTAAGCTGGCCCATTGCCAATCAACATTTTTGTTGATTTATGGAGTACTCTACAAGTAAAGCCTTTTGATAAAAGATAAAACAATGATAATTATGCTTTAATAATACTCACCTAAGCTTCCTTTTGGGACTTTTGTGCCCCTTATTACTCTAGCCAGCGCACCAGCCATTTTTATCGAAATGAAAATTTCACTTCATCTGTCAGTGTCAATTTTTTGAGTGACGGTATCAATGTTGCTATTATTGAAAAATACTTCCAGACGTAGTACGTAAACGTAAGGGCGCAAAGTAAGACACAGGCACGCACCACGACGACCACGACACGAGAACGACGATTATTTTACCGTTTCACGGTATCGGTAAAAGTATAAAACATTTTATAGTATTTGTAGTCCATGCATGCATTGCAGGAAACAAAACGTATTATTTGTGTGTGTGACGGAACCTGAGAACGGACGGCACGGTGACATTGACTTTGACAGTGTAGTAGGTAGTAAACGTAAACAATCAAATCAATCAAAATAGGTATATGATTTTTGCTTGGTCTGTCTGTGGATTTTTGCATTGATGAACAGCAAATAAACCGAATCAAAGCATTACCTAATAATATGACGTTTGCTAAAAAGAAGCACCAACCAATAGCCATCTAATCTGTAGGCGAACGAATACTTAGACGCACTCGCAAGTTTATTATTTTGTAAAAAATTACGAAATAAAAATATTACACACTTTATCATTATTATCTGGTGTATAAATAGCAGGATCATTACGTGCTCTGTTTAATTTGATAGGGAGTGAACTTTAGACCTTACTTAGGCATAAAACTAAATAGGATGGCAGCGGTTATTCCAGCAGTTACCAAGTTATCAGGAAGAATAATAAGGATTCTGGGTTGCAACCCTGGTCCTATGACTCTTCAGGGCACTAATACGTATCTAATAGGAACTGGAAGGAAGTCAGTATTATAAAGTCTTATTTCTTAAAGTACCTAGCTGCTATTTATTACATGTTAAATGAATTGTTCATGTTTTAATATATACCTGTAAGAAATATTCTTTTATCACTGGGTAGAATACCAATACTATATCTTTAATTTTTATTATGATTCTAACGATAGCCTCAGTCAGAAGTAAATTGTTCTAGTCTATCTCTATCATTCTTTAGAAATTAAGAGCTCCATCCTGTCCATCAGTCTGCCGTCTCAGAACTTAATCTATTTAAATAAATAAACAATAATAAAAGTGTAACAAAAATTTTCAGCCGGATTCTCTTAGATACTGGTGATAAAGACGTGAAAGAGTACCAGAAGACCCTGAGTGAGGTGGTGCAGTCAGAACATGTGGATATTGAGCATATTGTGGTAACCCACTGGCACCATGACCATATTGGTGGAGTTGAGAATATTTATGGATCCATTGCAAGTTAGTGTAACTGTCAATTTCTAGCTCATTCTGTAATATAAACTGTAAATAGGAGATCTAGTAATATGTCAATAAACATGGTTTGTATTTAGTTTTGTATCTGTAATTCATAAATAAATATATAGATTAGGACAAATTACACAGATTGAGGTAGCTCCAAATTAAGTTTTTTTTTTAGGTTGTACCTGAATTTTCTGGGGTCCAGTGCTGCCCCCATTTTAAAAAATGATTTCAAAGAAAACGGAGACATTTTTCAAAATTTTGCTACTACCAAGCCCTAGATAACTCTTCAAAGTATTTTATGAACTACTGTTTATAGTTTAAAGTGAGAATGTTTAGCTTTACTACGTAAATTTGCGAAAACGGCCGCTTTTGGTAAATGGGCGTAGCAAAGCTAAACATTCTCATTATAAACTGTAAACAGCAGTTCTGCGGCACGGCATTTTTCAGCAGGCGAAGTGTTAATTTATATTATTTACAGAGCAACCAAAAATATGGAAGCACAAACGAAGCAGTGAAGATAGTCCTGACACTGAGCTATCGGCATCTATTCCAATCAACTGGCTCTCAGATGGTCAAGAGATTGCCGTGGAAGGTGCTACTGTGAAAGTTCACCACACCCCTGGTCACACGACAGACCATGTGGTTTTAACGTTACGAGAAGAAAACATATTGTTTAGTGGAGACTGCATACTGGGCGAGGGCACTGCGGTGTTTGAGGATTTGTACACATATATGAGGAGCTTGCAAAGGATATTGGATTTGAGACCGAATGTGATTTATCCTGGCCATGGACCCATTATTGAAGTAAGTGCCTTAAAATAGCTACAAGAATGTCGCCAACAGTTACAAAATTGCAGCATTTAACTATTACAAAATTTGTCCTTTTATAGAAACAAATGACAATAACTATTATAAACGCTTTTGCATTTGTCTGTCTGTTTGTTGCTGACTACTTTCAACTGCAAGACAGATTTTGATGAAGTTTCCACATAATTTGGACCATTCCTTCAAGATTTTCCATAAACTGAATGAGCCACAAGTAAATATAACGTTTAACAAAAATGTTGAAACTAATTTAAGGTTGATAATGCACAACTTTCTCCGAAGAGCATATATGTATGGGAGGCCAAAAAATATTTTTCTTATGTAGATATAATGTTCTTTAGGAAAAGCTGTTCAGTATCATTGACTGAATTCACCCTTAAAATAGATTCAGTATATTTTGTTAGAACCTGTAAATCGTCGCTTAGGTAACAATACCGCGTAAGTAAAAAAAATTACATATGACGTTTTATATGTCATTGGATAGATATTTTCGACGCACATGACGTTACTCTCCTTAAAACTTTTCAAATTTGACTTACGCGGTATTGTTACCTAAGCGACGATATGAATTATAGAATAATTTTTTTTCTATTACAGGATCCTATCCAGAAAATAGAGAATTACATAGAACACAGAAACAAAAGGGAAGCACAAATATTAGAAGCCTTGAAGAGCAATGCTTCAAAGCAACTGAACGAAATGGACTTAGTAAAAATTATTTATACAGAGACACCAGAGCACCTCTGGCCAGCTGCTGCGTATAACGTGAACCACCATCTTACTAAGCTTACGAAAGAGAATAAGATTAAATGTGTGAAGGTGGACGATGAGAACAGGTGGCAGTTTAATGCGACGTGCAACTGTAGTTTATAATAATAATGAAGGTGTTACATAGATGAAAGTATGTGAAAGTTATTAATTTTATTAATATATGTTACGTTAATATACGTTTTTATTTTGATGTCAGTGCACATCTTTTGATGTCTTAAAATAATAAATATTACAGACATTTCACGTTTCAAATCATAACAAGTAAAAAAAAGGCACTGCAAGAAGTTTTAGAAAACTTCTTACAGTCGGGGTTTTTTTTCGACAGAACGCCGCGGACTCGGCGATGCTACCGCATTCCGTTGCTTTCTCTCGCTCTCGCAACTGTCGGTTCTGAGCGTCAGAAAAGGATAGCAGCATAGGAAAATGCTGTTCCATACTGAAAGATGTGTCCCAACCCTTATAGTCGCTTTTCAGTCTATCCCCCAGTCAATTTGAATCTGTATGTAAATAACTCGTAAAGACAATGTCCTTGAAATCGTACAGTCTTGTACAGCGACTAAAACCAGAGCTGCACATTTTCCTTTCTCAGTAACAGAGTGGTCATAACTGGAATAGACTACCAGAAGAAGTGGTCACTGTGCCTTCTTAAAAAAAATAGACTTGACAAGTAGTTAAGGACAAATAAAGTGTCGTTAATAAATCTATGAACTGTGAAGACTTTATGGACTCTAAGCACTGTGTGAAATAGACATATCAGTTCTTATCTGCCGTCTATAATAAATAAAATAAAAGAAGAAGGTAAATAGCAAATTTCATTTAATTGAATGCGCTTAAAACAAAGTACATATTTACATCCTGGGCCGCTTGGGCGGCGGCATCATCTCCGAGTCGTCGTGGAAGCGATGGTGCTCGATGTATTCCAGCAGGCGCTCGCTCGTCACCGGGTCTTGGATGCTGTCGCACACCGCTGCCGAGATTGCAGATAAAATCAGACACGGTCAGACGGTCACCAGTGCCGGATTAAGAGGCAACTGAGTGTAAAATGCCTCTTTAGAATCCCCTTACCCTAGACTTTCCCATACAAACGTAGTCTACATTTTATTTTGAAACGACATGTCTGATTTTGGTAAAAATTTGCAACTTTAAAGAAATTGCTTAAATCTACGGTTATAATTAGTTTCCACAGTCAAAATATGAACTTGAAAGAAAATAAAAAGGTTTCCATACTGGTCAACAATGATATAATACACTATATTCTCTTTCAAGTTATATGCGATTACTTTTAAATTACAAAATTTTGCTGAAATCTGACATGTATATATAGCTAGACTATGTTTGTTTGTATGGGAAACTATGATTCTGTCTAGGGTAAGGAGACTCCTAAGCCCACTTGATGCTTGATGCCGAAAGCAAATAGGAGTAATGTTGTTGAAAAAGATCTAAATATAACCGTCCCATGCCCAGTTATTTCTGGCGACGACGGGGGTTGCAAATAGGATAAACGCACCGGGCGCATATAACGCTAGTAATTTTATTGCTGTTGCTGGTCAAGACAAAATTTAAATATACCGCACCGAATACATTTATTTTTGGCGACGGTCGGGGGTGGTGTGGGGGAGGGGGTGCAATTCGATGCTGTTTCTGGCCCCCCAAGACTTGATACCCTAAGCATTGCTTTCCTTTTTGAGCTAATCAACACTGACGGATACGATCCACGCAGGTCGTACACCATCAACATCGACAGGTCCTTTTTAGTCTCTATTGCAGGAGCACGACGCTCTCTGTACTACTAAACATATATTAGCCAGAGTAGCCAGAGGATTTGGCCTACACTCTCCACGCTAGCCAGACGGGTTTGGAGAGGTCTCGTTGATGTTTATAAGCTTTGTGTAGCTTGTGTTTCCTAAGTCGCCTTCTACGACATCCACGGGAAGACTTGGAGTGGTCCTATTCGACTCTGCGATGAAAAGTATACTATGTGTTAACATTTCAAATCTCATTCTCATCCATCCGTTTCGGCTTCGAAGTGGAACAAACATCCATCCGTTAATCCATTTCCTTGTAATATTATAGGAAATATAAAAAAATAATAATTACATTTAGCTGTATTGTAGCTGTTAGGATACGCCTTATCCGTCCGCTCCCTCATGAAGACCCATTGGTTGTTCTCGAATTTGCACTCTATGATCTTATTGTTAAGACTCTTTATGTCTTTTGTTACGCGCATGACAGCGAACGGCCGTTCCAGTTGGCCGACGTAAAGTTGACCAACTTTTACTGGCAGGATCCTGAAAAGAAAAGAAATAAAATAATATCATAATATAATAATAAAATAATGTCAAACCAGCGAGTCTGCACAAAAAAAAACGGTAAATTCAAAAAGTCTTTCAACTGGTAACAAAGCATAGTGCGAAAAGAGTAATTTGATATTTGGTGTTAATATTTATTTCATTTTAGGACTGTGATAAATAATGTAAATAAAATTTACAGTGAGTACATGAACGAAATATATCACTTTTAATCAATATAAAAACATTTACTTTATTAATAGGCTCATACTACCTTTTTATTGTATAAGTTCTCGTTTTTTAAACTTAATTAGGATAGAGGTTATAGATTTGCGTTTATTTTGAACTTTAAAAAAATTACGTACCATTTTTTTCAAGTGTTTCAAAGATATTTTAGGTTATGTACAAAATGAGGTTGACAATTAGTTTGACAGGTAAAATTGTTGCCTTAAATAGAATTGTGAAAAAATGTTTGTGCAGAGACTCGCTGGGCAGACCCTAATAAATAGCATTTTCACCCGACTTCGCTCGGGGCATCCCTCATAATCCGCTAGTTACCAACATGTCAAATCGAATACTTTTTACACATTTGCCAAAAGTGGCCGTTTTTCGCAAATGTGCGGAAAATTCCGAATTTTCCGAGGTCCAGTGCTGCCCCCATTTAAAATAAATCATTTCAAATAAAACGGAGACATCATTTAAAATTTTGCTACTACCAAGTCCTAGATAACCATTCAAAGTATTTTATGAACTACTGTTTACAGATTAAAGTGAGAACGTTAAGCTTTACTACGCACATTTGCAAAAAACTACCACTTTTGGCAAATGTGCGTAGTAAGCTTAACGTTCTCACTTTAAACTGTAAACAGTAGTTTATAAAATACTTCAAAGGGACTCTTACTCTTACTTCAAAGACACTTACCCCTGCCCGCCCTCGGTGACGATCTTCAGCTTGAAATCGACGCTGTTCATGTTGCTCGGCTTCCACTTCAGCACGTCAGGGCACTGGCCGGGCACGTAGGGCTGAAGAGGAAATTAAAGAAAATCCCATTATACAAGTTACCCATCACATAAGTTGAACCAAAATGGCGTTAACTGCGCACACTTTTTCCTCTAATTATACCTGCGCAGCGCCGCCATTTTGGTTCAACGTATGTGCCGGGTATTGTACTTAAAGTTTTTTAATCGTGTGGTTTTCCGGCAGAGTAAAATAGGACCACTCCAAGTCTTCCCGTGGATGTCGTAGAAGAAGACTTAGGGAACACAAGCTGAACAAAGCTTATAAACATCAATGAGACCTCTCCAATCCGTCTGGCCAGCGTGGAGAGTGTAGGCCAAATCCTCTGAATGCTCTGGATAATAATATATAGTACAGTACAATGAGTCGTGCTGCAGTGGAGACTAAAAATGACATGATGATGACTTTGTTGACTGAAGTTTCTGAATAACCATTTAATTCTTGGAGAGATTGCATGCTAGGTATAGGTCCAGACAGCTGTATACCTCAGTTGCACAACCCAATGGACAAATAGCTAAAGACCCAAGGGCCAAGCTGACCCGACACTATTTATTTATTATTTTTTATTTATTTAATCTTTATTGCACAATAAAATAAAAGTACAAGTGGCGGACCTAATGCCATATGGCATTCTCTCCCGGTCAACCATTAGACCAAGCAGAAAATATGTGTGGCTGGCGTAATAAAATTCACAAAAATAAGCAAACCTAATATAAATAAAATATATATAATCAAAAACACATAGGTATACTTATATACTTTTACAAACTATACCGAAGACATCCCGGACATCAGCCTGTACGAGATTAGGATGGCCCCTAAAACAGTTTAAAAACAACAAAGCTCGGATGCGGCGGAGATGGAATCACAGCAGAGCTTCTGAAAGTGGGCGGAACGCCGGTACTGAAAGTCGTTCAGAGTCTCTTTAATTCCGTTCTGCTCGAAGTAACGCCAGCGGCACAGGGGCATGGTGGTCCTGTTCTTCAAAAAGGGATATAACACCCTATTAAGGACCGTATGCGTAAAGCCATGTGGTCAGATTTGGCTCTGAAATATGCAAAATTTTCCCGCTAGGGGAATAAAAATGTCAAGATGAAATTGTATAGAGTTAATAATGTGTAAACGGGACAATAGATGTAGGTAATCATAAATTGTAACGTAGAATTAGTATACAGCTTACTTTTTTCTTTTCGTCAAGACTTCCAGTCCGCGATACTTATTAAAATTTTCAAATCAATCAAATCAAAGAATTATTTTGTTTGAATTATTATTTCTGAATTAAGGCCTTGGCAGACGTCATTATAATGTACTTAACACTTTAGTAGACAGGCTATCAGTAGAAAAAGTAAATTCGAAAATACAGTAGTGTGCATGAATGCAAGACGTTTATTTAAAAAGCGAGTTTAAATATATGTGAATGTGGCGATTCCTTAACACGCTAGTCCGTCACTCGGAGGTTCTGTGTTCGATTCCCAGCCAGGTCTTGGGTGTTTATCTATGTATGTATTTATCATAAAATATAGTATCATTGAGTTAGTATCCCATAATACAAGTTTAAAATTTACTTTGGGGCTAGCTTAATTAGTGTGATTTGTCCTTACATATTCCATACATATATTACATAAATATTACATTTTGCCAAATCTTGTGTGTAAGAGATCAAAAATATTTTTTGTATTTTGTTTGTTCCTTGGTGAAAGTTGTTCAGTATCATGGACTGAATTCAGACCTAAAGTTAGGCAGTTGTTAGTTACATAAAACAAGTAGGTACTGACTACGGAACCCTACACTGCACGTGGCCCGTCACGGCACGTGGCCGGTTTATTTTGGTTAAGTTGAAATTTTAGGGAACCATAGACAAATTTATGATATTTCTGCGTAAATCAATATTACTTATCGCTGACAGGACGTTCTCAAAAATACAATCAAATAGTATTTTACGCGAGCGGTGACTTGGAAAACTACACGTTTTGTGTTCCACTGACAGAAAATATACACATTTGAATTTTCTTTGTGAAACAATACGTTTAGCGACCATCTGCAATCGTAACACCTTTCACTTCTATTCACCTTATTATGTAAGTTCGGAGAGTAAAAAAGGATCGCACGTTGAACAGATCAACGTCTTGGCTTAGCAGCTGTATGTCCTCAATCAATGACTTGACTGTTTGATTTTGTAAAATATTTTTAACGAATCAACAAAGAGCACTAAAAATAAATCTTTTCCTATAAACGGCAAAAAATTGGTTGATTAATGAAGCAATAATTAGCCTCCTTGCTTTAAGGTAAAGAACTATTAACTGTATCTTTTTCAAAAGTTTGTGTTCAGTGGTTTTGGAGATAAGGATATTTTTATTATTTATTTTCAAAAATAACTTTAAAAACACCAACTTAAAAAATATAGAAAATATATTTAATATTATCATAAAATGCTCTTTCATTGGATATTTTACGCGATATAGTTCACGAAACCCTTTTTTTAATGTCTCATTTATCTCCCATACAATACAATACAATACCCTTTATTGCACAAAAGTAAAAAACAGAACATAATTATCTTAAAAATTAGGAAATGCGCAAAAGGCGGCCTTATCGCTAAGCAATTTCTTCCAGGCAACCTCGTTTATATAGAAAAAAATATGGGAAATTAGGTAGTGCGGGGTGGTCAATATAATAAACATACTTATATACAATAATTATAATAAACATACATACACCTAATACTTAAATACATAAATACAACTACCAGAGCCATTTATTAGCCAGAGCAGTCAGAGGAAATCCTCTGACTGCTCTGAGTGCAGGCCAAATGGCCTGCACTCTCCACGCTGGCCAGACGGGTTGGAGAGGTCTCACTGGTGTTTATAGGCTTTGTTTAGCTCGAGTTTCCTAAGTCGCCTTCTACGACATCCACGGGAAGACTTGGATAAATGGCTCTGGTAGTATAGAGAGGGTCGAGCTCCTGCAGTGGAGACTAAAAAAGACCTGTTGATGATGATGATACATACAACTTACACAAAGAAAACATAACAGCACAAAATGAAGAAACTAAGTGGAAACAAGGGAAGGAAATTACTTTTCATAAGGATAGAAAATGCGATTTTACTTGGGATTTAAAGCTGGCTAGCGTTTGGGCGCGTCGGATAGTAAGTGGTAGTGAGTTCCATAGACGTACGGCTCGAACAGACAAAGACCGCGAGTAAAAGTCGGTGGAGTGAGCAGGAATTCTTAAAAGAAGGTTTAATAATTAATAATAATAATAAGCCCATAAGTGGCCCCAAGTTTTTTTTAATTTATTCATTTACCTACATTTTACTTCCGTCTTTGGGTCACAAATTTACATTATGTGCACCACATTTCAACTGAATCTGTCCAGTAGTTTAGTAGGGGGGTCAATTTTCGCCCATTTTCTTAAATAACTTAAAAATACCGATCTAAAAAATAATGAAATATATATATATTTAAAATTGTCATAAAAAGTTCTTTCATTTGATATGTCACACGATATTGTTATCAAAAAATTTTTTTAATGTCTAATTTACCCACCATAAGTGACCCCCTTTTTTAAATTTAATTTATTTACGTTATACGTCTATCTTTGGGTCACTAAGTTACAAAAGTGTAGGTACTAAATCTCAACTTAATCATTCTAATAGCTTCGTAGCAAATTGGCTGTGACTTACGGACAGACAGACAAGCGAAACCCTAAAAACAGTAAAAACACCAAAAAAATCAGTTCCTATACAAATTTTCCGGTCGGCTGCACACTTTTGTATGAAAATGCAGATTTTTTTTGTTTTTTGACTGTTATTTTAATATCATTATACTATACTAGCAGTCCACCCCGGCTTCGCCCTTGGTACACACAAAGCCTATGTCACTCGGGGATAGTGTACCTTTCCAACGGTGAAAGTTTTTTTTAAATCGGTCCAGTAGTTTCGGAGCCATGTAATGCAAACAAACAAACAACCAAATGTTTCCTCTTTATAATATTAGTATAGATAAATAGCCTACTATAGCCTGCCTGCCTAGCCAAGTATAGATCTAGTATAGCCTTTGGTTCGATATATTACGCATTATGTCAATTCGTATTTTGATATACATTCATGGGGAAAAGTTGTTCAAAATTTCAGACTGAATCACCCCTCAAAATAATTGTAAAACCCTAATTAAACAGTACCTTTTATTACAAAAACAGTTAATATGATTCCGCGACCCGAGAAAGTTCCAATCGGATTTTCACCCTAATCGCCAATTAAAAAATATAGGTAATAAATCAAACCAAATATTTTTTTTCATTGACTTAATTTTCAATAAAATAAAAAAAAATGTGCGATGCCGTATCTGCGATAGCATTACATCTTTGCTTGAATGTCAACAAAATGTCAAAACTGTACCATAGTGTAGCAAAAGTATGACATAATTTGGCAGTTTGTACATAGTTTTTTATTGAAATATTTTAGACTGTAATGCAATTTTACGTAATTCGAAAATGGATTTTTTTGAAAAATTCGACACGGCCTCCTTCCTGAACGCCCGGCGGGCAACTGAATTTGTATGGAAGAATCATGGCCGCCATTTCAGAGAATTCTGTCAAAAACGTTGCAAAACATCCAATTTTTAAAATTATTTTTTTTATTATTGCGTGATTGCATTGTAAGCAAAAATTAAGAATAATGTTTCAAAATAGCCTTTATTTTTATAAAATATATGCAATCCCTTGCTAGAATATTTCTTTACGCAGAAAAACAAGCCAGTTTGTAGCAAGATTTTCTAAAATATTTCTTTCAGGTTTCTTTACAATTATCTTACTTTTTCTGAATGAAAATTAAAAAAATACGGTTTTCGTCTACTGGCTAGTCTATTCACCTATAACTAGGTATATAATTTTCTTAGTGGTCTTTTCTACTTAAGCCATAACTATTGCCCGCGCAAAGTGCGTTTTGCATGTTTTTGGGTAAATTCAATGCTTGTTTTTAGGAAAACTACAAAATATTTTAAAAAATCCTTTTTTTCGTCTACTGTCCCAACTCTTCCTCTATCTATGTGTATACATTATTTGACTTAAATCAAACGCTTTCTGTACAAACTTGTTGCCCGCGCAAACCCAGTTTACATGGTGCCGACCCTTAAAGAACTATAGGCCTATCACGAGTATGAGTCATATATATAAGTTGACCTAGACCAACTGAGGTATACCTCCTTAGCGGGCTGGAATATGAGTCCGTCCGGCTCATGGCACAGTGACTTCGCGAACTTCTCTCCAAGAAGCCGCTGAGCCATCGTAACCTCCCAGAACTGCTTCAGCCGCACGCTGAATGGCTCACTTTCCTTGTTTATCTGACCTTGCATTATTGCCTTGTTTCTAAAACAAATCAAAAAAGAGCATTGGCGCGTGAAACCGAACAGCAAACAGTGTGATCTGCAGACATACCAAACCGTATTAACCACTCTAAGTAATTACATAGTGAGTAATACCGTTTAGCTGACGCGTCAGGAAGTTCTCAAGGATGCAAATGTCTAAAACTTTTGGTAAGTATTGTCTATACCAGTTAACATTTGGAAGACTTCTATTCTTTTCTTTTTAATTTTTTTAAATCTGACTTTGCATTATTACCTTGTTTCTAAAAAAAAAGCGCATCGGCGCGTGAAACCGAACAGCAAACAGTGTGATCTGCAGACATACCAAACGGTATTAACCACTGTAAGTAATTACATAGAGTGGACAATCAAATGGAAGATCTTTGGTATGCATTTGTCGGCTGATATCACTGGTTTTTATTGTGAAACAATGTACATATGACAGAATATGTTTTATTTTATTTCGCTTGAATATAGCTAGGAGGTTAAAATCAGACTGTTTATAAACTAACCTTGGATTGACAATCTCGTTTTCGATATACGAGAGTCGGTTGGGATAGAACGGCTGTTTCCCCACGTCTTGTCCTTCGAGGCTTATGATATCATAGCACAGGTAGCGCGGGGTATCCCTGCCGTTCACTTTGTCTATCACCATTTCCTGAAACAAATATTTCCACCATTACGCTAAAAGTGGCCTGGGCTTTACCGCCCTTGGCTCTGTCTACCCCGTTAGGGATAAAGACGTGATAGTGTATCTGTATCTGTAAATATTTCCTACTACTTTAAACGGGCAATACTTGTATATGTGTACAGAGTCTAACAAAAAATAACAAAACATACTGAAACTAATTTATGGTTGAATTCAGTCAATGATACTGAACAACTTTTCCTATGGAACATATGAAATATGAAAAATTATTTTAGGCTTTGGGAAAAGTAGTTCAGTAATCATGGATTGACCACTGTATCTTTTTCTGTCGATTTCTTAAGAGGCCACTATAAGACTTAGGGCCAAGCCAAACGAGTGTAATTTGAGTCACGAAATATTATTTGCGCAATTCCATTTTAATAAAAAAATAAGCCGGAGTTCTGAGGTAACACACATTAAAAAATACAACGCGATTGATAACCTCCTTTTTTTAAAGCCGGTTAAAAAGTAATATTACTTACGCCATCGAGTAGAGTATTCGTCAAATGTCTCCTCGGGTCCTTTCTGTGCGGGAACCTGAGGCCGCGCACTTTGAACACGCAGTTATCTCTGTCCAACATGTACACCTCATCATCACCATCTATGAGCATCATGTACCTGAAAGAATGCTAAATTCTTATTTGCAGTCCGTGAACTTAGTATGGCCGAGCGTCAACTGGGTGACGGAAGCTTGCTTGATATAATAAATTTCCAATCGTCATCATCAGGTCTTATTTAGTCTCCACTGCAAAGCACGACCCTCTCTGTACTATCAGAGCCAACATTAGCCAGAGCTGTCAGAGGGTTCGGCCTACACTCTCCACGCTGGCCAGACGGGTTGGAAAGGTCTCATTGATGTTTATAAGCTTTGTTTAGCTTGTGTTTCCTAAGTCGCCTTCTAGGACATCCACAGGAAGACGGAGTGGTACTATTCTACTCTGCCGGAAACCACACGGTAAACATTTCCGATCGCTATTTAGTAAATGTATACATTTACTAGGAAAAGTGTGTTTTTAAATTATTTCGTACATTTCCTATCGATTTTAGAAATGCGATTAAAAATGTATGTACTTGTTCATGTAGTATTTCAGACAGATCGACGCTACGAGGAGCTACAAAAATCGAACACCAGTTGTGGCCACACACCCATGAAAAACCAAAAGATTACAATACCCGGCACATAAGTTGAACCAAAATGGCGGTCACTGTGCACACTTTTGCCTCTAATTATACCTGCGCAGCGCCGCCATTTTGGTTTAACTTATGTGCCGGGTATTGTATATATGTACTTATTTACTTTATTACCTCACACCATCAGCTTTCCACGAGACTCTGTACGGCTTTTCGTGCAGTTTTCTCAGATTCATGACGTCCATTGACACGGGTTGGGAGCCGGGAAACCCAGTCTTTTCCCACTCGCAGAACTGTTGCGCTTTCCGTTGCACTTCGCCCAGGCGCGGCTGTGTATCGAACGGTTCTACATTTCTCACCTACAACAAAAAAAAAATTAACGTTTATGCGTTGCCTCCAACGGCAAGCTACGTACCCATGTGGGAAATAAATGTGTAGCTATGCCGCCCGGCAGATGTGTTAGGCTTGAAACTACGTCAAGCGGACGCCTGCGACGGACGACCATCGCGGGCTGTGCGCGTGTTCACACGCGTGGCCCTGTGCTCCGTGAATAAGCGATGGTCCCCGTCGCGGGTACTCTTCCTGGAGACCGGATTACGGAGTGTTAGCAGGCCTGTGTCACTCCCCGTTTAGGTATCGAAAATATACCTACATTATTACTAAGAGCGCGGCGGCCCCTCCAAGTGGTATATTCAGTTATACGAATCGTTTGTCCAGAGTAATAAGGATGAAATTGGCCTGCAATGGATGTCTAGGTATCTAAACGAAAAGGTGCCGAGTTCTGAAGTGAGCTAAATTAAACCATATCGCTAACCACATAGAGTAGATATTTCTTTGAATTTCTTTGCCGTGTGAGACTTCTGTACGGAGTTCAGAAAAAACTACGTAGAAATATGTATGGCAGTCGGTCGGCTGATTATATTTACCTGCTCTATAGTAATATATCATTTTGGGAGGAGCTTGCTACAAAAAGGTCATCTTGGCGATCTACCATCCACAAGCAAATTCAACATTTCGAAGAGAACCCTTTGAGTGAACTTGACGCTAGGCGCCAATTACGCAAAGAAAGACCTAAGCATTCCTACACATACACGTACAACTCAGCCGGCCAACTCTACTGTCAGCCGTGTAACACTCTTTAAAAAAAATCGAAAATCCCTGGGAGGGGCCTATGTCCAGCAGTGGACGTTATGCGGCTGAAATGATGATGATGAGCTGTTGTCTTTAAAACACCACGTCTATTTTATCCAAAGCAAGTACATCCACGTTGATTACTCCTAAAACTCTTGATCCATGGTCTGTGCCTAACACCAATATTTATATTGCTATATTTTCAAAGACTGATCCATTGACTCCATACTAATATAACATTGTCAAGAGAATGGGCGAAGTTCTGGAGGTAAAGAATTAACTCACCCCTGGCATGAAGGTAGCTTTTTTGTGTGTAGTTTCCCGCCTTCCTTTACGTTTATGGCTAAAACAAAAAGAGGTCATAATAGGAGATATTACTGCAATGATCTGCCGCCAGAGTGCAGCATTAGCGCAGACCGTAAACAAATGTTTGACAATGACATGTACATCAATTATGGCATTCGGTATTTTAGTGGCCGTAGGAAGCCATAACACCACTACACAGGTTTTGAATAAGTGAATAATAGTACAACTATTAAAATTAAATATTTTTATAAAATATGACATATTGTTGTTAACATGTAGTATGTTTACTATATGTGCTAGTGCCGCCATCTGCGCCGAGTTTTGCATAATATGTCCTATTGATTTGATATATGTATATTATAGTATCATCTTCAAAGAGTTATAATGTACCTGTCATCTTCAACCTTGACATTCGCAAAATCATTGTTTTGAAAACGATAGAGCCATAAACTTAGGAAAGCAGATGTGTCAACTCCGGCGCCCCATATTTGCTAGATGGCTATAAACTACGAACAATAATTCTCTAGAAACGTAATTAATTCCGAAAAATCATTCCACGCGATATGTACCGCGGCGGGCGGGGCTTAAAATATGAACAGCGCGGGCCGACAGTTTGCCGCGACACTCGAGTTGCGTCGCAAAAAGTTTCCTTCGAAAATATTGCTGTTTTTGCGATAATCGATTCATTAAAAATGCCGTCATGTGCCGTGAACTGCCATACAGACATGAAAATTAGTTATTAAAAAAAAAAGTAACACGTAAATAAGGTTATTTATTTTAGGGTAGCGTACTGCATCGCTCATTGCGTTGACTGACCCACCCGACCGACGACGACACGTGACCTTGTCGCGACCAATCGCATGCATCTTTGTCTATGTGTGCGTTCGAGTGTTTCGTTGTAATTACTGTTCGTTTGTTTGCGTAAATGGAATCAGAATCGAAGCGGTGAATGTAGGAGCGTTAGGTTTGTAAAGAATTATATTTCGATGCCTATAAAGCAAATAAATGATGCGCCGGAGTTGACATAGACATTCATTTATTTATTTTATTTATTTACAAAATTCATGTACACAACATACAAAGTAAGAAAATAGAGTACATAGGTACTGCTTATTTAAAAGAAATCTCTTCCAGCAGACCCAGGAGAGGAAAATCATTGTTATAAATGTGATAATATAACGTCTACGAAATATACTGAAACTATTTAATGGGTACATTCAGTACATAATACTGAACAATTTTCCCCAATGCACATTTGTCGAAATATAAAAAAAATTGCTTTTGATATTTCGATATATATGTTCCATGGGGAAAGTTGTTTAGCGTCATGGACTGAATCTACCCTTAAAATAGTGTCGCGAACGAGATAGAATCTTCCCGAACAATATTCGCGAACGAATACTACGATAGAATGGTGCAAGCCAAATTGGCCCATATGTCTTGTGTCATAAAGTCTAGAGTTGCTTAACCATGTTACACTCACACACAAACCCGGCGCCTGGATGCTTCGAAACACATTCGTCGACTATGTAGAATATTCGAGATTAATGTGGACCTATTCGATGGCGCATATAAATAGGGAACGTTGGGTGCGCCACGGCAGTTCAATACGAGCTATCAAAGCGATTACTTCGAAGCGAAGGAAACCTACCTTAGTGCGACAAGTGGAAGTACCTGCGACTACCTTGGCGAGATACCTGGACCTCAGCTGCTACGCGACTTGGACCTTGGACGTTTGGACCATCTTCACGTGTCAACTTAGGGTTCCGTAGTGAATAAATCCCTCATACGAAGTTTGGCGTTTTTCTCCAAATACCGAACCCCAGTTTCGTAACAATAGTTTCAGTGTATTTTGTTAGACCTTGTCTAAACAGACAAGAATTTGAAATACTCACTTAGGTGTGTTATTTTTGTTAGATTCAGTCTGAGAATTACTTGGCGTTTCGTCGTCATAGTCGATTTCATCGTCCTCTGCAAAAATGTGACAATTAAAAAAAAACTTAGTCGATTCATCATTTCTAACAGACCATTGACAGTAAAGTACGATTCACACTTGCGGAATCGTGTCGGAGCGCGTCGCCTCGGATGCTCGCGCTCGCGCCGGCAGCCGAACGGACCCGCCTGACGGCTATTTCCGAGGTCATGCGCGCTCATCCGACGGCACGATCTATCACTTGCGCACGCGACAAGTCGACAACCGAATGGAGCCAATCATCAAACGCCGGCAGTAGTCGCGAGCCGCGTCGAGCAGCTGACCGCGTACCCGAGCAGTCGACCGCGTAACCGAGCAGCCGACCGCGTACCCGAGCAGCCGACCGCGTACCTGAGCAGCCGACCGCGTACCCGAGCAGTCGATCGTGTACCCGAGCAGCCGACCGCGTACCCGAGCAGCCGACCGCGTACCCGAGCAGCCGATCGCGTACGCGAGTATACCGCGGAGTCCGAACGCTGCCGGTCGGCTTCAAAGCTATGTAAATTGCATGCTAATATGGCACTTAACTACTTCATGGATGTTAAAATTTCCTTTGGCAAATTGTAAAATACGCTCCGACGCGTCCCGACGCGCTGCCGCAAGTGTGAATCGTACTTAAGTAATAAACGAGCAAGTGCGATTCAGACTCGTACATGAAGGGTTCCGTACCTCGATACAATGTTCAAAAAACACTGAAGAAACACGTTTCTTGTATGACGCCCGCTTTTAATTTTTAACTTTATCTTATTTTTAGTTTTTGTTGTTAAAGTGGCCATAGTAATACATAATCTGTACAAATTTCAAGTGCCTAGCTATTATGGTTGTGCCATTATAAAGATCTATTTACGCTGAAAATTTTGTATGACGACCCTCATTAATTTTTAACTTTTTCTTATTTTTAGTATTTGTTATAATAGCGGCCACAGTAATTCAAATCAAATCATTAATATCAGGCTACGTGATATTAGCTGCAATATTAAAGGCCCATACATACATTATTAATAAATATATACATAAATAATATACAATACATAATTGGTGAAATTTTCAAGTGTCTAGCTATTACGGTTCAAGAGATAGAGCCCTGTGACAGACAGACAGACAGCGGAGTCTCAGTAATAGGGTCTCGTTTGCACACTTTAAGTACGGAACCCTAAAAAATAAGAGAAATGTTTCTTTCGTTTGTATTCATTATTTTATGGCCTATAGGGAATGCCACATTGGATTTACTGTGTCCAGTTATTATAGATATCTTTAAAGATACGAGGGAACAGATGAACATACATACATAGCGGCGATACACATAACCCTCCTTTTGGCTTCACCATAGTCGGGTAATAAAAAGGCAGCATACACAACTTTGCTAAAATTTTAGTAGGTAGTTGTAAATGTAATAAACCGGCCAAGTGCGAGTTAAACTCGCGTGGAGAGTTCTTATAAGTTTTCCTGTAATCTATAAGCAATGAACTATATTTTGTATTTTTTTCAAAATTTTTGGCTTAGTAGTTTCGGAGATCAGGGGGGGGAATGGTCAATTTTCGTCTTCTTTCATGAATAAAATCAAAACTTTTCATTTTACAATAATAACAAAAATATATTTGAGATCCTCATAGTGAGCCCTTTCATTTGATATATTAAACAGAAAGGTTTGCAAAACTTTTTTTTTAAATTTCCTAATTCGTCCCACGAAAATGACCCTTATTTAAAAAAATATTTTTTTTTGCACATATGTGTTTGGGTCATAGGATTACAACATTCTACCTGATTTCACCTGATTCGGTCCAGTAGATTCGGAGCAAATTGGCTGTGACAGACGGACGGACAGACAGACGCACAAGTGATCCTATAAGGATTCCGTTTTTTCATTTTTTTTACGGAACCCTAAAAAAAGTAAAGATACTTAAAAGTATTTACCATTACACCAGTCGGGCCTCATGGGAGCTGCGGGAGTGTCTTCTATGTCGTCATAACGTTTGTACAACTCTTGCAAGTAATCTTGCTTGTAAATACCAGGCGGTCTAAAAAAAATATTTCGCTAAATACAGATTTGCTATATAGATTATGTATGGCAAATTAATGAGGCGATGTTGAGCAATCCACTATCATATATGGCAAAAGCTATTTGTGAGAGCTATGATGTTCCACAAATGCTTAATACTATCTAATAACATACTTTCTATTTATATACAAGTGAAACAAAGCCTTGGTGAAACTAGATTTTAGAGTTGCTAGTCACTATTGGTATCCGGCCTCTATAGTAACTATTGCATACAGATTTTATTTGATGAAATAATACTCATTTTACATGTGTTTATGCGGTTTATGCCAATTAGTTCCATCAAACTTATAAAATGCCATCTACGTGAGCCTATAAAGCTAAATAACATGTCGAAACTTGAATTGCGTGTTGTGCAAAAATACAACAGTCAAAAGATATACTATTGCCAACCAATTGTTCGGCAGCCACATACTCCGCAATTTACCAATGGCCAGGCCAAACATTCAGTATCCGGCCTAACTACTATCCATTGCATCACTATTAGATTTTTAATAATCTCTGCTTCATAGCTCTTCAATAGAAAAACATTGACTCGAAACCACATACCTCATCCTCGCAAATTCGTTAATGGCAGCCTCAACGCTACAATCCAGTTGCTCAACCATGTAGGACACTAATAAGAAACCGGTCCTGTTAAACCCATGAGTGCAGTGCACCCCCACCATTGCCAGTGGATTTTGAGACAGGAACCTGGTTACAAGATCTATGAATAACCTGCAAAAAAGAAATATAAATGATTTGATACAACACAAAAAATTCTCTAAAATCATAAAATTACCTAGTTTTACTTACACCATTAGTATCAAAACTTTTTTATTTATATTTTTTTACAAAGATGGTCCAGTGCAAAGTCCAAATTCTTTCTGATTTACTTTGTAGTCATATGAGAATTTTACAAAGTTGTTTAGGTAACAATTTCTCTACATATCATCCAGGTCTTTTTTAGGGTTCTGTACCCGAAGGGTGCAAACGGGACCCTATTACTGAGACTTCGCCGTCTGTCCGTCTGTCTGTCCGTCCGTCAGTCACAGGGCTCTATCTCTTGAACCGTAATAGCTAGACACTTGAAATTTTCACCGATTATGTATTACTGTGGCGGATATAACAACTAATACTAAAAATAAAAAATAGTTAAAAATTAAAGGGGGTCGTCATACAAGAAACGTGTTTTTTTTAGCGTTTTAATCTTTATAATGGCATTAACTAGATACTTGAAATTTTCACCAATTATGTATAACTATGACCACAATAACAACAAATACTAAAAATAAAGTTTAAAAATTAAAGGGGGTCGTCATACAAGAAACGTGTTTCTTCAGCGTTTTAAAACATTTTACGGTGGTACGGAACCCTTCATGTACGAGTCCGACTCGCACTTGCCCGTTTATTAGTCTTCACTGCAGGAGCACAACCCTTTCTGTACTACCAGAGCCATATAATAGCCAGAGCAGACAGAGGATTTGGCCTACACTCTCCACACTGGCCAGACGGGATGGAGAGGTCTTATTAATTTTTATAGGCTTTGTTTAGCTTGTGTTTCTTCACGGGAAGACTTAGTGTGCTCCTATTCTACTTTGCCAGGAACCACACAGCTTTACGGAGTTCTCTACATATATTTACTATTTTTAACACAACTTTTAACGATATCACAAAGTGGTAAAAATTAATCCCATGAGTAAGATTGTTTACACTGCAGGATTGAGCTTAGTACAAAGTTGTTCTCTTTTTTTTTTGCATCACACTAATAGTTTGTTTTCATTAATCATTTTGTATATAATTGTTTTTACATATTCATAACATCTTTTTACCTAGTTTGTTCTACTGTTGGAGTTTCCCCATGTCCTCGGCATTGTAGCTTTATGTACTTACAATCCATGTCTTCTATTTCTTTCTTATCATAAAAACGATTTGTGTTCGTCAGGTCCACCCATAGGCCTAATTTCACCTGTAAATTTAAAAAAATATATTTTTTAAGGTGCAAACGAATATGTGATTTAAAAATAAACAGATAATTAATATGCTCTCATATACCTAACTAATATTTGGTACGAAAAATACAAAAAAATCTAAACTAAAACTGCATAAAACAAGACTTCAAATGACAAGTCATCATTTTTCCACATCTAGGTCTTCATGAGTTATTGACATGCATGAGTTAACTTACAAAATATAATTGACATGAACACTAATGTTTTTTGGTTTAGAAACAAATTGAGCAAACAGTGAATCTTGGAAAACTGTCCAAATTAGAGTAAAATCTCACTAAAAATACGAATGTTTACCTTCAAGCTTTTCATGTAAACAAATAGCATAGAAGGAGTAAATCGGTTTTCTTCAGGTACTTTATCATTGAACTGATGCCCCAAAGGTGTCTTGAAGGCCAAGAACTTGTCTGCAATCAGACCAGTGGCCTTTCGGGGACACCTCAGCCACCTATTGGGTATTGGACCAGGATCCCTTTGCGCCATGGTAAGCCACACAATTGCACTAATTCTTTAGCTAATGTTACTCCAAATTAATGAAATCAGATAGGTTTGCTATTTCATAGTGATAATTGCTTCCATTTGCTTTAACTCCTTTTCACTTTTCCTCTTTTTTCTTTCTTCTGGCGTTGCGATACTTGCTATTGTACCTTGATTGATGCCAGCACCAAAGAGAATATATATAATCACTTGGACAGCACAAACAAATTGACAACTGTGACAGGACAGCCATAAAATAAAAGTGTTGCCATCCGGCAGCGTACAAGTCAAAATGAGTGGTCTGGTCTAAGGCACAGACATGGTCAAAGGTCTAAACTTAACCACTCGTGCCGTGCTCTTAGGCCGTGCTGCAAAAACTTCAAAAACGATCGTTTTAAAAATGCGCCTTTCTGTTTAGAAACGCTCGCGCAACCCTTCGTCATAATCGTAATGCAACAAACTACCAATTTAAAAAATAGCATTCTGGTACGTACCGAACGGTACAGTACGTACGCGGAACGGTTAAAGATGCACAAAGTGTTTATACCCAAATGGGGCATATTAATATTCCCGGAATTTTGGGCATAAATCCATAAATGCCCAAATAATTGATTCGAAACTTCAATGGGGCGCTCATATAACTAAACTTTCTAATAGGCTTAGCTCTGCGGCTTACGCTGTTAGGAGAATAAGACAATTGACAGATGTAGCAACTGCTAGACAAGTGTATTTTAGTTACTTACACAGTCTAATGGCTTACGGGATACTTCTATGGGGGAGTGCAGCCGACATTCAGACTATTTTTCTTTTACAAAAAAGAGCAATTCGTGCCATTTACGGTTTAGGATCGAGAGACTCACTAAGGGAATTATTCAAGGAAATAGGTATACTTACTTTTGCATCACAATTCATATTTGAAAATATAATGCATGTAAGGAAAAATATTTCCATGTTCAATAAAGTAAGTGATTTTACAGATAGAAATTTACGTAATAAGAATGACTTAGTTAGCCCGTATTACAGGCTGAATACACTCAGTAAGTCTTTTATGGGGAAGTGTATACTTTTTAATAATAAGTTGTCAGAATCGGTCCTTGATATGCCAGACAGAAAATTCAAAGCTTATGTAAAGAAAGTACTTTGTGAGAAGGCTTATTATAGGACCGATGACTATCTTAAAGACAAAAAGGTCTGGCTTGAGCTTGGCGCGGGTCCCTCTTAAAGGTTTGTATACTTAGACATGTCATAATTTAGGTACATTGGTACATACTAAATTTACAAATTGACATTATTTTAAATTTCGTAATTCTTATAATTCAATTTAATTATGACATAATAAGCAATGTAATCTCTGTCCATCTATATAACTAATTTTAAGTTTTTAGTTTGTTAGTTGACGTCTTTGGAGAAAACGTGCAGTGCAGTTTGTTGCCGCTTCTTCTGCACTTGCGCCTAGGAAGCGGCGTAAATTTAGCTTTAAGTAACGATTTGACGTCAACATTTGTGCAAAACAAAGCAAAGTGACTATTATTAAGAGATATTATAAATATCATATGATAATAAAGATATTTAATTTTTTTTGAATTTTGCATGCCCAATCACAGGGCAGAAAAAAAAACAGCTAAAAGGTGTTTTTTAGTATTCTGAAGGGCATCTATGCTTTAAAATATAGTAGAAACGTTCTTGACACCATGCCGCACTCGTTCAGATTAGGTTTAGTTTGTAGTAATGTAGTTTAATTTCAATTGTATTTATTTATTTTCTCCTTATTGAACAATTTGTAGAAAGGTTATCTATACTTATAGATAATTAACTGCCTTAGTGGTTCAAAGGCGTTTGCCTTGTGATCCAGAGGTCGTGGGTTCAACTCCCACTTTGAAGCTTGACTGTCTCTATAATAATTGTATACGTTTCATTTTTTGCTTTCGCAAATATGATCATATATCATCTTTTCGTTCTGAGTTTAAATGGCACCTATCCGTGAACGCAGATAAATGCGAATACTTTGCACTCTCTTTTCAATTTTTTTGAGTGCCTAAATGTAAATTTTAATTTATTTCTGACACTCATGCAACTTCGTTCTACTGATAATCTTCTCCTTTCTTTTCCTCCTCATCGCACAAATTTTATGACAAGCTCTTTTACCTTACAAGCTATAAGGCTCTTTCTACATTTTTTTCTTTTCAGAGAAGAGTGCACTCTTATCTTTTTGATTGATGTTATTATATTCTTTATTTTTCACCATCATCATTCATTATTTATATTTATTGCATGTTTGTATATATTTATTTGTTATATGTATTTAGGGTTTTAAAGATAGTCTTATGTACGTATGTAGGTATATTCTATGAGGTATATTTTATTCAATTGTATATTTTATATTGTATTAGCTATATTATATAGTGTTAAGTAGGTATATATATTATGCACATATTTTAATACTTTATTTTGTATCTAGTTTTTTGCGCCGCAACATGATTCGTATCTGTTTATCCTTATGGTTGACTGGGAACGGACGCTTTTAGGTCCACCAATTGTACCAATTTTTTATTGTGGAACAATAAAGTTTTTATAAATAAAGAAATAAGCATAGGTACTTTGTTAAAAGTTGTTTCCAGTCTAGTTAGAATATTGCAGGCTTGAATCACCTGATTATTTGAAAAGAATGATGATTCCGTGCTTGGGAAGGCACGTAAAGCTGCGGGTCCTGGTCGCCATCTGGTGTTTGTTTAAAACTATCATCGGATTGATATACCCTTTGGGTTGCAGAGGTCAAACAGCAGTCACTCTGTGTAAAAACCAGTAACCTCGTCAAATCACCTAGGTAGGTAGCGGACGGAAGCCTGGGCTTTTAAGCGTTACCACTGAGAATGCAACCAGGAATACGTTTGGATGCTGATGATGATGTTAGCTATGTACATAGATAAATAAATTTAGGTGGTGCGACATATTGCGTAAATTATATGAATAATGATATTACTTGTCACAAAGTGTGTGAAAACGCTGTGATATGCTTAAAATGCAGGTATACGACAAGTGAAACGTTAAAGTTTATGAAAACAATGATGTTTTCATAAACTTTAACGTTGCACTCATGCCTACTAATCATACATTGAAAGTAGGCTTCGTTGAATTATTATCTTTTTCTTCTCTGGGAGGTGTGGACGTAATTATATGTATATATAATTTATTTATATATTATATAGTATATAAGTAGGTATATGTATATATTATAAATTTTTTTGTCAGTCTCATACATTTTATATTTCATGTGGACTTTAACACAGACAGATTTTGACGCTACAAGCATATTTAGACTGATTGAGAGATAAAATCGAATAAAACCGCTATTATATCAACGGAACAAAATATATTCGTTTTGACGAGTTCTTCGATTCCCTATCAACTTGTTATAACATTTCCCAAAAATAGGTAGGTAATGCTCTGGCATAATATTTACCCCAATTTAACCAGTAACTTTAAAAAGTGCCCAAAATGTCCGGACATTCGCCCATCTCTAGGTACTTAGTACTTACTTTATCTAGTACTTAGATAAAAAAATGCGCCTTTTCGGAAATGCTCACGCAAACCATTCGTATTGTGACTCCTAATTTCAAAAATAGCACTACAATCCTGCCTGCACCCTGCGCTTGACCTAGCCCAGCCCAGGCCCAAACCCACAAACCCAGACCAGAGCCCCAGACTCAAATGAATGAACGCAGCAATAAGCTTTGGTTGTTTTTTTAATTTGAATGAAATAAATTTATTTTTGGCTTTTGACAATATTGACAACAAAATAATATGAAAGAAACATGGTTGACTCTTTCTATTATCCATACAGTAGACAAGGAGCACAATATAGAATGTGCTTATGTTGGCTACACTTGAAGTTCGTAACTGCCAAAGAGCCTGCCATTTTGTAAGATAGAAGGGAGATAAAAAATAGTTTTATGGTGTTAAAATTAAACAAAAACTTCAGTTGCCATTTTTATTAAGGCCCAAAACAAATGTTTAAATGGACGCATCGTCCATTATAACTCAGGTGTCTCGGGATGACGAGCAATTAAACAATTATGGCTCCGACAGAGGTAAATCTAAACCGTATTACACCTGTTACCTACTGGCATCAAATTAGAGCGTATAGTGTTACCTCCTCATGATTCGTAAATATTTGTTGATCGTGATCGAAGTTAAATCAGTGGATTATTAAAGGTTTCGTGTGTTAAAATTGTGTTTCTTATGAGTGCGAGGCCCGAGGTAAACACTTGGACCGTGTGAACGCGATAACATTCCTGGCAGCAACCTTGACAGCTTGTCTTTCCTAACACTAGTCCCACATATAGTGACAATTGGGCTTCCGCGTTGCGGTATAGTGTTGATGTGTTGTTGATGGTGATATGTCTGTTTTAGGGTCATCCCCTGGCGGGCAGCATAACGATGGGGACGGCACACCAGTGTCAGGCTCTACTCCCTTGGGAAGTAAGAAGTCTAGTGGTGGAGGTGGATTCCTACGTTCGCTGTTATGCTGCTGGCGAGGTGGGAGAGGCAAGGGTCCACCCGGTGGAAGCAATACGAACAGCATCGATGGCCGTGCCTCCCCGCCACTGCTGGTTATGGCAGACCATGCCCCCCGACCGCTGCTACCACCAGTGAGACACCAGGATATGCATAAAAAGTGTATGGTGATTGACCTTGATGAAACATTAGTGCACAGCTCCTTCAAGGTAAGTCATCTTGAATATCTATTACATGTTTAGCCATAAATGATCAGCGAAAATATGAGTTTGACAATTAGCATTGATTGTTTCATGCAGATGTTATGTCAACAATTTGAGAATGTTTTTGATATGTCTGCCTGTTATAAACATTACTTATTAAACTGTTTCCTACCAACATTTTGCAGAACTTTAAAAACAAGTAGTGTAAGAACACCACACAAATTGTTTTGAATGCTAAACAGGAATGAAAAATTTTGAAAACAATAGGACGATGTTTCAAATCAACTGCTTCACTTGGCTTATCTGGTCAAATATGTGTGCTATTTATGAGAAGATAGTCCCATTGTTTAATCATTTTTAATATGAAACTATTTTGTGGCTAACCGCAAAATTATTTTTACAACTAAGTAATGTGGCGTACAAAGTATACACACAGGAAATAATAATATAATAATTATCTAACAATAAGCCTAGCCATGGATAATACTATATCTTCTACTGCAATCACCAACCGGCCGTGATTCTTCTCCATTTATTGGGAGTGGCCTTTGGTCCAGCTGTGAGCCACTATAGGATATCAAGAATAAACCATTAAATGATGAGGATTTTAGTAACTAGTCATATTTGTATGTTTGACTTTAACCCATTTACTGTGAGACTATATCAATTGTCGTGCTCCCAGCGAGATAGTGAATAACCATAGTTTTTGGTCGGATATATACAACGCTCACGAAAAGGCACGAAAATGTTTGTCGGATTAATTGACGTTCGCAGTGTAAGGGTTAAATAGTGATAAACTTATAGACAGCTCACTGACAGGGCACTCAACAGATGAAGTATAAGTATGTTCCACCACAGTGCATAAATTAAATTCTTGCAATTTTGATTATTATTAGTAATCTCTTTACTAATTATTAATTTATTTGTAATCTTCCAAGTTGGTCTGCAAGAAAAGAAAAACCAATACACCAGCTGCGTCTCTTCCCGGGCAGATTGTAAAAGCAGATAGAGGGAATTAGCGAAAATCTGAATCATATCAATAGGTGATTCAGTTAGCAACCCATTACTATTTTGATTCCCTTTTAAAATCTCCACGCATGCCAATGCTCTAAATGTGGCTTTCAGGTTTTACCGCCCTGGTCTTTGTTTGCCATAGAGTATTTCTATCTGTATTAGTAATCTAAGAATATTAATTTCAGTCATTAGGTGCATAGCCTCTTGGTACTGTCAAGCTTCTCATGTTTTTATAGACATGATGATGAGTCATGCTAGTTAAAGACAATCAGACAATACACAATTAAGTTGGTTGGATTACGGCAACACTGCATCATCTTTATAGCTGTAATCTGTCTAAGTAATACACAGACGAATCTATGTGCAAGTGGAGCGAAAGAAAAAACCCATAGATGTATTAAGGCCATACTTGAATTGTCCGGGGTCCAGTGCTGCCCCCATTTGAATTAAATTATTTGAAAGGAAACAGAGATATCATTTAAAATTTTTTTTGTACCAAGCCCTAGATAACCCTTCAAACTATTTTTTGAACTACTGTTTACAGTTTAAAATGAGAATGTGAAGCTTTTCTTCGCAAATTTGTTAAAAGTGGCCGTTTTTCGCAAATGTACGAAGAAAAGCTTCAGGTTCTCACTCAATTAAATTAATACTTATGTACAATTGTACATGTTTTTGTGCTCAAATCTATAGTAGTCTTGCGATGATGTGGCTAGCTACCAATTAGAATTTTAATTTCCCTTTCCACCTAGACTGGGTGTCTATCACATTAAATGTGGCTAACGGGTTTTGTGACTCTTGGCTCTGTTTAGTATGTAAGTGATAAGGACGTGAAGGTGAAGGTCTGCAATCAGTTTAAGTGTTTGCTTCACATGTTGTTAAATCTTTATTTTCTATTAATGAAAAATAGTCACTCTATGTGAGTACTAGTTCTTATTATGTGCTCATACATCATTAGGCACTTGCTTATCAGTGGCTTGTTATATTTTTATCTACTTTTTAATATGCAAATTATGCATATTCTTCCTATTCATAGTCATAGCAAATTGTTTTATGAGTGTTTACTACATGCTGTAATAAAACACTGAAATCATACAGATTTAGATACATTATCACGTCTTTATCCCTAACGGGTAGACAGAGCCCACGGCTGCAAGACCCAAAGGCCACTTTTAGCATTAAGATTAAAAAACACTATCAAAAAATGCTAGCGGCATTGCCTATTAACGTGATTCGGATTCTCGCCCATTCCCTCGACCGGCTTTTACGATCTGCGCGGGAATAGAAGCAGCTAGTACATTCTAAGTTTTTTCTTTTCTCCCAGACATTTTCATTTGCCAAAAGTGGACGTTTTTAAAAAATGTGCGAAGAAAAGCTTCACGTTCTTATTTTAATCTGTAAACAGTAGTTCATAAAATAGTTTGAAGGGTTATCTAGGGCTTGGTAGAAAAAAAAAATTAATGATATGTCCATTTCCTTTGAAATGATTTATTTCAAATGGGGGCAGCACTGGACCCCGGAAAATTCAGGTATTAAGAACATAGCGGAGGAAAGAGAGACCTGAAAAGCACTTCACCGAAGCGCGGCTCTTAAGAGCCCGTATGACCCTAATAGTACTTAGATCTTTAATATTATCAAGAGTAACGAAATACTTACTTTGAAATAAAAACACAGCAAAGTTCAGGACTAACTATATACATTATATGTTTCGAAAACACGATTTTTTAAAATTTTCTCGATAGAAAAACATTGCAAAATTTCCTCCAAATCACCTCAGAATTATACTAAAACGGAAAGTATTCAAGAAATACAATAAATAAGCACTTGTTACTTTGGATTTTAATTGTATTAAACATAAGGCAGTCGTTTCGGTTAGAGTAAATTTGTGCGTGTGGAAGCGGGAGCAAAAAATAGATTATCCACATCAGGCGTTAAATACAAGATTTATTTTGAGCTTTCAAACATCGACAGTGCGAAAACTTGTAGCAATGTTATTCGTCACACATCCGTATGTTTCGAGTGGAGATAGTTTATCGTACTGATAAAGATATTGTTATCTCGATAACCTTGGAAAAGCATCCGATTAGCACCAGACGAGACTTATTTTGCTTTATACTCACTCAGTATAATTATTTACAAATATCCCATGACGCGGATATAGGGACATTGAGAGACGAGACATACTGTGCCGATGCCGACCCCAGAGTCCCCAGATAATGGGAAATGGTAAAGAAGATGATGAATGCATTGACGTCCAAAGATGTTTTGTTGACGGTATTGTTCAATTTTAATTTATTTATTGTTTATCATATTGTACATTGTGAATAATATTACCTACTTATAATATTACGAAACGATTGATATTGTTGTTTATTTATCTTATCATAATTGCTTTACCTAATCAACCTACGTCGGACAACAACCTACGTTTATATAGTATTTCGCCAAATTTTTTTTGCAGTATTTCTGTTCTGGCCAACGAAAGCTGTCCCTGAAAAACCGCGGCAAATTAAAAAATATTTTTTTTAAAATTTCATTTCATCATCATCAGGTCTTTTTTAGTCTCCACTGCAGGAGCACGACCCTCTCTGTACTACTAGAGCCATACTTAACCAAAGAAGCTAGAGGATTTGGCCTACACTCTCCAGGCTGGCCAGACGTTTTGGAGAGGTCTCATTGATGTTATTAAGCTTTGTTTAGCTTGTGTTTCCTAAGTCGCCTTCTACGAAATCCACGAAAAGACTTGGAGTGGTCCTATTCTACTCTGCCGGAAACCACACGGCTTCATTTTAATTCATTCAATAATTGTGAAATTACATAACAATAAAAATTAAATAACGCAAAAAATTAAAAAGTATCAAATCTGTTTAAAAAGAAAGAATAATAAAAAAAACTATATTTTATCTCAGGGACAGCTTTCTTTGGCAAGACGCTCTAGTCTTAAGAGCCCGTATGACCCTGATAGTACTTAGAGCGATCTTAAATAATATCAATATTAACGAGAATTATTCACTTTGAAATAAAAACACAGCAAAGTTCAGGACTAACTCTATACATTATATGTTTCAAAAACACGATTGCTTAAGCAGTGAATTATCTGATAGAAAAAAATGCGAAGTTGCCTCCAAATCACCTCAGAATTATACTAAAACCGAAAGTATTCAAGAAATACAATAAATTAGACATTAAACATAAAGCAGGGATCATGTCATATTTTTTAAATAACTCTTAAATATTCTTTTGTAAAACGAAAAAAAACCTCAAAAACCCGAAACGCGTAAACCAGCCTCATTGACCTCCCGTGATCTTTTCACCCCGAAGCGGGAGCAGAATTTAGATAATCATAATCAGGCGCCGTCTTAACATAGGTTATATCTTTCTCTAATGTATTACGAAGTTTTGAAACTATCCGAATGGCCTTTGGCCTTGGATTTATTAGGTAATAATATGTAACTATTATGTCATTAACCCGCCGACGATGCGACCCGAGATTTTATCGTGAACTAGTAATAATGTTTAGCGAACCTTTACGTGGATAAGACATCTTTGTCACATTTTATTTTTCAAAAAGTAACGTGGGTAAGACATTTTTTAACCGTCTTTCTAAGCTATTGCATAGCTTTTATCGCGGGCTTTGAGCGCGGCGACCGAATCTAGAAATTCCGTAACGAAACCTAACCTAGCATATAAGTTGCCAGCCTACTTTTTTTTAAGTCTTACACTTTTATAGGTATCTATTTTTAGAGAAACAGCAACGATATTTTTCCTGTGTGCAAGTGACCACAACTGGTGTATTATTCAAGCTGCATAAGCATCTGCATAAATTATACGATTACATAAATAAATAACTTTACGACTGCCATCTAATTATGACATCCGGTATAAAAGCGTTTTAAAACGTGCCTTCCGAAGTACGAAGGAGCTCGAGATAGTGGTCACCACCAATCCACGTGCCGACCGTGCACGGGGTCGCTTTACATGGATATTCCCACCCAGCCAAAGAACTCTTCAAACAGCAGCGATATACCTAGACAATGAATTGTTTTCATACCTATAATAAGTTTATTTGCCAGTACCAGACAAATTAAAAAAAAAACACATTTCAAGCGTTTACCCCCGATAGCTTTGGAACGGCTGGACCGAATTTCATCAAAATAGCTAAGAACGATCTCGAAAGACAAGGCTTTCGAATAAAAAATCGCATCGAAATCGGTCTATTCGTACATTGATACACAGACACGTCAATCTTATAACACGCGTCTTTTCCGTCATGCATAAAATACCATACCTACCTACCTAATTATCCTACGCAAAGTTTTTTGATCCTTTTTAATGACACATAATTTAATTTTTAACAGAAAAAACAACTGACTTCTATTTTTTTTTAGAGTTTCTTCCATATCTCCAAAGTTCTTCATCATATCTTGACCAATTAAAAATGGGACCAACTTGGTAGTAAGGGCTTTCAAATAAAAAAAGAATTATCAAAATCGGTTCACAATTGTCGAAGATATCGCGTAACAAACATACATTAGTAAAAAAAAATTTAAAAAAAAACAGTCGAATTGATAACCTCCTCCTTTTTTGAAGTCGGTTTAAAAAGGACACAAAAGATACCCGGTTGGCACAACTCGGAAGTTGTAAAAGTGTTGAGCTAAACATTATGACATACTGTGAACCTTTCTTAGGGTTCCGTACCCGAAGGGTGCCAATGGGACCCTATTACTGAGACTCCGCTGTCTTTCACAGAACATACTTGAAATTTTCATCGATAATGTATTACTGGCCTCTACTTATAACAACAAAAAATAAGAAAAAGTTAAAAATTAAGAGGGTCGTGTTTTTTTCAGCGTTTTAAAATATTGTACGGAGGTACGGAACCCTTCATATACGAGTCCGACTCGCACTTGACCGGTTTTTCAGAGTCGATAAAATAAGGGTTAAGCATGTCAGTGCGTACATCACACCTCGTGATACTTATTAAGCTATAATTACCCAAACGTGGCACTCACGACACAGTTTTTTTTCGGTTTGGACGTCTTTTGAACATCTCTGAAGTAAAATAAGGAGAGTATGGAAGATTCGTCTTCTTCGTCTAAGCGCGTTCCCGGTTGCATCATCTGTGCTGCTTCGGAGCCCGGAGTGCGCTTTCCCGCTTTTCTTCTCCAAATATAACATGCATGTCAATGGTCACCCAAGGATGCCAAAGACATTGCAAAATGGAGAAGAAATAGCCGGAACAGTTTAAATGATTTGGCTATAGTTTTACGACCGGCCGCCTGCCTGACGTCAATCCTCTTTGGGAATGTGTTTGTGCGAAAAGTTTTACAACCGGCCGCCGCCCAACGTTAACCCTCCTTGGGAATGCAATTGTAGCACGAGATATTTGTGCTTAGTCTTTTAGTCGCCTCTTACGACATCCACAGGAAGAAAATATGGAAGATTATCTTATATTAAAATAACCGGGCGTGGTCCGCACTTAGATGGGTAACCAAAAGTGGAAAAAAAATCTCGAGCTCCTTCCTTCAGAAGGCACGTAAAGCCGTTGGTTGGCTGTCATCGTAGTATGGCAGTCTTCAAGCTATGTCAGATGCCTTTAGGCAGCTTGAAAAATCTGACACCAGTGTTGGCTACTTACACACACGAAAAACAAAACATCAAAGAAGTTAGGTTAGGACCATGGTTCTTATAATAAAACAAGGTATTGGCACAGAATAAATAATACAAACGTACAGAAGTCTCACTCAGCAAAGAAATTCAAAGAAATATCTACTCAATGTGACTAGCGATATGGTCTAATTTAGCTCACGTCAGAACTCAGCACCTTTTCGTATAGATACCTAGACATCCATTGCAAGCCAATTTCATTCTTATTACTCTGGACAAACGATTCGTATAACTGAATTTACCACCCGGAGGGGCCGCCTGCGTGCATAGTAATAATGTAGGTACATTTTCGATACCTAAACGGGGAGTGACACAGGCCTGGTATTGGTAAGGATGCGGCGAGAATCTGAATCATAAAAAAAAGCAATTTATTGCCAAAGTGTAAGTACAGAGAACTGCTTTTTAAAACTAAATTAAAAACTTATGTTAAGGGGATACATTAATTTTTCGGGGTCCAGTGCTGCCCCCATTCAAAATAAATTATTTGAAAGGAAACGGAGATATTATTTAAAATTTTCTCCAGTATGCCCTAGATAACCCTTCAAACTATTTTATGAACTACTGTTTACAGTTTAAAGTGAGAACGTGAAGCTTTTCTTTGCACATTTGCCAAATTCACAAAGCTTTTATTGCGAGATCTAAGTACTAATCAAGACAAATAAGCCCAAACTCGATGGGGTTGTTTGTTGTTTCGTTTTATTACAGAGTTCCTATGCCACATTCCGGCTCCATCATCAGATCAGCTTCTTGTTATAATAATATTGCATGGTCCTCTGATATACATCAGAATACAAAACATCCCAATGGGAAACCGGGAAGGGGCTCAAATTTAACTTGCAAGATCTGACCCAAAGAAATAAACAACAGGGCAATCTAAATAAAAGTTTGTAAGTACGACAACGACACTATCGGATGACTGTCCTGTTATTTTATGTAGTAAAGGCCAAAAAGTGCTATTTTTCATTCAGGGACTCACATTACGAATGATTTGCGCGAGTGTTTCCAAACGGGCGCATTTTTAAATTGATCGTATGCGAAGGATTTGCAACGAGTGGTCTGGACCACTCGTAATTTGGACATTTGTAGCGTAAAAATGTCAAAGAAACGTTCCATGGAGAATCAGTTCCGTTTCACGTTGCTTTTTTAGAGTTCTGTACCCAAAGGGTGCAAACGGGACCCTATTACTAAGACTCCGCTGTCTGTCCGTCTGTCCGTTTGTCACAGGGCTCGAACCGTAATAGCTAAACACTTGAAATTTTTACTGTATTACTGTGGCCGCTATAACAACAAATACAAAAAAAAAAAAGTTAAATATTAAAGGGGGTCTTCATAATACAGGAAACGTGTTTTTTTCAGCGTTTTAAAACATTGTACGGAGGTACGGAACCCTTCATGTACGAGTCCGACTCGCAGTTGCCCGTTTATTTATTTTTGTTGAAATGTTTATAAAACATTGACAAATTTATGATATTTTCTGCATAACACAATATTACGTATCGCTGACACGACGGTTTCAAAAATACGATGCAATGCGTCGGAACGCGAGTGGTGAGTTGGAAAACTACACGTTTTGTGTTTCGCTGAGTCCCTAAATGAAAAATAGCACTCCTGTTTCGTTTCGGTTACGTCAGTACATTCAGTTTTTCAGAAATCCCATGTCGGCTTTTCGGATCTGTTTTCTCTTTAATTTCTGATTACGGCTTAACTAGAGCGTACACTGGTGCTCTGGTGTTAAAGAGCTTCTTCATATATGACGAAACAGGAATAGCTGCGTATAATATGACGCGGAAGGAATGAGGTCGGCAGAGGAAAACCCTCCTTTTAATCGGGGATTTAAAATAGGATTTGTATTCAGGAAAAATGTTTTCTCGACTAGATTTATTTTCTTTTTACACTTTTAGGTGATGTATGTTGAAAAACTTAAATATATATTCGATGAAAATAAAGCGTAAGAACGTGCACCACCGATGTTATCATATCCCAGTCCCTTCAAGCGAAGCCCCTCAAAGCCCGGCGTCGTCTGTTGCTTAGCCACTAAAAATACTCCTACGTGCCCACTCATGTGTCCACGCTACAGGTAATTCCATAGTAGTTTGTGTAATAAACATATAAATATCCTGTTAGGAAGGCACGTGTAACTGGATACTATACCATTAAGTACTTGGATGAAACTCCATTTAGAGGACTCCATGGAGAGGTTTTTCTCATCTCTCGTTACTAAGAAAATTACACTTAATTTCAAGTAAAAAAAAGTGACATTTAGTTTAAAAATCTCGTGTTTTAGGAACATCGTCAGAGATTAAGCATAGAAGAAGCTATTTCCACGTCACTACGTCATCTAGTACACAGTTTAATATTCTATTAATTTAGAAGTGTCAAGAAGTATAAAAAGAATTGAAGAAACATTGATTATCTTGTATATAGTTCTATAATCATGTTAGAAGTGTTTGTTTCTATTTCTATTTATAAATTTCGTATGATTGCTTCTCTGCCAGTCTGCTAGATCTAAATCATTCAATTTAGAAGCAATAAGGTCCAGATGCTAATAGCATAGGTTGAAGATATAAAGTTCTAGACTGTAAAAGTTATTTTAGTTCGCAGTTAGGGTGTGCAGTGAACTTAGACAAATCAGCAAATAGCGTGTGGTATTTTCATATCCGAGAATAATTTCTGCAAGCAGGCCGTTCAAAGGGCTTGACATACAACCAATTTAAATAAGTACATTACTATTTTTCAGGGGTATCAAATTGTCATATAAAAATGCGTTCTTATACCAGGCCTGTGTCACTCCCCGTTTAGGTATCGAAAATGTACCTACATCATTACTATGCGCGTAGGCGGCCCATCCGGGTGGTAAATTCAGTTATACGAATCGTTTGTCCAGAGTAATAAGAATGAAATTGACTTGCTATGGATGTCTAGGTATCTTTACGAAAAAGTGCTGAGTTCTGACATGAGCTAAATTAAACCATATCGCTAGCCACATTGAGTAGATATTTCTTTGAATTTCTTTGCTGAGTGAGACTTCTGTACGTTAGTATTATTTATTCTGTGCCAATACCTTGTTTTATTGTAAGTACCATGGTCCTAACCTAACTTCTTTGATGTTTTGTTTTTCGTATGTGTAAGTAAGTGGCCAACACTGGTGTCAGATTTTTCAAGCTGCCTAAAGGCATCTGACATAGCTTGAAGACTGCCATACTACGATGACAGCCGGGACCAAGGGCTTACACATACGAAAGCTAGCCACTGTAGACACCTTACATATAACTAGTAATATCTGAGTTGTACTCAGATATTACAAGCTTAATTTCACCCTTTATTGATTTATATACCTGCTGAACCCTATACAGTTGTTCAGACGTCGTGGCTAGCTAGCTTATTAAGAAAATTATTATTAAATTAAAATTAGAGTTGTCCGCTTTTGATAAAGATTGGAGGGAAAAAGCCGAAGATAGAAGTAATTGGAAACAAAAAGGGGAGGCGTTTGCCCAACTATGGGACCTAAAAGGCTAAAAAACTAATTAAGGCCGTACCTGAATTTTAATGAGAACGTTTAAATAAAAAATTAAAATTTATTTATTCAGACAAAAACGTCCATTTAGTGTTAGTATAGTACAGAACTTACGAAACTATGTTAGTATATTTTAATTAATTTAAATATTTTCTTGTCCCACTGGGCGACCCCGGGACAACCGCATGAGCATGTACCCAGTGCCGCACAATTGGACAATCAAATTTATATCCTATTACCCTCAGAATAGTGTTGGCACTTCCGCGCACTCTGTGCATCAGCGATGCGATCCGCTTACGTAAAACGGCATGAAAGCCATCGACGTGAGCCTGCGCAAACATATTGGATGCACTGCAGTGTCGCGGAAGGCCCAACATCACTCTGAAGGCATCATTATATTGTACTCGGAGAGCATTGTAGGCGCGCCGCGTATAATTAACCCACAGATTGCATGTGTACATGGACTGGCAGAAGGATTTAAACAAAGTTATTTTAACTTCTGTACCAGATCGAGCGAATCTGCGGGCCAACATATTGCAGCGAACCGCCAATGCCCTCCTTTCCCTTTCCATATCACTGTCGTCCTTCAGGTCTTCGGTTACCACATGACCCAAATACCTAAAAGACGACACCCTTGCAATAGGCTTCCCATACAACGCAACAGCCGGCACATCGACTATTTTGCGACCCTTTGACTGGAAAACCATGAACTCAGTCTTCCTGACATTAAAAATAAGACCATGACTCTCAGCAAACCTCTCACAGACGACTAACAACCTTCTGAGTGCCGCGATTGATGGACTCAGCAACACGGTATCATCAGCATATGTAATGCTATTTACACATTGGCCGTCAATTGAGCATCCTACACGTGTGTTGCTCAGTTCAACAATCAGCTGATTTATGTACAGATTGAAGAGTGACGGAGATGTCAGGCCACCCTGTCTCACCCCACACTCCAATCCATACTCCTCAGAAAACTGTCCAGACCATTTGACCTGGTTAGACTGGTGCTCATACCAGTACTTAAACATGTTTATTACATCCGGCGGTACACCAGCATCCACCATTTTAGGTCATAGGATGTCGTATCGAACCAGATCAAATGCCTTCGTCTGATCAAGAAAAACCGCATAAACACAAGTTTTCCTATCTGTGTAATACTTAACTTTAACTTTACTACGCACATTTGCCAAAAGTGGCCGTTTTTCGCAAATGTGCGTAGTAAAGCTTAACGTTCTTACTTTAAACTGTAAACAGTAGATCATAAAATACTTTGAAGTGTTATTTAGGGCTTCATCATCAATATATCAGCCACAGGAAGTCCACTGCTGGACATAGGCCTCCCCCAAGGATTTCCAAAACGACCGATCGGAAGAGGCCTGCATCCAGCGTTTTCCTGCAACCTTGCTCAGGTCGTCTGACCACCTAGCAGGTGGGTGTCCTACGCTGCGCCTGCCGGTACGTGGCCGCCATTCGAGAATCTTTCTGCCCCATCGGCCATCGGTTCTTCGCGCTATGTGTCCCGCCCACTGCCACTTCAATGAGCAAATCCGCTGGGCTATGTCTGTGACCTTAGTTCTTCTACGAATCTCCTCATTTCTGTTTCGATCACGTAAAGAAACACCTAGCATAGCCCTCTCCATAGCCCGTTGAGCGACCTTGAGCCTTCTTATGAGACCCATAGTAAGGGACCACGTTTCAGAGCCATAAGTCATCACTGGTAACACACATTGATTAAGCACTTTTGTCTTGAGGCACTGAGGTATTTTAGACGAGAAGACACTGCGTAACTTCCCGAACGCTGCCCAGCCGAGACGGATTCATCGAAAGACCTCTTCCTCGAAGCTGGAACTTCCTGCCTGGATCAATTGACCCAGGTAGATACTGGTCTATAACTTCGAGGGTGGAGCTCCCAACAGAAACAGGTAAAGGCGTTACGTGCATGTTCGACATGACCTTCGTCTTGTCAATATTCATTCTCAGGCCAACCTGTTGGGAAACTCGATTTGGGTCTTCAAACATCGTACTTAAGTCCTCCATCGATTCTGCCATGACAACGATATCGTCGGCAAATCGAAGGTGAGTGATATACTCGCCATTTATGTTAATGCCCAGTCCTTTCCATTCTAGAAGCTTGAAGGCATCTTCCAGAGCAGCGGTGAACAGTTTTGGAGATATGACATCTCCCTGTCTCACGCCTCTTTGCAATGGAATAGCCTTCGTACTGAGCTCCTGTACTCGGACCGACATAGTGGCTTTGTTGTATAAACACTTCAACACCTCGATATACCGATAGTCAATACGGCACCGCTGGAGAGACTGAAGCACGGCCCATGTTTCGATCGAATCGAAGGCTTTCTCATAGTCCACGAACCCCAAGCACAACGGCTGGTTATACTCCCTCGTCTTCTCTATAACCTGCCGCAGCGTATGGATGTGGTCCATGGTACTATAGCCTTTTCGGAACCCGGCTTATTCGGAAGGTTGGAAGGCATCAAATCTGTTAGCGAGACGGTTCGTGATGACTCTCGAAAACAACTTATACACATGACTCAGAAGTGTGATGGGCCTATAGTTCTTCAAGAGAGTATTGTCACCCTTTTTGATGAGCCTTTGAAGGACTTTCAGTACCGTCTACTACTATTCCGTCCTCGCCCGGCGCCTTTTTGTTTTTAAGCTGTTTGAGAGCCATCCTAATCTCGTACAGACTGATGTCCGGGATATCTTCGGTATAGTGTCGGGTTAACTTGGCTCTTGAATCTTTTGCCGTATTTATGTTAGGTTTTGCAACGGATGTATATAGCTGCCCATAGAACCTCTCGATCTCTCCCAGAATCCCCTCCCCCGTCGACACAACGTTTCCGCCCTCCGTCTTCAGCTTAGTCAATCGGCTCTGCCCAGTAGACATAGCCCTTGCAAACACTTTGGAACCTTTGTTTTGTTCTATCGTCGTCTCCTTAATACATTTAGTATTAAAGGAGCGAATGTCGTGTCGCAAGGACTTTTGAATTTGTCGGTTGAGCTTTCGATATGACTTAGCGTCTTCGGAGGTTTGCAGCGGCATGGATCGTCGCTGTGTCATAAGGTCTAGGGTTTTTTCTTTCTTTCTTTCTTTATCCCACTGCTTGGACAGTTTCTATAAACCCGTTGCTTATCTCGTCCACTGAAACGCAATCCTGGAGAAGTTCAAAGCGATTGGAGAGTTCAACTTGAAAGATTTCGGGGTTTTGGATCTGGCTCAGCGATGGTCGGAGCGTAGACTTCATAAGCCTTGACCTTTCAAGTCGGAGGTCGATATTCAAGATGCCTCTTACAATGGTGGTCGCTGCCGGTTTTAATCATATTGATCACAGAGACATCATTGAATATCTGCCTCTTCGCTGTCAGGAAGAAGTCTATCTCGTTCTTGACTGGGGGTTGGTTATTCTTACTAGGACCCATCCAGGTGAACTTCCTCTGTGGCGGCTTCTTGAAGAAAGAGTTCATCGCAAAGAGTCCCTCTTCCTCCAGAAAATCAGCCAGCCTGTGCCCCCTGTTATTGCGCTTACCATATCCAAATTGCCCCACCCTGATCTCTCCATCGCGTCCCTTGCCCAGTTTTGCGTTAAAGTCCCCCATAATAACCGTGAAATGGGTTTTGTAGGCGTGTATGGCTCTACTAATGTCCTCATACACTACCTCAACCTAATTAATAAATAAATAAATACTAATTTAGGGCTTGGTAGTAGCAAAATTTTAAATGATGTCTCCATTTTCTTGAAATGATTTATTTTAAATGGGGGCAGCACTGAACCCCGGTAAATTCAGGTACGGCCTTAAGAAAACATTATGTAACACCACGGCGAGATTGATGCCAACTTCGGGAGCTATCATTTGTAGGTAAATGATTTTATCAATGCTTTCATGCGTCTTTGATTAGATAAATTATAATCTCCATAGATAGTCTATTATAGTCATGAATGGATTGGATATAACTAAAACATTTCCCGCAGTTTTCTTACAGCAGCTGAAATGGATCACGTGACGTTTCTGTTCTATAATTAGTTCTACACAATAAAATTATTGGCCGTATCAACAATCTCGTGCAATTAACAGGAAAAAAGTTAAACGTGTGTGCAATTAACGTGACGTGAGTTTTCTTCGGAAATGTACTGGGTATTGCAACTATGTATGTACTTTGTTTTAAATCATATGAAATTCCGAGTAAAATATGGAAATGACGTGCTGGATTGTTGATGGTCGGTAGTTAAAAAGGAAATTGTTTTTGTAATAGCTTCTCAGGCGGTTGAAAAACCAAGGACGGGACGTTTTAAATTCAGTACTTGACCCATTTATTTTTTAAATAATGTTACTTGTCATTGATCTCATTTATTTCGAACGTGATTTTAGATTTATTAATGCAGCAAAACTGATATTAAGAGCACTATTTTAATCCAAGAAACTATGACGTCATAGTTCGATATCCAAAAGTGGCCGTTTTTCGCAAATGTGCGTAGTAAAGCTTAACGTTGTCACTTTAAACTGTAAACAGTAGTTCATAAAATACTTTGAAGGGTTATCTAGCACTTAGTAGTAGCAAAATTTTAAATAATGTCGTCGTTTTCTTTGAATTGATTTATTTTAAATGGGGGCAGCATTGGACCCCGGAAAATTCAGGTACGGCCTTAAGGCAAAATGGGTTCACAATTTGCAATACTGTGCGTGTTTTTGAAAAATCACTATTAAACTACTACAGTTTATTCCTCAAAAAAATTACATAAGAATGTTAAGGATTTTCTACAGACACCCACAATAGCTAAAACACGATTAAGCATTTTTGGTTTGATAGAAAAAAATCACAAACACCTCTAAACTTCTAAAGCCCAAATTTACCTTTAAAAGACATATTACTATTTTATACAATCACCTTTTTATATGAAACACAGTCACAAGTTAATTCAACTGAATTCTAGCCTTGCCCATTGGACCCCGGAAAATTCAGGTACGGCCTTAAGGCAAAATGGGTTCACAATTTGCAATACTGTGCGTGTTTTTGAAAAATCACTATTAAACTACTACAGTTTATTCCTCAAAAAAATTACATAAGAATGTTAAGGATTTTCTACAGACACCCACAATAGCTAAAACACGATTAAGCATTTTTGGTTTGATAGAAAAAAATCACAAACACCTCTAAACTTCTAAAGCCCAAATTTACCTTTAAAAGGCATATTACTATTTTATACAATCACCTTTTTATATGAAACACAGTCACAAGTTAATTCAACTGAATTCTAGCCTTGCCATGATAAAAATCAAAACTAAACTAAAATCAAAATTAAAAATGTAAATAATTTTCATATGGCATGGTGCCAAGAACACTGGCGGCATGCCCGCGCTGAATTGCTACTGGAATTCTTTACACTAGATATGACCCAGCCCTCTTTTCACCAGTGGCGTCATTGCTTTTTAGTGACAACGTTAAGCTTTACTACGCACATTTGCGAAAAACGGCCACTTTAGGCAAATGTGCGTAGTGAAGCTTAACGTTTTCATTATAAACTGTAAACAGAAGTTCATAAAATACTTTGAAGGGTTATCTAGCACTTGGTAGTAGAAAAATTTTAAATAATGTCTTGGTTTTCTTTGAATTGATTTATTTTAAATGGGGGCAGCACTGGACCCCGGAAAATTCAGGAACGACCTTAAGGCAAGATGGGTTCACAATTTGCAATACTGTGCGTGTTTTTGAAAAATCACTATTAAACTACTACAGTTTATTCCTCAAAAAAATTACATAATAATCTTAAGGATTTTCTACAGGCACCCACAATAGCTAAAACACGATTAAGCATTTTTGGTTTGATAGAAAAAAATCACAAACACCTCTAAACTTCTAAAGCCCAAATTTACCTTTAAAAGACATATTACTATTTTAAACAATCACCTTCTTATATGAAAATTATACCAAAAAATGTATTATCTAAATACTTAGTCGTTTTCGCTACAAAAATAATAATAAATAAAATAAAATAAAAAATAAAAACGGTGAAATATTCGTCGAGAGCGAAGAAAGGCCCGGAGCTGTGCTCGACGATATTTCATATGATTCAGATCATTTTTTAAAAAAAATTGTATGTAAAAGACTAGATATTTAGATAATAAATTTTTTGGTATAATAAATAGTCATATAAAAAGGTGATTGTATAAAATAGTTTGTTTGTTTATCGTGTGTGTAAGTGGCCAACACTAGTGTCAGATTTTTCAAGCTGCTTAAAGGCATCTGACATAGCTTAACGACTGCCATACAATGATGATGATGATGATAAAATAGTAATATGTCTTATAAGGGCAAATTTAGAGGTATGTTTGTGATTTTTTTCTATCGAGCCAAAACCGCTCAATCGTGTTTTGGATATTGTGGGTGTCTGTAGAAAAGCCTTAAGATTCTTATGTCAATTTTTTTAAGGAATAAACTGTAGTAGTTTAATTACAGTGATTTTTTATAAACACTCACAGTTTTCTTGGCTCTGAACTGACGGGGCCTTAAATTAATTCTGTGACTTTGTTGAAGGTAAAGTCTAATGATTGCCGTACGATATCTAAACTACCACATGTCGTGTGATCGTGTGTCATTGTGAACGCGTTTTTGGTTAGCTCCTCACATGTGTCAAGGTCTGACCTTGTGTTTGGGTACACAATCGGGAATCAATTCTTTTGTATCAGTAACCATGCTAATGGTAACCGCGCTTGTTTGACTTCGATGTTTATCTGTCACTTGGTTGCTTTGATTTAAAGTGGTTTACCTTGCTCGCTCTCTATTTAATCTTTATTTTTTAAATGGGAACAACAAACAGCTACATTTTAAGTACCGATACAATATAGGTACAATTTGTACATAAAAAGAGTTATTAATAATGTAGCCCACAACTTAGTTGACAATGTAACAAGTAGTATGGCAGTTGGGCTGCTAAATACATACAAGCTTATTAGGGTTGGGACACACGCCGCGGAATCAGCGATTCTGCCGTGTTCCGTCGCTCTCTCTCGCTTTAGTAAATGACGGTTTTAAGCGATAGAAAAGGATAGCAGCATAAGAAAATGCTGTGATGACAGATGTGTCCTAACCCTTAAGGCCATACATGAATTTTCCGGGGTCCAGTGCTGCCCCCATTTGAAATAAATTATTTGAAAGAAAACGGAGATATCATTTAAAATGTTGTCTTTGAGAAGCCCTAAATAACCCTTCAAACTATTGAGCTACTGTCTGCAGTTTAAAGTGTTCTTAGCATTTTTGCCAAAAGTGGCCGTTTTCCGCAAAAATGCTAAGAAAAGCTTAATAACGTTGTCACTTTAAACTGTAAACTGTTTACAGTTTAAAGTGAGAACGTTTAGCTATTCTTCATAGTTCATAAAAATAGTCTGAAGGGTAATTTAGGGCTTCACAAATACAACATTTTAAATGATATCTCCGTTTCCTTTGAAATAATTTATTTTAAATGGGGGCAGCACTGGACCCCGGAAAATTCATGTATCCCCTTAAATAATTAAAGAAACAAAACACATAGATGTTTTACAGGCAATAATTATACAGGATTTCAATCTAAATAATGAATAAAATAAACGAAAGCTGTCTCACTCCGTGTAGGTATCGAAAATATACTTTGTGACTAAAGTAAAAAGGGGAAAGTGTAACGAAAGAGTAAAGTTTTGAAGAACTAGATTCTTAATATTAAACACACTGTATGCAAAAATATCAATATCTACAAGGTTGGCATTGTAAGATTCCAGTAAGATGACAAACGGGCGAGAGAATCGCGACGATATAGGTACCTAATCGTCGTGTCACCTAATTCTATAAACTCTATGAACGTGTCTCCACACGGCGATATCATCGCGGCGACTTGATGTATTAACTTATCGACCGCAATGTGCGAATATCTCCTAACATTTTAATACAATGTTAGTTAGGAGATATTCACACATCGCGGTCGTTATGTCAACACGTCGTGGTTCCCTCGCCCGTAGAGGCAAGGCCTCAGTTCACTGCTGGGTTAAAGGCCTCTCTCTATAAAGGTAGGATTTGATGATATTCATCACGCTTTGGCAGGCGGGTTGGTTGTCTCAGTAGATGGTATAACGTTATTGCACTGAGGACCCTGCCCGTTCTCTGTTATCTAAGGCTCGGCGCAAACGGGCCACAGACCACAGCAGAGTAGAATAGGACCACTCCAAATCTTCCTGTGGATGTCGTAGAAGGCGACTCAGGAAACAAGCTAAACAAAGCTTATAAACATCAGTGAGACCTCTCTAACCCGTCTGGCCAGCGTGGAGAGTGTAGGCCAAATCCTATGGCTGATCTGGCCAAGTATGGCTCTGGCAGTACAGAGAGGTTCGTGCTCCTGCAGTGGAGACTAGAAAAACCTAATGATGATGATACCCTAAAGGTAAAGATAGTATGTTTCTCACAGGAAACAAAATGATATATAAATATTGATATTCAACCGATTATACAATCGTCCCACGCGAATTTTTATCGCGACCTTGCAATATTTTTCTGTCCTCATAAACGTGGATGTCAATAAAATTATTGACATCAATTCCGGTAGTTGACATTGAGCGAATTATCAATAAACTTATATTTATTAAGCAGCCGCTAATATCAGTGATAAATTGATAATGATCGGAAATATAACATGTCGATGTCATTTCGAAGATCCTAAAATAAAAAGCAGACTATTTGGGTACAGGCTAGGTGAAATGGTTATTATGAAATGGTCTACTGTATGGTTTGTAAAAAACCGGTCAAGTGCGAGTCGGACTTAATTTGAAGGGTTCCGTAGGTACCTCCGTGCAATGTTTAAAACGCTGAAAAAAACACGTTTCTTGTATGATGACCTCCTTTAATTTTTATCTTATTTTTAGTATTGTCACATAATACAGTAAGAGTAAACAGAAGGGAATCACCTAAGGTACGCGCAATATACGTCCCCGTTCCCCGCACCCGCACCTCTCCACCAGTTCTTGACGGCCAACGTGAGTAATCGAGGCGAAAACGGGGGAGAGGTGCGGGGACGGGGAACGGGGATGCCTGGGTGACGCATATTGCGCGTACCTTAGGAGATTCCGGCCTGTGGTATTGTTATAGCGGCCACAGCAATACATAATCGGTGAAATTTCAAGTGTCGCACTAATACGGTTTAAAAGATGACATGCCCTGTGACAGATAGACGGACAGACAGCGGAGTCTCAGTAATAGGATCCCGTTGGCACCCTCTGGGTACTGAACCCTAAAAACGTCATAAGTAAATCAATTGAACGAAAAAGTTTAGCAAATAGGCTACAACACCAATTAATTTTTGATTACATTTAATAAATTTATTTACCAGTAAAAATAGCTAATAAAAGAAGTACCTATATCATTAAAAGATTTGAAATTTTGAATAATATAAGAAAAATAACTGCTTTACTACTTGTTTAACTTCAAATGATTCATTCATGTATAAAATAGTGGTTCCCTTTCTTTTTGCAATCACTGCGGCGGAGGGCCCCTTGCTTGTAGCCTATAAAAGCCTACGTTTAGTTGGACAGTGAAAGGCCCATAAAAGTTTTTGTTTCAAAACTTTCACTACTTTTACCGCCAACAGACAAATATCGTGATTATAACGATCAACGTAGGAAAACTTATATCTGAGACATTAAAAAACGAGCAGTGAGGCTTGGCAGGGGCCTGGTGAGAGTACGCATTACTAGCGCTAGCGCAGGTTAAGCGAACCTGAGTGTGGTTCGCACTTGGATGGGTGACCACAAATGGCATTCTTGAGCTCCTACATGCTTCGAAAGGCACGAAACCGTTGGTCCCGGTTGTTATCATTGCATCGTCATCAGATGCAGATATGGCAGCTTGAATAATCTGACACCAGTGATGGCCACTTTTTAGGGTTCCGTACCGTAAGGGTGCAAACGGGACCCCATTACTGAGACTCCGCTGTCTGTCCGTCTGTCACAGGGCTCTATCTCTTGGACCGTAATAGCTAGACACTTTAAATATTCACCGATTATTTTTACTGTGGCCGCTATAACAACAAATACTAAAAATAATAAAGTTAAAAGTTAAAGGGGGTCGTCATACAAGAAACGTGTTTTTCAGCGTTTTCAACTAGATCTTTATAATGGCATTAACTAGATACTTGAAATTTTCACCGATAATGTATTACTATGACTACTATAACAACAAATACTAAAAATAAGATAAAATTAAAAATTAAAGGGGGTCGTCGTACAAGAAATGTGTTTTTTTCAGCGTTTAAAAACATTGTATGGAGGTACGGAACCCTTCATGTACAAGTCCGACTCGCACTTGCCCGTTTTGAGAGCCCTGTGACAGATGGACAGACAGACAGACGGACAGACAGCGGAGTCTCAATAATAAGGTCCCGTTTGCACCCTTTGTGTACGGAACCCTAAAAGAGTAAAATCATGTACTCATTTTCGATTACCGAAATAATTTTTCGTAATATGAATATCCCACGTGCATATTTCTAGTCTTATATTTATGTTCGCGGGTAGTAAAATCGGTTCTTAGCTCCACGAAGCAATTTGAAAGGAATAAAGTGCCAACAGATATCCAACAAGCGTAAACAGACGGATTTGCACAGAAAAATAGATTTCCCTGTTACTTACTCTGTGCCTGATCGATCACATAAATATAACGTATACGGTATTTCCCGCCGATAACTATAATGTAAATAAATGCAAGAATAACAAGTAGTGTTTTATTTATCATTAGATTGAATGTACTTTTTATGTCATTTAATTAATCATATAATTATTATTTTTAATAGCATTACAATGCTCGGAAATTTAACGATAGCACAATTGGTAGTGCACTCACGGCGTTAACGCGAGGGTCGTGGGTTCGAGTCCCACTCGTGGCGGATTTTTTCATCACATATTTTCAATTTGAATCATATAATTACTTAATAAAGTACATTAAAAATACAATTTTGTTTATTCACTAAGTGTAGGCAACATTTTATTCACTTCGAGTTTATTGAATGTGATACGATCCTACAGAATATAAATAAATATCAAGTTTATGGTGAAGCATGTGTGATAATGATGATAACAGAACCTTCTTAGTAAAATATATTTAAGGAGCTCAGAACATTGCATAGTAACTTGTACAGAGTCTAACAAAGTATACTGAACTATTTTTAGGGTAGATTCAGTCTATGATACTAAACAACTTTCCCCAAGGAACATATATTGAAATAAGAAAAATAATTTTTGGTTTCCCATACAAGTTGACCGATGAGCTGATCCGAGTTTGTATGGAAAGTGAAAACATATTTTTCATTATGTTCCTTGGGAAAAGTTGTTAAGTATCAAAGACTGAATTCACCATTAAAATAGATTCAGTATAATTTTTTTGACGTTATATAATCTGTGGTTTTGCGTCTAAACCACCACACAATCACAATATACACCGCATGCCAAAAATATCTATCCCATCATTCATTCCCATTTCACATCCACTGGCTAAGTACAGTGTGGTACAGTAGCGAATCTAGCGACGTTAACAAAATGATTGAATGTTAAGTTCGAACGCAAGACCAGCGATAGCAGTCCATACACAGCCAGTATGACGAAGAAAAAGAGAGGTGTTATACATTTGACGTGTCGTGCGTGCGTGGCATCGTAGCTCCTAAACGAATAGACTGATTTCGATGCGGTTTTTTTTGAATCGAAAGCCTTGTCTATCTAGATTGTTCCTAGCTATGTTTGATGAGAATCGGTTCAGCCGTTCAATAGTTATTGGGGGTGAACGCTTGAAATTCGAGGTTTTTCTGAATTTGTCCGGCTAATAAACTAGTTGTAAATACTACAATAAGAACTGTAGTAAATTCCAAACTCAGTTGCATTCTTTCTCTTTTTCAAAAAAAGTAATTATTTATTTACGAGCATATTGTAATTCTGCTGTACATATTTCTATTCTTGCATCGTCTGTGCTGCGACTGTGAGCTCATCTCACCAGTGGAACACCTAGCGAGTAGCACGTGCCCCGATTTGTTATGAAGTAATATCAATTTATGAACCGTCTCGTAATTCAATTTATTGCTGTTGCGATGATGAATTGTTTTTGTTATTATCTTGATTCTGTAAAAGATTAAATCGGAGAAACCGGAGGAGTTTGTAAGCTAATTAGAATGTTTTGTTACTTTATTTTGTAATTGGATTTATCTGTCCCCCATTTTGCAAGTTATTGTGCTGAATTCGTGAAATTTATTTGCTTTAGGGGTGATAGCAACTTCGTTCGAGTTATTTCTAATCTCGTTCAGAAATTGAAATAACATTAAAGTTAAACGACGCGAATACTAGGCCTCAAGTTTGCCTGTAACATTTTTTGTAATAAAGTTAAATAAATAAAATAAATACTATCTAATATTTCATTATAATTATTTAGATTATATAAGTGTGTTAGTGTTACTATATTAATGTATTGCATGACGTAAAATAAAAGATGTTTTCTGCTAAACTACTTTTAATAAAGTTTAAAAGTTCTAGATTGTTATTTTTTATACTAAAATTGTTCGAAAAATGACTAGTGCCATATTACTCAATTATTATAAGAATATATGTATAACAATTAATGAACTTTACATTTAAAAAAAATTGAAAAGTCACTTGCTGTCCCGACCCCACGTTAAGTGGGATAAGGTGAGGAAGATGATATTTTAAAAAAATACTATTATATATAGTGAGAAATAAAGATTATCACAGTTGTGAATACAGATTACAGCAATTACATAAATATGTGATCTGAGATTTTATTTATCACATTATATCATTTGCACACGTAGCTTATAAACATTGTGACTCGATATGAACGTCATTTTTCTATTGTTCCAGCCAATAAACAATGCAGACTTCGTGGTCCCAGTGGAAATAGACGGAGCTGTCCATCAAGTATACGTCCTAAAACGACCACACGTGGACGAGTTCCTGCGGCGCTGCGGCGAGCTGTACGAGTGCGTGCTGTTCACCGCCTCGCTCGCTAAGTACGCGGACCCTGTGGCTGACTTGTTGGACAGGTGTGTGCATTTAAACAAGACTATTTTAGTTATATGTGTCACTAAATAGACGGAGCTATCCAACAAGTGTACGTCCTAAAACGGCCACACGTGAACGAGTTACTGTGGCTCTGTGGCGAGCTATACGAGTGCGTGCTGTTCACCGCCTCGCTCGCCAAGTACGTGGACCCTGTGGCTGACTTGTTGGACAGTTGTGTGCATTTAAAAAAAACTATTTAAGTTGAATGTGTCATTAAATAGACGGAGCTGTCCATAAAGTGTAGGTTTTTTTCCACTATCTCAGGTGTGTACAATTTAACCTCTTTTTTTCGCACAAGTAGCTGTCGTAAAACGCTCGGGAGAATAATAAATAAATATACAGGGACAAATCAAACAGATCGAGCTAGCCCCAAAGTAAGTTCGAGACTTGTGTTATGGGATACTAACTCAACGATTCTATATTTTATAACAAATACATATATAGACAAACATCCAAAACCCAGGCTAATCTGAAAAAGATCATTTTCCATCTTGACCTGACCTGAATGTAACTATATTTTTGATGCTAGCTAAGTTTTTGTGATTTCTCCAAAACATTTGACTGTGTCACCGTGACTGAAATGATTAGACATTTTAACTAAAAATAAAACATTAACCGTCTTATTATAAAAACAGGACTAACTTTGTTACTAGGTTTAAACCATTATCCGCCCAAATCAAATTGACATTGACAGGTGAGATAGTGTGATATTACTAGATGTCAACTTCATTTGGGCGGGTAATGGTTTAAACCTAGTAACAAAGTTAGTCCTGTTTTTATAATAAGACGGTATATTATGAAACAAACAACATTCGTTCGTATTTGGAAAATATAGTTTTAAATTTGTTTTAATAATAAAAAGATGTTTTAAATTTATTGCATTAGATTTTAAAATAGGGATTCCTCAAGGAACTCTACTTGGTCCTCAGCATCTTTTATTATAAAACAGGCCGAATTATTAAAAATAATATGGTTGGTTGCAGATGGGGCGTCTTCCGCGCGCGGTTATTCCGCGACAGCTGCGTGTTCCACCGCGGCAACTACGTGAAGGACCTCAACAGCCTCGGCCGCGACCTGCGCCGCGTCGTCATCGTGGACAACTCGCCCGCCTCCTACATATTCCACCCAGACAACGCTGTAAGCCATTATGAAATCTTTATAATATGTATATCGTCCAGCGAAGTATAATACCATGGAAAAGCAACTTCAAACATTACTATCGCAAAAAAGCCCCAACTGTTGGCCGATAAATTAAATAAAGCAACTATAAACATGCTGTAAACACAGTTTTGGAGTACAGTCTAGAACTGAATATGTATATAATTGTATTTTTTTCGTATATGATTGTATTCTGTTTGTGATTTAATATATTAAAAACAAAAAAAAATCCGCAATGACGCAGCGTTATACAGCAGCCGCTGATTGACTCAGCAATAAGGATGATGACTGGGTCAGACAAGTATTATTCTAATTAGTCCGTTAGTTAGATTATCCATAAATAATGTATCCATATTTTTCAGTTTATCAAAAAAGCACAAATTCACAAAGATTTTTATTTAAATTTTTCTAATGTTATAGTTTGCTGGTATCGTTTTACGAATCTAAAAAAATTACTGCATAGTGCTATTTCTGTTTCATCTAAGTGTGATCTTAGTTGTATCTTTACCTGTTATATTTCTGAGCCTGGGGTCGTTTATAGCTGGTTTTTCACCAGTTCGCACGGTCTTTGGAATCCTTAATTGTTAATTGTTCCTACTGACTCCTTTAAATCCTGAGACATTTGTTTCCTGTATGTAACTTGCCGGTTGGCAGTCTGGAAGTGATTAATTGACTCCGGACTGGTGTTGGGAGACGTCAAGAAAACCGGATCAGGTGGCGGTTCTCCAAAAGCGACTGCGATGCTGTCCAGTCAGTGACCCCGCTTATTGTTCTGCTCAAAATCCTCTATACATGGCACAGTGTAAGACCCCAATGAGGCAAATGATCGAGCAGTAGCCGTGGACGAACACAAACACTGGCCAGGTTTTTTATAATCTTCTATCGATTTAGCTGATTTTGGTTTTGAAATGTTTGTCGTAGTCCAGGGAAGGTTTAAACGGTGAGAAAATATGAAAAAAGGAACGGGAACGGGCGAAACGAAGTTCGCCGGGTCAACTAGTAATACATATATAGCCAATTCGATTTGAAAGAAAATCTTGCAGAAATCCCAGGCGCAGCGTTGCTTTCATAAGTACCTAGAACTAATGTCGTGTTTAGAGTAAATATCAATGGATGTCCATTATCAGTAAAGTAAGCGCACTCCTTACTCGTGAGATAAGCGTGAAACACGGTGACACGGTTACTGTGATAATGGATTCTCAATGTTCTCGTGTAGGAATGTCATTGTCCAGATTGGGGTTGCTACACACTTATTCGGTTCAGCAGTATTTTTGTCGAACAACAAAGCCGACCCGCGGGTCTACCGCCTAACACGATTGCTTTCGCTACGTCTATGGTTTATGTGTCGCTTTTATAAACAAGTCCAAGATCCGAGTTTCTATGGAAAGCAATTTTTTTAATATTTCCATATACATATGTTCCTTGGGAAAAGTTGTTCAGTATTATGGACTAAATTCAGTATTTAAATAGATTATGTTAGACTCCGTATATAACTGTAAATAATACGTGTTTATTCTTGCAGGTACCTGTCGCGTCTTGGTTCGACGACATGACAGATTCAGAACTATTAGACTTGATACCGTTTTTCGAGAAACTGAGCAAGGTGGACAGTGTGTACACAGTGTTGCGGAACTCCAACCACCCCTACAACCCCACACAGAATAACTCGCCGCCCACATAGCGGGCCCGCGAGCCCCCCGGCCCCCGGCCGGCCCGCCCCGCCCCCCCGCGCCCCGGCCCGCTCGCCCCCCCGCGCCCCGGCTCGCTCGCCCCACCGAGCCCCGTCAAGAACTTTCTCGAAGCGATCGTCAAGAAAGGAGCGAACTTCGTCTTAAGTGCCAATTTTGCCTTCTGGATTGTAAGGACGTTATTTGTACCTATTTTACATTTTAGGTATCTCTTAGTGCGTAAGTCTGTATGATGGATTTGTGATTATTTAACCTCTTCGCTGAGCTTGCGGCGATGTGCGTGTGTTCCGCCGACCATAGGTGTTACTTTAAATGATTCGGTGGCAAAAGTTCTCTTTCGAATTTTTTATATCATGCTTGGGATCAAATATGAATAAGTTAGGGTACTTTCATCAGATCGCTTGACATTTCGTACTTTCATCGGAGTTATGCCGCGAGACCGGGAATTGATCGCACTACAGTACTGTGTAACCGCCTCCTTAGAATGGCCACTGGCCTCTCGATATTGTGACATAATCGCGAATTCCAAAATTCGACTGCTATAAAATAAGTGTTTCCGTACACTAGTGAAAGTGTAAATATTTTTTATAATAGACGAAAGAGGGACGCTTGAATCATGGTCTAGAATTAACGAATACGGATTAATTGTAATGTACATACATATTTTATAATAAATATAAATGATAAACGTATGGGAAGCGGCAGAAGAGTAGCACTTTAGGTGAATAGAGTCGCACTGGCTGTCTGGAACTACGCCGGTTTTGAAACTATCGAATTATATTTTTTTACTGCTAAGATCATGTTTAGGGCACTTACAGACTGTCACGAGCTGTCGCTCGCCAGTCTAAACCCTTATGAACGTTCTGTTCATTCAAACGGCGCAGTTTCAGCCGGTAAAGGTATGTGCACATTTGCGCGTAAGCTGTAATAATCCACATTACAGAATTAGTGTGTGCACACTTGAATGTTAACATATTTTCCCGTAATTATTGGTGACAATAAGGAGTCAATCGCGTCAGTGTCATATGAGTTTATCATAATTAAATTTTAATTGTAAAACACGGGTGGATGTAGCATCTGATGGACTTGGCCTCTATGTATCAAAGCGATCTCGCTCTCGCAGAGAAGAAACTGACGCAATATCAGCAATAATACAGTTCGATTCATATAGAATGGAGTCTGTAACGCCCCGCTGACACCTGAAACTCGCTACTGCGACGCCACTTGTGACTAACTTCACACATTCCATTCTATTTGAATCGAATTATACCCGTCGGTCCATTTATCGGCTATCTCTCACAATACGTTGACGAGTGACAGAGATGACGCGCTACTATTTTAAAATCCGATTATCTGCTTCCAAAGCTCGATGTAAATATAATACTTTTTACGGGTTCTAAGTTTTCTATATGCGTACTTCGTACAGTCCATCATTAATGTTTAGAGCACTACTTTTAAACGTGTCCTGAAGAATTCTTCTCTTAGAGAGCGATTATAAATAATGCTGCACATAATTTTATGATAATTATCATCTCAGTATTAAACTAGTTTTATAGTATTTGATGCCATTATACACAGAATTATACTATGCGGAGCTACTATTCTAAAGTGTTCTTTACTATACTGTACTAATAAATATTGGATGTCAAGATTTTAACTAACAAGTCAATGTAACTAGAAGCGAAGTTATAATGATACTATGACTAATTCAAAATATATCAATGACAAAGTATTTTACATTTAGAATTTTATTGTATTATAAAGGCCCATTTACACAGTGCAAGTTTCTTGCCTGCCATCGAAATATAATCTCTAGAAATCTAATGCTCCAACATTCACCGCGTCGATTCTGATTCCATTTACGCAAACAAACTAACAGTAATTACAACGAAACACTCAAACACACACATAGACAAAGATGCATGCGATTGGTGGCGACAAGGTCACGCACGCGTCATCGCCGCGTCGGTCGAGCAGCCGGCTTAGGGGCCGATTATTAAAATGTTTATTTACTTACATATGAAAGGCGAGCCCTGTGTTTTTCATGTCTATATGGCTTCTACACCACTTCACGGCACATGACGGTATTTTTAATGAATCGATTATCGTAAAAACAATATTCTCAAATGAAACTTTTTGCGACGCAACCGCACGACTCGAGTGTCACGGCGAACTGTCGCGCCGCGTGGTATATATTATAAGCCCCGCCCGCCGCGGTATCGCGTGGAATGATTTTTCGGGATTAGTTACGCTTCTAGGGATTATTATTCGTAGCCTATTGCATACAATTAGGGATGTGGACTGAGTCCAAAAAAAAAAAAAATTTTTTAGTCCGTCAGTTAGATTATCTAAAAATAATGTACCCATATTTTTGGGTTAATCAAAGTAGTGAAAATGTACAAAGATAAGCATCAAAGTTTCAGAGTGATGACGTCACTGCCAAGTGGGCGTCATGCGGAATTTAAATGCTCTGAATCTTTGTAATTATTTAATAATCAAAAAAAGAAAAAATACGTATACAGTATTTTTCTGATGAGCTAAAAATATTTTTTGGTCTACATCCATATTACATTGAAGCATTAGATAACTTGCACGGGCTAAACAAAACGTTAACCATACAAATAATTTATTTCTTCAATAAAAATGTAAGCACCTATGCAACAGGCAAGATAGTGTGCAAGTAGCACTGTGTAAATAAGCCTTTATAATATTTTATGTTATGCCGTGATAATATTTTTTTTCTGAGCCAAGTCTATGGCAATCCCGTATACTAACATTGAATGCGTAAAACTTGGAACGAAGAATGTTTTATATTGACATAAATCAAGTAATAATATATATACTTTTTTTAAGCAAGCATTATCTATATCTATCTTGTTTTATCCTTCCGGCTTCATCATGAGATTAGGTCATTGGTACTGTAATGTTGCATTGTCACCCAACTTACATAAGTATGTAAAGTTTCAGCTCCATCGAATAATTGGAAGTGTGTCTAATTTAGCTTGCAAGATTTGATTACGGACACAGACAACGGGACAGGTTAAAAGCTTGTAAAAAGGGCAGTGGCCCTTTTGACATTTCTCCCTGCTAATATGTCATATTACAATATTGTTTCTGTAAAATATTTTGTCATATCTTCCTCATGCCTTTTTAGAAACAAGTTTCGCTTCCTTTGTATAAATAACCTTCTCTAAAAGGCAAAATTCAAAATTATACCTAACGGATTTACGTAAGTAATAATTAGGTAATATAAAATGGTGCTTTCAGTATTAGTTGATTAAGCAACTCGAAATTTGACTGGTAAGGAAACTATAGCACTCTTAACGCACATTGGCCTCCTAATTGGTTTGAAGAATTTGGACATTTTCATACAAACGGAGTATGTTTTATACTTTTTTATTAATCTACAGTTATACACCTTCACCTTGGCTTGACGATGCCATCTATTTATTGTTTTAATTGCTTAGCAAAAAGGTTTTATTTGTTTTCTTTTTTATAATTTTTTTTTATGAACAATATTGATTTATTATTGTTTGGTAGTAGACGTGTAAATAAGATTTTTATTAACTTAAAGTTCGATTTTAATATTCGATACGACCCAATATTTTGGTAGTGTACATGTTAGTTTGTTATTTAGTGACTATGCCGGTGTATGTACATACCCTTATACGTATATTTTATATAGATATATGTTTACGCTAGTTTACCCAGCTCCATACACACTAGAACATAGGATGTCTTACCGGCTGGTAATCCACAAACAATAAGAAGGGCATTGGTTTTATTAAAACACACAACTCAGTACCTTATTTTTATAATATGAAAGAATTGACATATTTTAATACATATATTCCTAACATGCCTACTTATATTATTTTTATGCGACAAATTATGAACGACTAATTTTATGTAAAACGTGTATCGGTCACGTAGAAATTATACTTATGAATTATTTAAGGGCAATATGAAATTAATAATAAATATTCGATGTGTAATTAATTTTTGTATGTTGTTTTGTATATTTATATGTTTTGATGGTTGTAGTCGCGGCAACTAAATTTAATTTAAAATATTAGAGCGACTCAGCTTAAAATGTCTACGCAAGACTCGATTTGTAGCAGTAGCAGAGCGGGACAAACCCATACGTTAGAGCGAGAAAGGTATACTTACTATACTACATTCTTTTCCCACGTTTAGCTTTGTTTTGCACTGCTAACCCTAAAAATCGAGTATTTACTTTACAAAATCGTATTGTGTCGGGTAGCTCCGAATTATTTCAAATTGCGAAATTATTAATTTGATCGCATTCTAAAATTAAAAATATATTTCTACAAAAAGCTGCTCGACACAAGACGTTGGTTGCACAAGCACGGTGGATCTGACTTTTAGTGCTGCCAACTAAAAGTCAGATCCAATGATACCAGTAGTTTTTTGGACATGGCTCTGTGCTGACATCAGCGCACGATTCACTAATGATATTTATGGTGGACAACGATTTGATGGAACTGTTCATATCAAGTGTTACCTATTCGCATTTTGACGTGACAAAGCTTAAGGCCCATTTACACAGTGTTAGTTTTATGTTGCATACAATTCAATCATTAGGAACAGCATTTTCCTATGCTGCTGTCCCTTTCTGTTGCTCAGAACCGTCATTTGTTTAAGCGAGAGCAATGAAACGCCGCGGAATCGGCGATGCACTAACAAAGTAGTGCGCAATAAATATTAAAGTGGCCAACAAATTGATGTTCACCTTAAAGTCAATATTTAGTGAAGTATTTGAAGTGAAATAGCTACTGGTGTTTGGGAAAACCCAGTAAGGCTCTTGACAGACGGACCGCATTTCAATTGCATTTCGACTGCAAAATTGCAGTCCAGATGGCTCGACTCCAATGTAATTAATTACCTAAAACCAACTGCACGCCGACTGCAGCTACTGTGCAGGCAGTGTGTAGGTGGCGTGCCGTGCAGTGAAGCGTGTGACTGCACACCTACTGCACGTTAAGGTGTTAAGCGATGTATTACCAATTTCATATGTTACCTATAACATGTTAGGGGACGCATGTGCACGCATATAAACGTGCCCAATGAAGGCACGGCAGCTGACCACGAGCGGAACACAGTAACTGGAGGAATTTTTGACTCCATCGAATTAAAGTCACAAAAAACAGTCAGTTTGCAGTTTCATTGCAGCCGAGCCAACTGAAATCAAAATGCATCTTAACTGCAATTTTGCAGTCGAAGAGCAGTTGAAATAAGGTCTGTCTATCTAGAGCCTAAATTGGGACACTGTGCTGGTGTACGCGATTGCACACAATCGCAATACGTATAGTTTCTCGCGGCTTTTGCGATGTGGATTACTAGGTGTCACACCCATTGACCACTGTAGACGGCATTTATTTGTAAGCATTAACATGTAGCGTAGGATGTTATAGTAATATATACGTTGATTTCTCTAGTTGTAAGCATTCTGTTGTTTAATGACGCGTTTTTTTAAACATATTGTAACTTAGGCTCATTAGTGACACATCCTGTGACTATATTAGACGTTAATTCTACGTTTATATTAACTTGACTATAGAAATCGTCCAACAGCGTTATTTAGGTAATATTGTTAATATTATTTGAAATTAAAATGCATGCAATAAAATTTGATTGATATTTTCTATTAATATCTTATATTGTATCAATGAAATATAATAAATTTTATTTTATGTCTTAACATTACCTAACTTGCGAGTTTCGGGTATAAATTGTTGTAACATTAATTTGATAAAATATTCTTTTTTATATCGTAATTTAACATTGGTGTAAAGTTTTACGGAAATGTAATGGTGTTGCCACACTGGTTTTGATAAATGTTGCAGCCCAAATGGTTCAACATTTTCAAAACTATATTATTAGGATTTTGTGAAAATACTGCAATTTATATATAAATAACAAGGTGTTATCAAACTTTTATAAACCAGTGTGGGAACACCACGATGAACGCAATAATTTAATATTTTTGCCGTTGTCTTTGAATTGTTTACAACTCGATTTTGTTCGATTGCGGTGCTTTTGACGAATTTATGTGGCGACCAGTGGAACGCACTGTGTGAGGGTAGTCCGCTACGTTAAGCGGGCGACTCTCTCTCTCTGTCACAAACTATACGTGCAAAAGAGATAGCAGACTCCTTCGTGAGATATCGTGTCTCTGTCGCACCTAGTTTGTGACAAAGATAGACTGAAACCGTCGCGTGCGCCCGCTTAACGTAGCGTTTCACTTTCAGTGCCATTATTTCATGGCAAGTTTGTGTTACTTGCAGTACATGATGCTTTTACATTTTATATTTCATATCCGCATCTTCTGCGAGCAACACCCACTGTTCCATCGAATGTATAGTCAAATTAACTGCATAAGATGGCTGTCATATTTCGTTAAAATATATAATGTAGGTCATGATATATTAAAACTTGGTATTCTCTTCCCGCGATGGCCCAAGACTACGTCACGAATGTCACGATAAGTGTTACCACTGATTGTTCTTTTCAGTAAATTTAAGGTCTTTCTCAATTAGTTCATTAATATAAAATACCTACTAACTGACTTTCGTATACCGAGTGATTCGTCTGTTTAATTTTTAATAAATTTATACATTGAATTTTGAGTTCATGATTGGATTGTTAAGTTAAAAAATGCACTTTGCTCGGGTAATTCAATCACGCAGTGGCAACACTCCCAACTGATGACGTATTCTTGGGACAACCACGTGACCGAGCTGTCACAGGAAGAGAATACCTTGTTTTATATTATAACAAATCAGGCAAATTATATATATACATCGTGTTAATGAAAGAACGCAAAACCTCTGCCATGAAACTGAACAACATTTGTTCAACAACTTTTTGAAATAAAAAAAATAATTCGGATTTTCATACAAATTGACTCGCTCAGCCGATCAGTTTGTATGAAAATTCAATATTTTATATTTGGATTTCGTGAAAGTTGTTGAACAAAAGCTGTTCAGTTTCATGGGCTGAGGTACCATCTGAGAAGTTTTGCATTCTTTCATTAACACGCTAAATATGACTTCCGTATTATTATAGTTGCGATGGCCTTTATATCTTTAAATCGAGTAAATTTCCCTCGCTCTCAACTCTTGATTTGCTTGTAAACAAAGTACAAATACAATAGCATGGCTCGTGTAAGTGCGAACAAAAATATTAAAATGTAATTTCTTAACGTTAAGGTTGTGCTTATGCTGTACTACATATCTTTCACTTGCAAAATCTCATGATTGGAGAAAGGAAATTCTTGCCTATAGGAGATAATATAATAAAATACTCTCGATTTTTTTTAAATAAATTAGACAAGTAGCTAGCTGTCCATTTTTCACTGCCTATGCCCCAGTTTGGTTGGTTGGAATGTAAGATCGATAAATTATATAATTTAAACAATTAATATATAACGTCTAACAAAATATACTGAAACTATTTTAAGGGTAGATTCAGGCCATGATACTGAACAACTTTCCCCAAGGAACATGTATCGAAATATGAAAGAAAAAAATTTTTATAATAATACTAACTCTGATTAGCTGATCGGTCAATTTTTATGAGAGGTCAAAAATTATTTTTCATATTTCGATATATGTTCAGTGTCATTGACTGAATTCAGCTCACTTCGCCTGCTGAAAACGCACCGTATGTGTTTTTCATTTAAAACAAAACACACACGGTGCCTTTTTCAGCAGACGAAGTGTTAAAATAAAATAGTTTCCGTATATTTTGTTAGAGTTATATAAATGTAAACTATTTACAGCCTTCTTGTCACAATGTATCTTCCTTCGTTAAAATGGTTTAGTTTTCGTTCTTATGACCTCAGCCACGGCGCAACATACGGGTCTATGTCGTGTTGATATAAAAATGTCTAATTGTCTATGGATTCTATAACATGGACCATCGAAATATAATCTCTAGAAATCTAACGCTTCTACATTCACCGCTTCGATTCTGATTCGAGAGAGTAATTACAACGAAACATTAAAAAACACACATAGACAAAGATGCATGCGATTGGTCGAGCAGCCGGCTCATGGGCCGATTATTAAAATGTTTATTTACTTACATATGAAAGGCGAGTCCTGTATGGCTTCTACACCACTTCACGGCACCTGACGACATTTTTAATGAATCGATTATCGCAAAAACAGCAATATTCTCAAAGAAAACTTTGCGACTCAACCGCACGACTCGAGTGTCACGGCGAACTGTCGCGCCGCACTGTTTTACAATATTTTAAGCCCCGCCCGCCGCGGTACATATTGCGTGGAATGATCTTTCGGGATTAGTTAGGTTTCTAGAGATTATATTTCGATGACATGGACATACAGTGTTCAAGACCGTGTATGCAATTTTATCTTTGAATCTGCTTAAAATTTTACGAATAGGGGTGTAAATTAAACTTACTCCTAAATCAAAACTGATAAATATGCGATCATCGTAACTGAAAATAGTTGTCAAAGTGAACTTTTTAGCTTCTTTATTCTATTTTTATTTTTTTACCACGAAGATCATACTCTGTCTCTCTTTATTTTTCTGTGTTAATAATATATCTTACATTAGTTTATTTTGTTTTTGGCAGCTGCGTTACATGTGAAAAAAGATAAAATAACAAGTTGGTTCCAAAAAATACAATAACCAAGTTTTGTAAAACATTTTGCTTTGAATTATGCACCTGTCAAAAGTAAATAAACAGAAACAACGAATGGTGTTGCCACATTAACATACTATTTTAATAAGTAATATAAATATACTGATTAAATACGTAATACAAAACTATTACGATTTAGTTTTCTGCAACATCGTTTGAAAAAAAAAAACTTAATGTAAAACAAATATTAACAGTTTGGAAATCCTTGGGGGAAGCGGGAGGCCTAGCCTAGTCCAGCAGTGGACTGATATGGCTCATATGATGATGACGATGAACTGTTAACAGTGCGGCAACACCATTAACAATATATTAGGGGTCAGCATATTGTAGATATCTTGTACAGCATTACAGGACGGTATTATGAATTTGTACCTATCAAATACTAGGCAAGTGAGAGGACTATAATTATTATATTTATGATGTGTAATAGCCATGAGAAATAGGAACAATCACGGAAGTAGCTAGGTAACATTTACCTGTGACGAAATTTATATAATGGTGTACATTTTTGATATGATGTTGTACAAAAGAGAAATTTGGTATGTTATTTTATAGGAATGAAATAAATAGCCTTAATAAACACACGGTTTGTATTATTGTGATAATATTCCTATAGTAGGTCCTAACTAAAACATTGTATTGGGGAACATCTGCCAGCACGGAACAGCATTTTCCTAGAGCGAGAGAGCGACGGTACGCCGCGTAATCGGCGATGCTGCCGCATTCCGTCGCTCTCTCTCGCTCTAGCAAATGATAGTTCTAAGCGACAGAAAAGGATAGCAGCATAAGAAAATGCTGTTTTGTGCCGACAGATATGTTCCAACCCATATGTTTCTCTATTATGCAAACCATTCAAATATAAGCAAAGGTCAAAGGATTGACTTGCTAAAAAAGCAAGTGTATACTTAACCCTTTGAACGCCGTGGACACCTTTAGGCGTTCGTTGAAAACTGTCCTAAAACGCCAACATTCGTGTCACATAAACTGGTCGCGGCGTAGTAGGCAAGCTTGTAATTTTTTTTTGCGGCGTTCAAAGGGTAAAAAATAAAACAAAGTTTATTTATGCGAACTTTATTAAACATTACACTTTTCAAATATTTAAACACACTTCAGATACACATTATGACAAGATGATATAAATATTATAATTATGCAACTTCTTATTACCTATTCTCTATGATATGGTAATAAAAGGTACTTAGTAATATTTGTTCAACAGTTATATTATAACTTATAATTCATAACATAATGCTGGATGTCAACCTATTTGTATTTAGTTCCATATTATATTTGGTTATTAATAATACCTTATCAAAAATTAATTTGGTTAAAAGACTAAAATCTGGCTCATAATTGAGACACTAAAAAGAACATTCTTAATATACAATTTGTACTAAATTAACAATCACAATGTACCAACAAAACGCTTTAATTACTTGATTTCTAGCATTTATACTACTTGAGACTGAATGACCAGATATGTCAAAAACCTTATGTTTTTGACAAATGTACCATGTATTGAATACAAGGTGCTATTAAGTTAAATGTAAAAATTATTTCGTTATACATTAAGGTGAAAAACCAAGCAGAAGTGGCGCCCTCATTTAAAATAAATTGTTAACTCGTAAATATGGTTAAATTTCCATATTGATAACCGCCAGGCACTAGATAGCCCTTTAAATTATTTTATGAACTGCCGTTGAAGCTATTATTGGTGATCCGTCTAGCTTTAAAACTCGTTTCCGCCAAAAGTGGCTACTTTTGGCTAAAACACGTTTTAAAACTGAAACTATTAAGTGCATGACGATTAGCAATATGGAATTTTTCCCATATTAACGACTTAACAATTTATTTCAAATGAGGGCGCCACTTCTACTTGGTATTCACCTTAGTTCAGATGATTCTAAATGATGGCAATCATCTAATAACTGCATCTTTAGATAAGAACAGTTCTCAGAATAACTGTTTATAAAAATACGAAGGTAATATATTATATACTAGCTGACCCGGCGAACTTCGTTTCGCCCTTTCCCGTTCCCTTTTCCATAATTTCTCACCTTTTAAACCTTCCCTGGACTTTCATGAATATTTCAAGACCAAAATTAGCCAAATCGGTTCAGCCGTTCTCGAGTTTTAAGCAGACTAACGAACAACAATTCATTTTTATTTATATAGACTTTTCCATAATTTCTCACCGTTTAAACCTTCCCTGGACTTTCATGAATATTTCAAGACCAAAATTAGCCAAATCGGTTCAGCCGTTCTCGAGTTTTAAGCAGACTAACGAACAACAATTCATTTTTATTTATATAGATTATTTTAATTTTATAATTTATATACAAAACAACCCCTTTTTACATTATAAAAGACAAACGAAGTATAAAATATACGCTGTTTTGACACCGTCTATTTTAGACTTGGCACGTTTTAATAGTATTTATGGTGGATAAGACACATACACCTAGCTAAGAGAGGCCCATCTATGTCTGTGGGCCAAGCCGTATTAAAAATAATTGAGGCGTTTTCCAGTGAAAAAAAAGAGGTTAAAAACATTCTCAATAGATGGCGTTAAACGTTCTCAATAAGATTGACATCGTTCCGTCAATTCCAAAAACAAACACACCATTAAATTTCTAATGAATTTGACATATACAGAGCGATTTAAGTTATTGCTGCGCCATCTATCCTAAGTTACTGTACTAATAATTTTTTTAAAGAAAACGCCTCATTCTCTAATGACAAATATTTTTTTTGAGAATTATTTTACGGCCCTATATATATTTTTTTTAAATATATAGGGACAAATCACACTGATTAAGCTAGCCCCAAAGTAAGTTCTAAACTTGTGTTATGGGATACTAACTTAATGATACTATATTTTATGATAAATACATATATAGATAAGCACCCAAGACCCAGCACAATTTGAAAAAGGCCATTTTCCAACTTGCCCTGGCTGGGGATTGAACCCAGAACCTCGGGATTAGCGGTCTAGCGTGTTAACCATTACGCCACGGAGGTCGTCAATATACAAGTCCTTTAGAACCTATCTTTAGTTTTGTTGATTTTTTATTACTAACAGGTTACAATCAAAGGTTGGTGTAGGCCTTTGATTGCTTCAAGGGAGCTTCTGGCGACAAATCACAAGTCCAATGGTTTTCATAGCCGATTGAGTGGCGTACGGCGCCTAAATAGGTTTACCACAGTCCGCAAAATATCAGTACAGCCGTACTGCGCACTTTAACTTTTTCACATATTGTTCATGAGCGTGAACATTTATAACACTAAACCACCAATTTCACATTATGGAATCAATTTGCAAAATAAATTAAAGCAAACCCCATTGACTTCACGCCGAAAAAAAAAATGCTAATTTGGGAAAAAAAGAAAAAAAAGGTGTGCTGAATGGTGTTCGAAAAAAGAACTTAATGAAACGGACTGGCCGGTCAGTATTCCTTCTGCAAATAGCTATTTGGAGAAAAAGAAAAAAAATTGTCTTTGGGTAGCTTGCTGAATCCTACGAGAACCTATTCAAACTTGGCTAGCCGCACATTTAGATTACAATCTAAACAACATTTATTAATAGTTTAAAGCATTGAACGTTTTCAACAACAAAGTAACAAAATGGCAACGGAAATAGGACATACTACGCAAAACTCGTCGCAGACGGCGGCACTAGCACATACAGTAAACAATCTGCTGTCATTCTACATTACATGGTAAAGTTTTTCGCAGAAAATAATTATTATAAAAGTATTTAATATAGTTTTATTATAATTCACTCATTCAAAACCTTTAATGTAGTACTTGTCATTGTCAAACATTTGTTAATATATAATAACGCTAATGCTGCACTCTAGATGCAGAACATTGCAGTAATATCTCCTATTGGCAAGAAAACAGCACATTCACATTGCAAACTTATAAAAATATGTATATTTGTTCAACATTTGTTTACAATTTGCAAAATGTATTTTCAGATTCTCACCAGTCATTAAAAATATCAAATTAAGTAATAATTACATTTTTGGCACTTTAGCACTGATCTCAGACCAAGGGTGGCACTGATTTTCTAAATAATACACAATTTACCAATTCATACTACGAATTTTCCACAGCCTTTCATAAAATACATGATTACACACACAAATGAAACACTTGTAACTACATTTAATAATAATAAAAAAAAACTGTCTTGTCTTTTTTCTTAGCGGGGCAGACAGAGCATTTTTGGTTTTGCGGCTCTAAGCAGGCAGAGCCACAACACCCAAAGTCCACTTAGCTACATTTACTTATACAAAACTAATTAAAGCAAATAAAATACTTACAAAAATATTTTGATCATAGATGCATAACATTTGAGTATTAAATATTTTAACTAATACGGGTTTCATATTTTAATTGACTACAAAATTGTAACAAGTCTTTGAATCAAAGGGAGGTTATATTAAGCCATATTACAATCCATAAGTACAATTTTTAAATGATATGGCTTCGCACAGAATATTGCGTAGGACAATGCCAACTTTACATGATTTAGCAGCTATACACTTATACCAAGCGGCACAAATACTTACCCTCATATTCATAAAAATTGCAAACGTTTGCTAAACCTATTTTAGTAAAAAAAATGTTTTGTCTCCTTTCCTATATTTGCCATAGTAAGAACAAGACAAAACAATTTTAACAAAAATAGGTTTAGCAAACGTTTGTACTTTTTAATGAATAAATGGCATTCATTGAGAGAGGCCTATTCCCAATTGTACGCGTGTAATGTAATGTGTACGTTTGGCGAAGTCCCATTTTCGCAACAGAAATGCCGAGAGAAGAGAGAAAGAGACAGGTTTCAGTCAGATTGTCTCTATAAGAAAGTAAATTCCAAGCTCTTTCAATATCAATAATTATTTAATTATAAATAAATAAATATATAGGGACAAATCACACTGATTAAGCTAGCCCCAAAATAAGTTTTAAACTTGTGTTATGGGATACTAACTCAACAATGCTATATTTTATGATAAACACATATATAGATAAACACCCAAGACAATTTGAAAAAGGCCATTTTTCAACTTGCACAGGCTGGTATTTACAAGTATGTTACTATTTAGTTGTAACGGAAACGGCTTTAGCATAAGTGCGTAGCTACTCCCTGTGGATTAACTATTTCGTACGTTCTGCTACTTATTAAAAGGGGTTAACATTAACACCTAGCGCAGTTTTGCAAATTATTGCCGAAAGCTACTAACTAAACGCACCATAAATATTGCGAGATCATTCATTTTATTTGGGATATTATTAATTGCACATCTAATAAATAATCACCCATCAATTTAATCTCATCATTTATATACTTTTTTACATCAAATAAATCAACAATCTTATCATAAGTACTGATTGCACAGCAAATAAATACTGACTGCACATCAAATTTATTAGGTTAGGGCAAACCTATAGGTTAGGTTATGTTAGAACTGCGACCAACACACGCACGAGCCGAGCGAGCGAAGCGAGCGTGCCGCGGCAGCGGCCGGCGAGTGCTAGAAAAGTTCTATCCATTTTACTATGCCACAAATATAAATTGCAGTTTGTTTAGTAATATTTTCAGTTGAGTATTTTGCTGTGCAATCAGTAATTTTGATTTGCGTTTAAATACTACCCATTTTATTTTAGTAAGTAGTCTTCTTAATTTCAGTTGATAGACATCTTCTCTTGAAGGATTTGGAAGTAGCAGGCCTGTGGAATAAAAAAAATAAGATTAGATTGGACTAATTAGATAACTACGTTCAGATAATATGTCATACTCATACATACTTTGTTTTGAACCGTAAAAAAATTCTTTTTTTTTTTAATTCGATAGTTGTCAGTTGGTTGGCACTGTAATAAAGCACAAAACAGCATAACACTTACTGATTTTATTTATTCTCTATTCTTTAAAAATACTCCGTGCACTTACAGTGCAGTTTCCCAACACGTGAGTCAGGTGCAAGCTTAATATTAACTAAATAGACAAATAACAAATATATATATATATTAACAAATATCTTAAAATTATCGTAAAAGATGTCTATTGGCATTCGAGCAATCAAGGCGCTGAGTAATGTAGCGGCTTGGCTAGTGGGCGCATACTTGGCGGTGTCAGAACTTACCGCGGCCGGCGCGAGTAGCGGCCTGTTACGCAACTGCCTGAACATAGGAACAACACCGCGATAAAGATAAAGAGAAAAAATATTTTTAATTAACAAATTAATGATAAAGTACGTTGTCACAGTTATTTAACTTTTTTTACATTGCAGTAACATACGTTTTTGAAGTGATAAATAATTATATACAATGGCAACACAATGCTATGTATATGTATGTTTTTGTGTCTAATGTTGTATAAATAATGGTATGGAGCCCTTCGTGCGCACTCGCACTTGGCCGGTTTTTTTAATTATTTTTAGAGCAAAGTTCGTCGATGCACTTTGTTTCGCAGCAATCTTAATTCGATGCTACTTCCGTTTGGACTACAGGGTTCGCAAAAGATAACTCTCGAACAAAATTAATTCGAATACATGTAAATAGGACTTGGATGTCGGACCCTCGAGATCATTTACTCGTCAATATAACCTGACCTGACAAATCAAAAGGAGCCACGGAGATACATACCTTAAGTGTGGTAAACATAAGTCCCAATTCTCCGTGCTGCATTCCGAGCTCCAAGAAGTAAAGATCACGAAGTGTATTTTCAATATAACCAGTCCTATCAAACCAAAAGGAACCAAGGAGATACATACCTTAAGTGTGGTAAACATGAGTCCTAATTCACCGTGCTGCATTCCGAGCTCCAAGAAGTAAAGACCACGAAGTGTATTTTCAATATAACCAGTCCTATCAAACCAAAAGGAACCAAGGAGATACATACCTTAAGTGTGGTAAACATAAGTCCCAATTCTCCGTGCTGCATTCCGGGCTCTAAGAAGTCTTCCACAAAGTGTATTTCCGAGCCAAGCTGCAGGATGCGCGCGCGGACTACCACGAAGTGGAATACCGGGAACAACTCATCCATGCTCCATAGATAGTTTTGACCTGTGAAAAAAATTATACTATGGAACTGATTCGTTATAATTCTATGGAAATGGAACTGAAGAGGACCAGAAGTCAGAAAATAAGAGACTTCAATTTATTGTCTTCTTTATCATTCCATTTCACCAAAACCCACTTTCTTAAGAATCCCCTCACCCTAGACTTTCCCATACAAACGTAGTCTACGTTTTATTTTGAAACGACATGTCAGATTTCGGTAAAAAATTGTAACTTTAGAGAAATTGTATGGTTATAATTGGTTTTCAGTCAAAATATGAACTTGATAGAAAATATAAGGGTGTAAAAGTTTTCCATACTGATGGTCAAAAATGATATAATACACTATTTTCTCTTTCAAGTTCATATTTTAACTGTGAAAACCAATTATAACCCTAGATATATGCAATTTCGTTAAGTTACAATTTTTTACCTAAATCTGACATGTCCTTTCAAAATAAACAAAGACTACGTTTGTATGGGAAGCCCTGATTCTGTCTAGGGCAAGGGGACTCTTAATGCAAATGCTCGATTTATTGACAAAAACATCATCATCATCAAAGGGGAATCAAAATAGTGCTGGTTTGCTAGCAGCATCAAATTCAAAAATTCAAATTCAAAATATCTTTATTATCATAGGATATTTATAATATCTCTTAATAATAGTCACTTTGTTTTCTTAATAATAGTCACTTTGTTTTCTTGTCATCGTCTATTGATTTAGATTCTCATCGATTCTCTCAAAGAGAAAGAGAAGCAGCTGGTATATTCTACGTTTTCTTTTCTCCCAGACGATCTTAGTATAGAAGTTGATGAATACAGGGTGGCTTTTTAAACACCAGCCAAATTTTCGGAGCAAGTTCAGTCCATGATACTGAACTCGATAAAAATTTTTCGTCCTCGTTTTCGTTTACAAAATCCGTTTGGCTGAGCGCTGATTTGTATGGGAAGCCAAAATATTTTTTTCGTTTTTCGACGATTATTTTTCTGGAAAGCGGTTCAGTATCATGGACTGAACTTGCTCCAAAAATTTGGCTGATGGTTAAAAAGCCAGCCTGTATAAGTGGAATAATTTTGAGATCAAGTTGAGCCTCTGTTCCCGGTTGTCATTATGCTACATATGTCAGATGCCTTTAGGCAGCTTGGAAAATTTGACACCAGTCAGACAAGCGCTACCGCTGAGGATGCAACCGGGAATACGCTCGGATGATTATGACGACTACCATATTTACTGTCTTATTTCTGATACTGATATTGATACATTGATATAAAAATAATGAGATTGATATAATTGGGAGATAATGAGATGATAGTGAAAAATTCAGGTACATGCAATCTTACAATACAAAGTAAAAACAAACAAACAATAAATTTACCTAACTCCTGTTGTACTGCTATAGTCATCTTCTGGAACGTGCTGCGTATGACTAGAAGCTTCTCGATGGGAGAGAACGTGGTCTTGAGCTGTTGGAGCGTCTCCACAGCTTCTTGGAACAGCTGCTCCTTGAGCGGCGAGTATGGGGGCGACCTCTGGTTGTGACTGTTGTAACCGATCCAAAACTTTCTGTAAATGGGGTAAAGGTTAATTTTTTTTGGAAAGCGTTATTTAGAAAGCCATTTCGAGATACAGAGTTAATGAACAGTTGTGGGTTATTTTTTTTTGTCAAAATAATCAATGGTTTTGGATATTTCTACAAACAAACGTATGACCTTTGTTTGACCTTCCTCCGCGGCTGTATCGGTTTAAGCTCTGAGTCCTTTCATTAAAAAATACGAGTCGCCTTTATGGTATTTATCCGTCACTGACAATAACGTCATTTGAAAAGTACCTACGTATAACTAACATACTATCACGTCTTTATAGTAGGGGAGCCCAAGAGGGGATTTAGGGATTTACTCAGGCGCGTCAGATAAACACGCATTCGTGTCATGTCAGGATGACAGTACAATATAACTATATCATATTGGTAAACTGATGGTGGAGCCGGAGGTAGCCATAGGAACTCAGTAATGAAACGACGAAAACCTATCGTGTTTGAGCTCATTTGTCTTGACTAGTACTTTGGTCTCGCAATAAAAGCTTTCATAAAAAAAAAATTCATAATCTAATTCAAACCGTCAGGACTGCAAAACCCAAAAGTCGTTTATCACATGTTTGATGAAAATCGGTTTATTGAGGGTTAAGGCCGTACCACAGAATACATAAGAGTCAAACAGAATGGTATCTCACAGCGTCTCCCGCAAATTGGCGTCCCCGCACCTCTCCCCCGCACTTTGTGAGCTTTGACAGCTCCAAACCAGGGTTTAATTACTAGCCGCACGCAATACGCGACGTGTGTTGTCTTGAGAACTGTCAACCAATAGTAACCATCATGGTGAGAAGGTGCGCGTATAATAATTGTTTATCCACCCAATACTCTAAAGAACGTATATTTCATACATTTCCAAATGATGAAAACAGGTAAGCAAAGCAACAATATAATTTCACGTTATTACCCAGCAACCATCTTGATATATATACCCTTCTCGCTCTCTCGCATTGGCGGGAGATACACAAGAGCGAGATTGTAACATTACCGGATTGCTAATAAGCAATCCGGTAATGTTACATAGGCTCCTCGCTCACAGGTAATTACATACACGCAGATGCCAACTAGATTTCCGCGGGTTATAGTGCTAAATGCCATTGTTGACAATGACAACTTGACATGCTGTGCGTGTAAGCATGATAAACATTTGTTTATTTTTATTGAATTTATTTATATAATTACCGTATAGTTTTGCGCCGAATATGCAAATTACTATATTACAATAGTGAATTAGTGAAATTAGTGCGTTACATTATAAATGACTCAATAATAATCAGTAAAGTGAACTATAGGTGAAATGGACAATGGACATAATGAAAAATATTTGTGAAGTGATATTATGTAGCTGTTTCCGACTTTTCTGTAACATTTAATACATATAAAACAGAATATTTTTTACGTCATAGTGTTCGCAAATCTTCCGGTAAGGTCGAGCGGGGCTATTACGTCGGCGGGGTAATTAAATCAAACGCCAATAACTCCCGAACTTTAAGCTTTTGGTCTATAGTGACATCTTGTGCCGATAAAGGAAGAGCAGATGCGTTCCATAAAATACAGATGGCGCCAGTAGCACGTAAACTGTTTGACTGACAGCCAATTTTGAGTAGTCGCCATTTTCTTGAAGGACATGAACACAAACGCTCCGCAAAAATATAAATTTTTCAAGTGATTGTTGTGAGTTTTTGGTGTTTTAATCAAGGTAAGTAGTGAAATTAAAAACTGTAGATTCTTTTCTGCTAATTTGTTTGATCCTATACTTCGTTATTATTGCGCTATTGAACTTGACGTTATAACCCGCCAAAATTTTAACGCGGGGCAATTAAGCCAAAAAACACTGACGGAATTGCCCCACCGTTTTTGTATGAATGAGCAAAATGCTAGTGATGTCCATAGTGTCGACATAAATGTCGATGACAATGTTAATTTTTTGTCAGTAGTACGCGAGTCACGTGTAAGCTACTGAAGCCATTAGCTTAGAATTTGGCATAGAAGTCGACTGTTGCCCGCTAGTATTAGCGCAACTTTTGTTACTAAACTAAACTTGACTAGCCTTGTGTTGTGTCCGAATAATTACAAACTTCCAAATAAACATTTTATTTATTATTCAAGCCCCGCCCGTATGAAATAGTTTTTTACAATCTTATTATCTGTTCAATTTAGTAATTTAAATATATTTTTGCTTATAAATCAACTGGTATTGGCTATGCGTTATAAAGTTTGAAGAATTTTATTAACTATGTCTCACATTGAAAAAAATATTGGTTTCATTTATTTATACTTCATTGATAGAGAGTTTAATCCCAACTATAAACCCACCAATAACGTAGTTGCCTTATTTTCGATGAATTATAGCTAGGGTCCGTTTATCGACTCTCATGCATCCCAACCCTAATTTGACAGGCTTTTGACGGAATTACCCCACAAAAAAATTAAAGCATGTTTTCTGCAAATTGGTACTTCCTACCTGGTCATAAAGCTCAGTTTCGCATTCTTAGCAACGTAAAGATTTTCTAGCTTTAAAATTTAACGTCGTAACTTCATAGATGGCGGATATATTGCAAACTGACGTAATAGCCCCGCAGCGGGGTTTTTAAGTCAATATAGTAACTTCATAAGATCTTTTCCTTTTTGAGAGTTTAGAAAAGAGTTTTTCGCTACAAATGTATGATGAACAGAAAGAGAGATAATGACTTTGTTATAAGGATAACTTAATTTTACTGTAACTTTGCAACGGACAATTTTATGGGTTTGTGAAATTTTGGCGTTTATTTTTCTGACGGAATAGCCCCGCTTGACCTTATGGAAAAATATAATCGTAAATATGTCGAACTCGTTAGTAGGTAAGTATTAAAATAATTCTGCGATGCGACCCTAAGTATAAAACTCACACATCGACGTGTGTACAGATAAATTGTTTCGTTTGTAGTAGTAGTAGGTATATATGTTACTCTGAATCAATGGAGAGTCATACCAGTGGCCGTACCTAAATTTTCCGGGGTCCAGTGCTGCCCCCATTTAAAAGAAATCATTTTAAAGAAAACGGTGACATTATTTAAAATTTTGCTGCTACCAAATCCTAGATAACCCTTCAAAGTATTTTATGAACTACTGTTTACACTTTATAATGAGAACGTTAAGCTTTACTACGCACATTTGCCAAATGTGGCCGTTTTTCGCAAATGTGCGTAGTAAAGCTTAACGTTCTTACTTTAAACTGTAAACAGTAGTTCATAAAATACTTTGAAGGGTTATCTAGAACTTGGTAGTAGCAAAATTTTAAATGATGTCTCCATTTTATTTCAATTGATTTATTATAAATGGGGGCAGCACTGGACCCCGGAAAATTCAGATACGGCCTTAACGCTTATAAGTCAGGGCTTTTTCTAGCAAATAATAGATGGCGCTATCGGTAGGTCCGCTACTCATCACTAGATGACGTTCTTGACAGTCTGTAGTTTTTTTTTTGCCTAGCAAATAAACTTGTTTAATTCTCTCGATTTGTATCCTCTCGAGGGTCCTGATATTATCTGTAAAGGAGAACTTACTGGTCGATGCCCAGAAAGGCCATGAGCGTGAGGTCCGGCTGCCGGTTCCACTTCAGCAAGCGGCGCCAGTACAGGTCGTCTTCCCTCTTGTTGTGGAGCGCGTATAGCACGAACAAAGCCGGGTGCACACGAGGTAACAGCGTCGGTTGGAGGAGAGAGGCCGCTGATACTACTTCACTGCAATAAATATTTTTGATGTGTAACCACAGAATACAGTAAGAGTAAACAGAACGGAATCTCCTAAGGTACTCGCAATATGCGTCCCCGTTCCCCGCACCCACACCTCTCCCCCGGTTCTTGTGGGCCAACTTGTGCCAGGCAGTGTGTGCGCCCGCTCTCGCCTGTCATCAAGGCGAAAACGTAGGAAAGGTGCGGGGACGGGGAACGGGGACGCATATTGCGAGTACCTTAGGAGATTCCGTACTGTTTACTCTTACTGTATTCTGTGGTGTAACATAACATGTTTCCTCTCGAATTTGTGGGAGTGATTTTGTGCGACGGAAGTGCGTACAGGAAGCCGGGAAAGCGTGCGCTATTTGATTTGAAGTATGAGCGCGCGCGTATCCTGGAGCACTAAGGATGACGGAAGCAGTCAAGACAGACGTGTTAAGCCCCTGTCCCCTGTCGTCCACACTTGGGGGACCAGGTGCGGCCGACCCGCAAAGCACCCCGCATACATATACATAATTATTTCGTCTGACTGTAAAGCGGGGAATGAACGCTGCGGAATGACGCGGAATGTCCATTTTATCGGTTTATATTGTTTGAAAAAAGGGTTAAAAGGGAACTAAGCGAATTTGTCTTATAAATATTGAGTGGCTTTTATTGAGCACAATAATAAAATGTAAAATATCAGTAGTTTAGTCATAGTCTTGAAAAAATATTACAAAGAGGTACCCAAATACCCAAGACATCTTTTTTTCAGATTTTTAAAAAACCTTTTTTCTATTTCTCAGATGGTTTTAAAAATTCAAAATCTCGGCCTACCTAGCCTCAAGCTTCCTGCGGGAGTTGTACTGGTTCGAGAGCTGAGGTACCACTTTATAAATACTTTTTTTAAACTTACCCCTCAATAGGATTACTGTCAACACTTTCCTCCCCCCCACCGTCCGTCTTGTACGATAACACCGCATCAGCGCCCTCTGTCGGCAACGCCGGGAACAACAATCTGACCACTTGGTACAACCGACTTGTGATGCTCTTTAGTTCTTTGACTGCATGGCTCAGGAGCAATGGGTGGACTCTGACCCCGCCGTAAGTTGTGTTGAAGGCGTTGGTGAGACCTAACACTAACTGGCCTAGTGGATGATGCGTTGATTCGCAAGCCTGTAAGAGATGGAAATTAGTCATCATAATCATCATCAGGTCTTTTTAAGTCTCCACTGCAGGAGCACGATCCTCTCTGTACTACTAGAGCCATATATTAGCCAGAGCAGTCAGAGGATTTGGCATACACTCTCCACGCTGGCCAGACAGACGGGTTGAAGAGGTTTCACCGATGTTTATAAGCTTTGTTTATCTTTTGTTTCCTAATCCGCCTTCGACGACATTCACGGGAAGACGGACTGGTCCTATTCTGCCCTGCCGGGAACCACACAGCTATCATAAAAAAAAAAAATATTGTTTATTATTTAATCATCATCCGAGCGTATTCCAGGTTGCATCCTCAGCGGTAACGCTTCAGAGCCCGGGGTTCGCTATCTAACCTAGAAGATTTGACGAGGTTACTGGTTTTTTTTTACAGAGCGACTGCCGTCTGAACTCCGCACCCAAAGGGTAGACCAGAACCAATCCTAGGATAGGTTTGAACAAACGCTAGATGGCATTCGGGACCCACAGCTTTGCGTGCCTTCCGAAGCATGGAATCATCTTTCTTTACGGATAATCAGGTGATTCAAGCCTGCAACATCCTAAATCCTAACCAGACTGGAAACAACTTTTCACAAAGTATGCTTCCCAGTGGGATTTAAACCCACGACCTCCGGATCACAAAGCTAACGTCTTGACCACTGGACCACGGAGGCAGTCGTAAAAGATGGAAATTAGTCTGTGACTCAAAATAAATAATCATTAACAAGTTTATCTGTCAGACAAATTAAAAAGCCCCCGACTTCACCCCCAATAAGCATTCTAATAACTTTTAAACGGTTGAACCGATTTTTACAAACATAGCTAAGAACCATCTCGACAGACAAGGCTTTCGATTGAAAAAACCGCATAGAAATAGGTCTATTTGTTTAGGAGCTACGATGAAACAGACAGACACACAGATACACAGACATGTTAAACTTATAACACCTCTCTTTTTCGTGGGGGATAAAAAAACCTTATATAAATAGCCTGTTACTACTTATAACTTAACGAATATTTTTTTAAAATTTCAGCTACAAGCCTTCGCTCTCCAAATGGGCAATGGCTGGTATATTCAAGTTCAATATACTTATTAACTAGCAATTTGGCGCTATGTATACAGCCTAACTATGTATGCCGTGTCGTTCCCGGCAGAGTAGAAAAGGATCACTCCAAGTCTTCCGTGGATGTCGTAGGAGGCGACTTAGAAAACACAAGCTAAACAAAGCTTATAAACATCAGTGAGACCTCTCCAACCCGTCTGGCCAGCGTGGAGTGTAGGCCAAATCCTCTGGCTACTCTGGCAAAGTATAGCTCTGTTAGTACAGAGGGTCGTGCTCCTGCAGTGGAGACTAAAAAGGACATGTTGATGATGATGATGATGAAGAAATAAAAAAGAAAAATTAAAGATTCCAACGAATTAAGTATCCTCCTTCTTTGAAGTCAGTTAAAAAATCAACTTACATTCTGCAAATATTGCCTTAGCTCCAAATAGCTAATCAAATCTAAGTTCTTCTGTCCAAAATGCGGTATCACCTCCAAGCAATCCACTGACTTCTCAATTTCAGACCCCTTAGCTTTCCTCAAAGGAGTCTTATGCTTGTCTTTGTGCGAACAGGAGATCGCGACGGCGACATTCTGCCAGATCTTCACGTTGTCTATGGTGTGGCTGGGGCCATTCGCAAAATGGTTGCCGGTCGGAGTGAGTATGGTTTCCGAAACGCCGAGGCATTGGAAACACTGGCGGAATAGTGCGTTCCATTTTTGATTGGGAGCGACGCTGAGTTTTCCAAATGAACTGTAACAAGATATAGTTTTAAATACTTAAAACCCGACCATGGTGTGATAAGATATGACACTCTCTTTCCGTGACAGCTGGTCACGTGATTATAATAAGAATACGTCATCAGTTAGGAGTGTTGCCACGGTATGTGATTGAAATACCAGAGCAAAGTGCATTTATTAACTTAGCAAACCAATTATCTACGAATAATAAATTCTCTAGAAATGTAACGCTCCTACATTCACCGCTTCGATTCTGATTCCATTTACGCAAACAAACTAACAGTAATAGCAACGAAACACTCAAACACACACATAGACAAATATGCTTTGCGATTGGTCGCGACAAGGTCACGCTTCGTCGTCGGGTGGGGGCGGACACCGCAACGAGCGGTAAGGTACAACGCGTAGCTTAGGTACATTTTGCATAACACTTTCCACAGATGTCAAGTATGGATTATTAAAATGTTTATGAAAGGTGAGTCCTGTGTTTTTCATGTCTGTATGGCTTCTACACTACTTCACGACACATGATGGCATTATTAATGAATCAATTATCGCAAAAACACAGCAATATTCTCAAAGGAAACTTTTTGCGACGCAACCGCACGACTCGAGTGTCACAGCGAACTGTCGCGCCGCGCTGTTCATATTTTAAACCCCGCCCGCCGCGGTACATATCGCTTGGAATGATTTTTCGGGATTAGTTAAGCTTCTAGAGATTATTATTCGTAGCCAATTATATAATAATGTAATAAATACATTTATTAAAAACAACACGAACGTTCAAGTGCGAGTCGGACTCGTACATGAAGGGTTCCGTACCTCCGTACAATGTTTTATAACGCTGAGAAAACACGTTTCTTGTATGACGACCTTCTTTAATTTTTAATTTCAGTACTTTAAATAAGTTTGATTTTGACTTTGACATATTATGTGTGACAATAATACTCAGAATCTATGAAGCGTCAGAGCTGTGATTAGGGTAAGCTTTACATACTTGGGTTTAGAGTTCGACGGCAGCGCAGGGTTGGACACATTGAGCTGCATCGTCGCGTTACTGATCTTGACCCCCTCGGTCCAGGCGCCACATAAAGAGCCTTCGATCTTGTCTCCACTGGAGAAAGTCAGCACGCCTTTCCCGGAGAAAACGCCGGCAGATCTGAACTCGCCTTCGTAGTGGGTGCCGTCTTCGAAGACCATGACGCCGTGACCCTGGAATTGGATTTTAATTTTCATTATATAAAATATGGCCAAGTGTAAGTTAAACTCGCGTGGAGAGGGTTCCGTACAAGCATTGAGCTATTATCTCGTATTTTTTTCAAAATTTTAGACTCAATAGTTTTGGAGATCAGGGGGGTCAATTTTCGTCTTCTTTCATGAATAAAATCAAAACTATTTATTTTAGAATTATAACAAAAATATATTTGAGATCCTCATAACGAGCCCTTTCATTTGAGTTATGATTATGACACAGTAAGGTTTGCAAAACTTTTTTTTTTCAATGTCCTTATTAGTCACCCAAAAATTACCCTTTTTTTAAAATATTTATTTACTTTGCACATGTGTGTTTGGGTCATAGGATTACACCATCCTACCTTTCACCTGATTCGGTCCAGTAGATTCGGAGCAAATTGGCTGTGACAGACGGACGGACAGACAGACGATATTAAGGTATAGAGATATAAAGGTGCCGTTTTTTCATATCTGCAGTCAGTAAAGGAAACATTAAAAAAATGTGCGGCCATCTTAGATTCAAAAGATTGCATCATTTTCGAATGCCACGGGTGCTGTGGGAATGGCTAGGCCACAGGGCTAGGCCTACGGCTCTGTTTCTATCTGACGAATCGATATCCTCCTCTTTTTTGAAGTCGGTCAAAAAAAATACATAATCTAAATAGATTTTTAATTGTTTGTAGGTAACATGAAAATCTATAAGGGCACAATTGAATTATTAACATATTTATCATACGGAATACTTTATCACGCTAGAGACTAACAATGAACAGATTTTTTAAACGGAAGGATGAATCACATACACAGTATTTCGGGGAGTTTTAATGCGTTATCTAGTTTCCTGTGTCCGGAAATATACGTTTATGCCAAGAACATACTTACATAGCATACATAATCGCAGAAACATACTATCACATATTTATATCTGAGGGAGTACTCAGCATAGGATCGCCAAACTCTAGTCATGATTAGCAAAAAGCTGAGCCTAAGATGAAAAACTGGTCAAGTGCGAGTTAGACTCTGAAGAGGGTTTCATACTTCTTAGAGGTTTTCCTAAAATCTATAGGTGAAGAACTATTTTCTGTATTTTATGTAAATTGCAATGGATGTCTAGGTATTTATACGAAAAGGTGCTGAGTTCTGACGTGAGCTAAATTAAACCATATCGCTAGCCACATTGAGTAGATATTTATTTGAATTGCTTCGCTAAGTGAGACTTCTGTACGTTAGTATTATTTATTATGTGGTGTGGTAACACTTAAGTTTAGCCGGCTAGAGACAGGAGAAACTAGCATGAACCTCTTCTGAAAGATAAACCTACAATAAGTTTAGCTCCTGATAATCTAACTGACGAACTAAATAAAATACAAATTAACGGCAGCTCCGGGTCGCTCTTGACACTCGTTATTACACACGTGCATAGTTGACTTTATTTCCCCTCAATATAAATACGAGTATACAGGGATAAATAACACTTATTGAGCTAGCCCCAAAGTAAGTTTAGCAAAGTAAGTACTTGTTTTATGGAATACTAACTCAACAATAGGTACTATATTTATAATTAATACACATAAATAAACACCCAGGACCCAGGACAATTTGAAAAAGGCCATTTTCCAACTTGCCCTCAACGCCAAACATTTCACCTTGGCCAAGAATGCGCAAATTACCAAACAAATAATACAAATCAGACTCACCGTGAGCACATCTTGCATGAAAAGACCTTCGTAGTAAATCCCGTCTAAGGTCACAATCAATCCGCAGCCATGTTTCTTATTATCGCTCCAATTCCCTAAGTACTTTTCCCCTTTCCCTATATCGTCCATTACCCCATATCCTTGCTTCACACCGTTCACCCATTCCCCTGTGTAAATGGTAGGTGTCGATGTAGTAAAATCCCCTTGCTTTTTAATCCCATGGCCATGAGCCTGTCCGTCTTTGAAGTAGCCTTCATAAATATCCCCAGTGGTATATTTTAGGACCCCATAGCCGTTTTGAAGATTATCCTTCCACTGGCCTTCGTAAATACCTGTAAAATGGAAAGCGGGAATTAAATACCTAACTTGTGGGAATAAAGAATTTATTTAGACATTTAAACAGGAGTACATTTAACATTATTAGGATCGTTACCCACCGCTATAGTATTAAACTGTGATGCAGTTTTTTGTTGTGGGAATAAAATGCTAATTTAGGTACTAATTGCCATCTAATCAAGTAATTATTATTTTAGTATCGACTTATCTGCATCTTATCTGGAGGGCACGTAAAGCCGTTGGTCCCGAACGCAATCTAGATAGATAGATAGATAAAATCTTTATTCACTAAAAGGCCACAGGTACATGAATAAGTCACATAATGTTTATCAAAGATCTAGTATAGAAGTAATAGTAGCATCTAACAATCTAGCATTTGTACCTATCCTAGGATTCTGGTCTACCCTTTGGGTTGCGGAGGTCAGACGGCAGTCGCTCTGTGTAAAAACCAGTAACCTCGTCAAATCACCTAGGTTAGATAGCGGACCCCGGGCTCTGAAGCGTAACCGCTGACGATGCAACCGGGAATACGCTCGGATGATGATGGTGATCGACTTATCTGAAGTTGATTACAATATTGATTCATAAATGATTAAAATTGTTAATTGATATCAAGTTTTTTTATTGTCAAATATCACACTTTGGCAAAAGTGGCCATCGGGTCTTGTGGCACTAAGCTCTGTCTACAACGTTTGGGATAAAGACGTGATAGTGTGTGTGTGATATCAAGATATACATGATTTTATATGTACATGTAGGTTTATACATACAGTTTTACTGCTCTTTGTTTTTGTGTGTAAGTGATCAACACTAGTGTCAGATTCTCTAAAGCTATCTAAAGGCATCCATCTGACATGGTTATGACTGTCATCTAATGATGATAGCTATGGACTAACGGCTTAAAGTGCCTTCCGAAGGTAGGTTAAAAATTCTTCTCTGTTGAACCTTTCAATTCAGTACCAAAGTTAATTTTACGAATAATTGAATCGATTCATCATCATCCGAGCGTAAGGGTAGACCAGAACCAGTCCTAGGATAGGTACAAACGCTAGATGACCAACAGCTTTACGTGCCTTCCGAAGCACGGAATCATCTTTCATTTCGGATAATTAGGTGATTCAAGCCTGCAATATCCTAACCAGACTGAAAACAACTTTTCACAAAGTATGCTTCCCAGTGGGATTTGAACCCATGATCTCTGGATCACAAGGCAAACGCCTTGACCACTGGACCACGGAGGCAGTCAAATAATTGAATTGATTAACGTAATTAATATTATATTTCTATACAACGACAATGCAGGAAAACAGCAAAATTTGTCATTATAGTACACTATTTTAATTCTATACCGAATTTCATTATTCATGCTCATAGGATAGCCATGCAAAGAGGAAAAGCAGCAAGTGTTATAGGTACTTTCGAGCTCGTATTGATTAAATAATTTCATGGTATAATATAACAAGGTATTCTCTTTCCGCGATGACCCAAGACTACGTCACGAAACTCACTATAAATGAACTGATTGTTCTTTTCAGTGATGAGGACTCTTTCAATTAATTAATAAATTTAAAATAAAATATTAACTAACTGAACTATTTCGTATATCGTGTGATTCATCTGTTTAATTTTAATAAATTATAGTATTTATATTGAATTATTAGTTGATAATTGGTTTAGTTAAAATATGTTTTGCTCGGGTACCTAATTCAATCACACAAAGTGGCTACACGTCCACCTGATGACGTATTCTTGGGCTTATCACGTGACCAGCTGTCACGGGAAGAAAATACCTAGTTTTACTATACCATGGATAATTTTAAAAAAAGCTTTATTTACCTACTCCAGGCATCTCCATCTTGCCATGGCCACACAATGCATTGAGCTGGAACTGTCCCACGTAGTGTTTCCCATCTAACCATTCCACTTTCCCATTCCCATGCGTTTTCCCATCAAGCCACCTTCCAGTATATTTCGCATCTTTATAAAAAGGTATTTTATTAGAAAATGTATAACTGGCGGATCGTATCGAAGGAGGCTTGAAAGAGGATTCTTTGTTTAATCTCAGACGAATAGTCGTGTTGAATGCGTGTATCCATTCTGTTTTTTCTTGCTCTGTGGTTGTGGATACTGATATAACTTCCTCAGGTGTAGTTAGTTGAATTACGTTACACAGTGAATCAGTATTAGGTATGGATTCAACCCATAGTGTCTCTAAGTCGTGCAAACTTGGAGTGCTCCCATTCACGTGGACGAACAGATCATTGAATAACACAAACCAATGGGAGGAGAATCTTCCTGGATTCACCAAGTTTAGTGCTCGGGATTTAGATTCTCTTACTAATCGGCGCTGAGGCGTTTTATACTGATCAAGTGTTTTCCCTGTGGTTTCCCAAAATAACTTTGTCACTTCTGCGTCTTTCCGCTTCTTTTCTTGTTCTTCTATGAGTGTATCTAATGACGACACCACCTTGCATAATCGCTCCTCGATGTTCCCTCTGACTTCGCCCTTTTTTCTCTTCGTCCGATACCTTAACAGCGATTGGGCTATGCATTTATAAGAGCTCAATCTTGTTAATGGCTGTACGAATGCCAATGCTACTATGGCTTCCAAGGTTTTCTTATTATTTTTCTGCTTGTTCGATGGCAGCTGGTCGCTAAACAGATTATAAATACTAGACGGTACATCAACAATACTATTGATCTGTGAGAAACCTCCAATAACAATTAAATTGCTTACAGCTACATAATACTTTCTGTACAAATAAATATACTCTTCTAAATTTTTTATTAAAGAAATATCACATTCATTTATGTGCTGCTCGGCATACTGCCATATGGACAACACATTGAGAGCAGTTATATTTAAAATGTCACCAAATATATCACAAACAGTATCGTAAATATTGGAATGTAACGAAATGGATTTACTTTTTTTGAGGAAAGGTTTTACGAGAGAATGATATATTAAAAGCATTTCCTCTAGATATCTTTGAGCAATAGACAGGTCCTGAAATTCTGGGCTTTTTGTAGACTCTTCAACTGAGCAGTAACTGATATTCCCTGAAGATAAAATTCTCCAATGATAGCAAATATTCTGGGGTTTACTTGGAATTTGAAGCTCAATAATTTTCAAAGATATGTCTTTACCATTCTCAGTTAATTCTTCTTCATCAGGTTTTTTGTTTAAATTAACTATAGATTCAGTGTATCCATCTGTGTGCTTGCCCATGTAAAATATATTTTCATTATGTGTGTAGGCCAGAGTGTGGTGCTCAGTCGCTATCATATCTCTCACTCGGTCACTGTCCAAATTCTCTTTGAACTGCTTGGGGCCACTCTTGTCTTCTCTGGAGTCAAAGCTCACTTGGTGGTAGTGGTTGTAGCCCCAAATAAATAGGCGCCCATCTAAAGTCAGAGCTGAACAATGCCACTTGCCACAGGATACCTTCTGGAGCCCAAACCCTGATAAGCTCATCACGACCATTGGTTTAATTCTCTTAATCGTATCTCCTATACCTAATTGTCCGTAAGATATGTCTCCCCAAGTCCATAGTTCAGTTGCCAAGATGTTTCTACCAAGCTTAGCCATATTCTTAAGATTCTCGTTTTTCCTGCCTGCTTCAAATTCCTTTTCACTGCTTATTGTGCTTGTTGAGAACTGCAAGTCATCCAAGTTGCAGTTGGAGGTGCAGCTGTGCAACAGGGATGTGATTTCTTCATTGTTGTTCCTTATTTGCGGCTCCACAACCTCGTTGTTGTCGCTGCTGCCACTCACATGCCGAGACAGGGTCGCCACCTTATCTCCAACAGTTTTTACTCCTTCATAAACAAAGTTAGTGAGATTTGAGACATTTTCTTTGATTATTCTAGTTGGCTTCTCTGTGCACTCCACTAAGTAGTCTTCTCCGGCAGACACCCATGACAGCTGCCTGCTCAGGAACTGCCTGGCTGCATCAGTGTTGATGAAAATGTTGTTAATCTTCTCATTACTTGCATGAGGAGTTTCAACATCGGTCTCAGTGCTCTCATCTTCCTCAATCTTATAATTCTTCTGATTTTCTATTTCTACATAAGATTTTTTTGTAGAAGCATTATTCTGCGCTACTTTTGATTCTTCAGATGAAGGACTGGAGTCTTCTGTAAAGCTGTGAGCATCGACATGAACATCAGTTTGTGGGGCGGTAGTACTGCTGGAGTCTTCACTGGACTTACTGATGTGGACTCCGAGGGGACAGGTTTCTGAGAGGGACGGCACTGATGCTGGGGATGCTAAGCCTATTATTGTCTGGCACTGTGAGCAATTAGAAGCAAAAACTTCCTCATCATCATTGTCACTCTCTGTATCATAATTACCTGACCGTTTCACATTCTTTCTCGCAATAACAGCTGCAAAATTCTGCCCAACTGAAGCACTATACACTGTCCTCCCTTCGAAAAATGGCACTTTCTTAATACTACTTGTGTCTAAAGCTATTTGGGGCATAACACCTGACCCCCACAGTTGCCCATCACTGCTAATAAATAGTTGTCCAAAATCACTAGCCACCACATTCCTAAACTTGACTTTGTAGCTAGAGCTTCTAAAACCGTGGGGACAGCATTTTGCATCTTCTTTGACTACAATTTCTTCTTTGTTTTTAAAGCTATTGTTTGTTTTGTATAGGCGGCCATGTACATCAATAATGTAAAGTATTTCATTGTGATATGATATGTCGATCGCAGTTATTCCATTTATTTTGGTAAATCCCAAGCGATCTGCTTCAATGTCGCAGTGGTACAGTCCATGGTCATTCCCCAAGACAATGAAATCAGGGCCAATGGAACATAACTTCACAATTTTTTCAGGTACTTGTGGGGAAGAATTAATTTCCAAGGGTGTTAAACCTCTCCAAAATTTGTGTTGACTCATTATCTAATGCATAAGATTCGTCTTCGTCGTAATAAACTGTATTCATTGACATCAATTAAATGTGGTCATTGATCAATACTTTCCATATTCCAAACATTTTATTGAAAACACAGTCACATTTTTGTAATATTGTGTTTTTCACGTTGAATTATTTATTAAACACGAAATGAATAATCGATAACGCAAACTTTTAAGAATTGTACGAATACGACGGACGGCTGTAAAACTGAAAGTTATGTTTTAAGCAAAAGCAAGACTGAAGGAAGTTGACAAGAGGACTGACAGCTATATGTCAAAATGACATTTCAGCAAAACTGATAACCTTCAGAAAAAATAAGGCTTTTGTTACATTATATCAACAAGATTCGCATCGCAGAGCTTATCGGTAATCGGATATCGACTTTATTAGACAACCACGAGAAAAAAACAAAACCATAAAGAAGAGAGGGTTGTCATCGTCTGTGATCTGTCATTGTTGTTGTCAATTGTCAAGTTCGTCAAGTCAATCAAAGGAAAGCCTGTCAAGCTCTCTGAAAATCAAATTAAAAATGGCGAGTCGGGGTAGTGGTTCTTCTAGGCGAGTTCCTGAAGCTGAAGCTGCCATTACTTATGTTCAGTGCGATGGATTGGTGAGTGACTTAATTAAAAACTTCTTTACCACTTAAAAGTTCATTGCTAGCTGAATTAATGTCTGTTCGTGCTAAAATGTTTGTAGACACAGACACGTCATGTATCACTTTATTTTTATGATTTTCCATTGATTTAGATGAGTTTAAATAGATCTAAACTGCTATATTTTAGTGTACCTATTAATCTGAATTGTATCACTAATATTTTAAACCCTAAAAGTATGGTCTCCCTGTGATATTTTAAGGTTATGTTTTGCTTAGGTCATTATAAATGAAAGCTTGCCAAAAGTTTTTTTTTTCGTATGTAAACCAGGTGTAAACACACTAATTAAACTCGATGTTTTTTCATTCAAGTTTGTAGCAATCTGTAATTTGGAGGCAATTTATGTAGTATATAATGCATAGTTAGTGAAAGTTCTTACTGCTTACATAGGTATAAGTTTTTTACTTCCAGCTATGAGTCATGTTGAGTTTTTGGGACAAATTCCGTAGTCGACATTTTATTGACTTAAATTAGTGATGATCTCAGCTTCTACAATGAGATAATTTCCCACTTTCAGCTTGTTACCAAATTTTGCAGATTTGCGATGGATGGATGTTTATGTTTTGCACACAAGTTCCTACATTTTGATGCAACAAACAATAATACTTCTACTGGCTTTCGGAAATTTCTTTAAATAATATTTGTTTGTTGCATTAGAACTTAACTAGGTACTTATCTAATAAATTTCTCCCAAATTGGCTAATCTCTATGAGTCATGTTGAGTTTTTGGGACAAATTCCGTAGTCGACATTTTATTGACTTAAATTAGTGATGATCTCAGCTTCTACAATGAGATAATTTCCCACTTTCAGCTTGTTACCAAATTTTGCAGATTTGCGATGGATGGATGTTTATGTTTTGCACACAAGTTCCTACATTTTGATGCAACAAACAATAATACTTCTACTGGCTTTCGGAAATTTCTTTAAATAATATTTGTTTGTTGCATTAGAACTTAACTAGGTACTTATCTAATAAATTTCTCCCAAATTGGCTAATCTTTTCATCTCTTCTTATCTAAAAAAAATGTACTTATCTAATAAATTTCTCCCAAATTGGCTAATCTTTTCATCTCTTCTTATCTAAAAAAAATGCTTCTGTAAATATTTCGTTAATTTTGTTTTATCAAATATTTATATTGTAAGTAGACGTGGGTACCAACATCAGACAAACTTTTAGAGGGCACGTAAACAACAGAAACTTGGTTAATTTCTAGATGAGTTTTTTTTTGCTCCACCGCTTATTAATTTTCTTGTTTTAACTTTTAACTGGGAAATGAAAGAGGCCTCGCAAAGCTTGTCGTGTAGACTTTGGTGTCTATTATGTAGGTCAAGTCTTATTACTTTTCTATATCAGTTTTTATATGTCCAATGTCCATGCCGTGTTCACATTGAGAAGACTGCACTTTCACATGTTTTTGTATACTCTATACATAAATATAAATTGTGTGATTCTAAATTTAATTATAAGCATGTTAGCCCTAGCAATATAGATGCTTTTAAACAGTTAAATTTTAACAAATCAGAATATCACTGGGGCATGTCAGTAGCTGTAGTAAGTTATATTACACATCATTGCTGCTGACTTAGCTTTTATATTTATTGAATGTATTGATGAAGGCATATTTCCTAACTTAACGAAAAGTAGTAAACTGTACTTTTTAATTTACGTTCCATTTCTCCGCAATTCATTACCGGATTTTTAAATCACTGAGTTTTGCTTTTCCGTTATTTATTTTTTCTGCGTGTAATGAGAATTTAAAGGATTTTTACTATATTTTGTGCTTTTTGTCTATAAATTTAGGTGGTTTTCGTAAACGGGTTCAAAAGTTAGCTCTGAAATGCTGGTGAAATTCATTTGACATTAATTGAGATCAAATGAAACATTTGAACTCAGTTAAGTTAAACTCAGTTTTATTAAACTAGTTTTACAATGAAAACGATGAAATCAGCCCTAAGACCAATAAAATCTTTTCCATAGCCAACAATACAGCTTTGCTGCTGGAAATTCGACCACCAATGCAGGAGTAGCACTTATTACTAATATCTATGACGCGTGGGAAAACAGGAATGATGTAATTGGATCATTTTGCGATCGTTCTAAAGCATTTGATTGCGTTGATCATCCAACACTTTTGTCTAGTCGGCATCCGACATTTCAACGCACTGTATGGCATGTCGTTCAGATTTATATGTTAAACGCAGCACTAACGCAACGCACAGACAACACCCGTGTGGCATCGCATCAGTTTTATGAATCTAAACACACTACCAGTTAACTTGTGCAGCGTCTAAAACCATAGCTGCACATTTCCACTTTCTGAGTAATAGAGTGGTCAATAATTGGAATAGACTACCAGAAGAAGTGGTCACTGCTCCTTCCATAAATGCATTTAAAAATAGACTCGACAAGTGGTTAAGGACAAATAAAGTGTTGTTAATAAATATATGAACTGTGAAAAGACTTTATGGACTTTCAGCACTGTGTGAAATAGACATATCAGCTCTGAGCTGGTTGTCTATTATAAATAAAATAAAATAAATAAAAAATAAACAAAACAAATTACATTTCAGGCGGTAATGAAAATAGTGAAGCACTGCCATGAAGAGTCATGCAGCAACATGGAGGTGGCGCAGGGGGCTCTGCTGGGGCTCGTGGTGGAGAACCGGCTCGAGATCACCAACTGTTTCCCATTCCCCAAGCACGATGATACCATGGACGAGGAGGAGTACCAGTTGGACATGATGAGAAGGCTGCGCAGAGTCAATGTTGATCATTTCCATGTCGGATGGTAAGATACATTGTGTTTGTCAAGTAAAGTCATTGTTGTACAAATGTCTAAACATCTACAACCTAGACAAAGTTGCTTCCAATTGGTTATGCCTGCAAATAACCTATTCTGCAGTTGTTAAACGTGATTCTTTGACAATCCAGCTGAACGAACATATGTAAATGTTACTTTTAAGCTTTGAAGTGACTTTGTGCTATAAAGTTTTACTTACTAAAGTTCCTTCTTAATTTTCCAGGTATCAGAGTGCCGATGTGGGAAACTTCCTCAGTCAGTCACTGTTGGAGTCGCAGTACCACTATCAGACCTCCATTGAGGAGAGTGTTGTCGTCATTTACGACACAAAAAAGTCTGCCAGAGGATTCCTCACCCTAAAAGCTTACCGCCTAACTCCTCAGGTGTGTATTTAGAAATCAGAATCATGAATTTAAATTATTTCAGTTTTCATCTTCTTACCCACTGTCACGCTGAAAGTGATATTTGGGTTTTGCGGACCTGGGCTCTGCCTGCTTAGAGCCGCAAGACCCGAAATTCCGTAGTAAGATAAGAAGTAAAGATGTACACTATATAGACTCTCGGAGACTAGATACAGACCAGATACAGAACCAAAAAATTATTTTCTAAATTGGTTTAAAAAAGGAGAAGTTATGAGGTAATATACATTCGAATTGAGAAGCTCCTCCTTTTTTGAAGTCGCAAATATCCGTCTTATTATAAAAACGGGGCTAACTTTGTTACTAAGTTTAAGGTGACGTGGGTTCACAATTTGTAAAACTGCGTGTTTTTGAAAAATCACTGTAATTAAACTACTAAAGTTTCTTCCTCAAAAAATTAACATAAAAATCTTAAGGATTTTCTACAGACATCCACAATAGCCAAAACACGATTGAGCATTTTTGGCTCGATAGAAAAAAATCACAAACATATCTCTAAATTTGCCTTTATAATACGTCTTACTATTTTATACAGTCACCTTTTTATATGAAAATTATACCAAAAAATATTTGGCTACAGCAAAAATAATAATGTAATACAAAAAAAAAAACTGCGAAATATCGTCGAGCACGGCTCCGACCCCTTCCTTCGCTCTCGACGAATATTTCACTGTGTTTTAAATATTATTTTTTTTGTATTATATTTATAATTTTTTTCTGTAGCCAAAACGAATAGATATTTAGATAATAGATTTTTTGGTATAATTTTCATATAAAGAGGTGACTGTATAAAATAGTAAGACGTAATTTAAAGGCAAATTTAGGAAAATTTAGAGGTATGTTTGTGATTTTTTTCTATAGAGCCAAAAATGCTCAATCTTGTTTTGGCTATTGGGGTGTCTGTAGAAAATCCTTAAGATTTTTATGTAAATTTTTGAGGATTAAACTGTAGTAGTTTAATAACAGTGAATTTTCAAAAACACGCACAGTATTGCAAATTGTGAACCCACGTCGCCTTAACCAATCCACTCAAATCAAGTTGACATTGACAAGTGAGATAGTGTGATATTACTAGATGTCAACTTGATTAGGGCATGTAATGTTTTAAACCTAGCAACAAAGTTAGTCCTGTTTTATAATAACACGGTATATATATATGTATTTGTTTACTATGTAAGGCCGCGAGCTTTTCAATTGACCTTGATACATACTTATATCTTCGTTTCTAGGCAATAGCCATGTACAAAGACGGTGACTACACACCAGAGGCCCTACGGAACCTGAAGATTGGATATGAGAGCCTATTCATCGAGGTGCCCATTGTGATCCGCAACTCTCCTCTGACCAACATCATGATGTCCGAGCTGCAGGAGATGATCCCTGAGGAAGAGGGCTCCAAGTTCTTGGATTTGGGCACTGCGTCCGTCCTTGAAGGTAACTTTTAATGCATAACCTCTTCACTGGCAATCAAACTTAATTGGCCTTGACAGTTGTCAATCCCTTAGCTGGCAATCAACCATATTTTGGTTGATTCTTCGCGCGCTTCAATATATTTATTTTGGAACGAATTTGTTCGAAACCACACGATTAGGGGACACCAGCGGGTGAATGCTGCCGGTTCAAGGTCACGTGAACAAAAATGGCGCGCCCAGTTGAGAGGATAATATTATTTTTGGTTTTCCTACCCATTTATGTCCCATAGTTGGCAAAGGTCTCCTCTTGTTGTTTCCACCTCCTTTAATCGTTGGCTACTTCTCTCCAATCCTTGTCAGAAGCAGACAGGTTGTCCTTCCCATCTCATCTTAGGCTTTCCCCTTCATCGCTTCCCGTCTCCTGGAGTCCACGTCCACATGGTATATATGTGCCCATCTTTCTGGCACCATTTGGCAAACGTGACCAGAGTCCCATATTAATAATAATATTAAAAATGCGAGTTTGCTTGGATGGATGTATGTATGTGTATGGATGATTGTTATTCTTTCAGGTCAAAACGGGTGAATGGACTGCAAATGAAATTGGTCATGTAGGTCCTACATAGCTTATAATTATATGGATTAACACATACGATACTTTTAATCCTGGAAACATATGAATGAGGTTCCCGTGGGATTATCATATATTCCATTCGTGGGTATGTCCCCACAGGACGATAAATGACTATTATTTCACAGTTCCATGGAATACGCAGTGGTGACAATCAAAACACAAAACTTAAAACTGTCCCATTTGTCCCCAATGTGGGTCCCCACGAATGGGATATACCCAAGGGTACTTGACATGACATTTATTTTATCATACTTTAAATTCCAGGCCAACTCCGAAGCCTAATGGAGCGAGTCGACGAGCTCAACCAAGAAGCGATCAAATTCAACCGCTACCAACAGTTGGTGGTTCGCCAACAGCAAGACAAGCATCGCTGGTTGGTGAAGCGCGCGCAGGAGAACGCGGCCAGAGCGGCCAAGGACGAGCCCGCCCTGCCAGAGGAGGATGTCAACAAGCTGTTCAAGCCCCACCCGGTGCCGCCCAGGCTCAACCCCATGATCGTGGCCGGCCAGATCAACACGTACAGTCAGCACATCAGCTCTTTCTGCTCGCAGAGTTTAGCTAAATTGTACTTGGCACAGGCGATGCAAAATGCTAAGGAGTCCAAACAAACTACATAAATTTTGTATTGAATAAAATTGAGATGTCACATATGTTGTTTTGTTGTTCCCTTATTTATTCGACATCGGTACATAGTTCATAACATTACAGGTAGTTTATAACATTGTATAACAATAAAATGTTATAAACTACCGATTATGTGTTAACGAAATACTGATGAAATACCGATGTTGTATCGGTGCCGCCCAGGCTCAACCCATTATCGTGGCCGGCCAGATCAACACGTACAGTCGGCACATCAGCTCTTTCTGCTCGCAGAGCTTGGCGAAACTGTACTTGGCGCAGGCGATGCAAAATTAATAAGGCGGTGATCCCACTGCACCGCGCACCGTCGCGGAGTGCGGGGCGGCAGATATTAACATTGTATGCAAGTAGCTCAGTTGTTTATATTGAAAACACGCCTCGTCCAACACACTGACAACGCGTCACTCCCGCGCGCAAATTCTGCCAGTCTACGCGGGGGCGTGGTGCTGGCCGCAGGGTAAGGCGGTTCCCCCAATGGAAGCGCGGACCGGCAGATTCTGCGCGCGGCGACGGAGGCGCAGATTTGCCTTGCCTCGACGGCCCCGCGCCAAATATTTCGTCAGCGTTAGAGGCGATCAACATGGCTCATCCTACATTTTGGATTATTTGGGTAAAAACGGGTTTGCGGGTCAGTTGGGACGTCGCGTCGTCACTGGGGGCAAAAAAAACCACGGTTCTTACCAATTGTTTTTCCACAAATATCACATTCAAGCAACGAGATCTATGTATATATTCATGTCAATGCATTCAAGTAACTAACATTATTTACCTAAAAAAAGAAAAAAAAATGCAAACTTTTTGATTGTGGGTTGAAAAGATGTGTGTATTGAAATCACTGTTCTTTACCTATCTTGATTTTAGTGGCTTTTGCAGGTTACTTATATCAAAATGCCAAATAAGATCTACCCCGTTTTTGTAACCCATTATCGGATCTTATCTATTAATTGTATAAATAAACATTTATACTTTTTGTCCTTTTCATTCTTTTTTAGCGTTCCGTACCCAAAGGGCGCAAACGGGACCCTATTACTGAGACTCCGCTGTCCGTCCGTCTGTCTGTCCGTCTGTCACAGGGCTCTATCTATTGAACAGTAATAGCTAGACACTTGAAATTTTCACCGATTATGTATTACTGGGGCCGCTATAACAACAAATACTAAAAATAAAAAAATGTTAAAAATTGAAGGGGGTCGTCACAAAAAAAACGTGTTTTTTCTGCGTTTTTAACTAGATCTTTATAATGGCATTAACTAGATACTTGAATTTTTCACAGATTATGTATTACTATGCCCACTATAACAACGAATACTAATAATTAAAAAAGTTAAAAATTAAAGGGGGTCGTCATACAAAAAACGTGTTTTTACAGCGTTTTTAACTAAGTAGATCTTAATAATTGCACTAGCTGTGCCCGTGACTTCGTTCGCGTGGTTATCGGAACGTAATGTTATATAGCCTAAAGCCTTCCTCTATAAATGGACTAGTTACCCAACAAAAAAATAATTTTTCAAATCGGACCATTAGTTCCTGAGATTAGCGCGTTTAAACAAACTCTTCCGCTTTATAATATTAGTATAGATACTTCCACTGCTGAAAACGCACCGTATGTGTTTTCCTCTTTGAAAAAACACACACGTTGCATTTTTCAGCAGTGGAAGTGTTAACTAGATACTTGAAATTTTCACATATTATGTATTACTACGGCCGCTATAACAACAAATACTTACTAAAAATTAAAAAAAGTAAAAAATTAAAGGACGTCGTCATACAAAAAACGTGTTTTTACAGCGTTTTTAACTAAGTAGATCTTTATAATGGCATTAACTAGATACTTGAAATTTTCACCATGACCACTATAACAACAAATACTAAAAATAAGATAAAGTTAAAAATTAAAGGGGGTCGTCATACAAGAAACGTGTTTCTTCAGCATTTTAAAACATTGTACGGTGGTACGGAACCCTTCATGTACGAGTCCGACTCGCACTTGCCCGTTTATTCTTATGTGTTTGTGGCCAACATTAGCGTCCATAATTTTTTTAGAGTTATAACAGTTTGAATATTTCTTTTATGTACCTAGATTATTAGAACGTAAGCAAAAACTGGTTACATTATGTATGAGGCACTTGACAGTCTTAATAGTTAGGTACCTACTTTGAATGACAAAACAGCATTTTTTTAAATAATAAGCAGTTTAATTAATTTGAGCTAATAAATGGCCCAGGCCTAGGTAATTATTTTTTTGTGCGAGCCATTGTCCCTGATTCTTTTAAATCTAGCTTGTTAATGCCCAAATTTCCGCATTCTCGTTTGTCTCCGTCCCCTCTAAGCTATCCTGATCTTGCACCGGCGATGGGCCTTAGGAGCCCAAACATGGTTAATACTTAATCCGCACCTAGGCCCTCCATGCATTGGCTAGGGGCCCTGACATTTTTACGCGCGTCGCCTTGCAAATCGCATGGCCAAGTTGTGTCGTATCGTACCTACCGTGTCCGTAGTAGACGTGAGCACTAGTATTTATTCTTGGTAGTAGGTACTCGCGTACATGTATACGATACTTTAAGTGTGTAGGCCACTTCAGTCAGAAGTCAGAACACTTAGGCCATTGTTCTCGGCTTTGCGACGACAAAATTTAATGATAACATCGTCAAATCATCTTGCTTGCTTGTTGTACCATTTATAATGGTTAAACGAGCTCTTTATTAGCGAGGCCTTATAATGTTTGGATTAAGTACCTATGTACGCTAAGTAGATAGGTATTACAAATTCAGTTTTAAGGCGACGTGGGTTCACAATTAGCAATAAACAATGTGCGTGTTTTTGAAAAATCATAAAAGTTTATTCCTCAAAAAAATTACATAAAAATTTTTAGGATTTTCTACAGACATCCACAATAGCCAAAACACGATTGAGCATTTTTAGTATAAAATAGTAAGACGTATTATAAAGGCAAATTTAGGCAAATTAGAGGTATGTTTGTGATTTTTTTCTATCGAGCCAAAAATGCTCAATCGTGTTTTGGCTATTGTGGGTGTCTGTAGAAAATCCATAAGATTTTTATGTAAATTTTTTGAGGAATAAACTGTAGTAGTTTAATAACAGAGATTTTTCAAAAACACGCACAGGTTTGCAAATTGTGAACCCAAATCACCTTTAGAATGAGCGAAATGAGAAGGTCCAAAGGGCAGCCAAGCCACAGACTCTTAAACAACATAGGACATTGTAACTTACATAATAAACTGTAAATGTTTTATGTATATGTTCTTAATATTTTATATGAAGTATTTATTAAATCGGTAGTCATAATTGATAAATTTTGCTTTTTGCGCCGAACAAATTACTTTTCTGTTTATCCTTATGGTTGACTGGGAGAAAATGCTCTTAGCATTAAGTCCGCCATTTGTTAAAAGTATGTTTTACTTTAGAACAATAAAGAGTGTTAAGAGTATTAAAAGGGGAATTTCTGACCATAGACTAAAGAGGCCAAAGAGAACCGAACCGATCCATCCGCGATGTTTGTTAGCAGCACTTGAACAGTGTTGCATGCATAAAAAGTAAATTTCGGTAAATCTGTCCGGTAAAATGCTTAAAGTTTTGTTGTTTTGTTTGCCATTTCTAGAATAGCAAATAATAACACAGCCACATGCTTGCAGCTTGCTGCTGTTTCACTACCGCAGCACATTTACAGTGAGTAAGTAACACTCCTCAATAGCACTTTTTTAGAAACTTAAAGTCCATCATCCAGGCTTTGCACTTTGCACTGTCCTTTTAGATAAGTAAAAGTATCATCCGATGCGTAGCGTAACGAGTGGTAAGCGGTGCGGTGATCAAATTAGCTTCAGAAGTTGTCCCTTAGTATGGGTGTTGAATCTAGAAATTTATATGAAAACTATTACCTAAATAAAATTGACAATAACTTTATTTACGATTTGTTTGTACTTAAGTGATTAAACTTACGTAGTGACTAAAATAGACAAATAATTTAGATACCTTTAGAAGTATACGTGGTAATGATGATCTTGTGAATCGGTGTTATAAGTAGGTACTTGTAAATATTCGAAGTTGGACTGACCAGTGAACATACAGCCAGACTACCACGACGTCTATAATTTTATCAAACTTTTGGTTTCGATCATAAAATAAACCATTAACCTGAAAAGTAAAGTGTTAAATGGTATATGTAAGAAATAAAGAAATCTGCGACAAGATACAAATATGATACGGTACATAAAAATAATATAACAATAGACAATATGCATGTGATTCAGAAACGAACAAAAAAAATTATGTGTATACCTACTTTATTGCTCAAGAAAAATACCCATATATATATCTTTTCAATTAAACGTGTTTCCATTGAGAAATTAATTATTTAAAAGCTGTATTTTTAAAATTCCCTCGCAAATTTCCGAAACGCCACGTGACGTCACGAAACACTGTCAAACTTAATTTTCTAAATAGTCTGTGCTGTCAATCACAAATTAAAAAGAAGAAGACTATCTGTCACTGTCAATAAGTCATTTGTAATTTGCAGTGTTACCAGATTGGGTATTTTTTTCGCAATTCTAGGTAAAAATGGGAAATTTTAGAGAAAAAAAAAATTTGGAGAATTTTGGGTATTTTTTTTCTTAAATAATATACTTTTGTTTAATAAATTACGGTAGGTAGTACATTATCTTATAGCTTATAGTAGCAGGCAGCTAGTCTACTACCTATTAAATTATAAATAATTGAAGTAGGTACTTACAATACTACTGTGTAGTTTTGCAAAGGATGACACTACCCATTTTGCTCACAATATGTATTTTTTGTTCACAATAGGTATGTACATGTCGCAGTTGAATGGTATAATCCGCTAATTCACTAAACCTCTAGCTGTTTGGCATTACAGCTCGGTTTTGTAAAACAGCGAACCCTAATACGCGGAATGGAATGAACGACTTGTATTCATCCATGCGGCTAGAGAAGTTGTTGAACATTCTATCTAAAACAACAGTATAAACTACTTAAACACGATACATCGTCTCTTCTCATCGCCTTACACCACGTTTTCCTTACATTTGCATCTTTGGGCATACGAAAATATATTTTGTCAGGTGCAGTTACGATGTTATTTTTGCACATAGGAACCATACAATATTTATAGTAAGATTTTGTGCGCCCTTCCATTTGTAATGAATTGATATTAAAAGCTTTAATCACTCACTTATAATCACAAATTAGATAGTATTACTTATAAAATAAAACTGTGAATCCAACACTTCGTTGTTTTGTTGATAATATTTTGAATTTGTAATTTGCACTCGACTGACACTGACATATAAGTGTATCTATGACATTGACAATGCACGGTGACGTCACAGAATAAAAGCGCAAAATGGCGCGTTTATAGTCGTCCAAAAATAATAGTAGTTTTAATTATTTTTTTAAGCTTATTTAATAATATTCTGTAAGTGTTATATTTTTTTCCGGTTATATAATAACTTATAGAATCGTTTAAAAAAATAAAAAAATAACATGAATATACCCTATTTTAGCCGACTTCAAAAACTTAGGCGGTTATCAATTCGACCCGTATGTGTTTTTTATTTATTTATTTATATATTTATGTATGTTACTCGATATCTTCGCCAGTTTTTAACCGATTTTGATGATTCTTTTTTTATTTGAAAGTCTTTCCTACCAAATTTGTTCCATATTATATACTTATAGAACTTTTGGTTGTTTTAAAAATACCAAAAGTTGTGATATATCAAGAAATGAATTAGCACAATAATTAAACGCTAATGTAAGGTAAATGTCCATTATGGAATTAAATTTGTCCCTCCCTCATTAGACTCACGTCACGCGTACACACACCACCAGCCACCACACACGCTAAGTAGTTTACATCAGATTTTTTCCTTAAGTTATCTATGCACCGCAAGGCCTGTTACTTCGTTCCAAAGTGATTTTTGAATCGGTATTTAGGTCGAAGTACATTTTCGGGAGTTCTACCGAAAATCGGTTTTTGCAACGTTGCAAAACTTGCAACACTGATTTGAATCCAGCCGGGACGGACATCACATTCGTCGTCACATTCACAGAAATTGTTTTTGGTCACATTCAGTTATTATTAGTCATTAATTATCATATGTTTATTAGAGACATTTAATAATTGCTATGTAATTAGTTAGGTAATTTAGTCAGTCTTACCGAACCAAGGGGCGGGCCTTATCGGAGTTCTTTCTTCTGTTCGTAGTATACCTAGGTAGGTATGCATGCATTCATTGTTAGTCTGTGACAAAGATTAAATAATAACTTCGTTTTAGTCTGTGAGGTTCCTTCCTTAGTTTAAAGTTTTCTAGTAGGTGTACCAGTATATACAAAAGTACACTGTGGGTGTACCTCTCGTCAGAGAGTATTATTTTCTTTGAGGTGTACGTACGTAGCCGGTCGGGCCGGAGGAAGTTCCGTTTAGTACAAGTTTAGTATAATAAAATTGTTCTGTGATTTAATCGTTCGCGACGCGAATCATATCAATTTCTTTATTTTTTGAAAAGTATTTATCAAGTTGTTTAACACGAAAGAGGTCAACATCTTTGATAGCCTAGTAGAGCAAGCTGTAACTTATCGGTAAGTAGGTACTTACCTTCCAACTTATTATATCACACTAATTTATATAATCAATCATCAGGTCTTTTCAAGGCTCCACTGCAGGAGCACGACCCTCTAGCACTACCAGAGCCAGAGCAGTCAGAGGATTTGGCCTACACTCCACGCTGCGCTAGCGGGCCAGACGTGTTGGAGGTTTCATTGCTGTTTATTTATAAGCTTTGTTTAGTTTGTGTTTTTCTCAGTTATTATTTATAACAGGCTTAAATTCATAATAATAATTTATTTATGTAGATCAACTGACGTCTTGTGGTAACTTCCTAGCGGCAATAGATTAAATAAGATGCCTCTTAACATCCATTAGCATACTTATGTATCTTCCAATGCCTTTTTATTTTCAGATATTCCTTTTTACGTACTGTACATGTACGTAACGTAAGTATTCATAAAAGTGAAATGAAGTTCTATTTCGAATGCAGACAACAATGATATGTATGCAATAAATTTAAATAGGTAACTAAATATTACTAGAGTGTTAGTTTCAAACTAAAGCGGCAATATAGTACCTAAATTTGCATTTTCTTTACATTTTCCAAAACATAAACTGCTGACATGCCTCACCGGCGTCTCGATCTGAACAGAGTACAAAAAAAAATATTTAGCCTTTGTTTTAAAATAAAACTGTTGAAACCGAGTTGTTTCTATTTTTATTTATCATTTTAAAAACGCACACATAAATAAAAAGTTATGGGTTTATCTTACGTACAACTTGTTTATAAATAGTAGTTATGATACTGGCACGTAATAAAGGTTACCTATTGTAGTAAAAAACGACCTTCTAACCTTTCCATAAACAGTTGGAAATTTTTTATCCTTGGTCTTAACTTAGAGCCACAAGACCCAAAATGCTCTATTTGCCCCATTAGGGATAGACGTGATAGTATGTATGACTGAAACAGAAACACTGCAACTCAAGAACGTCATGTAAATAGATAAGCGTGTAGGCACGGTGACGAGGAGGCTTGCCACGATAACGCGAGGTCAAACATCCAATAAACTCTACCGTCGTATAATAAACGCTACTGTTTTCATGAATATGATTTACTTACTTCAAATTCTGTAAAACGCTCTTTTAGCTAGATAAGTCTTTGTTTATTATGTCTAAGTTCTATGCTCGTTTTACTTCTTAATTTACTAGCTAGCTTAATGTTTGTGGGTTATACTTACTACTTACAATATTATATAGCAAAATAAAATGTCAAGTTTTTTTATTTTATTTTCAATGTCTGACCTTACTAGTAGTTCTGTGAGAACAGTAGACCTCGCGAGCTCTTATAACCATGCAATACCCGACTCTTTCCCCTTTCCCCTGGCTTAGCAAAGCCATTTCAGTGAAATCCATCCATATATGCACTACAGCAAACTACCCCCCCTTTCCCCTCCACTTCCCCGTTTTGATTTTTTTTTGAAACATCTTGTGTTGAATGAACTCCTCAATGTGCCTACTAAATTTGATTGAAATTCGTCACTAAATAACGCTACAGCAAAGTTCCCCCTATTTTTCCCTATTTCTCCCCCAATCAAAAATCACGATCAAAATTTTTAAATAAATCAAAACGTGTGCCAATTTTCGACAAAATCGGTTAAAAAATGCGACCTGTAAGCGAGAACAGACAGAAGGACAAAAGCATTTTTGGCCAATCTCGAAACCACGGTAATCTAAACTAAGATGCTTCGCTAGCTCGGTCAGTGAAATATCTGAGTATATCCACATAATAAATAATACTAACGTACAGAAGTCTTATTCAGCAAAGAAATTCAAAGAAATATCTACTCAATGTGGATAGCGATATGGTTTAATTTAGCTTACTTCAGAACTCAGCACCTTTTCGTATAGATACCTGAATTTACCACCCGGAGGGGCCACCTGCGCGCATAGTAATAATATAGGTACATTTTCGATACCTAAACGGGGAGTGACACAGGCCTGGTATATCTCTATATCTCATCCAAAGCATACTCATGCATGTCTCACATTTCACAATGAGTACACAAATAAGTCCGTTTCTCTAAACTAGAATTTCAAGTGATAGTTACGGCTGTACTTAGTATATAATATCTAAAAGGCAAACTTCGTAACTGATCAAAACAAGTATTTCCCAGGATCCCACAATTCGCATTTGGTCGTTGACTCAAACCATTAAGGTAACACAGTAAGTTTCGAAGTACCTTCAATAATTGCTATTCCAGACAAGTCCTCTCGTGGCTTAGGTCATTCACCCGTTAAGGAATTAATGGAAGAACTCACTAATGCTATTGTGGCGTTTAGTCTCAGTTCCTCAAAAGGTTTCGCGTCAACAATAATAAAGGACGATGCCCATTGAAGACAGAATTAATATAATTACTAACATATAGAAAGAACTTGTCCCGCGCAATTATCTCCATCAGTGTCCCCCACAAAATGGTATAATATGGAGACTATAGAGAAATATAAAATAAGGTTAATTGCTATTAAATCTGACTTAAGTACATAGCTTCACAATCTGCCATACACAGCAAAGACCATTGATTAAAATGGCGCGCCGCATACGGGCCTTAGGCACATTGTCAAGGCGTTGCTAGTGCTTTCGCATGTTAAGCAACCCCAGGCGTTGTCTGCACTAGGATTGACCACAAATGGCAAAAAATATTCTAGAGCGCCTCCGTGCTTAAACTGTACTGGACGGAACTGTACTGGAAGGCACGTTATGTTGTTGGTTCCGGTGTCGTCGTTACGGTAAATATTTAGGCTACTTTTTAATGTTACTAATGTTTCGGCTACAGTCTTCTTTTAATGTTTCGGCTACTAGGTGGTGGTGGTATAGGTGGTCTGACGACGAAGGTTGTAAGAAAACGCTGGATACAGCCTAGGCCGCTTCCAAATGGACAAATATGTAGTTTTCAGTGTCGATTCGGCCATCATTAAAATATTACATATGAAATTGCCGTTCAGTATCAAAAAAGTTAAACAAGTTTTTTTTAATGAAATTATTATTTAATCAATCGAAGTATGCGCCGTTGTTATCGATACACTTCCGCCATTTTATAGGCAGATCATTGATACCTTTGGAAAAAAAATCCTGGGAGCGAGAGTCTATGAACTGTTTGAAGGCGGTTTTGACTGCCTCATCAGATTTGAAATTTTTTCCTTGTAAAATGTTATCCAAATTTTGAAAAAAGTGGTAATCGGTTGGGGCAAGATCTGGAGAGTATGGTGGGTGACGCAGAGGTTCCAGTCGCAGCTCCTCTAACTTGGCGATCGTTTGATGTGCAGTGTGTGGTCTAGCGTTATCCTGAAGGAGCAGTGGGCTAGAGCAATTCATCAGTCTCGGTTGTTTAATGGCGAGCTTTTCCATCATTGTTTGCAATTGTTGGCAATACAAGTCTGCAGTAATCGTCTGGCCTGATCTTGTTGTAAAACTTATTTATAGGAGAAAAATAATACAAGGATACGTTTGATGTTGAAGTATATTTTTTGCTACAATTTTTTTTTAACGTCATTTTTCTTTTTAAGTTTTGATTGCATCAAGAAGTATGTATATCTACAACAGATCTCAAGAAGCTGTAGTGGATAACACCAGCACTGGTCCACCAAACACTAACCAGAATCTTCTTTTTGGTCAGTTTTTGCTTAGGGCAAGGTTTTGCCGGTTCTCCAGGGTCAAGCCATTGTAATGATCGCTTCCGATTGTCGTACAGGATTCATTTCTCATCACAAGGCACGATACGGTTCAAAATCCCCTCATTATTGTGGCGATTAAGCAAAGAAACGCAGCAAGCAACGCAGCGTGTTTGTTGGTTTGCTTCAGTCAATTCGTGCGGTACCCACTTTTCGAGTTTTTTAATTTTTCCGATTTGGCGCAAGTGGATAAGTATCGTTTTGTCACTTACGCCGAAGGCTGCTGCTAATTCAGAAGTGGTTTGAGATGGATCCGCGTCCACTATCGCCTTCAATTCTTCGTTATTCACTTGAGTATCAGGTCGTCCACGAGGCTCATTGTGTAAATCGAAATTTCCGGAACGGAAACGTTGAAACCAAAAATGCACTGTTCGTTCGTTAGCGGTGCCTGGTCCATACACGTCGTTAATTCTTCGAGTCGTTTCTGCAGCACTGGTGCCACGGTGGAACTCGTATTCGTAAATACCGCGAATTTTCAATTTGTCCATAGTTGTTGTTATAGCAATGTTGAAACTCAAACAAATGATGTTAAAACAAATGAAATACGAATTTTAAAACAATACTTTTCTGTCTTTATTTCGAAATAAATTTGAATTTGGAATTCCTAATGAAACGCAAGATATTTGATTTTAAAGTTGCCAGTATTGAAAATCGGCAATTTCATTTTTTACGTTTTAAAAAAGATGGCCAACTCATTAATTTTGATTTTAGTGGACCTTGAGAAGGCTCGTCCATTAATCACGTGATGGTTTTAGCAACTTTTTAACCCCCCCGTCCCCCCTGGTGATCCCTGGTCTGGTCCCCCCCGTCCTACGTGGTGATGTTTTAATTTAATAATTTATAACAAAAAAACAACCGATTTCAATTTTAGGAGTTTCTTCCATATCTCTAAAGTTCTTCATCATATTTTCACTAAATTAAAATGGGACCAACTTGGTAGTAAAGGCTTTCAAATTAAAAAAAAGAATTATCAAAATCGCTTCACAATTGGCGAAGATATCGCGTAACAAACATACATAAAAAATATAAATAAAAAAAACCTACCGTCGAATTGATAACCTCCTCCTTTTTTGAAGTCGGTTAAAAATACACGTGAACTAGCCTGCCCCCCCCCCCCCAGGCTAGATCACGTGTATTTTATTTGTACAAAGAATTTAAAATTTTCAGGATTATATCGAAGGTAGATATATAATAGTACTCTAATTTGAATAATAAATAATAATCGTTGCTTGGCAACGGCGAGATCTCGTGTCGCTTTTCGAAATAGATCTCGCACGTTCAACGAAAAAATAAATACACGTGACATCAAAAGAATTTACTGTAAACAGTACTTCATAAAGTAATTTGAAGGGTTATCTAGGGCTTCACTTCGTTTTCCTTCAAATAATTTATTTCAAACGGGGGCAGCACTGGACCCCGGAAAATTCAAGTATGGCCTTAATCCATAACGGGGCAGACAAAGCCCAAGGCCGCATGACCCAAAGGCCACGTTTAGCGTGACGGTGGGCGTTAAGATGGAAAAAGGGAATCTAAATAGTAATGGTTGCCAGCCGCATTGCCTATTACAATGATTCAGATTCTCTTCCATTTTCTCGATCGGCATTTACGATATGCACGGGAAGAGAAAGCTAAGCAGAAAGACCAGCATGGAAGATTACCTACACTACATACTTACCTACCAAATAACTAATTTAACCTATCTACTTACTTTATCTACCATTTTATTTTCAGAAGGCAAAAAAAGTAAGGCAACAGGATGTCGAAGGTGGCATTAAGTGAAACAAATCAAGGGATTTACAACGTTCGCACAATTACATGGACCATTCCAAATTTTTTAGACTTCCTTCTTTACCAAGACGTAAGAGAAGTCCGTGCTGTTAATACACCTCATGCAAAGCATCAGCTGAGATTACAAGTTTTGGGTCACGAGAAGGACATTATAGAATTGAGTTATTTGTCTGATAGTAACATCTTTACGAGTGGCGGATTGTCTTTGCTTTATAGTAGTCACAACGTTTATAAGAAAATGGGAGGGTTTGATTTTAAATTGATTGAAGCTGGAAAATGGCAATATTTAGCTACATTTTATAGGAGAGATATAAATGTAAAGGAAACCAGAGGAGATTTTTATTGCAGTTTCGATGCAAGCGTAACGTATAAATTTGTCTTCAAAATTTTGAAGTACGAGTCTACATCCTACGAGTTTAAAAATATAAAAAACCAATTAATTAACCACTTAAACACAGTACTTAACAGCAAGCAGTTTGCAGATGTCACTGTAAAATCTAAGGACGGAAAAGAGCACAAGGTGCACAAAGTTATACTAGCTGCCAGGAGTAAAGTTTTTAAGGCTTTTTTGGAACACGACACCGTCGAAAGTAAAATTAATCTCATTGAGTCGCAATTCGAGTCCAACTTACTGGAAGATGTATTTACATTTATATACAGCGACCAAGTTCCAGGAATAAATGATACGCCAGAAAAAGTATTGGAACTTTTAAAAGCTGCAGACTACTATCAGCTGGAAGGGCTACGCGATTTGTGTGCGGAACTATTGAAAAAAAAATTGACAGCAGAAAATGCCAAGGAAATGCTCGAATTATCGAATACATTTGCAGCTAAATCGCTGAACGAATCAGCGTCGGAATTCATCAGACGAATATATTTTTACGAAGTTGTGGATCCTGACTGGATTGTCCAATATTTCAAATTTGATTCTACTTATTCGTAATTTCTTAGGTCATCTTCGGTCAATTTCCTTTGTTACTTATATTTAATTAGAGCATTTTCCTTTGTTTTATTTGATTTGTATTTTTAGAAGTCTAAGACCATTTTCACTTATTTTTTGTTCCACTTTTTTATGAGTTGGTTAGTAGGTATAGTCGGTTAAATGAGCGCTCATATGGGGTATTGACCGATCTTCGGTCAATTTCCTAGGTATGTTACTATTTTGCTTTAAGTTTTATTTCATTAGTATTGTTAGAAGTTTAAGACCATTTTAAATCTTTTTGTTCCACTATTTATAAGTTGGTTAGTAGGCAGCTACTAGTACCCTACTAGCTATTCTACTTATACAACGTGTAATCGACGTATGCGTAATAAATCGAACCACGGGTTATACTAGATCACTACCTAGGTATAGTATTAGTATATAGTGTTAGGTACATTATATACTAATACTATACTATCATGATATTAAAATAACAGTTAAAAACAAAAAAAATCGTCATTCCCATACAAATTGCCCAGTCGGCTGCACACTTTTATATGGAAATGCCGATTTTTTTTTGTTTTTCGACTATTATTTAATTTCATTATAAGTATCTAACTATAGTGATCTAGTATAGTCAGTATATACTACATCTAGTATATACTTTTAATTGATTACGCATAATGTCAATTCAATACACGTTGATATTGATGTAAGTCTTATGTTTAATTTCAATAAACATATATTTTGATAAGTATATTTTGACTTTAATTTACAAAACACCTATTTATGTACAACCGCCATCTACAGTGATCCTTTACAATTAAGTATAAATCAATAGGAATTTCAAAGTGCGACTTTGTACTTTGTATTAATTAACAAAATCTCGCAGTAGATGGCGCTTATACCACATTGTTCTCAGTTCCTTAATCCAACACAGATGTCTATTTTACTGATTTTAGAATCGTGGTAAGATTTTTAGAGGGTTCTATTCTGACCTGGTTCTGACTATTACTGACAATTTATTAGTTTGATGTACTTACACAATGTTATATTTTATTGATTACAGTGGGTCAAACTTGACGCTAATGCATTATCTACTAGTTTGCCTTTGGGACATGTCAAAAAGTTGGTAGAAGGGTTGCAATGTGTAGCAGTCTTATAAGTTTACAATACAACATTCCTATATAATATTACACAATAAATATACATATACTTAATTTGAATATTATTAACTAGCTGGTGCCCGCGACTTCGCCCGCATGAAATTCAGTTTTATTGTGCAAATTGAAAATTTTAGTTACTTACTTGTGCTAGGGTTATGGCGAAAATCGTTTTGATGTCTTTCCAAATGCCATGTGGGACATCCAGAGTGATCAGTTTTCAATCATTACGTATATTATGCACACCTCGCTGTACGTAAATTTTTATTTTATTTTGAAGTAAAATTTAATTGATTGATTGATTTACAGTCAAAATATGACCTTGTCATAATTTGACGGCGAGTGGCGTAATAAAAATAACCTTAAAATGATGATAACTTTTTTCCCTGACATCCGATTTGATGAAATAAAGCCTATATGTTGCTCCGAGATAAGCCTAATCTATTATTAAAAACTGCGTTAAAATCCGTCCCGTAATTTCGAAGATTAGCGTGACACATCTAGACGGCTGGAGGATTCTTCAAAAAGTGAAATTTGGTCTTCCACGAACTTTGGAAATGCATCTGCCAGCACCGGAGCTCCCAGGAGGCGAAGTGACTGATCGGTTATAATTTTAATGTTAGGGGCCAAGACATTAAATTTAGAATTTATTTCATTGCGCATTTCTTCAGACAGACTGTCGCTGATATACAGCTCGCACTTCGAAAAGTTTAGTTCCAAACCAATTTCATTGAACGATTTTATTATTTTTTCTAAATCCGACAAAAGTGATGTTACATCCCCACCTAGGGTTCCGTCATCTAGGTACCATACGTTGAATTTAGATGACAAATTTTTGATGAGGGTGTATCGCCAAACTAAAAATTGCTGGTCCGAGAGGGTCGCCCTGCTGACAGCCGACTTCTGATTCTATAACTTGACCATTATAAACCAAGTTACTCGGCTTGCTGTAACATTGCCACAAATAAGCAAAAATATGAGGTATTTGGCATTTAAAAAAAAAAAAAAATTCATACAAACTGATCTGCTGATCGAGTCAATTTATATGAAAATCCGAAATTTGGTTTTTGGCATTTTGGAAATGTTGTAGAATAAAAGTTGTTCAGTTTCATAAACTGAGTTACAACCTGAGAGGTTGCTCTCTCTCTTTGTATAATATAAAGTGCTTCAAACCCTTGCATGATCACATCCGATAAAATAATGGAATACAATACAAAACATTTATTGCACCAAAAGAAAAATACAGGACATAATTATATTAAAAACTAGAAAATGCACAAAAGGCTAAACGTGTGCTCTCAGGGTCTGAAAAGAGAAATAAAACCATTTTAATATAGCTAGGGGTTGCAAAATCAACCTGTATTAAAGTTACTACGAATCACCCCAGCTAGCTACCTGTTTTGTCCTAACAACTTATCAAGTACACGTCACGCAAATTATAGCCATTATTTTATTAGGATACTAAAACCAGCCCTGGGAATAAAGTAATTTGTGGTAATCAAAGTAAAAATGGACAAATTACGGTAGTCGGCCCGCCTTTGTCGGCTCGGCTTGTTCGTATGTGTGGTCTATTTATAATTGGATAAAATAAAGTTATGTAGGTCCACTCCACCTGTCTGTAAATAACGTAAACAATATAAAAATGAAATTAAAACTAAATTAATCAATTGAAATCGGTTGACTCACGTAATACCACGGAAACGGCCAACTATATTACATTGTGTCAACCATTTTAAAATTAATGAGTTATCTCACGTTAGTTTTAATAAAGTAGACTTCTTGTAGTTGAAAATATCAGTATTCACGGCGAAACTACTAGGAAGTGTCCCTTGCGGATTCCCGCCAGTTCAGAGCCAAGGTCACTGTGAGTGCTTTTAAAAAATCACTGTTATTAAACTACTACAGTTTATTCCTCAAAAATTTTACATAAGACAACCCACAATATCCTTTTTTTTTTTTTGTATTATATATATAATTTTATTTTGTAGCCAAAACGAACAGATATTTAGATAATACATTTACTGATATATGTTTCATATAAAAAGGTGATTGTATAAAATAGTAATATGTATTATAAAGGAAAATTTAGGCAAATTTAGATGTATGTTTGTGATTTTTTTCTATCGAGCCAAAAATGCTTAATCGTGTTTTGGATATTGTGGGTGTCTATAAAAAATCCTTAAATTTTTAAGTAAATTTTTTGAGGAATAAACTCATAGTAATTTAATAACAGTGACTTTTTAAAAACACGCACAGTATTGCAAATTGTGAACCCACTTCGCCTTAAAAATTGGTGTCAGAAACAAGTTGGGTAATTCACGATAGAAACGTCGGATATTGCGTGTTTGTTGTTACATATCCCCAGAAGACACAATTAATTATAATAATGATTTAACCTGCCTTATTTGCGTGTCCCAGTCGTTGCTGTTATGTAAAGAGTTACGTTTGTTTGGTGGATCAGACCGAAATAACCCGTAAAAAACTAACTTATGTTTCACTAGCTTTGTGCCTGGGACTAATAATAAATTTAAAAGCCCCAGATATCATCTAAGGACAAATAACTTGTCAAGACGAATCCAATGAGCGCAAACTCGATGGAGTTCCGTCGTTTTCTTACAGAGTTCCTATGGCCACCTTCCAGCTCCATCATCAGATCAGCTCCAATTCATCATAATATTGCATTGTCACGTAATATACATATGCGTGCAAAATTTCAGCTCAATCAGTTGAAGATATCTGCTTCAAAATTCAGTTGCAAGATTCCACCCGAACAAACATATAGTTACACTAGCAGTCCACCCCGGCTTCGCCCGTGGTACACACATAGCCTATGTCACTCGGGGATAGTGTAGCTTTCCAACCGTGAAAGAATTTTTTAAATCGGCCCAGTACTTTTTGAGCCTATTCATTACAAACATACAAACATACAAAAATAGGTACAAATCTTTCCTCTTTATAATATTAGTGTAGATGTAGATAAATACATACATATATTGCAAGTTAAATAAAAGCTTGTAAAAATCTGAAAGAAATACCTGTAAATCTCGGATCATTCATTAGTTCCATCGGCAAATAGAAAAAAATACTACTGAGAAAAAAATGTCACTAGTTTCATGGAACTATTTGCCGATGGAGTGAGAATAATCCTAAATCTCAGCCTCTAAAAAGTATGATTAAAGTATTTTTGCGTCTTATTTTTATTTCAGCCGCATGACGTCCACTGCTGGAAGGACTCTCCCAAGGAGTTCCAAAGAAGCGGCTGCATCCAGCTTTTTCGAGCGACATTGGTCAGGTCGTCTGACCACCTTGTATATAGATGGGTGTCCTACGCTTCGTTTTTCAATACATGGTCGCCATTCGAGGATCTGCCCCGTAGAACATCGGTCACGCTGTGTCCCGCCCACTGCCACTTCAACGAGCTAACCCGCTTGGCTATGTCAGTGACTATTTAAACTATCAAAAATGCTGATTCTGCTATAAAAAAATGCATTCCATCAAATTCATTTCTTCGTCGATCAAAGATGATCTGTGTCACGCGTTTGAGGCTGTACGAGCTAGTATACCAAGTCTAACAAAATATACTGCTGAAACTATTTTAAGGTTGAATTCAGTCCATGGTAGGTACTAAACAACTTTTCCCAAAGAACATACCTACCTATACCGAAATATAAAAATTAATTTTCGGCCTCCTATAAGTTGACCGTTTTCCTAAATTTATTCTGTACTATAATGTAATCAATTTGAAATCGGCCGATACCAGTTGTGAAAATTGAAAAATTGAAAGTGAAAACATATAAGGAGGTTAAGAACTTGGCGCAAGAAAGAGAGACATGGAAAGCACTCCACTGACAAGAGCGCTCTTAAATATAAGAAGAAGAAGAAGACATGTTGACCGATTCAGCTTCTCCGAGTTTGTGTGGTAAGCAAAAAAATACTTTTCATATTTCGTATATGTTGCTTGGGAAAAGTTGTTCAGTATCATAAACTGAATTCAGCCTTAAAAATAGTTTCAGTAGGTATATTGTGTTAGATATTATATAAAGGTCTTCACTTCAAACTGCCTTCGGCATAAACGCGCAGCCTTCTTGTGTGATCATTGAGATTACACATCATCCTTGGTGATGATGAGAATGGCGGAAATGGAAGAAGCTCTAAAAATCAAATGTTTCATTTATAAAAAGATGTTCGGTTTCGGTTAAATGTACGAATAAGTCTATGATCACAGAAAATAATTTCTTTAAATAAAGTAATCACGTAAAGGAAATGAGATGTCAGCGACATTCTACCTTATGATTTAACTGGTGCCATTATACCTAATGTTACTAACCGCACTTTTGGGACCGAAGCGACCGCAACATGGGTCCAATCCAATTTTCTAAAATAGTCATAATGTCAAACGATTTGTTATTACTAAAGATTTTTTTATTATTTCGATGTTGCTACTCGTTTCGATACCCTATTACTTTTTAACCCCCGAAAATAAAGAGGGATGTTATAAGTTTGACGCTAATGTCTGTCGGTCTGTCTGTGGCATCGGAGCGCTCGAACGGATAGATTGATTTCGTTGCGGTTTTTTTACGTGAAAGCAAGTTCCCTTGCGGTGGTTCTTAGCTATGTTTGATGAAAATCGGTTCAGCCGTTTAAAAGTTATTGGGGTTTAACGCTTGAAAGTCAGGGCTTTCTCTAGCAAATAATAGATGGCGCTATCCGTAGCGCGACTTGATAACCGTGTCTAGTCGTATCGGTGCTACTCATCACTAGATGGCGTTGGCAGTCGGGGACTTTTTGCTATCTCATACGATCTAAAATTTTAATTTTCTTAGCAATAGTTTCGTAGACTTTGTGTAAAGAAGTGGAACTGACTCTCATATAAAGATGTAAATATAATGACTGCGCTCCTAACAATTTTTATGAATTTATTTTACTTAGAAGCACAAAAGCACCTCTTGGCGAAAAAAAAAACTTGAATGCACCAGCTGCTTCTCTTCCCACCACTTACCACAGATCGTAGAAGCCGATCGAAGCCGATGCGAATCATATCAATAGGCGATGCAGCTAGACCCAGCACTATTTTGATTAATTTTTCCATCTTTCCACCCATCATCAAGATAAAAGTGGCCTTTGAGTCTTAAAGCCCTGCTTAGAGCCGCCAGACCCAACGTGCTCTATCTGCCCCATTAGGGATAAAGACGAGACGTGATACTTAGTGTATCTGTATCACAAAAGTTGGTCTAAAAATGAACCCGCCTCAAGTAATTTTGTATAACTGAGATCAAGTTTATAGATGGCGTCGTGAACTCGGGGGTAAGTTTAATTTCGAAATGTTTTGTATGAATTCCTATTTTTGTAATATGTAGGATTTTACAATTTGTAATTGAAAGTTCACAGTACTTCACAGGCAACTACAGTCTACAGTGAAAGTATGTGAAAGTCCATTTTCATTAAAACATTAACTTTTGGCACCATAATTACGGCAAAAATGTCGATGTCTTTTAAATTTCGTTTAATAATTGTTTGCTCAAAAATATTGGAAGTACACTTTTAAAGCGTCAATTTTATTAAAACAATTACTGGCAACATCTGCTTATTGTGTTGCTCGTTAAAAATAAATTTTATTTACTTTGTCACCGTTGCTTGGTTGTAGATAGTAAAAATTAGTATAAATAAATTACGGGAACTTTAAGAGGCATTTTACACTTGGTTGGCTGTCTCGCTCGCACAATCAAACTATATTGTGGATATTTCAGACATGTTTTTTGTTGTTAGTTAAAGTTAGTTCTATTTTTAAATATTTTTAGTTTAGTTAGTTTAAATTTTAGTTTGTTTAGTTTTAATTTAGTTACTAGTTAGTTTTACGTTGTATTTTTAGTTTGTCACTATTTTAATATGTTTTTACGAAATAAAGAAATACTTTTAATTTCATTATACTAAAGTGATCTTGTGTAGACATTGACTGCATTGTAAATGAGTTGATCAAGAATTTATAGTTTTGATCAACTAATTTACGATGTACTCAACGTGTACACAATATAAAAACATGATTTTTAATAACTTTTTTTATTGAAAGTTGTTCAGTATCATGGACTGAACTTGCTCCAAAAATTTTGCAGGTAGATAAAAAGTCCGCCTGTATATCCATTTTTAGAATGTAGGCCTCTTCCATTTTTCTCAACATTTGCGGTCTTTCGTTTTTGCCATCCAATTTGGGCCCACTTGTCTTCGGATATCATCCATTCATCTATTTAATTGTAGCCATCCTCTGGGTCCTTCCAGTAGCCTGTTCATCTATTGCAAAAAAATATATTATCAGTTTCTGATTGAGTGACAGTGCTCCCGAAAACAAAATAAATAAATAATTCCGTGTCTCGCGACTGCATCCTTATTCAAATGAAGGGATTTGGAATGCGACTGAAAAATCGTGCGGGATTCGATATTCGAGATTGGAAGCCCTAGTTGCACGTTGCAACATTGTATTTTTACGTGTCATCTCATGGTTTCTAGGGTAATTAGGTTTATTGGTTGTAATTAATACGTTGGAGTAATTGTTGACCCATTGTGAAGCTATAAAGATTTGTAACAATGTTAGCTAATGTAGGATTATAGCGAATGGTGACAAACCGCTTTACTTGACGGTGGGGGTAAGGTTACGTAATTGCTCCTTAATTATTTTAATTCTATACATTGTTCGTTTCTTTTTCGTGTGTGTAAGTCGGCAACACTTATCAGATTTTTCAAGCTGCCTGAAAACAACTGACATATCTTGTAATGAACCCATCCGGCATTGTGAGTGCCGGGAGTGCCGGGACCAACGTCTAATTAAACCGAAGCGGTATCCACTACCGCCGTGGGTAGTGGTACCCGAGCGTTATCCCGACGGGTATTTGATATGGATTATCAAACCCAGGGATTGCTACTACTGTACCGTGTTGATAGCGAAAATATAATCCTCCACCGCGCTTCGGAAAGCTTCGTTAAGCAGTTCGTCTTGGCTTTCATCATTGTATGGCAGTCGTCAGGCTATGTGGGATGTCTTAAGGCAACCTGAAAATTCTGCCTCCCTCCCTTACAAAGACGAGAAACAAAACAAATAAAGGGTTAACATGCATAAGCTATATTCGTCAGCTTGACCATCAACCTTCAAAAACTGTGTAGCATCTTTCGTTCAAGGAGTAGGTACCTATTTTTACTTGTAAATAATGTCGTCTACGTAACATATAGCCTCGCAAAATTCGATTAAACCAACAAATCGATTCTGCGCTTAATGCCATAAACGTCAGACGTTTTACGAGCGATCCCCGTTGATGCCCCCCCCTCCCCCACTGATGGCCGTTCGTAATTTTATTATGCAAATGTGGCATAATGTGTTGCCAGACATGATGCTTTAAAATTTCCTTATAACACTGGCCTGATGTGCGCAATAAAGATTGAAAAGTTCAGTATTAAAAAGGTTTTACACAATTATAATTACAGGTAGCCGTAAGCGCATCGTATTATTTGCTACATACGTATATGTATATATATAGTTCCCTCTATTATCTGGCAGAATCTTGATGCTCCAAAATTTATTTGACATAACAAACTTTGCATAATTTTATTTAAACGAATATTTTTAAGGCGTGTACTATTAATGAATATTATTATCGTTTGGCCGAATGATGGCTTAATTTCATTTGGCATAACGTGTATTCAAATCAGAATAAATATGATATGTATTAGAAATTAACACATTGCAACGGTAACTCCGATTTTATTTACCCCGAATTAGTCACCATAAGCTAGGTTATGGTTGTGTAATGACCATCACAGAAGCGAGCGCACGAAGCGATCGAGCATCGACCAAGTTACGGAAGCGACTAATTTGGCTACCCCGAATTAGCCACGGAAGGTAGGTTAGGTTATGTTTGGGCAGTGTCCATCACAGGAGCGAGCGAGCGTCGCATCGACCAAGTGACGAAAGGGACCAATTTGCTACCCCGAGTTAGCCACGGAAGGTAGGTTTGGTTATGGTTGTGCAGTGTCCATCACAGGAGCGAGCGAGCGTCGCATCGATCAAGTGACGGGAGCGACCAATTTGTCTACCCCGAATTAGCCACGTAACCTAAAGTAGTAACTAGTGGTACGTTAGCAATTATTCGATACCATGATGAACACGTCAATTTAAACTCATGCATATTTAAAAATTTACATATAACGATAGATATTTCGTTAGGTTCGTTAATAGAACAGCGAAAGGGAGGTGTCCGGCGTAGCCACCGGTCCGCGATGAGCCGTCGAGCTCGCCAATTGTCCCCGACCTGCATCGATAACGCTTGATAACGTTTAAGTATTGGTTTTGAGGGAATTTAATCAAAAGCCCGCGTATTACAGTAATGACTGTAATACGGAAAAATGTACTCGGTCGGGTTAATTCCAAAATATACGATAAAGAAGGCAAAAATAATATTTAAGGGAATTAGGCTGTTGGCTGCCGGTGAGCGCAATTTGGATGATTGCGCGGCTCGTTTTCTGTGAATTTTTTAATTAAATTACGAGCCCAGATGCTGTAAAGTTGATGGGCAGCGTTTACCGAGGCCGAGTGACCTTGCCGCCCGTCGCTTCATGTTCCGAGTTAACTTTATTGGCCTAGAGTGCCGCTTTATGGCACTTTTTTTTACTCATTCACGCTTTAAGATGGTTTATTTTGCGCCGATGACGGATGTGTTTGATGAGCAGATTTTAGGGTTCCAGGGTTACATAGAAAACAGAACTTATACCATGCACCATGGCCGTTTATCTTTCCATCCGCTGTTCAGTTCGGATTCGGAACTACTATGCTGTAATCTTGCCCGTGTTTTTGTGGAGATCACACGCAGATGGCGCTAGTCTCCCAACAAAGCACTTTTATTCAAAACATGGAGTGATATTGCAGATAATAAAATTGTACATACAATGTTTTTTTTAACTTATATATTTGTAATGTACGGACTACTACTTATATGAGTTTAAGAGATGCTCGATTTTCCCCTATTAAATGGTATGATATTAATTTTTATTTTCATTGTACTCACCATTAACTTTAGGTATATGTATTTATTTCTCTACATTACATTCTCACTTGTTTTCATTTATGCAAATATTTCGTATCATGCATGCAAACGTTTCCTACAAAATACTTACCATAGATAAAAAGACAACGAGTCTCCACGGAATATAGATGCATATAATAAATTTAGAATCTGCCAGCTATGACTATGACAGATACAGGGTGTCTCAGAACGATCCAACTATTACAATGCTATATAGTTAAAATAAAAACTTTTTGTAACTAATATTTATTAATACCATCAAACAGAAAAATAATGAAATTTTACTTTTTAAAAATGACATTGTTCAAATGGCGTCCGTTTAGTTGTCGGCATTCCTCGAATCTTTCACGAACATTACGGAAGATTTTTCTTAGAAGTTGTCGAGAAATCAAGCTTATCTTTTCTTCGATATTTCTTTTTAAATGTGCCAAATTTCGTGGATTGTCCTCGTAGACAACGCTCTTAAGATAACCCCATAAAAAAAATCTGGTGGGGTCAGATCGGGGCTTCGAGGCGGCCACTCAATGTCACCCCTCCGTGAAATGACCTTTTCAGGGAAGATTTCGTGTAATGCTGCTAGTGAATTGTTAGTGGTATGTGCCGTCGCTCCATCTTGCTGGAACCATGTCAACTGATTGTAATGTTCACATTCTTGCAGTCGAGGAGCAAGAAAATTGCGTATCATGTCGATATAGCGTGGTGAATTTACTGTGACTGCTCTGCCTCTGTAGTCCTCAAAAAAATTTGCAACTAACTCTATGTTTTCCGGTGTTCTTGCAGTTCGTGGACGGCCATGGTGGGTGTCGCCAATAGTGTTTCCGGTAGTGTTAAAAGTCTGGATCCAAGCGAGTATTGTTGCATTGCTTGGTGCTTCCCCAATATTCCGCAATCCATAATGAAGTCGGAATAACCGTCGAACACGAATCAGAGATCGATTGTTTTCATAATAAGCACGAACACAAAACGAACGATGTTCTCCCGCGTAAATCATGGCGGCAATTAAAAATTTAAGAACGGATCAGGCACAGGACACTCACTACATACAGCCAATTCGCTTAATTTGCGTTTCGTTCACTCTCGAAATAGTCGGATCGTTCTGAGACACCCTGTATAATAACACGGGCGCGCTCATGCAGCGTATTTAAAAAATCTACCTTAATATCTTTACTATTACAAAAACTGGTCTAATCTGCCATAGATAATACCCAAATAATAAAGGTAAGTAGAATAGACCAATTCTAACACTTTCTGTAAATACCATGAACAGCTACGAGAGGCCCATATAGAATAAAATAAACGGGCAAGTGCGAGTCGGACTCGTACATGAAGGGTTCCGTACCACCGTAAAATGTTTTAAAACGCTGAAGAAACACGTTTCTTGTATGACGATCCCCTTTAATTTGTAACTTTATCTTACTTTTAGTATTTTTTGTTATAGTTGTCATAGTAATACATAATTGGTGAAAATTTCAAGTATCTAGTTAATGCCATAATAAAGATCTAGTGAAACACAGAAAAAAAACGTTTTTTGTATGACGACCCGCTTTAATTTTTAACTTTTTTTATTTTTAGTATTTCTTGTTATATCCGCCACAGTAATACATAATCGGTGAAAATTTTAAGTGTCTAGCTATTACGGTTCAAGAGATAGAGCCCGGTGACAGACGGACAGGCAGACAGACGGACAGACAGCGGAGTCTCAGTAATAGGGTCCCGTTTGCCCCCGTTGGGTACGGAACCCTAAAAAAGAAGACTGCACTCACAGTGAAGGTTGACGTTAGGCAGGCGCACGGCAGGTAATAAGGTCGTAGCAAAATCATTTCAATGGTTGAGCAATGTTCAATTTTGTGTAATTTTTGGTATCATATATCATCACCGAAGAAGAAAAAGCCGTTAATCATGCCCCAGAAACAGCATATTAAGGAACGTGCTTAAAAAAGGGAAGACAAAAGAGAATACGTAAAATGCTTATAAACGCTATGCTATATAAGTAAAATTTTGGACTAAAACAGATTATGCTTTTTAAAAGAAATTGCACAAACAAAAGCTACTCTATTTAAGATTTGGTTGAATCTCAAACAGTGTTATAAATACGCACTCCGATGCATATTTCATGTTCTCGTGAATATAACTCAACATAATTTGGCTTCCGATTACTTAATCTGGATACGATTGCGAAGCCCTAGCGTTAAGCAAGTGGGCTCCTTGGCGAGGGCGTGAGTGCTATTGTAATTTTCGTGACCATTTGCGGTACTATATGGAATAGTACAGAGTAGAATGTACCAGCTGCTTCTCTTTACCCGTACCATAGATCGTAAAAGCCTGTAGAAGGAATTTATAAGTTCAGATCTGTAGAGGTTGACAATTAAGGCCATACATGAATTTTCCGGGGTCCAGTGCTGCCCCCATTTGAAATAAATCATTTCAAAGGAAACGGAGATATCATTTAAATTTTTGTCTTTAAGTATGTCTTAAGTATATAATAATTATAATAAGACTCTTTCTTTTAAGGTGGTTAATTCAATTTCTCTCAGTACTTTGTGCTTACTTAATATATATATAGGTACATATTCTCTTATCGCAAAATTTATTTCAACTGACTGTATGTAAATCTTAAAGGTAGTACTCAACTTAGCGTTTTTTTGGCGTTCTCGTAAATTTCTAAATGTATTGTGTTTCTATCTGTGAACACCTGTTATTAGCTTTTTGTTTGCTATTTTGCAATATATTATGTAATTATAGCTGTTGGTCATCCGAATGTATAAAATAAAAAAATAAAATAAATAAAATACATTAGAATTTTTTTATTTTACTCTGATTCAAGAAAGTATTTTGTTACTTTTTACTGACATTTGCTTTGACCAGTAGTGGAAGTACGAATAACGAAGTACAAAAAAAAAAGTTTAAGAATTTTATGCGTTTTTGGTACAAAAAGTTTATTTTCATTGAAAAGACATCAACGCCACTCTTGTGCATAAGAAGTAGAATCAACATAGTACCTACCCTTTTTTTACATCAGTATTTTTTTTACAATGTGATGTGCTAAATATCTGTATAAAGTAGCTGTAGTGTAAAAATCGGAGGCAAAATAATTAAATCATTATGATTTTAATGTCCAATAATTGGGTCAAACGTCACAAAATAGTGTCACTTGTCATTGATCATATTCAATATGCTTTTAGATTTATGAATGCAGAAAAACTGATATTGACTCCAAAAATCTATGACGTCACGGTTGATATTTTCATACAAATCCCATAGAAAATGTGTCTTTTGCCGTTTATAAAAAGTGCCTGATTTGACTTGTTGTCATCTAGCGGATTTTAATGGACTAAAAACATACCACCTGATCTTTGAGATTTACATAGTAGATAAATATTTTCGAACCTGTCTTCCAATCACTCAAACTCTGAGGGCAAACGTTTCCCCCTGGCTATTTTCCCCTCAAAAAGACGACTCGCGTCAGTCAACAATTACGCGCAGTTTCGTGCCCAGTGTAACTTCAACAACATAAGTGGTGATAAACCATGCTATGTATATGGAAAAGTGTTGGTTTGTCCTCCTTTTATATAGTAAATCTTTACTTTTTGCAAATAACAATGTTGCCTGCAAAAGCAAAAATGACGATCCTTGCAAAGGAAATCATAGAAAAATTATATCACCTAATTTTAGTCTCACATACATATGCCCATGTCAAAATTTATTTTAGATTAAATTTGTATGTATAAATGAAATAAAATAGAATTAAATACATACAACACGCTTCGTCAAAATTTTCACTGCTAGCGATCCGCAACACGCTTCGCTAAATTTTCACTGCTAGCGATCCGCAACACGCTTCGTCAAAATTTTCACTGCTAGCGATCCGCAACACGCTTCGTCAAAATTTTCACTGCTAGCGATCCGCAACACGCTTCGTCAAAATTTTCACTGCTAGCGATCTGCAACACGCTTTGTCAAAATTTTCACAGCTAGTAATTTGAACATGCTTCGTATTCATAATTTTTTTTACAACTAGTAATCTGCAACATGCTTCGTCAAGTTGACTAATCTAAAAGACCACCCCGTATCGTACGTGCCTGGATTAAATGCTCTCATAACACTGGCAGATTGCCGCGGTATATAAGTATAAATGGAAATTCTTTGCGCCTGATAAGATAAGGAGTCCATTATATATAATTTCCTCGCTCAGATATTGTATGTCCCAGCTCTTTGATGTTTATTTTCTAATGTTCAATATGGTATTGGTTACTTACTTGGTTACATTGTTAGTATATTACCTCTGTCACTCCACTGCCATCATAAAACTTACTTTAAAAATAAAAACCAGTAAGCAGGCTGGTCTACTGAAAGAATTTTTCCACTGCACAAAAACCAATTTCAAAAGGTTCTTGTACGATTCATAGCGACAAAAAAATTTAAAGAAGTAGTTTAGCACATTCATTAACAAGCTATGGCAATCTGTCATACAAAAGTATATTTCTTGGAAAAAAAGTAATTCCGACTGAACTTTTGCTAAAATTGGCGCACAGAAAAAAAAATACTGACCAAGAGCATTAATTTTTTTTTTAATTCAATACATGAAAAAATGATTTTTCCTAAGAATTTTAAGGCATCGCAGCATCGAGGTATAATTCTCTTTCGATGCATCGCAGAGTAAATGAAGTCGCGTGCGAGAGTACACCATGGCCACAGAAGCTGATAACTTACACTGCTCTTTATAAGGAGTTTAGCTTATGAAGGATAATGGAAGTGGTTGCCATAACCTTTTATGAGCGCGGTAAGACAGTAAACTTGGCGAGTTGCCTGGCCGTAAAGTGAGTGCATAGTTGTATAATGATACTTAGTTGTTTAAGGGTGAATTCAGTCTATGGTACTGAACAACTTTCCCCAAGAGATATGAAAAATATTTTTTGGTTCCAATGGAAAGCAAAAAAAAAAATGTATATTTCAATATATGTTTCTTAGGGAATGTTATAAATAAATAAGTATATACGGACAAATCACACAGATTGAGCTAGCCCCAAAGTAAGTTCAAGACTTGTGTTATGGGATACCAACTACCAACTCAACGATACTATATTTTATATCAAATATGTATATAGATAAACATCCAAGACCCAGGTCAATCTGAAAAAGATCATTTTTTGACCGGGGATCGAACCCGGGACCTCCGGTGTGATAACCTGACATGATGACCACTAGGCCACAGAGGTCGAGTTTCAGTATATTTTGTAAGAAGAATGTTTCTTCTTACTTGTAGTACAAAACTACCTGCGATGCGAGCTCATTGGCTCGCATCGCAGGTTTTTGAGGTATAGTCTAAGTACATTTCCAAGTAGTATTACGATTTTATTTTTTGCTGTTTTTACTATAAACTATCAGAACTATGACTGTTCATCTTCTTAGGATCCTTCAAAAGACGCATGAATCAGCATATTAATCACATTAGGAGTAAATTTCAAACTCATGTCTAAAATACTCGGATAAGAAAAATAATATACTATATGATCGTTTATTTTCCTCTTCACAAATACAATTACATATACAAAGGCAAATTCAAGATACTTAACATAGGTGTTTGGGCTTGTAACTTTATGAAGGGCTAGTCCTTGAAATAGGTTCCTAGAAGAACATGTGCCACCTGGCTAGGCCTCCCTCTCAGCACAGAATACAGTAAGAGTAATCAGAATGGAATCTCCTAAGGTACGCGCAATATGCGTCCCCGTTCCCCATCCCCGCACCTCTCCCCCGTTTACGCCTTAATGACGGGCGAGAGCGGGCGAACACACACTGCAAGGCGCAAGTTGGCCCACAAGAACCGGGGGAGAGGTGCGGGTGCGGGGAACGGGGACGCATATTGCGCGTACATTAGGAGATTCCGTTCTGTTTACCCTTACTGTATTCTCTGCCCTCGGTCAACAATTTCCCGGTTCATTTTGAGATTAATGAGTTTATCGAACTACTTATTTAAAGGTATAAAATATCTACTATAATATCTATCTAATATAAAGTATAAATATCTACTGAATTAGATTTAATCTACACTTAGATTTTGAATTTGTTATAATTCTAGTTATGCTCTACATTACAGTAAAATAAGTATATACCTACGCCTGGTTGAGTCGACTCGGCTAGTGTGAACTTCGTTAATATATGTGGCGACGGTTACTATGTTGGTTAACTTTTTAAAGTGAATCTGTTGGATGAGTCCGGTTTATTTGTTGCTTTAATGAAATTTGTGTTCGGTTTTATGCCAGCGTTTACGGGAATAGGCTGTAAGTGTCTTCAATGGAGTGTAATCTATTTTGATTTGACTTCCCGTAACGAGGATAAGGTTGCTTGTAATGGAACGCACGTTTTTTGTAAAAAAATAAGTAAAACACACGTCAGAAATATGAAATAATGGCGGATGGTATTTAAAAGATTTATTTTTATTTACTCTAATCACCGATTCCTGAATAAATTACCTAGGTCTATGATAAATTTACTAGTACACTCACGTAATCGTGCGTGAAGTCTAAAAAATATGTCACGCGTCTGGAGTGCTAGGTGTTTTTCATTGAGAGAGTCACACAACACAACGAATGATTTGCGCGAGTGTGTCCAAACGGGCGCATCTTTTAATTGATAGTATGTGTAGGATTTGCACGAATGGTCTTGAGTCAAGAACATTCGTGCACTTAACCACTCGTAATTTTGACATTTGTTTCACACGAATGTCAAAGAAACCTTTCATGAGAATCCGTTCCGTTTCACGCTGCCTTTATTTATGTTGAAATTTAAAGAAAACCATTAATAAATTTATGATATTTTCTGCGTAAAAAATATTACTTATCGCTGACACGACGGTTTAAAAAAATAGGATACAATGCATCGGAACGCGTGCGGTGATTTGAAAAACTACACGTTTTGTTTTGCTTTGACTTCCTCGGCTTCCAGCGCGCGATTGAAGAAAACATTTGGAGCTTAAAGTGTGACTAAAAATAAAAAATTGCTGCTCATTGTGCCATAGTAGGTATTAGAGATTCAGAACGTCTGCGCTTATCCTGGCTTGATGAACTACTCACGCGGCGCCTATTGCACGCTCCAACCAAAATAATCTGCTGATTGTTTCCACCTCGCACTTTCCGATTCGCTCTACCAAATGAATAATATATCAATAGGTGAGATCCATAAGAGCCTGTCTCTTAAAAAAAAAAAAAATAGAAGCTGCTTATTGTAATATGGTATGGTAACTAGTGGCCCACACTGGCATTGCACGAGTATGTATTATTATAAATGATAAACTTTCTAAAGAAATGCTTAACATGTAAACCGTTTCTTTTAAAATTGTGTTATGGCCGTTCTTCTTCTGCGTCTTAGCGCATTTCCTGATTGCATCCTCAGCTGTGCTGCTTCGGAGCCCGGGGTGCGCTTTCCCGCTTTTTCTTCTCCACATATTATTCGATCCCCACCCAGGGCAAGTTGGAAAATGGCCTTTTTCAAATTGTCCTGGGTCTTGGGTGTTTATATAGTATTGTTGAGTTAGTGTCCCATAACACAAGTTTAAAAACTTACTTTGGGGCTAGCTCAATCAGTGTGATTTGTCCTTATATATTTGTTTATTTATTTTATGTCAATGGTCATCCAAAGATGGCAAAGACCTTGCGAAATGGAGAAGAAATAGCCAGAACGTTTAAATGATTTATTTTGATTGATTTGATTGATTTGATTGATTTGGTTATATATCGTGTTATGGCCGTTATGGGATACTAACTCAACGATACTATATTTTATAATAAATACATATCTATATAGACAAGCACGCATGGCCCAAAGCATTTTTAAATAAACCGGTCAAGTGCGAGTCAGACTCGTAAATGAATTTTAAAGACTCGTAAAGGTTCCTTACCTCCGTACAATGATAAGAACCACGTTTCTTGTATGACGACCTCCTTTAATTTTTAACTTTATCTTATTTTTAATATTTGTTATTATAGCGGTCTCGGTAATATACGTGGGGCGCACTATAAGTTTCCGGAATGAATATGAAAAAATACTATTAAAGGTACAAAATTAATTTATTGTTTTTCAAAATAATCTCCCTTGGCGTCTATGCACTTTTTCATTCGATGAAACCAGTTTTGAAAACTTTTGTGCCACTCCTCTGTGGTGACCTCTGAAACGTGTTTTTCATACTCCTCGACAGCCTCTTCTGGTGATGAAAATCGTTGACCGCGTAATTGGTTCTTAATTTTTGGGAACAGAAAAAAGTCACAAGGTGCCAGGTCGGGACTGTATGCAGGATGACTCATGAGTTCTACATTTTTCGCCTTCAAAAAGTCGTTTGTCTGTCTGGCCGTGTGAGAACTAGCATTGTCGTGGTGCAGGATGATACGGCGTTTACGGTTATTTTTACGGAGTTCGTCAATAACTTCCGGCAAACAAATGGTCGTGTACCAGTCACTATTCACTGTACGACGATTCTTTAAAGCAACAGTAGCCACGTGTCCAGTTTTATTAAAAAAAGAAGCAATCATCCGCTTAGATGCACTTTTCACGCGCGCCACTTTGGTTGGTTTCGGCTCATCTTGAAAGACCCATTCGCTCGATTGCTGCTTTGTTTTGGGATCGTAGCAATAAATCCATGTTTCGTCACCTGTTACTATGTCCCACACCAAATCTGACGCACCTTCGTTGAATCTGGTAAGCATGGCACTGCACCAAGTGACGCGGTCCGTTTTTTGAGCCTCGGTCAAGTTGTGTGGGATCCACCGCGAGCACAGCTTTCTCACACCCAAATGTTTGTGTAGGATTAATTGTATTTGACTCATGCCTATTTCTAAGGATGCGCGAATTTCATGGTAGGTCACATGCCTGTCTGTTTCAATCATACGGCGCACAGCATTGATGTTTTTGTTGGTCACAGCGGTGGACGGCCGACCATCGCGAGATTCGTCACTGTGATTGATACGACCACGCTTGAATTCTGCAAACCAGCTATAAACAGTTGTCTTGCATGGTGCTTCATTGCCAAAAGCTGTTTCAAGCCGAGCGATGCTCTGTTGAGCTGTCAAATTACACTTAAAATCGTAGAAAATCATACTACGAAAATTTTCCCGAGTTAAATCCATGTTGATGCAGACACACAATTTTTTAAATGGCGCCACAAGGTAAAAACAAAAGACAGTCAGATGAAACAAACTGCATTCTACAGCCAAAGAGTTCTATTTTCAAATGTTGCAATAAATTTTTAAATATTGTTTATGTAAGTGGCCAGTTCCGGAAACTTACAGTGCGCCCTATGTATAATCGGTGAACATTTCAAGTGTTTAGCTATTACGGTTCAACAGATAGAGCCCTGTGACAGACGGACGGACAGACAGCGGAGTTTCAGTAATAGGGTCAAGGAAAAACTCCCGTTGACACCCTTTGGGTACGTTACCCTAAAATGCCATTTTATAACTTGCCCTGGCTAATGACTTCATCATCATCATCATCAAATCAGGTCTTTTTTAATCTCCACTGCAGGAGTATGACCCTCTATACTGCCAGAGCCATATATTAACTAGATCAGTCAGAGGATTAGGCCTATACTATCCACGCTGGCCAGACGGGTTGGAGAGATCTCATTGATAATATAATATATAAAGTTTATAAGCTTTGTTTAGCTTGTGTTTCCTTAGTCGACATCCACGGGAAGACCTAAGTCTTCCTGTGGATGTCGACTTAGTGTGTCACTCTAAAGTGGTCCTATTCTACTCTGCCGGCTACAAGTCTGATTACTTGATCGAATCCAAAACCCCGAGTGGCGGACTTATAGTTTATAATATAAGTAAGGTTTCACAATGCGCCTGCCTAAGCTACCATAGAATACATTTCTTTACTACGAGTAGCTTGATGAACTACTCACGCGGCGCCTATTGCACGCTCCAACCAAAATAATCAGCTGATTGTTTCCACCTCGCACTTTCCGATTCGCTCTACCGATTTCACAGACCTAATAAGGGGTCCACGGCGGCATTAAATGTGTAATCGTTTCTGTAATTTTGTGTTAGCACGTCGTAATTCACCGCGATTTACTTGGTTATTTGCGGTAATGCTATTTTAACTTAACGCTGTAATCTACCGGTTCACAGTGAAGGGTATTTTAAACCGACACCAGAAAGGACCTGTAAGTGCTTTAAACTCCATTTTGTTTTTACCCGAGAGCGAATGGAAGGAAGGTTATGTTTTTCGAGTGTATGTTTGTATGTTAACTTCTTAGGCATGCTCTGCAGCCTAAATGGCTTTATGGATTTTAGCTTGAGAGGTGTCGTTAGATTTGTTTTAATTGTGTGAGTGACACTGGGTATAAAAAAAAAAACAAAATGGCGGATTTTTAGCGGCTCTGAAAAGCCAATATACTTAATTACTTCGAGTTGGCTTTGTTGATCGACAAATACTGTCGAACCGACTATGCCAAACCAAATAAGTGTGTAGCAACCTTTAAAATCTTCGATGTAATTTTTTTACGTCAAAGAAGTTCCCATTGCGGTGGTTTTTAGCTATGTTTGATGAAAATTGGTTCAGCCGTTTAAAAGTTATTGGGGGTTAACGTTTGAAAGTCAGGGCTTTCTCTAGCAAAAAATAGATGGTGCTACGGATATCAAGTCGTATCGGTAGTGCCGCTACTCATTACTAGATGGCGTTCTTGACAGTTGGGGTTGTTTTTAATTTGCCTAGCAAATAAACTTGTCCCGTAAACTATTTTCCGTCTAACAAGAAAATTACTGGTAGGTACATCAACTACCGTGTCGCCGTTAATCCTAGTAGCCACTCGAAGGTGTATAATAAAGAGATTCCCATAGGTTGAATTAAATGAGTTTGAATAGTAATTAAACACTTATGCAACATTTAAAACAAGTTGTAAACAAGCATTTAGTGTTAATTACCAGTAATAAAGACTTCAAGGAATTTGCTCCTAACGAGATCAAATTGCGTCGCGTAATTACTAGGTTTCAAAGCATTGAGTTCATGCACGTAAAAATATTATTATTTGAATTTTTTGCTTTTACCTAATATGTAGCAATTATAACATATACATCGATATTAATATCATTCATTTTTCTGATTACAAAACATGCTAACAAGCATTGTTTTTTTACAATTCAATCTCGTATTTTTTATATAGGCATATACAAAATTATTATTAACTGCTTGTCATGGAGATGCAAATGTTGCGCTGGATGTGCAAAGCTTCACGGCAGGAACGCGTCACAGAATACAGTAAGAGTAAACAGAAGGGACTCTTCTAAGGTACGCGCAATATACGTCCCCGTTCCCCGCACCCGCACCTCTCCACCGGTTCTTGACGGCCAACGTGAGAAATCGAGGCGAAAACGGGGGAGAGGTGCGGTGACGCCTGGGTGACGCATATTGCGCGTACCTTAGGAGTTTCCGGCCTGTGACCGCGTGAGGAGCCCGCATAGGAATACCCGGTAGGTTTCACGTCCGTGACATAGCAGACAAACTGTAAGCTGGTACGGATATGTCTTGCGGAAACTGGCAAGCTCCGTGGGATATCGCCGCCTTCGCTGGGCCCCGGTAGACTAATTGGTAGGACCCAAGAAATGCTGGCTAATTGAATCTCTGAATCTGGGGTCCGCTTTTCGGCTTTTTAGGGTTCCATATCCAAAGGGTGCCAACAGGACCCTATTACCGAGACTCCGCTGTCTGTCCGTCTGTCTGTCACAGGGCTCTATCGCTTGAACTGTAATAGCGAGACACTTGAAATTTACACCGATTTAGTATTTTATGTATTTCTCCTTCCGCAGGTGACAGCGGTACTCGTCTTTTGGAAGCGTTGACAGATCTTTGCAATTTTCTGTTGAGAGGTTTGGTCAACCCCCAAGTGTGTCCATACTTGTATGGTGGATCCCTTTGCGCTTTGAGGAAGAAGGACGGTGGTATAAGACCTATCGCTGTGGGCAACACTTTCAGGCGGTTGGTCTCAAAGCTCGCTTGTAACGCGGTGAGACAGAGCGCGGCTCTGCATTTACAGCCTCACCAGTTGGGTTTCGGTACGGCAGGAGGATGTGAGGCGGCAGTCCACGCGACTCGCTATTTTGCGGAAATAAACAAAAACTTGAATGGCGACATTGTTAAGTTGGATCTGGTTAATGCTTTTAATAAAGTAGAAAGAGATTCGATTCTGAAAGAGGTTTTAGAATACACACCAGTAATATACCCCTTTCTTTTTCAATGTTATTCTTCGTCCAGTCACCTATTTTTCCAGGGGAAACCCATCTCGTCGCAAGTCGGGGCACAGCAGGGAGATCCTTTGGGACCCCTTATTTTTAGTCTGGCGATCCACAAAGCAGTCACTAGTTAAAAGTCTCCACTGAATGTTTGGTACCTAGATGATGGTACCTTAGGAGGTCCCCCTGATATCGTGGCGACAGATTTACAAAATTTGTCTTCTACACTCAAACAGCTCGGTCTAGAGATAGGTACGAACAAATGTGAGTTATATTTGTGTGGACAAGAAGCCCTGACTTCCGTATCGCATTTTGAGTCTTTGTTACCTGGAGTGAAGGTCGTGGATGAGAATAATTTAAGCCTTTTAGGGGCGCCTATTTTTAAGGAGGCGATTCCTGCCTCCATAACTGATAAGATGACTAGACTTCTTGCGTCTCACGATCGCTTGAAGAACTTATCTTCACATGTCTCTCTGACGCTCCTTCGAAATTCCCTGGCGATTCCTCGGTTGACTTACATTTTGAGGACAAGTCCTTCTTGGATGTGCCCAACCGAATTAAAACAGTTTGACAATGCGCTAAAAGGTATTCTGGAGGACATACTGAACGTCAAACTTGATGAAGGGCAGTGGAGGCAGGCTTCTTTGCCAGTGCGATATGGAGGTCTCGGTGTCCGCCGCTTGGAGGAGGTATCGCTCCCGGCTTTTTTGGCCTCCTCACATGGGGCAGTCAATCTAGTCACTCATATTCTCGCTATTAATGGTGACGGATTGACCTTGCCGCATGTAGATGGGGCTTTAACGGCCTGGTGTGCTAAAAATCCGGACTCCTTGGTTCCTGAAAAGCCCGAGGTGCAGCGTCTTTGGGATGAAAAGTCATCAAAATCAATTTTTGAAGAATTGGAAAGTCAGGCAGTCGGGGCCCATTTGGCACGATTAAAAGCTGCAGCACAGCCAGAATCTGGGGCTTGGTTACATGCCATCCCTTCTCCGCAAATGGGAACCTTTTTGGATAATGATTCCCTAAGGGTGGCGGTGGCTCTGAGATTGGGCTGCGATGTGTGCGAACCACATCGTTGCGTTTGTGGGAAGATGGTGGGGGCCGACGGACATCACGCTCTCGGGTGTGTGCGGTGTGCGGGCCGTTTGTCTCGACTTCATTCCTTAAATGACATTATTCGTAGGGCACTGATTTCGGCGAACATACCTTGTCAATTAGAACCTCCTGGTCTCTCGCGTACAGACGGCAAACGTCCAGACGGACTAACTTTAATACCGTGGCAGAGGGGACGGTGTTTATTGTGGGACGCAACTTGTGTTAGCACATTTGCGGCGTCCTACCTCACTAATAGTATGCGGTCACTTGGTGCGGCTGCAAAAGTGGCAGCTGGACTTAAAATTGCCAAATATTCTGTTTTGTCCAACTCGTACGAATTTGTTCCGGTTGCCGTAGAAACAGCAGGACCATGGTGTTCAGAAGCGAAACACTTTATTAGTGACATAGGGCGCCGTTTAAGGTGTCGCGGATATGACTACCGCTCCGGATGGTACTTGGTTCAGAGGCTATCCATAGCCATTCAAAGAGGAAACACAGCAAGCTTAATGGGTACTTTTGAACCGGGTACAGTCCGGGGTGGCATTTTTGATTGATTTAATTTTAAGATTTTATTTTATTAACATTATTGTCGAGTTATATTGTAAATAATGTTTGTATTATTGAATAAATAAAGTAGTCATCCTGTATTACCAGTATATTATTTATTACTTTGTGGTACCTATTACTGTGGTCGCTATAACTAAAAATAAGATGAAAGGATGATAAAAATGAAAGGGGGTCGTCATACAAGAAACGTGTTTCTTTCAGTGTTTTAAAACATTGTACGGAGGTACGGAACCCTTCATTTACGAGTCTGACTCACATTGACCTTTTTTTTTTATTTTGATCACATATTCAGCCGATCGATAGGCATTTTTTGCTCTAGGTATAGTAGATTCTATATTTCTACGACGTGAAATGATGATGGTTCCGTATAATTGATTCATTGATTAATCGCTCATATTGGCATAACGTTAGTGCGGCATTTAGAGTAAATTTACGATATGCGAGTAATAACAAGTGCAGTAATTGGTGGTAATTGCTGGTTGTGCGTCGCAACTTGCAACCGGTCGCCGAGCCCTGGGGTGAAGAATAAAGATACCAGAAGGATAAAAAATAATGTATGTTCTGCATAGTGCATAGTTTTATCATATGTATTTTAGGTTAGGGTATACATTCATATGGGTATCTGGATGTTTATTTTATGAAAACTTTTATTGCCTGAAATATATGAATTATTATTTGTTTCTCCTTTTGGAATCACGGGTCTTTACACCCCGGTCCTTTGGGAGACTTGCGTGGGGATATAGTTCCAACACGTAGAGGTCCTTTGGAGAAGTTGATTTAATGTAGCCCTCCCGCCATAACCTCTGTTTACGCCGTTAGGTTAAAGACGTGATAGCTAATACTGAAAAATTGTTTTTGGCCCATCGGTTAGATTATTAAAAAATATTGTACACATATTTTTTCTTTTCTCTGAGGAATAATAAATGACGAAGATACAGTGCATTAAAATTTTCAATGACGTCACGGATTTGTACGATTTTACACAGCGGTGACGTCCCAAGCCCTCATACTGGAACTTAGATACTCTGTATCTTTGTGAATTTTTACTTTTTTGATAAACTGAAAAATATGGGTACATTGTTTTTGGATAATCTAACTAACGGACTAATTAGAATAACAATTTTCTGACCCAGTCATCATCCCTATTGCAGGTGTCATTGTAAGTACGATACACCAACGATTATTGCTGACTTTTTATTTTGAAATCTTAAATGGTTGGAAGGATGCCGGCCGTCGACTGTCGATCTGTCTTCAAGTGTTCACATTACACGATATTTATAGCAGCAGAAACGGTAATGAAAACAAGTTGGGTAATTGCGGGATCGCACGTCGTCCATCAGCAGTGGGCAGAGCCGCGGGCTATCACTAAATCGCATTAAGATTGTATGCGATTCTGGTTTCAACGAGTACCAACTCCACCAGCGATGGAATCGCGGCTATAGCGATAGAATGATTAGTTTTGCGCGATGCGAAGTGTTTCTACCTAGCCACCAGGGTCTAATAAAATATACTGAAACTATTTTTATACTACTGAAAAACTTTCTCCAAGGGATATCGAAATGGAAAATAATTTTAAGCCTTCCATACAACTTGACCGATCAGCCGATCCGAGTTTGTAAGGAAAGAAAACAAAAACATATTTCGATAATGTTCCTTGAGGGAATTTGTTGAGTATTATGGACTGAATTCACCCATAAATAATAATAATATAAAAAGGATATTGAGTGCTGGATTAAGTCAGTCAGCTTGTGTTAAGACGATATAGTAGTTCAGCGGTCTCACGTTGCTTTGTACTCTTAATGTATTCTGTGACGTTGTTATCATCTTTCATGGAGGCGGTGCTTTATTTGAGCTTTAATGAGATAGGCAGACAGCTACTTACTAGTGTTTTAAAGCTGCCAATAGTCGTCCGGTTTTTTCCGATCCGGTAACCTGATCAACTATCGTATTCAGGGAACATCCGTCTCGGTAACCGCATCGGTTTTCCGAGCCGGAAACGGTGTATTTAAGGGCATTTCCTCATTGCGCTTCCAAGTTACATGGTCACCATTCCAAAGCGTTTTTCCTCAACGGCTTTCGGTTCGTCGCCTACCGCCAGTTCAAAAACTTATAAGTTGATTAGACATTTAAATGTCTTTACAGGAAAAATTATACTATTGCATTCGCCGTAGACATTATAAAGTCTTAACACATAGGACGCTGCAGCCCGTTCTTTTTTAGGGTTCCGTACCCAAAGGATGCCACCGGGACCCTATTACAGAGACTTCGCTGTCTGTCTGTCCATCTGTCACAGGGCTCTATCACTTGAACCGTAATAGCGAGACACTTAAAATTTCACCGATTATATATTACCGTGGTCGTTATAACAAAGACTACTAAAAATAAGTACTTAAAGTTAAAAATTAAAGAGGGTCGTGTGTTTTCCAGCGTTTTAAAACACTTCACGGAGGTGCGGAACCCTTCCGACTCGCACTTGACCGATTTTTTTTCCTATGCCTCCCACTTCCTACTCGAAAAAGGTGGTGGTGACGATTTGTATTCCACTCTGGCCAGGCAACGCACAGCCAATGAGTTCCCATACAAATTCCAAACCACAATGCAAGTAGCTTTTAACTATTCATCAATAACATTGATTGACCTGTGTTCTAGCATCTGTTCAGCATACAAATCAGCTTATTACTGCTACTTATAAATGACCTGCTTATCAACTGCATCTATGAAATCAACCGCTCTGTTGATAACAAATCGCAGTTGATTAATGAACTGTTACAAAGCTACTTTAAAAGGTGAAATGTTGTTCTAGTTTGGGGCAATTAAAAAATAAAAATAAAATATATATAGTGTTACTTTAATTAGACTGTTAAACACACTACTGTGAGGCAACACTTTATACTTTAAACAATATCATAGGAATAATTATTACCAACATGTGCTAAAGTATTCGATACTTTTTAACCAACTTCAAAAAAGGAGGAGGTTATCAATTCGACTGTATGTTTTTTTATTTTTATTTAATTTTATGTATGTTTGTTACGCGATATCTTCGCCAATTGTGAACCGATTTTGATGATTTTTTTTTATTTGAAAGCCTTTACTACCAAGTTGGTCCCATTTTAATTTGGTAAAGATATGATGAAGAACTTTGAAGAAATGGAAGAAAGTCCTTTGTTAAAAATTTAATTATTGAGACAATTAGGTATTCAGAGTCGTATCGATGAAGTGAAACAATTATTAAAAAATATTTTTTTAAACCTGCTGAACTCGATGGGGTTATGTTGTTTTACAGAGATGGCGTGGCCACCTTCCGGCTTCAACATGAGATCAGGCCATAGGTACCATACTGTTGTTATTGTATTGTTTGTCACCCAACTTAAGTAAGTAGGTATGTGAAGTTTCAACCTAATCAAATAATGGGAAGTGTGTCTAATTTAGCTTGCAAGATTTGATTACGGACACACATACAACGGGACAGGTGAAACTAAATAAAAATTTGTAAAATATAACTGTTTTTAACAATAACACATCATAGACTAGTAGTATATTAGGTCTAACAAAATATACTGAAACTATTTTAAGGGTACATTCAGTCCATGATACTGAACAACTTGCCCCAAGGAACATATGTCGAAATATGAAAAATAATTTTTGGTTTTCCCTACAAACTCGGATCAGCTGATCGGTCAACTTGTATGGGAGGTCAAAAATTATTTTTTATATTTTGGTATGTTCCTTTAGGAAAGTTGTTCAGTATCATGGCCTGAATCTACCCTTAATCTGGTTCCAGTATATTTTGTTAGAGCCTGTACATTTTTATTTTCTAAAAATGATCAAGTATCTACTTGCATAGGTACCTAAGTACCTATAGATTGTTAAAGCTTTATTTGAGAATTTCATTATGACCAGCCTTATGGCCTTGCTCAAACAAATCCTAGAAAACTATTAACTCTTTGAATGACATCTAAAAAGAGAAGAACCTCTAAAATCTAATTTAAGGCGCGGTTCCCATACCTGTGCGGGTGGGTAGGCGCCCGGGGCGCTCAGGGGCGCGGGGCGAGCGGGGCAATTACGTCGCGAACTGCCGCACTACCATTATACAATTTAGGACAATTAACTACCGGATTTCATACTACCATCCGTAATTATGTTTCATAACATGCTACTGCCATTAAGGGAAGTTCACTGCTAATGTATCGAGATGCTTGTAATTGGTTTGTTTGTGTTTTTTTGGTTTATTGGTTTTTATATGAGACTTAAACTTTGTATCTTTCGTTTAAATAGCATCTTTTGGATTCTTAGCAGTGGTAGTTTCGACATGCTAGTAGTCTTGTAGCCCTTTTCTATAAATGACAATAAATTAATAATGGAGTGTATATCTACCTAATCTGTAATTTATGCTCAATTTATAATGTACTCGTACCTATACTGACGTAAACAAGTACCTGCAGGAGCACAGTTTTTCAGAATTGTATGTATGTTTATGTGCTTTATTGTTTACTTTATCTTGTTATCAAATTGCACACATTTGTAACCACAAAACGTTTTTACGTTTGTTTCTATTTTTTCTCTCAGACTTTCATCATCACTTTCAGATATTTCGTCTGTTTGTTTGAATACCTACTATACATTAAGCTGTTAGCAATAAATAATATTAACATAAACAGGTGACATAATAATGTCTAAATCCTGTACAACCATCTAATAACTTACTGTTATTTCTCAAGTTATAGCTGTAATATATAAATCAATCCTAATTTATAGTTTCTCTCTAAATTAGAAAATAGCCCTTGTTCGCAAATATTAAAAACACGTAAACTAATTTTGTTTTGACACAAATTACTGTTTTGATTTATATCTCTGAAAACGGAAAACTCAGCCGCAAATGTGTACGGACCCTTAATTAAGCTGTCAAGTTGTTCGTGTCAATTGTCAGTTAGGTTTTGAAATATTTTGAAATACCTAAGTATTTGGTTGGAGTTTTTATGTTAGTAATTAATGATAATTTAATTACACAAATAATATGTTATTAGGACAAATCACACAAATGACTTTGCCTGAAAGAATAAAACATTATTCAAATGAGTAAGCAAATCTCGAAATAAATAAAAATAAGGCATTTATGTACATGAAAGTAATATACCCGTGTGGTTCCCGGCAGAGTAGAATAGGACCACTCCAAGTCTTTCCGTAGATGGCGGACGAGCTGGCCCATTCATGCTACTAGCAAAACTGAGTTTTGCCGGTAGCGTGGCTCTACCACAACAACTGAGTTTTGCCGGTAGCATGGCTCTACCACAACAACTGAGTTTTGCCGGGAGCGTGACTCTACCACAACAACTGAGTTTTGCCGGTAGCGTGGCTCTACCACAACAACTGAGATTTGCCGGTAGCATGGCTCTACCACAACTGAGTTTTGCCGGTAGCGTGGCTCTACCACAACAACTGAGTTTTGCCGGTAGCGTGGCTCTACCACAACTAAAATAATAAATGCAACCGGCTCCGTATGGTTGCGGAGTTTCTGAGTGTATTACGCAAGTCTGTGTAATTGAGTCCATTAGTTTGACCACGATACAAAGTGCGGGCCGTTGAGTGTTGTCCATTTTTATTGCGAAAAACGCGGCACGTGACAACGTCCTTCGAGTTAGCTCCCAGGGTAACGAACGGGACAATCAGCAGCCGCCATTACGCTCCCATTGCGAGGAATTATTTAAATGTCAGCTAAATTGCTTTAACAGACCCAGAGCAGTAATAAGGTGTCCATGCAGTGTATAATTTGCTCTCGCATTCAATCACTCAGACACACTCGAAGCGCGTCATGTCATTGATCAACGCGGTGTAGACAGTATAATTCGTTTGTCTTTACATCTTTTGGTACAAAATATTCATTTGTAAAAGAAGATTTCTTCGCTATTTTTAGTGTTGGTCTCTCTGTAACACATGTCCCAACCCAACTCTATGTTTCTTTATAGAACAGACTTTAATTTAGATAATAGAACAATAATAGGTGATAACGTAGAGACCTGAGATTATGGGTATTGTTCTTTGATAGAATGTTGATAGAGACACTGTCATATGACAGTTCTTATGGTAAAAAGTAATGTATTAATAGCAGAAAAATATTCAAGTGTTTTTAAAATTGTCATCCCTCCTTTATTTAACCGATTTTGCTCTGTTTGATCTAAAACAGACTAACGAAATTTTAAGTCCAACTCTATATACTTACTTACTAACTTATACAACGTGGAAGGGACATACCCGTAATAAATCGAACCACGGGCTACACTAGATTACTATAGTATAATGAAATTAAAATAACAGTCAAAAAACCTAAAACAATTCGACATTCCCCAACAAATCGCCCGGGCGGCTGCACACTTTTGTATGGAAATGCCGTTTTTTTTTTGTTATTACGTCCGGAATTGACCAATCTTTAACCTCAACTATGATAATTTCTTATAGAAGTATTTTAATAATTTAACATACAATGTAGCCCTTCTGGAACAAACTCACAACTCTATGGGTATGTTCGGACTTGAACAGCCTTTCATCTTAACCCGTTGCTGTGATAACTTTTAATAGAGGTCGCAATCATAAGCCTATTAATAAAGCGGAGGCGTCTTCTCGGTTTAATCAACATTTTCAATGAGATTGTTAAAGCCGCCGCTACGCGCTGCACTTATTGGCTTTATTATAGCTGGTTTATGGTGAAATTCATGTCAATAATTACTTGCAACATGCCTTATTGTAGCGGCTTAAATTGTCACTTTGGATGTAAATACGTAACTTGTATGTATTATCATAGTATCCATGTATGGGGTTTAATTAGCGTATTTATGAAATTTTTTGCGTGTGTAATATTATTTTTCCTTGTTAGGTGCGAGTGGTTCATGTATTTTATATTTCCACCCTGGTAAATTTACCTATTATAAATTTAAAAATTGACAGTGTCCTTTGCCTGGATTCTTTGGAAAGTTGTTCGTTTATATTTACACAATGTTGTCTAATATTTAAAATTTTTTAATTCTGTAAAAATGTAGCAAATTTTTATATTGGTCTTATTTAAATTGTAAGACCTCCGAAGGCTATATAGTAAAGCACTATAATGTAGTAAACAATATTTTCTTTCATGTAAAAAAAAAAAAGTAGTATAAAGGGCTAGTTTTTTACATAAAGAAACGAATACTCTTTATGTAACAGTGTTTCTACCAGATTATTGTCCACATTTTTGCTATGAAGTGATAGGTTTTTGTATTGTTACATAAGCAGTTACAATATAACTTAATTAGTACAAGTACCCAGCACTTTACTATGGAAAAAGAAAATTGGATCAGGGTGAGCTGCCGTTTATAATACCACTAAAGGCTGCGACACCGTTAACGTATATCACTGTATATTACCAAATATTTATAGAAATATGATAGTCGTATAGTTTTTTGCCGAATTTGTATTCCTTTTTGGAAAATACCAAGAAAATACATACAGACGTAACATCATTAGTATTTCTATCGAGTCTGGTTAAGAATCCCGAAAAGTGAAAGGTCTTTTTTGCCACTATAAACTCAGTGTGGGAAATTGTAAAATTTCCTGCAGGTAATAATTTTCGGTGGTTACCTTAAACAATTTTTTTAATTATTTCAGATGTCTTATTTTCTAATATCATTAACAAGGCGTCTTCCTTGTGAAGAGCTCATTGTCATTAAACAGACCACAGTGTGATGATTGGCATGTAGTTGGAAAAGGGAAAATAGTGATGATTCCTCGAGATTTTAGCACATCTCCTCAATCAGCTATTACTATCTGGAAAAAGAACGAGCTGGTACAATGTACCTAGTTTTCTTTTCTCCCTGACCTGCTTGAAATAATTATTTAGTTCACGAAGGTAAATAACTTTTATTAAGGTATACTCGTATACAGGGTCTAACAAAATATACTGAAACAATTTTAAGGGTTTATTCAGTCCATGATAATGAACAACTTTCCCCAAGGAACATATACCGAAATATGAAAAATAATTTTTGACCTCCCATACAAGTTGACCGATCAGCTGATCCGAGTTTGTAAAGAAAGCCAAATATTATTTTTCATATTTCGACATATGTTCCTTGGGGAAAGTTGTTCAGTATCATGGACTGAATCCACCCTTAAAATAGTTTCAGTATATTTTGTTAGACGTTATATACCCGTAGTTTGATGTCTGCGGCTGCCCGGAGAGCTAATTACATCGTCGTAGGTAGTAACCAGTAAGTTATTATAACAGTGTTGCCAATGGGCGGCAGCTTTGTGCATCTCTGTCGCGTCATGTGCGCAATCTGCCCCCGCTGGGACCCGACGATTCACTCCATCATAGACTAACATTACAGAATCTCCACATTATTGTTAGTCAGAGTGATATTTTATTCCGTTCAGCGTATAGCAAGAATATTAAAGCATATGAAAGGACGACGTCACATGGCCGTACGTCCTTTTAGATTGAGCCAAAGGAGACCTTTCAAATCCGGCCTGCACATTGTACATATTTTACAAAATTGAGGAAATTTCTAAAAATAATTTAAAAAATACCTAAATTGTAATATTTTCAGTATTTTAATTGCAATTTAATTTTAAAAGCAATATTTTATTCTATCCTGGCAATAAGTATTTCACCGCCATGTTTTACTGTGAGTCCGTTCTGAAACTTAGTTCGAAGTGTTAGGTTAACTGTCAATCTCAAATAAAATGTATTGTATTATAATAATGGTAATTTGAGTTCAGTTGATAAAAAAATTATGTTTAAAATGCCACGATTTGGTATTTATGCAAAAAAGTAAACTTATTTACAATTTAATCACAGCTTTATGTTTATCTATTTTTTATTTTGTCGATCATACATTCGCCTGTGATTTCTGAACGCACGCTCTTTAAAACGTCAAATGTCAACATGGCGTCTTTCGTGTTGCCGGTAATAAGTGCATTTAACGCTTTTTTCACCAATTATCTAAGTCAAAATGGGCTTAAATATTACTTAAAACACTTTTATTTAATAATTTAGTTTCTAAAATATACATTTACAATGTCCAGGCCGGGGCTCCATTCATTCGTGAAATATCTCCTTTCAAGGAAAGCGAGCTCGTAGCAAAAATTAAAAATAGGTACAGGGTATAACAAAACATACTTAAATTTTTTTAAGGGTAGATTCATTCCATGATGCTAAACAACTTTCCTCAAGAAACATATATACCTAACACATATACATATATAACACATATACTATTGAAACATGAAAAATATTTATTGGCCTACCATACAAGTCTGATCAGCTGATGAAGTTTCTATGGAGAGCAAAAAAATTGTTTTATATTTCGATGTCTGTTTCTTCGAGAAAGTTGGAGTAAATCTACCCCTAAAATAGTTTCAGTATGTTTTGATAGATATTATATAATGGGTATGATTTTATTATATATAAATATTATATATATTGGTATAATAAAAATAATACGTAATTTTTTTTTAAATTTCAATGATATTATATAGGGACAAATGACACACTGATTAAGCTAGCCTCAAAGTAAGTTTTTTTTTAAACTTGTGTTAATGGGGTACTAATCAATGACATATTTTATGATAAATACATATATAGATAAACATCCAAGACCCAGGACAATTTGAAAATGGCCATTTTCCAACTTGCCATATATTATGTTTATATTCTTTATGTCTTAGATTAATTTACCTAAGGTGACATACAGACGTAGTAACCAGTGTTGCCAATTGGCGGTAGCTTTGTGCGTATCGATTATTAAAAAATATTGTACACGTATTTTTTCTTTTCTCTGAGAAACAATAAATAACGAAGATACAGCGCATTTAAATTTCGCATGACGTCACGCTTTCGTACGATTTTTACACATTGGTGACGTCACAAGCCCCCACTCTCGAACTTTGATACTCTGTATCTTTGTGAATTTTTACTTTTTTGATAAACTGAAGAATATGGGTACATTATTTTTGGATAATCTTACTAACGGACTAATTAGAATAATAGTTTTCTGACCCAGTCCCCTATTGCCAATACGGCGGCACAGAAGACAGTAAGGCTTGAAACTACGTTAAGTGGACCCCCCGGACGGGTTCAGTTCGACTCTACGTGCGACAGAAACACGTGACCCGCGACGGTTTCGCTTATGTATCTCTATCGCTCGTAGGGTTTGTAATAGAGACGGACTGAACTAGAGGGCCTGGCCGGGCCGGGCCCTCCCGGGCCCAGTGCCCTTTTATGCACCCACCGGGCCCGGCCATTCTTACCGGGTAGTAAGCGGGAGCGCCAACTCGTAAAATGTACGTTGGCATGGTCAGCATTAAGTCAGTCAGTCAGTATGAAGCTGAAGACAAGAAAAGTCACTATTTAACTCATTTAAGACTAGATAATGTCCATAAAACCAACTAGTGTTGAAGCTGAGAGGGCTTTTTCGGCGGCAGGGTATATCTGTAAGTTGAAATTTTTTGAAATAAATATTAACCTTGAATCATTGTCTTTTTCCATTCAAATATAGAAATTTTTCATAAAATACTTTAAAAGTTTTATCGCTAACACACAACCCGGCCGGGCCCGGCGGACCCGGCCGGGTTGAGAAACATACCGGGTTGCAATCTCTAGACTGAACCCGTCCGGGGCGTCCGCTTGACGTAGTTTCAAGGAGTATTTATTTCATAATGGCGGCGAACATTTCTGTCATGTGAAGTGGGCAATCTGTCCTTTCAGAGACTACTATATGTAAAAAAAAAAATTATTCAAAATATCTGGTCTGTTGACTATATTAAGATTAATGTCGATACAATATGACGCTTCTATGTCGATATTAAGTCTGTGGCTGTCGGCAAGTTACCCTTTGCTATTATCATCCATAATTGAAATACAGCACAAAAACGGACCACGATAGCCTTTATTACAATTAGAAGTGGCATACATTAGTTGCCCCACAGAGCTTTTGTGGGGTAACTTAGTAAAAAAGAGCGCCCAAACGAAATTGAATGCTTCTAATGTAGATGTTCCGAAGCAATCATGTGGTTGGAAGAAGTAATCATCGTCCAATTGTAGTACTTATAAGATCTCAGTGGGGAGATGTCATAGTGACCGGTAGGAGTGACATGATTGGTGTACGAATGTAACGGTAGTAAATATGTAGTACTTGAACATTGTAACCGGAATTAGTTCCTTACGGTCATGTTTTAATGGCGTGTTTTGCAAGCCGAGTTGCATGATGAGAAAAAGCCGTTATATGTATATTGTTAACATCATTATCATCCAAAATTTAAGAGCGGCGCTCTTGTCGCTGGGATTTCTTCCATTCTTTTATATTTTCCGCAAACCTCTTGACATCTTGATACGACACTGCTATCACCTTTTCCTTGACTTGCTTCATATAGCTGTGCCTGGGCTTTCCTCTTCCCCTCCTTTCTATTTTGCCTTCTATTTCTGAGCTGTAGGCTACCCTCGGGGTTACAAGTGGCGGATAGTGAACAGCCACCAGATTTGGTGGTTAGCTGCGAATATATTGAATAAAGTATCCCCGACCAAACAGCGGCAGCGTTACGAGGACGTGGTGGGAAGTTCGGCGGGCCGGGTTTAAGTACCTATAAAATGCCACAGGAGTCTGATGACAGCGTTTGTGACAAGGCGACCAAAGACCGCTATTAAACGCGGCGGCACCACTACGAGGCTACCTTCTTTTGAACTAGTAGCTCCATTTACCACAACACTAAAAATCTAAATACTCTTCATAGTATGAAGGTGACAACCTTTATTACCCTAGTATTTATTCGTCCAAGGTTCCTGAAAAGGGATTGTATAAATAGACAAGTAGATGATAAGACAAGTATATGAATAAGTCTTACAAAATATCTGCCTACCCCTGTGGAGTACAGGCGTAATAATATGTATGTTTTTTTTAAATATCGTGTAAGTATATAGCCAGCCGATAACTAGACATGTTAAAGACAGCTAATCACACAGTCATTCGTTACAGATAATAAGATAAGTCGACAGACAGACAGACCCACCGCGGGGTTATTTACATTTATATTTACATTATTACAGCCTGTGTTATTATAAGACAAAGATCACATTGGTCGAGTTGGCAAGTAGATTGGGTGAGTCCAGAATAGAGGTCTCCATTCGGCACTCACCCAATCTACTCGCTAAACAACTATTATGAAGGTGAAAAGTTACCAAGCTTTGTTATGTTATTGAAAATTAGAACCTATATGTATTTACATGTAATTTCTATACAAATTTTATATTACGAAACTTTTGGATTTTTTTATGGATGCATGAGGTGCCATTTCTAATTTAATTTACGTAGGCTTTTGAGTTAACTTTTTAATTGTATAAGTTTTCTGTTGATCTGTGAATTCTTTTCTCAGAATTTATTTTTTATGTTTTATTTTATTACCCGTCTTATTTCCATGCATTAACTTAATTATATTATATGAATGTTGACATAATCGACTTCTATTATATTGAGCACTCGACTTGTCAAATCAACTCTACCGATGTGAATTTGTCCAGTTGTGTGATTTGATTGCATACTATTAGGTGCTGACGGCGATGGTTCCGTGGTTAAATTCCGCATTTTATGGAAAAAGGTCGTCGGTTCAATTGGCATGTCGCGATGGGAATTTGTCGGCGCAACTTTGATTGAATTTCACGCCAAAATCTCTAAAGAAAATAATGAAATTTTAGTTGTTAACACGTTGTTTATGTCAAGAGGTATTTTTAATAACGTTTTTTATGGTTGTTTTACGAAATCAGTAAGTAATATTATAGTGATGTAACATCGTCTCCGATATTTTTCATTTTCAGACAGACCGTTTCGTCAAATAGCATTTGCACTGTCATCTTCTAAATTAGTAATTAGCGCCGCAACGAATTATCTGTTCATCCCTATTGTTGACTGGGAGAGAACGCTTTCAGCGTTGTCGCCAATTGTAAGACAATTTGATTGTGGAACAATAAAGTTTAAAAATAAATAAATTAACTCAAGTTCTTTCGACAATACGAGTATAACTTCAACCCTATTAATTGCAGCAAATAAATTTTCTCTTCTTAAATTGTCAGGCTCGTTTCCCAGTAATTACCAGGTAATGAGTAAGCATTTTGTTAACCCTTGACACTATTTCCCCTAAACGCAAATCAACATCTCATCCGACTCCGCTGAAAGGCCTATTAATTCAAAGACACGCTATCCATGCAGTAATTGCAGAAAACAACACTCTTACCACAACACCACGGTATAACCCTTCCTTTAAAGGCGTCCGCCATAACTTGACCTGCAATGTAACCATAGAATTACGAAAACTTTCTTTCAGTGGAGATCTGTTTGAGCTGGTCTACTTTATAACTAAGAACCTGGTGGGAGGTCCGTCGGTCACCTAGCTAATTGAATGTGTCAATCATTTTAACAACGCAAATGAATAGGGCATAGAGATTACGCGGCCAAAGTAAGTAGACCTATGGAAATGTTTCAATAACAGCATGTTCCAGAAAGGGTTGGAAATGAGAGGGTTCTTTTTGGGTGGTTGGTAATGACAGATGCCCGGGGCGCGCCATCGCTCACGAATATATTAATGGCGGAGCGCTAATTGTCCAGTAAACTCATTACAGGTCCGCTCGGGGCTCGTAGAAATCTGTTTCTGTTACAGATTGGTGTTTCTCCAACATCTGGTAATAAGCGATGTGGACACGCGGTTTCGACAAAATTACACTTCTCGCCTGTTAGCAGGAAATTAGTCTCGTGTCAGCCAGTTACTGGGAAATAGCTGAATAGTGTGTGCGCGCATGCGCTGTATTGGCTTAAGACGAAATATGTACAATTAATTGTCTCTAGCGTTTGTAATGAAACATGCTAGCTTCTTTCTAAACAAATAATTTAAACTACCGAAAGCCATACAATAACTACTAACATAAGAAAAATATAAAACATTTCTGAAACATCTTAAATAATTTTTGACTAACAAATGTTATTATTCTGTAAATTAATATTAAGAAGACATAGAAAAATTTATTTGAAAATTGTAGATAATATTAATCCATGATAAAATGAATAATTAAATCTATATCAATATCAATATCAATATCTATTATAATAATATTTAATTAATAATTACCTTTGAATTTATCAATATCTATGTAAAATTGAATATGAATAAATAATAAAAACTAACAAATAGATACAACACAATTACACCTACAAACAAATAAAGTTACATATAAAAAAGCATGCCAAGTTGTTACATTAAATTGAACCTTTATAATTAAAAAAGCCCTTCTCCCATTGCAGCGCCCGTCAGGGCCCTTAATTGATCCTAATTTTGTAAAACACCTGTATTGTACATTAAGGAAGCAATAAATGATTGATTGATTGATTGATTAAACGTGAAAATTGATACAATATAATACAATTTCTTATTTCATCGCATGAAATAGTATACTGTTATTGTTTTTATTACAACGTGTAACAAAAAGGGGGTATAAACCCGAAAGGAAGTTACATACTAACCAATGTGAACAACTTATACTATGGGACCATCACCATAGTAAAAGTTGTTCACATTAGTTAGTACGTTAACACCCTTTCGGGTTGATACCCTCTTTTTGTTATAGGTACTCTTACTTCTGTCAGTTGTAAGCCATTCAAAATAGTCCAGTCTGGAAAATTGTTTATTAGAAAAATGAGTTCCATTGCTGGTCTGAAAGAAAAGATAAAAACTTAGAATCGTACCAGCTGCTTCTCTTCCAGCCAGATGGTAAAATCCGATCGAATGGAATGGGCAAAAATGCAAATGATCTCAATTAAGGCCGTACCTGAATTTTCCGGGGTTTCAGTGCTGTCCCCATTTAAAATAAATCATTTCAAAGAAAACGGAGACATTATTTAAAATTTTGCTACTATCAAGTCCTAGATTACCCTTCAAAGTATTTTATGAACTACTGTTTATAGTTTATAATGAGAACGTTAAGCTTTACTACGCACATTAGCCAAAAGTGGCCGTTTTTCGCAAATGTGCGTAGTAAAGCTTAACGTTCTTACTTTAAACTGTAAACAGTAGTTCATAAAATACTTTGAAGGGTTATCTAGGACTTGATAGTAGCAAAATTTTGAATGATGTCTCCGTTTTTTTTTAAATGATTTATTTAAAATGGGGGCAGCACTAGACACCGGAAAATTTAGGTATGGCCTTAATAATGTGCCGTTCCCGGGAAAGTTCCCAAATTCCTGGGAATTTGGACACATCATCATCATCATCATTTCAGCCGCATAACGTCCACTGCTGGACATAGGCCTCTCCCAAGGTTTTCCAAAATGACCGATCTAGAGCGGCCTGCATCCAGCGCTTTCCAGCGACCTTGGTCAGGTCGTCTGACCACCTTGTGGGTGGGTGTCCTACGCTTCGTTTGCCAGTACGTGGTCGCCATTCGAGAACCTTTTTGCCCCATCGGCCATCGGTTCGTCGCGCTATGTGTCCCGCCCACTGCCACTTCAACGAGCTAATCCGCTGGGCTATGTCCGTGACTTTTGTTCTCCTACGAATTTCCTCATTTCTGATTCGATCACGTAGAGAAACACCAATCATAGCCCTCTCCATAGCGCGTTGAGCTACCTTGAGCCTTCTTATGAGACCCATAGTAAGGGACCACGTTTCGGAGCCATAAGTCATCACTGGTAACACACATTGATTATAAACTTTCGTCTTAAGGCACTGAGGTATTTTGGACGAGAAGACACTGCGTAACTTCCCGAACGCTGCCCAGCCGAGTCGGATTCGTCGAAAGACCTCTTCCTCGAAGCTGGAACTTCCTGCCTGGATCGATTGACCCAGGTAGGTATACTGGTCTACAACTTCGAGGGTGGAGCTCCCAACAGAAACAGGTATGGGCACAACATTGACATTCGACATTACTTTCGTTTTGTCCATGTTCATTTTAAGGCCCACCTGTTGGGAAACTCTATTAAGGTCTCCGAGCATAGTACTTAAGTCCTCCATGGATTCTGCCATAACAACTACATCGTCGGCGAATCGAAGGTGAGTGATATACTCGCCATTGATGTTGATGCCAAGTCCTTTCCATTCCAGGAGCTTGAAGGCATCTTCCAGTGCAGCGGTAAACAGTTTCGGAGATATAACGTCTCCCTGTCTCACACCTCTTTGCAGTGGAATAGCCCTCGTGCACTGCTCCTGTACTCGGACTGACATAGCGTTACTGTATAAACACTTCAACACTTCGATATACCGATAGTCAATACGGCATCGCTGGAGAGACTGAAGCACGGCCCATGTTTCGATCGAATCGAAGGCTTTTTCATAGTCCACAAAACCCAAGCATAGCGGCCGGTTATATTCCCTCGTCTTCTCTATAACCTGCCGCAGCGTGTGAATGTGGTCCATGGTGCTAAAGCCTTTACGGAAACCGGCTTGTTCGGGAGGCTGGAAGGCATCAAACCTGTTCGCGAGACGATTCGTGATGACCCTCGAAAACAACTTATATACATGACTCAGAAGCGTGATAGGCCTATAGTTCTTCAATAGGGTGTTATCTCCCTTTTTGAAGAACAAGACTACCACGCCCTTATTCCACGCTTCTGGCGTAACGCCCTCGAGCAGAACGGAATTAAAGAGCCTCTGAAGGACTTTCAGTACCGGCGTTCCGCCCGCTTTCAGAAGCTCTGCTGTGATTCCGTCCTCACCCGGCGCCTTGTTGTTCTTAAGCTGTTTGAGGGCCATCCTAATCTCGTATAGGCTGATGTCCGGGATATCTTCCGTATAGTGTCGGGTCAGCTTGGCTCTTGGGTCTTTAGCCATTTGTCCACTGGGTTGTGCGACTGAGGTATACAGCTGTCCATAAAACCTCTCGATCTCTGCCAGAACCCCTTCCTTTGTCGACACCACGCCACCGTCCTCCGTCTTCAGCTTCATCAATCGACTTTGCCCAACTGACATAGCTCTTGCGAACACTTTGGAGCCTTTGTTCTGCTCGATCGTCTCCTTAATACATTCAGTATTAAAGGAGCGGATATCGTGTCGCAAGGACTTTTGTATACGTCTGTTGAGCTGCCGATATGATTCAGCATCTTCGGAGGTCTGCAGCGGCCTGGATCGTCGCTCTGCCATCAAGTCTAGAGTCTGAGCAGAGATTTTTTGAGGTTTTCGTTTGGGGCGGGACCTGAACACCTTTGATCCCACCGCTTGGACAGCTTCTACCAACCCTTGGTTTAACTCGTCCACTGTAGCGCAATCCTGAAGGCCTTCGAAGCGATTTGATAGTTCAAGCCGGAAGTTCTCGGAGTTTTCGATTTGGACCCGCGACGGTCGGAGCGTTGACTTCATCAGCCGCGACCTTTCGACTTTGAGACCAATATTTACGATGCCTCTTAATATACGGTGATCGCTCCCGGTTTTGATTCGATTGATCACTGAGACATCGTTGAATATTCGTCTCTTTGTCGTTAGGATGAAGTCGATTTCATTCTTAACAGGGGGCTGGTTTTTCTTTCCTGGACCCAGCCAGGTCCACTTTCTTTGCGGCGACTTTTTGAAGAAAGAGTTCATCGCAAAGAGTTCCTCTTTCTCCAAAAAATCTGCCAGCCTACGACCCCTGTTATTTCGCACTCCATATCCGAAATTTCCCAGCCTAAACTCTCCATCGCCTCGCTTGCCCAGTTTTGCGTTGAAATCCCCCATAACAACTGTAAAATAGGTTTCAGAAGTATGTATGGCCCTACTGATGTCCTCATACACCTCATCCACCTCTTCATCGGAGTGATCCTCAGTTGGCATATATACCTGTATGACCTTCAGCGAGTATCTTTTGGATACTCTGAGTATCAGGTATATTACCCTACTAGAAACACTCTCGATGGTTATGACGTTGTTTATGAGGGACCTGTGGACGAGAAACCCGACACCATGCTGGGACTTCTTTTGGTCTCCTTCCCGGTGATAGAGTAGGTTACCAGACTTCAGGGTTGTCGTGCCCTCGCCCTCTCTTCGGACTTCAGACAACCCTACAATGTCCCACCGTAACCTACTTATTTCCTCTTCCACCTCAGCTAGTTTCTCGTCTGTCCTCAAAGTGCGTATGTTGTGTGTTACCAGGGCCAGTCGTCGACAGGAGTGGTAGCCGGATCTCTGCCGGAGATTCTTCGCACCCCCTGCCCCGCCGTTACCATGACCGCTACCGGAGTCAGGAATAGCAGGGCTGCCGGGGACTGGGGGCCTGGGTTTTTTTGTTTTTACCATATGGGAGGTAATTGGCCTTAAAACACCGCGCTGGCCAGTGCGAGTTGGCGAGTCCACGCTTTTAAAGGGGATTTAGTCCCTTATGGCTTGTGGTAGCCGGTTGGATCAGGTTATTGCCGCCCGATATTCGGCATATAAGTTTTACGGCAGGGTGAGTCACCTCCAACCCTCCTCCTTTCTCATCCGGGCTTGGGACCGGCAACGGCGGAATTTGGACACGTTCTCAGGGAATTTGGGAACGCTCCCGTATTTCTAGGGAATGTTACGGAATATTGGATGTATGTATTTGTATTATAAACATATCAAATGATGCATTTACGTTAGTAAAATATATTTACAGTGATAAAAAATATGTCTGATAAATAAAATTATAACTTTCCCTGACATTTTCATTTTTGGGGAACATTCCCGAGAACGTTCCCGGAAATCTGGAGAAAGGGAACGGCTCATCACTAATCTCAATAGGCGATGCGGCTAGCAATTCTAGCAACCTATCACTACTTTTTGTTCCTTTTTCCACCTTTTCGCACACCATCACGCTAATAGTGACCTTTGAGTCTTCTTGCGGCCCTGGGCTCTGTCTGTTTAGAGCCGAAAATGCTCTGTCTGCCCTGTTAGGGATAAAGACGCGATAGTGTATACAGTGTGACCCTAGGAAATATGGCTTTGGATTCGAAGAAGAAAAAACTGCATTGATATTTCTAAATTATCGTCTAAACTCCTGTAGTGCAGTGAACTAGTGAGTATAAAGGTCTAACAAAATATACTGAAACTATTGTAGGGGTAGATTCAGTCCATGATACTGAACAACTTTCCCCAAGAAACAAGCGAAATATGAAAAAGAATTTTTGGCCTCCCATGCAAGTTCACCGATCAGCTGATCCGAGTTTATATATGTTCCTTGGGGAAATTGGTTCAGTATCATGGACTGAATTCACCCTTAAAATAGTTTCAGTATATTTTGGTAGACGTTATATATAATTGGGATGGGAATACATTTTTGCGAAAAGACCGGCCACCGCCCGACGTTAACCCTCCTTGGGAATGCAGTTGTAGCACGAGATGTTTGTTCTTATTCCCTTAGTCGCCTCTTACAACATCCACATAAAGAGATGCAGGTGGTCCTATTCTAGGCTGGAAGTCACAAGGCGAGATATTATTGTTCGTAGCGAGATGTTTAAGACAATAAAATTAAAACCAAAGCAATCATCACTTTAGTGAAACATACGAGTACGTTTATATTTATGTCTTTCAGATAAGCAGACTGTAGCTCGCGACTTCCTTCGACCTCAAATTAATCCTAAAGATGCAGGTGGTCTTCATGCTAGATGCGTTCTGCAGGCAATGCGGATGCGCGAAGGCGATCAGTTCTGCTATACAGCTTAAGGCCATACATGAATTTTCTGGGGTCCAGGCTGCCCCCATTTGAAAGAAATTATTTAAAAGAAAATGGAGATAATTTTTTTTTTGTCTTTGTGAAGCCCTAGATAACCCTTCAAACAATTTTGTGTACTACTATTACAGTTTAAGGCCAAAAGTGGCCGTTTTCCGCAAAAAATGCTTTTGGACCCCGGAAAATCATGTATGGCCTTAAGGCCGTACCTAAATTTTCCGGGGTCCAGTGCTGCCCCCATTTTAAATAAATCATTTTAAAGGAAACGGATATATCATTAATTTTGTTTCTACCAAGCCCTAGTTAACCCTTCGAACTATTTTATGAACTACTGAGTGAGAACGTTAAGCTTTACTAAGCACATTTGCCAAAAGTGGCCGTTTTTCGCAATTGTGCGTAGTACGAGTACTCTCCTCCGTTTCCTTTGAAATGATTTATTTTAAATGGGGGCAGCACTGAACCCCGGAAAATTCATGGCCTTCCGAGTACTATTGTAACTTAAAAATAAATAAAATTCATTGAATTAGTTTTGTGTAGTATGAGTTAAGTATAGATGCCTCCATTCCTCTCTTCTCTCTGCCATCTTTTTAATTTAATAGTTAGACCTTATTGTCATGTCTTATTAGATGTCCAAACAACTTCCCTCTTCTATTTTCAATAGTTTTAAAATATTATTTTATTAAAACTAACGTGAGATAAATATATAATTAATTAATTTAAAACCTTAATCACACTCGCGCTGAAGATGATCGTCTAAATCGATCGAAACCTGGTCGGCCTTTTCCGACTACATCACATGAGTCAACCGGTTTTTTAATAAATTATAGTTTTTAAAATTAATAATTAATTAATTATAGTTTGTTGTGGGACGCCACTTGTGTGAGTACCTACGCGGCGTCCTATCTCAATAGTAGTATACGCACTCCCGGGGCGGCTGCGCGTGCGGCGGCCAGACAAAAGTGTACCAAATATTCTAATTTAACATCCAAATATGACTTTGTTCCGGTCGCTGTAGAAACAGCGGGCCCATGGTGCCCTGAAGCCAAAGGCTTTGTTAGTGAGATAGGGCGCCGTTTGCGGGACCGCGGTTATGACAAACGTTCAGGATGGTACCTGGTCCAAAGGATATCCATTGCTATTCAGAGAGGCAACGCAGCTAGCGTAATGGGCACCTTTGAGCCGGGTACTATCCGGGGCGGAATTTCTGAGTAGGTAATAGTTTTTATTTTAATGTTTGGTTTTTTAATTTAATTTTTATTTATTGTTATTGTTATTTTCAAATCTGCATCAAGAAATGTTTTTAAATACTTCTATTCACTCCTATTCTTTCTAGTACGTCCGGAAGATGTATCTAATGAATAAATACAATCTAAACATTGGAAATAGACTAGGCAGTTGCACAGACAGAAGGTCGAAACCCCATTTACATGATGAATGCTCCTAATTCAATCATCGGAGGATCGCTGGTAGCTGATTGACCTCCAGGGGAGTGATGTATCGAGTTTATCAGCCGTTCGTTACATAAGCTGAGAATTTAAATTGAATTAATTCGAGGATGACTGATGGTACAACATTTGTAGATACTGGATTTTTCTGGCGGTAATTTGTGAATAGACTCGTTTACTGAGCGTTAGTTTTTAAAATTTAGTTCTTCTTTTAACTTAAGAGCTTGCTCTTGTCGATGGAGTTAAGAGGAGATGCCTCCATTCCTCTCTTCTCTCTGCCATCTTTTTAATGTCTTGGTATGACCTTACTCCTAACAACTTCATCCTTGGTCTTACCCTTCCTCGTCTCCAATTTATTTTTACTTCTACTATTATTCTGAAGGGACTATCATGTCTTATTAGATGTCCAAACATCTGCCCTCTTCTACTTTCAATAGTTTTTAAAATATTTCTTCTTTCTTTTACTCTTTCTAGTACCTCCTCATTGCTTATTCTATCCATCCAGCTTATTTTCCCTTATTTTCCCTTTATTGTACTGATACACTTTTTCGCACTGGTATAGATATTATAATAGGTACTTAGGTAGTCCTGAATATGATGTGTTCAGGATGAGAGATGGAAGTGGAATGAGTCAAATGAAGAGGGATGTGTAAATGATTCGAAAATGGAATGAAATGAAATAAGGTTATGAAAAACAGACAGAATAAGATGAAGAAATGAAGTATGAAAACAATATGCAGCATGCAGGTGGCATGCAGCATCGTGCAAGTGGTCTTGGGCTGGCTATGTCTGTCGTGTACCACAGGAAAGATGGGCTCGAGATAAAGAGAGGAAAAAAGGCGGAACGAACGTGTTCGAACAAGCTGCGAAATTTTGAAGGGGATTGCGAAGGATTTTGACGGAGAAAGCGAACAACAAAGGTAATTGAAAGCGTAGAGGAAAGGCTTATGCCCAGTGGAGGGACCTAGATAGCTGACTAAAAAACACAATAAATAAATTCCATAGAGATAAAAAAACGTAACGGTACATCCCTATTTCTTCCATGCTTGTCTTGGAGAAAAGAAAAAAAACTTAGAATGTACTTGCTGCTTCTCTTCCCATGCAGATCGTTAAAGTTGATCCAGGGACACGTAACGGTACATCTCTATTTCTTCCATGCTTGTCTTGGAGAAAAGAAAAAAAACTTAGAATGTACTTGCTCCTTCTCTTCCCATGCAGATCGTTAAAGTTGATCCAGGGACTGGGCAAATTAAGCGATGCGGCTAACGACCCATCACTGTTTTGATTCCTTTTTCCACCTTCTCGCCCACCATCACGCTAAAAGTGGCCTTTGGGTTTTGCAGCTCTGGGCTCTGTCTGCTTAGAGCCGCAAGACCTTTAATGCTCGGTCTGCCCCATTAGGAATAAAGACGTGATAGTACGAGTATGTATGTAAGTAGGCATGCACATCTCTACTTGTAGTATCCTGTGCTATGTACGTACATATAACATTCTTACTGATTTTTTACTGGTTGGTTTTATGAGGGTAATAAAATGTGTTATTACCTGTTTACTAGTAGTAATTAAATACTTTTAAACTATCGCGTTGCATTATTATTAAATTAATGCATACGGGAATTAACGCGAAACGTACTTTTTATTTATTTATTTTGCTGACGTTTCATTCGGGTTTCACCGAACGTGGTCCCAGCTTGACTGACTAGTAGTAATTAGTAGTACACAAAATTTTTGTCTGTCTATCAGTCACGCACGCACGAAAGCGTCTCATACATACATGTTACATTAACAAACACGTAACAGTTTTTTCCTTACATAAAACATGCAATTAACTAACGAAAAAGGCAATTAAAAGTAAACAACATTTTTTAAATCATTTTAGAATCAATCATTTAAATCGGTAAAATCGGATAGGATCGCGGACAACGGGTAATATAAAATAACGAGGGTAACAGAAAAATATCTCCTAGGTACCCACGTTTCTCTAAGTACACGTGGTACACTAGGTACATTCTGGTACACGTTTCATAAAGTAAAAATAATAATAAATAAAATGTTTTTATTTTTCTCCACAAAAATAATACTGTAACAAGGTATTATTAAGAAACAAAATTGTTTTTTTAATAAACAATAAAATATGTGGAGAATTCGCCGTGTAGTTCCCGACAGAGTAGAATAGGACCACTCCAAGTCTTCCCGTGGATGTCTTTTAAACATCAATGAGACCTCTCCAACCCGTCTGGCGTGGAGAGTATTGGCCAAATCTTGTGGCTACTCTGGTAGTACAAAGTGGGTCGTGCTCCTGTAGTGGAGACTAAGAAAGACCTGATGATGACAAATACATAGAAAGTTTTTTATGCGGTGTCGCATCTGTTGCTTCCTTTACTTTGCGATGCGGTGATTATTGGCGGGGTGCGCGCACGCAGCATGATTCCTTTGTCGCTGCTCCTCTATGAAACAAAAGAAACCAATCGATTTTACGCAGGTGCAAATAATGTCTTTTTTGCACAAACTGGGGCAGGTGCCTGGAATATGATGATGTTATTAATGTTAATAATGGGGATGATTCTGTCGTTTTGTAATATCATGAGAATATTAGTTTAGATTTGCTTGAAAGGAACGAACGACCTTTGTCAGTGGTTGGCCAGTAGACTTTACACACTTTGGAATGATTAGCGTACAATTTAAGATGGAAAGTAGAGCGATAGAAACCGATAAAATATATACCGTCTTACTACAAAAAAATTAAACATCCAACAGATGTAAAAATAATACATAGGTACTCGTTTTAGCACTTTTCTTTCTTACTAAAACGAGTGTGTATTATTTATGGTATCATTTTTGTAGTAAGACGGATAGGTTTCTACATATTTGATAAAAGTACCTATTATTTATATCAAAACTTCTAGGAATTGATAACAACAACGTTTATCATACATGCAATTTGTACTAACATTGCCTTTCCTATTACCGTGTACTCGTAAATGGTCATAGCTATTTTCAGATCGAATATATTTATTTATTACAACAATTTGTCTTCCCCATAAGGGATTTGATTAGTTAGTTATTATTAAAGAAATGTATATGACGGACTTAAGAAGTAGGTAGAAAATTTCTACCAGTCAAAAAACATTTGGCACCTAAACCAAAATAAAAGTTAAAGCGCATTTCAGTAGGTATATTTTTTTAGAGATCTAAAAATAACTTATCTACATAACGTACAAAGTAATTACGTATTCAAATAAAAACTAAATTGATTTCGTATACGCACTATTATTAAATCAAAGTCCGGTCACTTTATTTACATTTACAGATTTGAGGCGGCGTTTGTACAAAAAAGATAATTTGTAACTATAAATCATCGACAAGTCATATTTCATGTTGTCTATGATTCCAGTGTGGGACTCGTCTCATTATCATCTATAATCAAATGGATACACTGCCTCTGTGTAGATAACTAGAGACGAAAGAAACGTGGAGATATGTTTTAGTTTTTTATATGAAAAAACATTTCGTATTATTACGTAATGAGTCACATGAGCTAGCCTTTTGTCATATCTCTTCTTTCTGAATAATCTTCTTTCCAGTCTATATCAGTCCACTGTTTGACTAAAGGCCTTCCAATAAAGGGAGGATTTGCCCATATTCACCACGCTGGCTTGGACATACTTATACCACCCTTAGTCGCCTTTTACGACACCAGTGGGAGACGAAAGGGGTGATGTCATATGTATTCTACTCTGCCGTCACTACGCCGCTAAATAAAAGGTTAGTTGTTCGTTTGCCGCCTTATAACATGAAAAAGGTAAATATAAGTGGTTTACCTTTCGGTGCTTATGTGCTATGCAATTTAAAAATTTATTGGTTTTTGCAGGTTCAAAAACTTCTGACACCAACGTCATGCACTCGTGGCCCTTTAATTCGTCTCTGAAGTCATAAAGTCACTCGCCGATATTACTTGTGAATTCAGTTACGATACTGAAAACTTTATAAAATATATTAGTAAAAAATTGGTTGCCTGTAAAGTCGGTATACGGGCGAAAGTTTTACGTGACAACGACTTCACTCCACTTCACTCCAAACTTGACTTCCACTCGGGCATGGTTAGCCCGCCTAAGAGCGAGAGAGACAGACATAAAAAGTGAAAGGCACGCGTGCCTCTCACTCGCTCTCATTGTGAGCGCATAACGTGAGCGGAGCGTAACGCAGTTTCTTGAAGTGTCACCCGGCTAACCAATTTATAAGACGTTGTCACGTCAAAATCATAATTGCAGTCACAAAGTCCTTTTACACCAGGCCACAACCATTTGTCATGTCTCCTTTTCATCCTGATCTGATTATAAAATGAAAAATAATGCTCGTGCATTAAGCACCCCCGTGATGTAAGCGCAGGGGTGTAAGCTTCGGTGTTTATGTGCTATACTATGCAAATTCAACGCTGCTAATTTGAAATAGGATATCGATGGCTAATACTATCCCACGTGCAAAGAAATTGTATACAAATCTAGAATGCGCACGAAATGGCAAAGTCGTTCCCAAAAATTATACCTAAAGTTTTAGCTCTCCCCTTCTACTTTATTGCACTGACATTTTGCGGGAAAGGGACGCCTGTAACTTTAGGTACATTTTTTGGGAACGTTAGGTATAAATATAAGCATTATGAAAATATGAGCTTTATGTGCGTGGCATTGAGTTTAATTTTCAATGTCGTTTTTGTGAGATTATTATTCGTAGTTATTCTAGATAGTATTATAAATTCTTTGCCCACGTGTATTTCAAGTTGGTTGCTGGTCAAGTTAAAACCGATATCTCGGGTGCGCGTGGATTAGAACGGTGGTAATTTAATTTATTTTCTGTTGCCGAGTTGAAGGATTGAGATTAACTAAGTATTTATGTTTGAATATATAGGTAAATTTCTTTTCGTCTAACCCGCAATATAGTTACAGTTTAACACATTGCTGGACACACTACGTCTATAGACGTAGATCAATTGTTCTTTCTATTGTGTCTGGATGAGTGTCTAGCAATGTGTGAAGAACAACCACATTTTTCTTATTTATTTATATTTATGAATATTAAGCATTTGGGTATGTTTATGATGATGTAGCGATGTAGGTATAATCTTTTATTATTATTTATTCTGTACGTAGTTGCTTCTACGTTAATTGAGTAAATGTCCCCTCAATATATCGCAGGTTGACTGGAAGAGATCCCTGTATGGGATAAGTCCGCCATTGTATATTTGCTCTTTCGAATTTTGTGTTTTATATGCATGTTTTTAGTACAATAAAGTTATTACAAACAAACAAACAAATCTTAGCAACAACTAGACTGATTTCATACTCTTATTCAATTCTTCTCAACTAAACGGCTTTTTCTTGGTTTCCTATGCCTCCCCCCTTTAGGGGCAAAGGGCAGACACAACACGTCGCCAACTTGATATGTCAATCAAATAAACTGCTGCTATATATGAAGTTCCGATCCGATTATATCCCATATCTCTGGAGCCGATAGTAACCAGGGTAAAAAAAAATGATAAGAGAATAAAACGCCAGAAAATAATGTTTCTTGCTCAGGTTTATTGTCATTAATTATATTTATCATGAACATGATTTTAGATTATCAATGCAGTAACACTGATAATGTTTGTTTTGACGTTTAAAAAAAAAAGTATGTGATTTGACTTGTTCGAAACAAGTTTGGGTGCATATGGTAAAGAGATATATACTTACGACAAGTTCTGCCAACAAGATAAGTGCTTGTAAGTGAGGTTGCGAGTCGTGAGTTCACACTTCGCCACGTAAAACTAGTATATCCATAGTTTATTTCATTCTCATGTCTAAATAGTTATCTATGTCTGCAAATAAAAATGAGTTGCTTGCAGCTAAACAAACAACGTAACCAATAACAAAGGAATAGCGTGACAACGCATCGTAATGCATTCGGGATAATATTATAATAAATTTGGGCGTTAATTATATAGTGAGTTCAAAGCGGTGGAGCGGCTCGGGTGTGTTGATTTTCAGTTTAATTCATTAGGATTCTCTGCGGGGCGCACGGTAAGGGCACAGAATACAGTAAGAGTAAACAGAAGGGACTCTTCTAAGGTACGCGCAATATACGTCCCCGTTCCCCGCACTCGCACCTCTCCCCCGGTTCTTGACGGCCAACGTGAGAAATCGAGGCGAAAACGGGGGAGAGGTACGGGGACGGGGAACGGGGACGCCTGGGTGACGCATATTGCGCGTAACTTAGGAGTTTCCGGCCTGTGGTAAGGGCTAAGCTCGATTGAAGCTGAGCTAAGCTTCTAAATTAAATATTCATCATCTTTATTTTATCACAAATTTGGATCACATATTTTTAATTTGGATATTGTTTCGAGCATTGTAATGCTGTATAAATCAATAATCGAGCTAAGCGTTGTATTTTTACAACTTGAGCAATCCTGGTTTTAAAAAAAAAACACAGGTAACATTATGTAATAGTTATACTTTGGCACAGCCACGGATACTGTGGCACAGCCAAGCTTCTATCTAGTACGGCCCGTAGGACGCGCTGCGGGATGCAAGGTAACACTAAGTTGAAGGGTGGCCTAGTCGGGACTGCTTTGAGTATATCGTAGAGACTGTAAAGTGTATATAATATCAGAAAATAAAGGGACATTGTGCCTATCATGTAAATAAAAACCGCTTGGATTTTACTTGGTAAAAGTTTAAATGAATATTTTTCCGAACTTAAGAATTTTGAGACATTATGACCACTAAGTACTTTAAGAAATCCACGTTTTCAATATATTTTACAATTACAAAGCCCTCCTTAATTTATTTAACACTGCTTACAGCCTGTGTAGCGTAAAGTGTCTTTATTAATTTGGGGGTGGAGCGGTTTATGAGGTTTGAACTCCTAGATCCCCTCTTCGGTACGCCTTTGCTCGAGATTATAGCGAAATACCATTTTGGGAATATCAAAATCTATATATCTACAAATATCTAAAAATGCGCAGGCTATTAAAGCCAGACAGCAAAATAGTTCTCAGCGTTTTTACAATTTAATTAACTACTATGCTACTTGTATGTGAGTATGTAAAACTTTATTGCCTATAGAAAAGTTTTTAAAAAACAACATAGCAAAGGCAGTGTCTTTGCTTATCCGTTACAATCAACTGTAAATTATACTACTCTTATAACAATGACTTAATATTTATTATATACGATCTAAGTACAAGGCTGTTTGGTTTAATTTAGCTTTATTTTATCCATTCTCTCATTCTTATCTATGCATTAAGTCGTAAGTTGTCGTTTTTAGAGCAGTCGTCAAGCTATGTAAGCTATGTTAGATATTTAGAACACATACACATAAAAAACAAAAAAAAAACATGATTATAAGTGCGCAAGAAAATCTTTTTTTAACTAAACTATTTATTATAAACAGGCAATTATATATGGTCACCCCACAAGCGCCATAGGGCACAGCTGCCCGCCTAAAAACCTTAAAATATAGCATTTTTAATGAAGCAGCCTTTTCAATTTTCGGCTTTACGGCTTTTATCGGCGTGACATCGGCCCTAATCAGCCTCTTTGCTTGTTTCAAACCTTTTTTGTTCACCGTGTGTTATTTAATACCACACCTTGATTACCTTTCTTTTTTAATTTAAAAACGTCCACGCTTTGAGAAAATATTTGATAATTGAATTCGTGTGATTGCTTCACGGTTATATTATTAGTGTTTGAGTCTTAACCCGGCATTTTATAAGATTAAAACGTATTTATGTGATGGCTAGCGACAAATTGACTTCAATTCTAATACTATTAATTTTAAAAGCCCAAGTTGTAGTAAATACTTCATTCGATATAAATTAAGGTTAGTCTCGAAGCTCTCACGTTCTTGTTGACAGATATGATGAAAAAAATGTGTGAGTTTACAGGTAACGACTTAGTTACGTTAATTATATTGAATCTATATTTTTTATTTGATTAAAATCTCCCACTTTCCCATGGGGATGCAACTGAGTTAAATGCCATCTATTTAACCTTTTTATGTTTACAATAAATTGCTTACACATAATAACAGTGAAATGTCAGATCAGCGAACTTTAACCCTATATGAAAAGAGTAGGGCAAGTAACTTCAAACAATATCATAGCGCAAAACGGCTAAACACAAAATTTATATTAGTTATCTGTCACATGACGATAGTATTTTAGTTTGGCACTGATTTAAAGAGGCAGATGTAAATAGCAGTTTTGGTAAGTTAAAAATTATAAATGGCATGTTTAATAATTAGTTCAGCAGTTAAAACTAAGCAGTAAAGTAAAGAAAAGTGAGTAATAAAAAATAATGAAGTGGATCAGTAAATATATATTTGAGCAGGAAAAACTTAAATGAGCGGTTCCTAACCTAGTAAAATGGATAAAACCGACCTAGCACTCGCCGGCCGCGTCGCAGTTCTAACCTAACCTATAGGTTTTCCCTAACCTAACCTAAAAATAACCGACTAATTGATTTTTTATTACTGTTCATGTTTTACTGTCGCAAGAATTAATCAACCGCCATTAAATCAAAAATAACTGCTCAATATGTTTTCCAACTGATCGTAATAACATCTCGAATATTTAAATAACATCTCAAAAATTAGTTCCCTTTTAGTTTGTTGTGTTAGATAAAGGCTAAACAAGCTTTTCTTTGCACATTTGCGAAAAACGGCCACTTTTGGCAAGAAAAGCTTCACGTTCTCACTTTAAATTGTAAATAGTAGTTCATAAAATAGCTTGAAGGGTTATCTAGGGCATACTGGAGACAAAATTTTAAATGATATCTCCGTTTACTTTCAAATAATTAATTTCAAATTGTGGCAGCACTGGACACCGAAAAATTCATGGTTAATCCGGCGCTGCTCCTTGGGAATGCATTTGTGCGCAAAGTGCATTTTTACAATTCCATTAACATACGCTAGGTATACATTTGTTTTATTGTAACGCAATTACTGATACCGTTTCCTGTGAATACAATAATTGCAATATAATAATTTCCATTCATGAGAACTTTGTATCAAGTCAATGGCGCTTTTTACTACCTTATAATGACTTTGATTTGTATAAATGTATGGTATAAAATGTATGAATGTCGAGTGACATCTTTATCCAGGAATAACGATAATGATGTTTTGCTAACAGCCTTTTTGCTATGGACTATTATCTTTTATACGTGTATTTTAATCTCATTTCAATACAAATAGAGATGTAAAGCTATAGGAGGCACCACATATCACTGATTGGTCCCGCTCAATTGGGTAGATGACTTTTTTTTACTTTTTTTTAGATATACAGGCTGACTTTTTATCCACCAGCAAAATTTATGGAGCAAGTTCAGTCCATGATACTGAACTACTTTCCATAAAAATAATTAAAGAAAAACTAAAATAAAAATTCAGCTTCCCATACAAATCAGTGCTCAGCCAAACGGATATTGTATGGGAGGACGACAAATGTTTATCGATTTTTAATAACTTTTTTTATAGAAAGTAGTTCAGTATCATGGACTGAACTTGCTCAAAAAATTTGGCTGGTGTTTAAAAAGTCATGTATAGGGCCTATTGTTGGGCAAAAGCCTCCCCTCTTTTTTTCCATCTTTCGCGTTCCCTAGACGTAATCTGCCATTCTTTTTCAAACCGTGTAAGGTCGTCCGCCCATCTCTTCCTTGGTCTTCCTCTCTTTCTTCGACCGTCCGGTAGAAGACTGTGTCAAAATAAATAAATAAATAAAACGTCAAAAAATAATGTCACTTGTCAGTGATCATATCCAATTTTAACATGATTTTAGATGCATGCAGAAAAATTGAAATTAGGAGCGCTATTTGACTCGAAAAAATTATGACGGTTGTGATTTTCATACAAATCCCATAGAAAGAAAAAGGTTTTTGATTTGACTTGTTGTCATCTAGTGGATTGTAGCTATCTCCATAAACTTTACTTAAGTAGTCGCTTGCTAGCTCACGCGTACTTTCGACAGCCTTCTTCTTCGTCTAAGCGCGTTCCCAGTTGCATTGCTAACTATGCTGCTTCGGAGCCCGGGGTGCGCTTTTCCGCTTTTTCTTCTCCAAATATATCATGCATGTCACTGGTCACCCAAGGATGCCAAAGACATTGCAAAATGGAGAAGAAATAGCCGGAGCAGTTGAAATGATATAGCTGTAGTTTTAATTTTACGCGTACTTTCGACAGTATACCTACAAGCAAAAACCATACGAAAACATGGTAATTGTCATTAAAAATTGCTTGATGTGTGTTACAATAGAGTAAGAATTATTTAAGGAACACGGTAAAGTCACAGAATACAGTAAGAGTAAACAGAAAGGAATCTCCTAAGGTACGCGCAATATGCGTCCCCATTCCCCGCACCCGCACCTCTCCCCCGGTTCTTGACGGCCAATGTGAGTCATCGAGGCGAAAACGGGGGAGAGGTGCGGGGACGGGGAACGGGGACGCATATTGCGCGTATCTTAGGAGATTTCGGCCTGTGGTAAAGTGTAAAGAAATAACTTTCCATAGGTAAGTAACCATAAGTAAGACGTAATTAACGACACCCTCAAGCTAAAATCCATTAGGCTGCAAAGCGTGCCAAAGAAATATACATACATACATACATAGACGTACCTTTTTTTAATGTGTACACATACATAGGTACACACATATATAACCCTTCTGAACCAGACGGGTAAAAAGGGCGTGAAAGGATTTGGCCATACTTGGCCGTTATAGCCAGAGGATTTGGAGTACGCTCGCGGTTTCAGCCGTGTGGTTCCCGGCAGAGTAGAATAGGACCACTCCAATTCTACCCGTGGATGTCGAGGCGACTTAGGAGACACAAGCTAAACAAAGCTTACTAACATTAATGAGACCTCACCAAGCGTCTGGCAAGCGTGAAGAGTGAAGGCCAAATCTTATGGTCATATAAAATTGACGTTCCACAGGTAAAGGTACCTTATGGACGCTGGCACTTACGACATTGTGTTTATTCAAGCTAAGTTAATTGTACGAATTGTTTTTCTAAACGTCCTAAGCGCCACTGTCCATAAGATACCTTTTCCCGTGGAACGTCAGAAATGTTTGCACAGTTGATGAAACACTAAAACGCTAAAAGTGGCCTTTGGGTTTTTTGGCTCTGGGCTCTGTCTACTTAGAGCCGCAAGACCCAAAATGCTCTGATGTATCAGTACCTATCAGTAGTTTGATGAAAATAAATCTACGAGTACCTTAACCGACGTTTCATTACTTGCATAACGTATGAGTATAAATTTCGTATAGATGCCTCAGGCAATTAGCACTCGCGTAAAGCTGTCCCTCGTTAGCGGACCGTAATGAGTGTTACGAGCACTTTGCTGGCGATAACTCGTGAACAGATTGTAAGGACAACCTCTCATCTACTAAAGAACCCACTGGAAATCTTTCATCGGTACAAGTTATAGGCTAACAGACATAGATAATTTTTACCTAAATATATGAGGTTGCTGCTCTTTCTTACCTATGGCGCACAGACCTGGTCTCGGACTAAGAGTCAAAATCCAGACTCGAAGTCTGCCACCGGGCGATGGAACGCAGCACAATAGGAGTACGTAGAGTGGATAGGGTACGGAATTTAAAAAATAATAAACGGGCAAGTGCGAGTCGGACTTGTACATGAAAGGTACCACCGTACAATGTTTTAAAACGCTGAAGAAACACGTTTCTTGTATGACGACCCACTTTAATTTTTAACTTTATTTTATTTTTAGTATTTGTTCTTATTGTGGTCATAGTAATACATAATTGTTGAAAATTTCAAGTATCTAGTTAATGCCATTATAAAGATCAAGTTAAAAACGCTGAAAAAAACACGTTTCTTGTATGACGACCCCCTTTAATGTTTAACAATTTTTTATTTTTAGTAGTTGTTATAGCGGCCATAGTAATACATAATCGGTGAAAATTTCAAGTGTCTAGCAATTACGGTTCAAGAGATAGAGCCCTGTGACAGACGGACAGACAGACAGACGGACAGACAGACGGACAGACAGCGGAGTCACAGTAATAGGGTCCTGTTTGCGACAAGCTGCTTTAAGATTGAGATCAGTGGAAGAAGATCACTATCTGTATTTATCATCCTAATATATTTAGAAATATTAATATATGTATTTATTATATATATGCTTTATGAATATATATTTATTGATTTATTTATGTAAGCATATTTATGTATGTTTATGTAGGTATATATCTTGTCTATTTATTTATTTAGTTTTGTATTGTAGGTACACGCCTATTACCTCTTTTTTCCCATTTCCTCTCGCGGGTCTACTGGAAGAAATTTCTTTAGAAATAAGTAGCACCTAAGTACTATGTTTTCCTTATTTTTTTTATGTGTATGTTTGTTAATTTTCCAAGTGTACTTGAATAAATAAAAAAAAAGATAAGAAGGAAGGGGAGGCCTTTGCCCAGCAGTGGGACACATAATATACTAACTTAACTTAACTTAACGATACTATATTTTATGATAAATACATATATAGATAAACACCCAAGACCCAGGACAATTTGAAAAAGGCCATTTTCCAACTTGCCCTGGCTGGGGATCGAACCCAGAACCTCCGGATTAGCGGTTACGCCACGGAGGTCGTCAAATATATACAGGGACTAACAAAATATACTGAAACTATTTTAAGGGTGGATACAGTCCATGATACTGAACAACTTTCCCCAAAGAACATATATCGAAATACGAAAAATAATTTTTGGCCTCCCATACAAGTTGACCGATCAGCTGATCCGAGTCTGTATGAAAAGCCAAAAATTATTTTTCATATTTTGACATATGTTCCTTAGGGAAAGTTGTTCAATATCATGGACTGAATTCACCCTTAAAATAGTTTCAGTATATTTTATTAGACGTTATATATATATATATATATATATATATATATATGAGGTGAATTTATTGCTACAGTCTAATCTATTGAAAACTTTAAGGAAATGGGCTTTAAAAGTGGAAACACGTCTTTATCCCTTATGGGGCAGACAGAGCATTTTGGGTCTTGCGGCTCCAAGAAGCTCAGGGCCGCAAGACCCACAAAGGCCACAAGACCCACAAAGGCCACTTTTAGCGTGATGGTGGGCGAGAAGGTGAAAAAAGGAATCAAAATAGTGATGAGTTGCTAGCCGCCATGATTAGCATTTTCGCATATTCCCTCGATCGGCTTTTAACGTCTGCGCAGGTAGAGAAGCAGACGGTACATTCTAAGTTTTTTTCTTTTATCCTAGAAAAAATTATAAATAGAGTAACTTAGATTTCTGCATTCTCATACAGATACAGTCTTATTAATCCTAAGTACTTATCTTCCTGCATGAAGTACCTAGTTTTTTGTATAGTAGAAGACTGGTCGGCAATCAGAAGGCGGGCGGCAACTGTGGCAAGTTACGAAAAACGACTCGCGGCTCCCGCTGAGACTCTTCTCCACGATAGAATGTAGGGTTGTGAAAAAAAAGGTAATAATAATCATAATTCATTGCAAATCACTGTTTTACATTTAGATCTTAAATTTTTTCAGTACAACTTTATTATTGGTTATTAAATAGAATAGACTGTTTGATTTAATTTTTTCATCTTCACGCTCACTATCTCGATAAACGTGGCTTTCGGTTTTTTTGCCCTAAGCTCTGTCTATACCGTAAGAGATAAAGATGTGATAATGTATATGTATCTGCAAACTTAACTGTACACACAGTATGATGTTAACAACTAATAGAAATAGCACAATAATAACATTAAATACATAAAAAATAAATAAATAAGGACAATTATCTATTCATATATGTATAACGATTATGTATTAGATTTTTACTTTAATCATGAAATAAACCAGTCTTGGAAATCTCAGACTCATGCTTAGAAGAGAACAATGGGCGTAGCGACAAATTCCAAATTTCATTTTGATTGTTTTTGACGAAAGTCTTGATAAGAACTTTTAAATTATAGCGAATCATACCTTTTTATTTATTTTTGCTGACGTTTTGTCCGGGTTGCACCGAACGTGGTCTCAGACTGACTATAAATAAAAAATCCCGTACGCATTAAGAAGTCTTGAAAAGGTTCGAATCTCAATTTTTGTAAATTCTAAAAAAGGCAGGTACCTAGGTACAATGTGTTTGGTATAAAAACCGTTATAAGTACTAGATAAAGTCAAACTGTACTCGTATTGATACAGCGTTCAGTATTATGCCTCATAGTTACAATGTTTTTCATGAAGAAACTTTGATAAATAGTGTAGTGAAATGTAATAAAGTGAATGATAATGTAACACATAAAATGCGTGTTGCATTATCTCTAATGGAGTACGCTTTCTTTGGCTCGCAGCTGCCTCTCAATTAGAAGTTACACCAAATAGGTAGTCGATAGAATACTATAAATATGTAAATATACATATTGAGTGAATAACTTTTACATTCAGCGCATCGGTCTAGTAGTTATATGCCATTAATCTTTGCTTACGCCCAACAATTATAAGAAATTTAAATATTGAGGTGTTTGATCATACAGTGGTAAGTAATTTAACTGTAAATTGTTATCTAAAAGTAATGTTTAAAGTAGTAGGTAGTATATTAATCATAACAAATTATGGTGGCGGCAAAATAATAACATGAATCGTGCATGTGTTGTAAAATTCGGTCTCGAGAGAAACATATTTCATATTTATTTGGAAAAATATGAAATAAGTGTAAAACGTGTCAAACGATTTGTACTAAACATTTCTATCAATGTCTATCATTTAACTAGGTAATTACGTGGGCTAAAAGGTTGTTTTTAAAAAAGAACTTTTACTAAAAATACTGCAGTCGTGGACTAAATTCCCTTGTTTGTAACCAAATTGCCTTTTACCAGAATATTTTGATTTGGCAGCCCTGATCTCCAACAGCGAAGAAATCATTAATTAGTCCACGTGGCTCACCCTTAAACGTAAGAAAAAGTCAAAATAATTTCGAACAAGCTATAATTGGATATTATAACAGAAATATCGAATTAAGAATGGACCATTCAATTTCGTGGCGCTCATTTGTCATAACCTCATGATGTGTGTGTGCCTGCTTCACAATGAGAAATGGTAACCGATTTGTTATTTTAATTTACGGCTCAAAAGGCCTAATGTTTGAATAGTTCAGATTTATTTATAATGCATTGTTCGTAGTTTATTAGATTAAAAAGTTTATAGAGGATGTTGATAATAAAGTGAGTATAGTTAATCTTTGGGTTGAAATATTGTTTTATTTAAACAGAAATACTTTTACGAAAAATATGATTCTACAGGCTTTACCCCATATAAACTGTTGATATATGAAAAGACTCCTTATGAATCTAATGTCTCTTTGTTAGAATACTTATATACTACTTATCTCGTGAAAATGTACTTACGTTTCAGAATAATCTTACCCACGATTACGATTCATAGTGTAAATTCTACGAAGCAAAGGATGATTGTTATTTGATTTGTAGAAAAATAAAGACCGAAAAAAGACAAGATGTTTAGTTACTGAAAAACGGAAAAGTGTAATATTGAATAAAGCCGTAGATAACTAACTGAAAACAGAGGAAAAAAAAAATTTAACAAATGGGATTTTGGTGTATGGGACACTGGCTGGTTTTGATGTTAATTAAAACTATGACTATTTATTGCATAAAAACTCAACATTCCAAATTAGAATTTCCTTCCACATTTTTTACGAACAATATTAAAATATTCTGTCATATTCAAAAATGGATTTGCATCAGGAAGATTTTAGTGCGATGATTTTATACAATTTTAAATTCGTTTGATCGAGGGATCTTCAAAAGCAACCACCTACCGCATAACGAATTCAAGCGCGTTGGTCTAACTTTGGGATTGAACAAAGAAGTGGTAGTCCTTCGACGGCTGTAACCGAAAAAAGTGTGCTGGCAGTAAAAAATTTGATTCAAGAAGACTATGCGAACTACTACGCGAATTTCATACGAAGAGATTCAGCACACAGACTTTAGATCAATTCGGGAAGCGTTTACAAAATTCTAAGCCAGCCGGAGGACCTTCGCGTGAGGGAAATAGTCCCGCGCTGTGTGGCACAATCTTCTATTAGCAAAGCTCAAAAGCAGGCCCGTGTGGAATGGTGCCGTGACAAGTAAATGTGAATCAGGCTGGTCTCGGCGTGTTTACGACATTCTGACAGGTAACGAACCTTGGATTTTTCAATACGATCCAGAAAGCGCCAGTCGACACTTTGGCTGTTTCAAAACGAACCAACGTCTAGTTTCTTCATTTTGACAGGGTATCTGGTATTACTTCCATTACGAAATAATCATCAACGTAAATGGTATATTACAAAATTTCTGTCAGAAGTTTTTATTGTTATTACAATAAAAACTTCTGGCAGAAATTTTGCAACAAGCAACCTAACATCGACTCTGCGGGGGTACTGCTTCATCATGACAACGCGCCCGCGCATTCTGTGCTCAAAACGAGGGACTTCCTGAACACCACACCGGCCAATGTCTTGGCTCATTCCTTACAGACCTGATCTCTGGTACCGTGTGACTTCTTTTTTTTCTCTTAAATAAAAAATCAACTAAAAGGGATACAGTTTTTATCGCCGGAAGACGCGCTAACTGCATTCGATAATGCGGTAGAAGAGGTGTTGAGCTGCGGACTGGAAAAAGTGCTTCGAAAATTCATACAGACGCATGAAACTTTGTATAGAGGGTGGTGGAGAATTGCTTTAAAAGATTTATTAAAAATATATTATCCATATCAGTTATTTTTTTTAGTTTTTCAAAACTCTCTGAGTGTCCCACGTATATGCTTGAGGCTTTCTCTTACAGGATTATCAAGTACATTATTATGCTTAAGAAATAATTGTCTTCAAGATAAAATATCATACCGACCCTTTCGAACTTCCAAAAAATTTAAAAACCCTATCGCAATACCTCTAATAAATTTAAAAGTTCTTCCAACTCCTTAATTTATCTAATAACAAAAAGTCCGCCTTTCCATCTAGCAGTCGTGATCCGTGCGCCGAGATAAATCAAAGTGGCGCTTCTTGCCGCTCAACTCTGATGTGTGATTGATGAAGCCGCATCGCAGAAGGCCCAGCCGCCCAGCCGGCCGTAGGCGTAACACGGTGAATGGATTTATTGTTTATATTGTTACTAGAATGTGAGTGTAAACGCTTCCATGCCGGTTGGAAACAAAAATCATAGAATATAGCAGCTGTTTGTCCTCCCGCGCAGGTCGTAGAATCGACCATCAACGATTATACTAACGCGCGCGTGAGGAGAACGGAGTTACTGAATCGCGTTTGCATCACACGACACGACAGAAGCGCGACAGTATCGCGTTTGCATCGCGGGCGACGCGACTGAAACGTGTTTACGTGGGCGAAGGTAGGTAGGTACACACTTGCGACCGTAGGTACACACTTGCGACCGCATCGCGCAAAAATTCGCCGTGGGCGAGGGGCTTTTAAAATGGAAATCAATCGTGGAAATAGTTTCGCAGGAATATGTATCTGCCCTCGCAAAAGGAAGGGGTGAGTGACGTGTCTTCCGAAGCATGGAGGAGTGTGGAGTTGTGGCCACCATCCAAGTGCGGACCACGCCTGGGTTGCTTAACTTGTGGAAACGCTTGCAATGCGTACTCCCACCGGGCCTACGTACTCTTCTTTTCTTTTACTATTTCCGGCAGTGGGAGATAGAAAGACTGCCCCAGATGATTATGAATGAGAAATCAATGATACACTAAAACAGATAATTTGTATAAGTGTTTACCAACACAATATTTTTCTTTATATAACAAGTAATTATTAAAAAAAACTAAAAATTTACATACATACACTTGAAAAACATAACCCTCCTTCTGGCGCAGTCGGGTCAAAAAACAATATAAACAATATTCCTCCTTTCTAAATATGTATTTTGCTGGCCTAGATTTTTCTTACCATGAATTGCCATGTTTTTTGAGAAATGTAATCACTTATATCACCATTTTGAAGTAAATTTACTCTTAAATTTATATGGGTTTACCTATGTCATATAATTTATACTAGATTAAGACTAAACTCCTTAATTTAACAAGTATTTTAAATTAATGCAGTGTGACTAACATGCTTTTAACGCGGAACTAATGTCGCATTGTTAACTAAGGATTCTATAATCCTCACACAAGTTAACGACGGTTTAACTAACCGAGACGATATCTGTTATAACAAATTAAATTTATTGCTCAAAATCGGCGATTGTCGTTAAAAATTAGTTTCAATTCATTGTTTCAAACCTCGACCGCGCAAGCAATTTATTGAATTAAACTTTTAGAAACAAAAAGATATCGCAGTTTTGTTATTTTTTATATACCCAACCTAATGTCACTATACGATACCGTTTGAGTTTTACGTAAGTACCAAAAAGGGGATGGGGAAGTCTTTGATGTGCTTATTTTAGATGACATGGGGGTTTGAATATTCATTACGTCGGCAAACTTTTTTAATTATTTTTAAAATTTCTTGACAATGTTTTTTAAAATTGATTTGATATTATACATACAGACAGTAAAATAATGATTACGAACAATATACTTACTAATGAAAAGAATATTAAAGACTTATGCCGATGAAAAAAAAAACAATGATTACGTAAGCATAGGAGCCCCTGTCCTGAAAGTAATAAATAAATATAAAAGGACAAATCACACTGCTATATTAAATGAATAAATAAATTTAGGTAGCCCCAAAGTAAGTTTACAATACAAGTTGTATTATGGGATACTAAAGACTATTTTATACTAAATAGATATCTGTATAGATAAACATCCAAGACCAAGAAAAAAACATTTTCCATCTTGCCCTGGCTGGGGCTCGAAACATTTCAAAACGGGCTGTTTTTGAGATGTCATCGGCGTCATTGCAGAATCTATTTACCTTACCTCCATATCATATCTCTGGTCGCGCGACTGCGGCAGTTCTACTGACTGTAGCGAATCGTTTGCTAATTTATCGCTCGTGTATAAGAGCCATTACTGCCACATTTTTCGCCCTTCAAAAGTTCAGCAGACTTTAACATTCGAACGATGTCAATTACTATAGGAAGACGGCGACTCGTTTCTCATTAATCGATGTATCGGTAGGGTATCGATTAATTATTCGATTATTCGAATTGATTAGCGGTGGGCGTGGCAGGCTAACGAGTCCGGCCGTTTTCGTGTTTGTTTAATTGCTTTAGTACTTTACAGCAGATGTGTGTACTGTAGACGTAAAAGTTGAGATTGTATGTTGCTGGGGTTTTCAAGGTTTCAACGATAAGTATGTAGTTATTTTTTTTTTAATTTGATTTTTTAGACACCTTTATGTAATACATTAAGGAAGCAATAAATGATTGAGTATTGAGAAGGACTTATGTGTTTAAACTGAGTTCCCTACGCCATTCAGAAACACTAGTAAGTAGTTAGATCATTTTAAAGTACGTACCTTATCATCATCATCATCAGGTCTCATTTAGTCTCCACTGGAACAAGACCCTCTCTGCACTACCAGAACCATATATTAGCCAGAGCAGTCAGAGGATTTGGCCTACACTCTCCACACTGGCCAGACGGGTTGGAGAGGTAAACACAAGCTAAACAAAGCTTATAAACATCAATGAGTATGTACCTTCCTAATAAATATTTTACTATCCACTACTTCAGATCTTTGTCGTTGGCTATTGTCGGTGGAGTTTTCACCTATATTATACACACTACTTTTCTATCAATTAAAAAAAAAAACTTAGTATTCCATTAAGTATAAATTACGAGTTATGGGTATATTTGATAAACAAAGTTATTAATAAAACCGGCCAAGTGCGTGTTCCGTAGTTGCGAATGTCGACTTAGAGATCACGCTCACGGTTTAACGACTAAAACGAGCCCACATAGGGCGATGGTAACTGAAGAAAAGGTTATAAAACCCCATTTCACAAGGGAAATAAAAAAAATACTATTATTACATATGAAATTGCCGTTCAGTATCAAAAAAGTGAAACAAGTTTTTTTTAATGAAATTATTATTTAATCAATCGAAGTATGCGCCGTTGTTATCGATACACTTCCGCCATTTTATAGGCAGATCATTGATACCTTTGGAAAAAAAATCCTGGGAGCGAGAGTCTATGAACTGTTTGAAGGCGGTTTTGACTGCCTCATCAGATTTGAAATTTTTTCCTTGTAAAAAGTTATCCAAATTTTGAAAAAAGTGGTAATCGGTTGGGGCAAGATCTGGAGAGTATGGTGGGTGACGCAGAGGTTCCAGTCGCAGCTCTTCTAACTTGGCGATCGTTTGATGTGCAGTGTGTGGTCTAGCGTTATCCTGAAGGAGCAGTGGGCTAGAGCAATTCATCAGTCTCGGTTGTTTAATGGCGAGCTTTTCCATCATTGTTTGCAATTGTTGGCAATACAAGTCTGCAGTAATCGTCAGGCCTGATCTCAAGAAGCTGTAGTGGATAACACCAGCACTGGTCCACCAAACACTAACCAGAATCTTCTTTTTGGTCAGTTTTCGCTTAGGGCAAGGTTTTGCCGGTTCTCCAGGGTCAAGCCATTGTGATGATCGCTTCCGATTGTCCTACAGGATCCATTTCTCATCACAAGTCACGATATGGTTCAAAATCCCCTCATTATTGTGGCGATTAAGCAAAGAAACGCAACAAGCAACGCGTGTTTGTTGGTTTGCTTCAGTCAATTCGTGCGGTACCCACTTTTCGAGTTTTTAAATTTTTCCGATTTGGCGCAAGTGGATAAGTATCGTTTTGTCACTTACGCCGAAGGCTGCTGCTAATTCAGAAGTAGTTTGAGATGGATCCGCTTCCACTATCGCCTTCAATTCTTCGTTATTCACTTGAGTATCAGGCTAGTAGTAGTATCGTCCACGAGGCTCATTGTGTAAATCGAAATTTCCAGAACGGAAACGTTGAAACCAAAAACGCACCGTTCGTTCGTTAGCGGTACCTGGTCCATACACGTCGTTAATTCTTCGAGTCGTTTCTGCAGCACTGGTGCCACGGTGGAACTCGTATTCGTAAATACCGCGAATTTTCAATTTGTCCATAGTTGTTGTTATAGCAATGTTGAAACTCAAACAAATGATGTTAAAACAAATGAAATACGAATTTTAAAACAATATTTTTCTGGCTTTATTTCGAAATAAATTTGAATTTGGAATTCCTAATGAAACGCAAGATATTTGATTTTAAAGTTGCCAGTATTGAAAATCGGCAATTTCATATGTAAGGACCTAATATATAAGTAATCTAGTATTTGTTTTATGTACTCGTAACTAACAACTGTCTAACTAATTTTCATTTAATTTGTATGAAATTTTCCTTTTCCGAGTACATTTTGTAAGTTGGTCGACTATAACTCTATAATTTGTAAACCCTACTTACGAGTAGCTCTGATAGTTTTCCTTTTAACTTTGTTATACTCGTATATACTACTGCTGTGATTTTTTTCATGTGTCCATATACAAACGATTCGCTGACAGAGGGGGAAGGGAGGCACAGTTTCTAAATCAGACTAACAAAAAAAAAAACCTAAATATTTCACGAACGGATAAGATTTTTATTTGCAATAAATAGGGTGTACAATACAGGTGTTAGGTAAATACAATTAAATACAGTAGCTTAACCTATTTAGCCATATTCAATAGCATGCAAATTTTTCAGATGTTGTCAGTGAAATTATGAAAACATTATTAAGGCCGTACTTGAATTTTCCGGGGTCCAGTGCTGCCCCCATTTAAAATAAATCATTTCAAAGAAAACGGAGACATTATTTAAAATTTTGCTACTACACAATCCTAGATAACCCTTCAAAGTATTTTATGAACTACTGTTTACAGTTTAAAGTGAGAACGTTAAGCTTTACCACGCACATTTGCGATAAACGGCCACTTTTGGCAAATGTGCGTAGTAAAGCATAATGCTCTCATTATAAACTGTAAACAGTAGTTCATAAAATACTTTGAAGGTTTATCTAGGATTTGATAGTAGCAAAATTTTAAATGATGTCTCCGTTTTCTTTGAAATGATTTATTTTAAGTGGGGGCAGCACTGGACCCCGGAAAATTCAAGTACGGCCTTAAATCAAATAAATCTAAATTATTCATGCGGTTCGGACACAGGGTTGGGATAATGGTTTTTACAAACAATGTAATTTTTTTTTCAATATTTTACCTCTGTCGATATGATTAATATACTTACACACACAGCTTTCTATTTTTTTATTTTTATTTATTAAAAGTACTAATAGTCTCTAAATAAAACCGCGGACAGACAGACAGACCGACATACATACAGACGGACATGGTGAAACTATAAGGGTTCCTTATTTACTACGGTACCCTAAAAACATGAAATCAGGCCTAATGGATAACTTTAAAGATATGATTTTGGAATCTGGGCCAAATAAGCAAAATGTAGGTATTCATTTTGCTTTTAAGTTTGTCATGCAAGACTGAAGAGGCCCAGAAATATATTTTCTGGCGTTTCCCTATGAAGATTCCGATATTCGTTGAGGCTCTGGAAAAATGGACGACATTTCTACTAATGAGAAACGGAACACGATATTAACACATCATTCCAACTGTAACCACCTGAGACATATTGAGAAATTTAGTGATTAATTGCTATACTCTGCCATGTACTAATAACAACAGCTGTTCAGTTTGACCTGTTAAAACGAACTAATGAACAAAAACGTCTAAAATTCCTTACTAACCGTTTTAAAAACCTGTTGTACCGAAACAGACAAAATGCGTTTCACACGAAATGTAGAAGGCTTACAAAACATACAAAAATGTATGGTTTCTCTCTGTTTTTGTTCGGAATCATAATTAGATTTGGCGAAGAACCACCCTATCCAATCACTGGGTGTGTGGTACAAGTTAGGATAAACTTAGGCTTTGATAAATAAGGTCTATTTATCATGAGTAGTAAATGCAGAGTTTTATTTGAACCTAGCGTAAACATTGGGTGATGCCTATGTCAGTAGAGTTCCTGTGGTTGACATGATGATGCTGAACATTGAACATATCATAGAGTTTCTGACTTTGTAAAAAATACCTAGCCTAGATGATTTCACCAAACAAACAAACAATACAAGACACATTAAATAAAATATAGTAACTAGTTTATTTGCTAGGCAAATCTGTCAAGAACGCCATCTAGTGATGAGTAGTAGAACTACCGATACGACTCGATATCCACACCGCCATCTATTATTTGCTAGAGAAAGCCCTAACTCCCAATATTTTTTTAACGGCTAAACCGATTTTCATCAAGCATAGCTAAGAACTACCGCAAGAGCACTTGCTTTCACGTAAAAAACCGTATTGAAATCGGTCCATCCGTTCGAGCGCTACGATGACACAGACAGACAGATAGACCGACAGACATTAGCGTCAAACTTAAAACACCCCTCCTTTTTGTCGGGGATTAATTAAAAACAGGACTAACTTGCAACTCTTAATGGAACAAAAGTTCTCGTACAAGTCTCGTACAGATATGCTCTTTACGAGAAAGTTCTCGGTCAAGACTTTCGACGAGGGGCTCTCGGCGAATGTGTACAGTCAGCATTAGCTATAAAAACTTGATAAGATAAATGAAAACGCTTCCGCTTGTAACTCGGCCCGCCGATAATGAGAGCCTGTCGAGAGGCGGGGCGGCAGATGAGCTCGGCAGGATAAAAATTCGATTACAATTAAATTAGTATGTCCCTATTTATCTTGCATTAATAGATATCTGATTAATTAATGTTCTGTGTTCATTAACCAATGATACCGAGCTCTTCCAAAGGGTTATTAATTGGAGAAAAGTTTATTTTTATTTGTTAGAGTGGTAAAATATCAAGATAATAACTTAGATAAAGTTAACTAAGGATAAGGTTTAGATGAAAATAAGGTTGGATTAATAAGTCTACAACTCACTAAGTTTATTAGTAACTAGTTTATTCCTCGTACTAAACAAATAAATATCCTATTTACTAGTTCAGAGCTTGTAAAGGCCAGGAAATTAAGGAATTCCGTAATTTCGAAAATAACGAACGTGTAACGAATATTGTAACGGTCATATAAATTGTATGATACTGAAGAATTGTCCCTAAGAAATATACTTATCACAATAAGTAAGTATGTTTATTTCGGATTTACTTGTAAACTACAAGTTGACGATTAAACCATCAGAGAATTTATAACTTTTACCTGCTACTGTAAAAGGCAACCAGCCTTCTGGTCGCCATCGATGGTATTACCCGAGAGATCTGCACTCAGCACTGCCATGTTCTATATGTTCTACCTGAAAAAGTATGTATGTTATGTTGCGAGCATTTTCATTGGATAGAGTAGGAAGGAATCAATATATATTTATTTCTGATGAACTTTCATATCCCGACTACCGATCGTGAGTCACGCATTTTTTAATAATCCTCCTCTTACATCTGCTTATAATTGAATTTGAGATTAATTGCCGGCCAATACAATGCGATCTGCCCACGCGGCGCTCCCACGATATTCCTTATAATTGAATTTCTTATTGAATTACATTATAATTAGCTTCGATTATGTAATTAATGTTCGACCAGTATTGTTTTTTGATGGATGGAAGGAACATCCAACAGTTAGCTGCCATATATTTCAACTTATGACATGTAATAAGTGTAAGATTGATGGCCAACCACTGTTGAAAGCCGAAATTGGATTATTTCTCTTTGGTTTCTTTAATAACTTATCGCTTAGTGTTTTCGTTTAGCGGCTGCTTATGTATATTGAAATTTAATTGACTGTCTTTTGAGGGACGTGATCGGCGGGTGATTAATCATGGTATCAAGTAGCAGGGAGATGTAACAACATGCTTATTTATATGCTAAAATATGGTGTTTATTGCAATTAGTTATGTCTGTATGTGTGCATATGTCTATCGGTCAATAACTCGGAGTAAGCTAAATTGGTTTTCTCCATGCACAACGAAGCATTAAATTTACTAACGAATACAAATCTACTTAAAGATCTTACATAATTAAATATACAGATTCACTATCACGTCTTTATCCCTAACGGGGCAGACAGAGCATAGGGCGGTAAGGACCAGGCCACTTTTAGCGTGATAGTGGGCATGAAGGTGGAAAAGGGAAATCATAATAGTGATAAGTTCTCGCTCATTCCCTCGATCGGCTTTACGATCTGAACGGGAAGAAAAGCAGTTGGTACATTCTATGTTTTTTCTTTTCTCCCAGACCAGCAAAAATCTTCCTAATGCAAAATAAATCTAGTAGGTAATTCTGACGACGCATAAATTCAATGAATCTTCCTAATGCAAAATAAATCTAGTAGGTACGTAATTCTTTAACTTTGAAGTCTGAGCTAGTGGTATCTAATGTCCAATTAGTAGGTACTTCCGATGTATGATCTGAGCTAAAGGTACGCTCTAGCTCTCAATTTAACTGGACATAACTTATTATTTTCCGTATTTCATCATAGATATGTTTTAGAAAAAATGAAATAGATATCATCGTAGGTTATATTCTTATCATAGACTGAATGGCTGTACGTCGGTACCATGTCTATTTTATTTATACAGTAGAAACTTCCTTAGTTAATCTTTGTTCTATACGTAAGTTATATTAGTTCTGTGTTATAAATATATACATCTCTAGATAATATTTTTTTTGATTTCTAAGTATATAGCAGTGGATAAGTATTTATTACATAGATTGAACTAGCCCCAAGTACGTTTGGGGCTAGTTCATATTTGATATATAAAACCAACGTCAACAACGTCAAAGATGTCAGCAAAAAATATTACAAATATTTTCCGATATTAATTATTTTAGGCCCATAAAAGTGCAGAAATTTGCTTTTAGAGTGATAATAAAATCCCCATCACCCGTTTTAGTGCCTATCCTTGAGGATCACGGGACTTTTTTTAAGGACTGCTTTTCTTGAGGATATCAAACAGATCTATCACGAAGTTGCCCAACGTTTAGACAAGCTGATGTAATGTGGTACTCCCTCCAAAACCCATTCCTAAGTATACCAAAGGAAGATTAAACAGGTGTCAGCTGGATAAAGTTAAGTGATTTTTTTTATTAAGAAAATTTCATAAACCCTTACAATGTTTACTAAATTCAAGATATGTGTATGCCGTCTACACTTCCCTAGTGCCCTGTGTCTGTGTGTTGATAATATGTTTATTTAGTTAAGTTTAATTTATAGTCTCTTTTTATGAAAACATTGTCTTTTAAACCTTTCTCATTTAAGTGCCGTCACAATGACAACGAGAGTTTTCAACGCAGGTGTCGCCTGTCCACATTGCCCTGGCTCAACTCGACTATACGTCCGCATATAAACTCATATAAGACGTATGCACTAACACATATCTCCACATCTTTCTGAATCCTCATCCCAAGAAGTTGTAGAAGAATTAAGGTATTCACAATCATCTAGTATTAGCACTTTTGAGCTTGAAAATCTTCCCCAAATTAAAAAGTCAGTTCGCATTCTTAAACACATTCCTAAAGGTGCTAGAAATCTCGCAGCTGAGAGACTTATTAATCTGATTAATGATAGCGTTAATATTAACACAAAAGATTCCTGGTTCAAGTTGCTTTCATTCCCATTGTCTGCCCTAAAAATTCCAGATAAGAGCGGTAACGCCTCACTCACATCAAAAGTTAAAAAAAACAGACAGTATGTGCCTTAAACCAGAGAAGGATTTCAACAGCCGCTCGTTTGACATTTACAAACGCGTAGAAGCCAAGGTACACGAAGGTGATTTAGGTGGTGCAGCTCGCCTCATAGTGTTCGATTGTAACATTGCGCCAAACAATGAAGATACTTTGTCATCACTGAGAGAAAAACATCCCATACCTTCGCGCCCTCTCTCAATACCATCTCTTACTCCTGAAAGTTTAACAAGTTCTCTCGTGGTCTCGTCTGACAAGGTTTCCTCTGCACTAAATACTTTCCCTACCTCATCTTCTTCTGGACCCGATGGGCTTCGCCCACAGCATCTTAAGGAACTGACGTCTCACACAGCTGGTGGTAATGGACCTCTTTTACTTGAGGCCCTTACACGCCTATGCAACTTTTTATTAAAAGGTTCCCTTAACAACGAAGTGTCACCTTTTCTATATGGAGCTTCGCTTTGCGCTCTTAAAAAAAAGATGGCGGCATTAGACCAATAGCAGTAGGTTGCACCTTTCGTCGTCTCGTAGCGAAGCTTGGCTGCCATGCAGTACTTTCCTCAATAGCCACATATCTGCAACCACACCAATTAGGTTTTGGCACAGCCTTAGTTTGTGAGGCGGCCATCCACTCAACACGAGCTTTTGCCATGGACCCTGCAAACGAAGGTTGTGTCGTCATCAAATTAGACCTCAAGAATGCTTTTAACAGCGTAGAAAGAGATACTCTCTTAACAGAGACTAAGGAGTTAATCCCGTCATTATATCCTTTTCTCCATCAATGCTACTCGGAACCAAGTAATTTATATTTCAATGGTAACAGAATTCCATCACAAGTAGGTGCCCAGCAAGGAGATCCTTTGGGTCCACTTATTTTTAGTCTTTCAATACATCCTTTAATCGTTTCCTTACAGTCACCTTTGAACGTTTGGTATTTAGATGATGCTACCATAGGCGGACCAGCAGAGTCTGTTAAAAAGGACGTTAATACTCTCTTAACGGGCTTGGAGCAAATTGGCCTAACAGTAAACTCATCCAAGTGTGAATTTTACCCATGCGGAGAGGAAGCAAAGGAAAGTATAACATCCTTTGATAATATGGTTCCAAACATGAGAATAATTGACCACAATACGTTTGAACTTTTAGGGGCTCCTATTTTCCCTATAGCCACTCCAGCAGCTTTAAACAATGCTTAAACGCGTTCAAGAGCATCTTGTTAAACTATCAGCTCACGTCGCGTTAGTACTTTTTAAAGCATGCTTCTCTTTACCAAAGGTAACATATCTAATCCGAACTACCCCAACCTGGCTTTTCCCGAACGCTATTTCTGCTTTTGATAGCACTATAAAAACCATATTAGAAACAATAATCAATGTCACTTTAGACGAACATCAATTTCAACAAGCTGTGCTACCTGTTAGGTACGGTGGTTTAGGCATTAGATGTGCCCAGACTGTGGGGTTACCAGCATTCCTCGCCTCCTCGTATGGTGTTACTGAGCTGGTTACTAAGATTTTACATAAAGAAGGTAACAGTTGTAGTATTCCCCTTCAGGATGATGCTTTAGAGGCTTGGAGAACTATGTGTCCGAACATACTGCCGCCTGAAAATCTCCATTCTCAGAGGGCATGGGATGATTTAAGTTCCAAACTCTTTTTAAAAGAGCTAACGGAGTCACTTGACGGTTTAAACCTAGCACGAATAAAAGCCGCAACTTGTACAGAGTCAGGCGCCTGGCTCCAAGCGTTGCCCTCACCTCAACTAGGCACTCACCTAGATGATAACTCTTTACGGGTTGCAGTCGCCTTGAGGCTAGGTTGTAACGTTTGTGAGCCACACCGTTGCCCATGCAGTACGCACGTTGATGCTAACGGCTACCACGGCCTCAGCTGCTTAAGGTGGTACTGGAGGCGCGGGCGAACTCCACAGCGAGTTGCCTACCGACGCGCTTCGTCGTGTTGCTATTTCGTCGAGAAAGAGAAAGGGCGCTAAAAAATGTAGCTCCGTCCCGACCCCCGCATGTGAGAGCTACACCCCCGCGTACGACAAAGAGAGTGCACTGAACGCCAGCGAAACGGGCCGTTATAGGCCATGAATCGAAAGGTTTTCGTAGTTTTCGTTTATTTCGATAAATACGATACATACCCAAATAAAACTAAATTATTTGGAATTTAGAGTCTTCACTCTAGTCGTATAATTAGTTTCCATAAGGATCGAAAATATAATTATAAGTGTAATAGGCGTCTAAATATTACTCGATTTCGGCGATAAAAAAGGCAAATTTTAAGTTGCTATAACTTTTTTTTTGTTTATTATTTTCGAACCAAAACTAATTACAGATCTAGATATTTATCATCTTAATGCTTGTAAAAAATTTGAATACGATGAGTTTTATGGTTTCGAAATTAAAACGAAAGTACGTTTGTATGGGATTTCGTCCCTCCAGTTAACCCTTAAGATGCGCCGGAAGATTCCCTAGACACCATACACTCAATGTTATCATCCGCAGAGCCCTAGTGTCGGCAAACGTACCTTGCGTCCTTGAGCCTCCCGGACTTTGCCACACGGACGGTAAACGTCCAGATGGGCTCACCTTAATACCGTGGGTAAAAGGCAGATGCCTACTCTGGGACGCCACTTGCGTGAGTACCTTCGCCACGTCCCATTTATCTTGTACAGTCCAGAAAGCAGGAGCCGCTGCAGAATGTGCCGCTAAAGCAAAACACGTTAAGTATGCGGAATTAAATCAATACCATTTCATTCCAATCGCTGTCGAAACTGGCGGGCCCTGGTGTGAGGAGGCCAAAAAATTTATCGCACATTAAGGGCGACGCCTGCGTAACAATCGAGGCGATCCTAGCTACGGAGCATACCTGACGCAACACATTGCCCTCGCCATTCAGCGTGGCAATGCGGCTGGCGTTATGGGTACTTTTGAGCCCGGTATGCTCCGAGGTGGGCTCTTCGATTAGCATTATATTTTTATTATTATTCCTTCTTCTGTTTTGTTTTCTTTGTTTGTTGTTTGTAATATTAGTTTTAGATTTCATTTATTATTGTTATATTTATTTTAATTATAATTAATAAAATTTATTACTAGTATGTTTTAATCTTGTGTTTATGGGATACTTACTCAACGATACTCTATTTTATGACAAACGCCTAAGACCTAGGATAATTTTATGAGGCCATTTTCCAACTTGCCCTGGCGGGGGATCGAACCCAGAACCTCCGAGTGGCGGACTAGCGTGGTTGATTTCGAAGTTCTCTTAGCTACTATGTGTTCGCTGAACATATCTCGATCAGTTATTAACTGGTTTCACTCCTAACTTTATTGTCGTTAACAATGTGTACTCATTGTAAATAAATTCTCGACGTGGTGCCAGACGTCGTCAGGCGTGCCCCAAGGTAGCGTGCTTTCTCCTTTGCTATTCACATTTTTTATAAACTCCATTTCCGATTATCTTTGCTCATCCTACCACCTGTATGCAAATTTATCACGGATATCTGAATAGAATAAATCACATGGTCTTATAGTAAACCCTTCCAAGACGCAGATATTAAAATAAAAATAAAAAATTATACCCAATGTCAATATTGACTTCAGCAAACGACAAGAATTTCACGTATTCGCCACAACTTACTGAAGTAAGTAGGAAAGAATTTGCATCCTCAAGAAGATTGCATAACTTTCTACCTGTCAAGACTAAAATGCGTTGATACAATCCCTACTTCTCCCCATTGCAACCTAGACTACACTAGTACACTGACACTTACTATCTTGCCCTCACAGAGGAGCAATTAGATAATCAAATTTTCTGCATCAGATTATATTTGGACTTCGCAAATATGATCATATCGTCGTCCATATAGTTAGGTATATTTATACTTTCGGTCGATTCCCACGGCGGCGCGTCGAATATATAATAATATACACGATGAATGGTAAAGCACATTTCCTATTATTTTAATTTGGTACTATCGAGAATTAACTAGCCACCCAAGACGTAGAGTGAAAGTGTGTGGGTGTTTTTAGCACATACATGCATACTATCACGCCTATTTCCCATAGGGGTAGGCAGAGACTATGGACCTCCACTTGCTACGATCCAGACAGACCTCTTTCGCTTCATCTACACTCATCAACCTCTTCATACATGCCCTTCGGTTACGGGTACTTCTTATCTCTCCTTTTTTTAGAATGTCTGCAATTTGATCGCAGAAAGTTTTTAGCCTGTACCTATTTAGTTACTTATGTAAAAATAGGTTGGAAATTACAGTAGGTATCACTTTTTAAGTCCTTTTTATCAATTAAAATTTGTATTGCAAATATTACCGTTAAATAGTTCTAGATGTGTACATTGTCGTGTGGTTTCTGGCCTACTATAGGACCACTCTATTTCTTCCTGTGAATGTCTAAAGGACAAAGAACTTACATCTTGTGCAACAACTGCATTCCCATGGAGGGTTGTTGTCAGGCAGGCGGCTGGTCGTAAAAAATTCAGCCAAATCTTTATTCAGTACCTATGAAGAGTATGTTACAACTCACATGCTGTCCCGACCCCACGTAAAGTGGGGTAAGATGAGGAAGAAATTCTAGATGTGTACCAAGCCTATTCAAAGGTATTATATCTTATAACACAGATTAATAAATAGTTACTACGTAACTTATAAGGCATTGCGTCCACAGGTAAGTTAATCGCGGCGATATTACCGCCGTGCTTAATTAATAAAAAAATAAAAAAATAAATTAAAAAATAAACATAAACACGTCAACTTGTCGAGATATTCTCGCCTGTGGAGGCCACAGATAAATATATTATATTGGTAGAGGCGACGCGTAAGAATGGGTGGGTCTTCTTTTCTCCTAAGGGCCTCAACGTACTAGAACTGTATCCCCATGCTAGCCTCCCAAAAACCCGTTAATCTAAAGGTAAATGAAAAACAGTAAAATTGATTTCATATTTTGTTTATTTTACACGATTAAAGTAATAGTTCCAAGTAACAGTTTCGTAAAAGCTTAGATTTTAGATTGTGCAGCTCTCCTTTTTCATAAATTGGGGTTTGTTGGTATTGAATTAATAACCGTTTCTTTGGTGCAACTTAAAATACGTTTTTAGGATAATTTGTTTACCTATTATTATACATATTTACCGATTAAGGAAAATTATACATTCTAATCAATTAATTAAAACGATAGCAGGTGAGGTTTCGTTACAGTTTGACTGCTGGAAAACGCACCGTGTGTGTTTTGCCAAAGAGAAAACAAATACGAGTGCGGTGCATTTTTCAGCAGTCAAAGTGATTTACAAGCGTAGCTAGAAGTTGGAGAAAGGAGAAGCATTTTCGCCCACGAATGGAAATTTATTTTGCTCTCAATAAGGGTTGGGATACATCTGTCAGCACGGAACAGCATTTTTCTATGCTGCTATCTCTTTCTGTCACTCAGAACCGTCTTTTGTTACAGCGAGAGAGCGACGGAATGCGGTAGCATCCAATTCCGCGGCGTTCTGTCGCTCTCTTGTTGTGTATTGTAGTTTGATGATAGTTTTGACTGAAAAACACGTTTTTGTTTTAAATAAATGTTTTATCTACAACTCTCTTGAATTTTTTTTCCAAAGGGGAATTTCGGGTGGGGGAAAATACTCCCCTTTAGAGAAATTTTATACTTATCTACGAAAGTAGTTAGGCCCAACCCAATACATATAACATAAAAATGTATTGATAAACCAATAAAGTGTAAACTAGGATAAAAATAACATGATTTTTATAGAGCTGCTAGTTGCCACTTTTATAGGTTTTTAATTGGTAGTAAAACCATATTTTTTTGTCTAAAATATATCCAACACTCCAACATAATATTTTCACGTATACGTATGAGTGATATACGTTATTTTATTTAAGAAAAAGGCACGCCCAAGGCACCAATACTTTTTATTCAATAGAATTATCACTTTAAAAGACCATAGCTTAATAATATATTTAAGTACGTCTTAAGGCTACAATAAATAACAATAAGGCCTATATTGGACGGATTCAAGTAACTATACTATTTTTATTCAAGACTTGAACAGAGACATGAGAGCGTTGTCGGTTTATGATCATTTAGAAGTCGGATAGTCGGGCGCTTGTTTACCTAAACTTCATGAGGGTACATAATATAGAGTTGATACAACCAAATTCTATAGGGAAAAAAATAATGTAGATAGAAAGAATAGGTACTTACTTCAAATTTTATTTGTTACACGAGTAGTTTATTTGCAAAAATGTTCATATTATTTTATCTTTCGAAGAAAAGGATGTTAATAATATTGCTAAAATAGTGAGTCTATTAAGTAAAACAAACGCGTTTCATTATTTATAACACCTTCCAGGAAATTGCAATCAACACATCTTCACTAAAAATGCTTTATGGTCATTGATCATAAACTTTATGGCCATAATCAAATAAATTTATTTGATTTAAAGTTTTATTTGTGAAATTTTAAGGCTTGCTCTACACTGGCTTTTTTAATTGATGAAATATAGAACAATTTATTTTCCCGCATCATATATGTTAGTATTTTTCATATCTGCTGAAGTAAATATAGTTTCCGAGATATTTACCCAATTAACCAGCTTTTCTCACACATATTTTAGAGATCGTATAATTCCAATACAATATCAATTACATGTGTCAAGTAAGAGTTCGGTAGTTTATAACGTCATCGCTTTGGTTTAACTTGAATTGAATGTAGTTTATAAACTAGAATAATTAAAGCTACTTTCGGTGCATTTAATTAATAAAATTAAGAATTTATTTTATAGAAAAATTATCAATGTTATTATATGTAGATATGTTAAATTAATTAATTGTTGACCTTTTTATCTCTTGACACAAGTATACATGAAATTATGTCTTCTTCTTTAACTTAAGAGCTTGCTCTTATCGGTGGAGTTAAGTGGAGATGCCTCCATTCCTCTCTTCTCTCTGCCATCTTTTTAATGTCTAGGTAGGACCTCACTTCTAACCCTTCCTTAATTTGTTGGAAAAACTTCATCCTTGGTCTTCCCCTTCCTCGCCTCCCTTTTATTTTTCCTTTTACTATTATTCTGAATAATGAAATTATGTCACACTTCTAACATTTTTTGTTGATCAATAGTTTGTTAGTAACGGTGTGGTGTATGTTTATACTCGTGTTTGTTTGAATAAACCCTTATTTCATGAACTTTTAAGATTTTAGTTTTTAAAAACTATGCATTTCTGATCATAACATCGCCACCTACTGCGATTTATATCTAAGTATTTGGCTTTTAGATTATTTTTGCAAGAACCTTATTTATAAAGGATTTTTGCTAACGCTGCTATTTGTAGAGTCGAAGAGAATGTTTTTTTGTGCTAAGTAGGTATAAAAAATAACATTCAAAGCGAACGGAGTAATTCCGAAGTCGCGTAACAGGCAAACCTTTACCCACAGTCTCTGTTCAACCCATCAGTATATATAAAATCTCCTATACCCTAACTATCTTACAAGGTTCCGAATCGTAAGTGTCATCTTACGACCTATTCTTCTAAGTCCAAGCACTGGGGCAGGCGAAGCTCAACTAATCAGGTCGGTTTGATGTCGTTGTCTTAAGATCTCAAGTCTGAGCTCGTGTTCTCTTGCAGCCATCCTTAGGGCAGCTATGCTGGAACTACGTCGTTCTACTTCTGGAGCAGAGTTTTGAGCTGGTGGAGACTCGCTGCCGGGGGATATTGGGGGTGAGACGGGGGGAGGGTCAGGGGATTGTCTCGGGGGTGCCGCGAGGCCTGCTAGGAGGGAGTGGAAGGGAGGAGAGGTGGTGTAGAGAGGTGTGCTGAAGAGAGGAGGTCGTGAAAGAGGGGCGCCGAGGTATTGCGCGCCGAGGACTGGCGCTCCGGTGTATCTGTGGAAGAAACGAAGTCATGAATTTCTACGTAAACTAGAATAGTTGTTGGTCTTTCAAATAAAATAAAATGTTATATACTGTAGCGGGAACGAGGTGATATGCTCGACTGCCACAAAGGGAAGATCTTCCTGCCAGGCATGAGGTTGCGCCTGAAGAGCCGCGGCTCCGACGATGGTGTATTGTCGGAGGATGTACATACTCGTATGTCGCAGTCGAATGGTTTAATCCGCTAATTCACTAAACCTCTAGCTGTTTGGCATTACAGCTCGGTTTCGTAAAACAGCGTTAAATAATTGACACCTCATACGCAGAATGGCATAAACGATTTGTTTTTATCAATGCCGCGGCGCAAGACGTAAGATTGTAGATTTAGTTCGGAATTCTTCACAGCGTTTCGAGAGTAAGCTGTTTTCATCGAGAGATATCGGAGACATCGTTTAAGATTTTTTAGAAAAATAAAGCAGATCTTCAGCTTGGTTCCTATATAATATAGTTATTTCGACGCCCGCCTTCCGGTAAGATGGAGAATTAACGTGAATCAAAACGTGAAGGCCGAGAGAAACCGCTATGCCATTGAGATTATTACGCGTTAACAAACTTTTCTGTATCCACTTGCATCGAACTTTGTATAATTCCTTATTGGTGTTCTATGATGTTGAAGACTAGATCATATAGATAGGTAGTAAGAAGTTGAATTGAGGTTTTATTTTAATGCCCCGTTATAAATTTGTTTGTTAATAACATGTCTGCAAATAACCTATTCTGCGGTCTAAACGTGGTTAGCTGGCTTGTTAAACGTGACACATTGACCATCCAGCTGAACGATATTCAGCTGTTTAACAAAACCGAGCTGTAATGCCAAACACCTAGAGGTTTAATGAATTAGCGGTTTATTCCATCCAACTGCGACATATATATGTCAAGTTGCAACCAGAACTCTGATATCGAGATGTAGGATACTGTTAGCGCCATCTTGTATGCTTATTGTAAACTCAGTTATAGCTTCGCTGTTGTGGTTGTAGTTCTTCGAAGTGGCGTAGAGGTCGCCACAATACTACGAGATGATGTATTTTAAGTTGTGAAGTAAAACTGAATCATCATGATCAGGTCTTTTTTAGTCTCCACTATGGGAGCACGACTTTTTTTGTACTGCCAAAGCCAAAAACCAGATCAGTCAAAAGGATTTGGCCTACACTCTCCACGCTGGCCAGACGGGTTGGAGAGGTCTCATTGATGTTTATATAAGCTTTGTTTAGGTTGTGTTTCAGCTCAGGAAGACTTGGTGTGTGGTCCTATTCTACTCTGCTGGGAACCACACGGCACAGGGAAAACTGAATATTGATTTTAAATTTTACCTGAAGGAAGCCAAAGCGTTGGTGTCAAAAGGTTTCCTGAAGCCGAAGCCCAGCTGCGTGAAGGGGTTCGGCATGGAGGCCACCACTGATGGAGGGGGCGCCCCTCCCCCGGCACCTAGATAGGGGTTGTAGGGGTGAGCTTGAGGGCCCACCTTCTCTTGTTTTCTCCATTTCGCTCGTCGGTTTTGGAACCATACCTGTAAAGAAAGTTAAAGCTTGAGACCTTTATATGTATCTGCTGATAAACAATTATTTTATGCATTACTTATAAAATTGTCTGTGCATCTAAGTTTTCCTAGTCTTCTACGATAATCCGGTGTTTGTGTGTATGCAGGGTGTAAAAAAATTTACTGAAACTATTTTAAGGGTTAATTCTGTCCATAATTCTGAACAACTTTTACCTTTTTGTATAGTTGATCGGTTAACTAGTATGGGAGGCCAGATAAATTATTTTTCATATTTCATTTCTGAATTAAGTCCTAAAGTAGTTTTAATATATTTTGTTATGGTGCTGTTAAAAATGTTTACAACCATTAAAAAACATCACAAAATTTAAATAACACCTTATTATCTGTTATATTTTTATTACACCTAAGTATTTTTATTTATAACAATTATTATTTACCTATAAATATTATATTTAGGTATAACAGTATTTTATTTTTGTGTTATTATGCATTAGGTACCTATTATTTGGTTAGAAAATGTTAGTAAACATTTTAACAGCAGTGTGAGAGCACCATTAGACCATGTAAGTAAAAATGTTCGACAGTAAATCGAGTAGTTTTGATTGTAGCCTTAGAACTTTATGATGTTGATAGGTAGATACAACGATAATGTAATATTTTAAAGTTTGAATATAGGTAAGCCAAATTGCTCAATAGGTTGCCAAGATATGGGGGTCTTTTTTAAGAATTATTTTACGGAGTCCTTTCTCGATCTAGATTTCGTTTCTATTTTCCTAACCCTTCACCTAATAAGTTTCAATCAAAAGATGGTGGTCCTTTGATTGCTTCTAGGGAGCTTCTGGCGAGAACGAGTCGAGATGCGAGTCCACTGGTTTTCATAGCCGATTGAGACCACAGTCCACTTAACAAATATCAGCCGTGCTTTGACTGTCCACTTAAATATTTCACATATTGCTAATGAGTATGAGCATTAACAACACCAAACTACAACAGTTTTACATTATAAAGTCACTACACCATTTTCACATTATAAATAAATAAAAGCAAACCCCAACCGAACCCCTTGACTTCCCGCCAATATTAAGTTGAGTGGTTTTAAATTTGGTTAATCAAGAAATCATAAAATTTTGTGGGCGGTAGGTAGAGACCGATAGATGTCTCTCTATCTGCTTTTAAGAGCCAGACTCTTGCCGGTGTCATTGTATAGAAAGAGACACACACAATGACAATTTTTGGCAGACACAGAATACAGTAAGTGTATACAGAACGGAATCTCCTAAGGTCCCGCGCAATATGCGTCCCCGTTCCCCGTCCCCGCACCTCCCCCATGTCCATGGTACTTAGTGACGTTTATGAGATATAGACATAACCATTATCATAACACTGAACTTATTATGGTTATCTGAAAACCGGTTGTAAGAATGTCAAGCAACGAACAGTCATATTTAAAAATATACAAGACAGCAAGGGATTATTCTAAACAAGTTTATAATCAATTTACAGTGCGCACGAGAAAAACTAATAATTCGTAAGAATAATTTCGAGCTAATGTTGATTTATATCCTACAAAAATCGGGTATGTTCACTAGAAACAGATTATCCATTTTAAACAATCACATTTAATTTCAGTACGATTTACAGCCCAGATAGATTTTGTGTCATGATCTGTGATAAATTTACCCCGATTGAAATATGCCAAACATACATTCGGTCTTATTTTACATTGGAATTTCTTTCTCTCTGAACTAACTACATTAAAAAAAAGTTGTTTTTTTAAATTAATATGAATTAAACAATATGAATAAAGTAAAGTAGAATCTGCAGTACATAATTTTTAACATTGATTCATGATCCGGGTGAACTTTTTCTTAAGATATATTTTCACACGTAACGGATAACACGATTCTAGTGAAAATACCCCGAGTACCACATGCAATATTTATGATATCCAGCAATATGACCGAAGAAAGGCATTACACTACTGCACATTATGCTAACTGGTATTTTATGGCAATTTAAATTAATTCACTTATGATAAATGCAGTCACGTAAAAAATTTAATGGATTCTGAAATTTTTGGATGCTGCGCGCAAACAAGCTCGCATCAGACTAGTCAACGTTTTATTGCGAATGCAACAAGGTTTCATATTGTATGTTAGATGTGATTGTTTTTAGTTTACAATGGCCATTTATAAAATATGACTTCATACGGGTACGAATTTAAAATGTTGTAATTGAGGCGGACAAGGCAGCGGTATGCGGCAGCAAAAAGCAGGCGGGCTCAGGTGCCGAGTTTAATAGCTCAGCAGAGAGCATTAAGGTAATGGCCAGGTTTGGATACGAGGTGCCTAAAATACCGCTCATGGACAAAATTCCCTTCGAAATATTTTATTTCAATAATTTGATACACCGCTCATGGACAAAATTCTCTTAGAAATATTTTATTTCAATAATTTGATATACAGCTCATGGATAAAATTCTCTTAGAAATATTTTATTTCAATAATTTGATAAGAAAACAATTTTTTTTAATAAATTTATTATAAACCGTCTATCAAAATATACTGAATGAACTGAACTGGTTGGTTGTTATAAGGGTGTATTCAGCCAATGACACTGAAAAACTTTCACTAAGGAACATGTATCTAAATATGAAAAATTTTAGCTTTCCATAAAAACCTGGATTAGCTGATCTGTAAACTTGTTTAGGAGGCCAAAAATTATTTTTCTTATTTCGACATATGTTCCTTCGGGAAAGTTGTTTAGTGGCATGGACTGTATTTACCCTTAAAATAGTTTCAGTATATTTTGATAGACCCTATGGGCACTATTTTATAGTGAAAATTATTCTTTTTTAGGGTTTTTAGTTTTATTTTTCTAGATTACATCACATAACTATATATGTAACTCTTTAATGTATTAGGTGTCATCAAAATTTCAAGAAACGTGAATTCACGGATGAATATCCCAAAATAAAAAAATAGTACAACAAATATAATTTTAGCTTTTTGATATTAAAATAGTGATTTTCAAAATATTGTCGTTTGAGCAAATATTTTGGCAACTATAAAATAATTCATGTAACTAAACGAATTCGTTGCAGGTAAGTAACTGTCGGTTATGTAAAAAGATAAATAAACAATAAATATTTACAATACAAAAATTAATATTGATTACAATAAAAATTACACAGTAGCATTGCGATATTCAAAAAAAAAGGAAAAATAGGTAAGTTTTACATCTGACAGCGTGTGTGTCTGCGGCATCCTAGCTCCCAAGCAGCTGGTTGAATTTGAACATGTTTTGTTTTTTCGTAGTATTCGCATTTTGTATAAGTAATGTCATGGAATATTTTTTGTGAATACCAAAATTGTGATTTCATTTATTACTGCGTGATATTAGCTACTTGTCTAACCTATACTAAACTATTAAAAAATAAGATTTTTATATCTGCCATGGGGCATAGAAGAATCCCAACTATTTCAAATCCTTGGCAATAACTGGTGCCTATGTGAAATATTGCAATAAATCATAGTATCAAGCGTGGAATTTATTCCGATATGGTTACTTGGAATAGTTTCATTAGGAAGAAATATCTTGAGTATTTTTATTTAGGATTCTTGATTTATCGTTTTTGAAATTTGAATTAAATCATTTATTGTTGTTAAAACTTTAGAATAAAATGATTGATTGACGTTAAAACTTTATACCAACAACTAAAAATGAAGTGCTGTAATTTTTTGAAATATTTTAAAGATTTCCTAAAGTGTTCATAAAGCTTTGGATTTTGCAGTAATGAACTTCGTTACCACCGGGTGTACTATGACGCGACACTTTTCCCCTTTTTAAATAAAAAGTGTTTTATTTTTTGAATTCATTTTCTTTCATGTGTAATAAGCTGTTCAACTAGTCAGAGTCTGAGGTCTTTAGACCTAAATGACACTTTGATGTGATAGGAATAAAGGCGGAAAAATATAATCAAAATAATGCTGGGTTGCTAGCAATGAGGCTCGGTGTAATGAAATTAAACTTTATAAAACACAATTTAAGTAGTAAAATGACGTATCAGAAACATATTAGGAACCTGTATAACACAATTGTAAATTTTACGAACCCCTGGTTTCGTTACTTTCCTGTGCTGTGATAAACCTACTCATTCGTCCCGTTAGCCCTCGGTATAGAAAGGTACCTATAATATACAGAGAACTACATTTCAGTATTACAAATTGCAGTACAAGTACTTTGTCGCAATAACGCAGCAAATTACAAGGCTTTATCTCAACACTGCCATATTAATTTGTACTCGCAGTCGAACAAATCGATTGAGCAAAATAAACTATTGCGATCCACAATGATCCAGCGTCGCTTATTAAGATCTACAGGATGTGGTAAATTGTAAAAAAATGGATGCGGTATTTCTATTTCTTTTATTATTAGTAATTCATCCCGAAATGGGAACTCGTGACCACTTGTTTTAGGAATCCTAAGCGTTTTAGCTCAAGTTTGACATAAAAAAATTGGCTTGTCGACTTATGAAGAATACCTACTTTATGAAGATCAAAGATACTCGAAACAACTTACTAGAGGCCCTGTGCTGTGAGCTATTAGACCTCTCAAGTCTGGCTTCACATAGCTTAAAACTAAATAAATTTCACCGTGCACCATAAAATGCATGGTTCAGCCGTAATTTGAAAATTTTCCAAAAACTGGATTGACAAAAAAAAAACTACATACTACGGATGTGGACTAAAAAAATACGAGTACTTTTAAGCTTATCAGGCTGCTGAGAAACGTCCACCGGGTGCCGATCTCCCCTGGGCAGTCTGGAAGTCTTTAAATAGACTCCGAACTGGTGTTGGGAGATGACAAGAAAATCGTGCTAGGTGGCGTTACTCCAAAAACGACAAATGCGAGTGCGGTGCTGTACAATCAATGAATCAGTCTTGGTCTTGTATTGTCCCGGTCATTTGACCAAACAATCGCTGTGGCCAAATATTGTTCAAGTTTCATAAAGTTAAATTAATAAATAGTCTCAAATCTCGAAAAAGAAGCTTATCAGGTATCTTTTTAAAAAAATATTGTATTCGCATTTTTTGGTTTTTCTGATTAGCAAATAATAACAAAGATACAGCGCATTTTAATTCGCTCACATGTTTTACGAGTATCGGTTGAGAAATGCCACCTGTACAGGAGACCATTCGGCACCACTTCAAGGCCATTTGCTTCTATATTCGCTATATAGAAGCAAATGGCCTTGAAGTGGTGCCCTCATTTGAAATAAATTGTTAACTCGTAAATATGGTGATAATTTCCATATTGCTAACCGTCAGGCACTAGAAGCCCTTTAAATTATTTTATGAAATTATTATAGGTGATCCGTCTAGCTTTAAAACTTGCCTCCGCCAAAAGTGGCCACGGCAAGTTTTAAAGCTAGACAGATCACCAATAATAGTTTCAACGGCAGTTCATAAAATAATTTAAAGGGCTATCTAGTGCCTGACGATTAGCAATATGGAAATTATCTCCATATTTACGAGTTAACAATTTATTTCAAATGAGGGCGCCACTTCAAGGCCATTTGCTTCTATATTCACCTTAATACAGTATTATAACTTTATAATGCTGAGATCATTTATCACAATATTTTATTTTACAGCAGTCTATAGAGACGTAATTAGTATTTAAGTATTTACGGTAATTACTGAATTAAACAGCAAATTCAATTAATTGGATTACATGTAAATTATCATTGCATTAAGTGATCCTGCAATAAACTTAAAAAGAAAAAACCATCACAATGGGCTGTAGAAGATAATAGGACGTTTAAATAACACAAAAACTAAAGTATACCTCACAGGTATACAGGAGTTGACAAGCGTAATTATGAGAATACTTCAGCATTGTTCGATTTCATCGAATCGATTATCGAATAGCTCTGTAATCGAGTTAAGCGATCTATTTTTATTCGAGAAACAAAGCGCCGGTGGTCGAGGTGGTAAGAACCTCAGGTGCTTGCTTACATTAACCATCGTTCCAATGATGTTAATATAGACACATATTTATACCTTAAGTAAAGATGGAAAATAGTGATCAATCAATCAAAATAGTGATGGGTTGGTAGCCGCATCACATTTTCTATACAAATTTTCCGGTCACCCAAGTCTTTCTCAAGCTATTCTATAAATAAACGGGCAAGTGCGAGTCCGACTTGTACATGAAGGGTTCCGTACCACCGTACAATGTTTTAAAACGCTGAAGAAACACGTTTCTTGTATGATGACCCCCTTTAATTTTTAACTTTATTTTATTTTTAGTATTTGTTGTTATTGTGGTCAAAGTAATACATAATTGGTGAAAATTTCAAGTATCTAGTTAATGCTATAATGAAGACCAAGTTAAAAACGCTGAAAAAAACACGTTTATTGTATGACGACCCCCTTTAATTTTTAACTATTTTTTATTTTTAGGATTTGTTGTTATATCCGCCACAGTAATACATAATCGGTGAAAATTTCAAGTGTCTAGCTATTACGATTCAAGAGATAGAGCCCTGTGACTGAAGGACAGACAGACAGACGGACAGACAGACAGACAGACAGACGGACAGACAGACAGACAGACGGACAGACAGCGGATTCTCAGTAATAGGGTCCTGTTTGCACCCTTCGGGTACGGAACCCTAAAAAATTAAGCGATTTTGGTAAGTATCGATCAATCAGCTGTCATAGTTATCTGTCTTTGTATTGAGTAATAAAAACACCTAGTATATTCATACTTATCAGCAGCTGTTATCTATCAGAGATCTATCTCTGCGACTTTATAATGAATGAATGTATCTAAATTTAGACCGATATCTGCGTGACGTCAATACTATTTGCGTTGCATCAACCTTCTTGTCATGATTTAACATGTTTTGATCTTTGCTACTGAATGAATACGTATAAAAGTACTACTACATTCTGTGCTACTGCTTCGATATTGGAGACAGACCTACCACTACTAGACTTGCAATGATATTGCTAGAAAGAGACTGTCAAATACAGTACAACGAGAGTGTGAAAAAAACGCTGATATGTTTTTTTGTCTCTATCGGCGTGGCTGCTATAAGCTGGCCTACTGTCAAAATCTGGGCCAAACAAACCACAAAACGATCGAAGAAAGTTATTAATTTTAGGGATTTTATCATTTAAAAGGTGATTTAGGGTTTTATTTGAGCTTATTATGTGCAAAATATGGGTGGAGGCAACAATCAAAAATAGAAAGAGATGCACTAAAGTGGCCACGCATTATGCAGGTCTAGTAGTGGTAGGTCTGTGGGTAGGTATATAGATTCCGCGATAAAGTGTCCAAAGTGTAACCTGTTTTGAAACGTAGTGGCGTATTTTTTTAACGCGGTACGCCAGAACGTGTATGATGCTATTAAATAAAACAGTCACCTAATCAGAAGTCAATGTCATTATACAATGTCATTTAAATTTTATCCTATTAAGTTGGAAACACGCTTCATTTTTACTTTTGACGTTTAGCGATGTCTCATTGTAGAAACACTAAATGCCGATAAGAGGGAAAGAGACATAAGATGGGTTTAAGTCAGATTCTCTCTATAAGAAGTTACATTCTAAGCTCTTTGATAATAACAGACAGAATAAGACAGTTGAGTAAATTGAATAAGGCTTTATCAGTATTGCTGGCATCTTCGTGTAATCAACGTAGGGTTTGTTAGGAGGTTCGGAGCCGAAACCACGGTGCCTTATCCACCAGCACATAGCTCGATGGAAAAGCAGTTTATTATAGCAATCGCGGCAAGTACAGTTCGGTGCGGCTGATTAGAGGTTTCCTGACATGTCCTCGCAGCCTTGATGCCAGCTTGTGGCTGGTGGGAGTTATTTTATCCTGGGCTCTGCAATTTGCTAGTTCTCTCTGTTATTGTATTTACAGAGGATATTTTTTGAAAAATTGTAAAATTCATTAAGTAGTTGCTACATTGTTCGAAGTGACAAGTCGATTAGGCTAGTGTTTCAAAAAGGAGGTTATCACTTCAACCCGTATGTTTTTTTTTATTTGTTAGTATGTTAGTTTGATGATTCTTTTTTTATTTTGAAACCTTTACCAACAAGTTAGTCCCATATTAATTTAGTGAAGACATTATGAAGAATTTTGGAAATATAGAAGCAACTCCTAAAAGAAAATGAAGTTGAATTAATGTAAATACTAATAAAAATGTTATGTTAATTATCTTTGTTTTATTTGCCTTACTTATCTATCTCTGAGGTTTTTATTATTATTTATTTGTAATTTTGTTGGCCACACGGGATTGTCCATTAGAAATCCTGGAAAGATCCATATTACAATCAACATTTCGAGAAATAACTCTACCTAATTCCGACCTCTGCTAATAAGACTATCATTCATCGAAAAATAAATTATTATATTATACAATTACAGCATTAATCACTTTAAGCATAGTTCAGTGAAGCTATGCACATAGACAGCTTAGGATGAAACTAAATACGATGAGACCGAGAGAGACAGAAAGATGAAACTTAATAGGATGAGACCGTGAGACTCGTGAGGGACAGAAAGAGTTCACTAGGTATTTAATATTTTGTAAAAAATTACCTGTATTCTTGCTTCAGTCAATCCAATTTTCATTGCAAGTTCTTCTCTGAAACAAAAAAACTTTATTAATTGTATAAAAGGCAGAATTCAATAAAAAGGTCATTATATGAACCAAGTATAAATTACACTCTTTTTTAATTAATTTACAAGCGATTTCTTTATAATGTTTTTTTCTGTCTTGAACTTCACGTTAATTGATCGACCTTTTCGTAAAGTCTATAAATAGGGTAGTAAAGCTTCCAAGATAATCGATATCCCTCATTTTGGTCGTCAAATTGGTGTTCTGTCTGCGTGACAGAACCAAAGAGTTTGGAATGTACCTTCTTATATAGAGAATCTGACTTAAAACCCATCTTGTGTCTCTTTCTCTCTTATCAGCATTTACTGTTGCAAGAATGAGACTTGGTCAAACGTCAAAAGTAAAAATGTTACCTGTAATACGACAAAATAATTATGTTGCTGCAATAAAATTTAAATGACATTGTCTAATGACATTGACTTCTGTTTACGTGTCTTTTCTATTTAGTAGCGTCATACACGTACTGGCGTAACGCGCGTACAAAAAATGTGACCACTACGTTTCAAAAGAGGCTATGCTTTTGAGATGTCATCGCGGAATCTATTTACCTCCAATATTTCTGCACAGAACACCAATTTGACGACCAAACTGTAAGAAACACAGCATGTCTGCAAATCATAACAAGTTTACACGAAAACAATATTTTTGAAATATAAAATAAAAACGAGATTATTATGTTGGAAGAATTGACATATTGTTCAATAGATTGATGAAATCGTAGGATATAGATCCAATCAATACATCAATATTCAATAGATATAAATAAAATTGAAGTGTACGCTTATCAAAATACCATTTTTATTTTTCTAAATGTATATGAGTCTGTAAGGTAATGGTAACAACAACACGATTCATGTGTTTTGTCTGTCTGTCTCTTTTTCCGCATAATCCGAAAGACCGTAGTGTGTGGGAATCCCCGTTGTATTTTTTTCCTGTGTTCTCCTAGAATAAAAACCGCGCCGCATGGTACTCGTATCTATAGATAGTTTTTTTCAATCAGGGAAAATTTTGTTTATCGGGACATATTGTATTTTCTCGGCGAATCTCGCCCATCTATCTGGCAACCCTAGTTAGGAAAGACTATTTGGTAACCCTACCTACAAAGCCTACGCATGGTGCTATCTTAAGCAGGAAGACAATATCGCAATTATCCTATTTATGTTATTACGCTCTATCTAAATAATGCTAAATAGCTACAATACTCGGTATCAGAACATATTTATTTATATTCCGATAGCCACCTTATAAATAAAATTATCTGATGATTTAGTTTATCCGATAAAATTATATTTTTACCATTTTTTGTCGAATGTAGCGACATATTTTGTAGCTTATCTTCGAGCATTCAGTGTGTCTGGTATACTATGTTTAGTAATTATTGATTTATACAGCATTAAAATGCTTGGATATTTTAGATATGTATAGTAAATCAATATCTGCGAACTTCTCTACTTTGGAATAAAAACAATCTTCTAAAATAGAAAAAAAGTACTTTACTGAACATGCCTAGATGTAGAGTTATTGTTGACGATAATTACAAAAATTATTACATCACTGGTGAGATTGTGGAATGATCATCAGTAACGGTCGGTTTTGATGGTGCAAGATCTAAAAGTCGCGCTTCTGCAATTTTTTTTTATAAAGTTGTTTACTTTTGATTAGGCTTTTCACTGGAAAAACAGCCGCAAGGAAAGGTAGGGAAACGTGTAGAAAAAGTGCAACAATATCATTACTTCATTTTTCTAGCCTGGCAAAATTAGGTAATTATATTGGTGAATTTTTCCTTGAGTACCGCTAATTTTCCTTGCACATGTCCAAAGGAAAACTGCACTATTCTCTAAATAGCTAATAATAATAGTTTATATTCTATTCCCCCTTTTTGCTCCCTTCGTAATGGCGCCCGGTGCGTTAGCACTGCTCCAGTGCCGCCACTGCTTAAGCTTAAGGCGGTGATCCCACTGCACCGCGCACCGTCGCGGGGCGCGGCGCGGCAGATTTTTAACATTGTATGCAAGTAGCTCAGTTTGTATAGAAACCATACCTACTCCCACCCACTGAAAACGCGTCACCGCGCGGGAGCGTCAGTATGTAGAAACCGCGCTCCGCGACGGTGCGCGGTGCAGTGGGATAACCACCTAAGAAGACCTTTGCTCAAAAGTGAAATCGAGATTAGATCCAGTTATCTTACCTCGTAAACACATCAGGGTAATGCGTCCTTGAGAAGGCTTTCTCCAGTTCTTCGAGCTGGAAGCTCGTGAAGGTCGTCCTGTACCGCCTCTGCTTCCGCTTGGGAGCGAAGTCGTCGGCGTCGTCGCTGTCTGCCGACCCTGGAGGGGGCCGCTCCGAGGGCGACTGGTCTGACCGCGTTAGCTCGGGCGTCGTCCGGGGCGAGTCGTCCTTTGGTGGCTCGGAGACGCCCATGTTGTATTTATAGGATTGGTCGTGTGAGTAGAAGTCTGAAAAAAATGATTGAAAATAAATATATAGGGATAAATCACAGTCTGAGCTAGTTTACAAGGTACTAACTAAACTACAAGGCGATTTTCCATCGATTTTGGAGCCGAAGGCCATGGTCGTTAGTAAGACCCAATTAGCTAATCAAAATAAAAATTCAGAAATAAAAAATGTTGACTAAAAGACTAAAACTCGAAAGTTAAACGTGAGATCAATTAGAAGCGTAACAAAGTCCGTTGTTCGCCGCGAGAGTGCCTAAGTATTTGTTGTTCTAAGTGTTTGCGACAGTTTGGATAGCGACGTCGTGGACGTGGTCGCGATCGAAAATCATTTTCGCAACTTTTTTATCTTATGTCGAACACTTTGAATTATGGTTTTCCATCATCATCATCATCATCATCATCCCAGCCCTTCTTCCGCCCACTGCTGAGCATAGGCCTCTCTTCGTCGACGCCACCCATCTCGGTCCTGTGCTGCTCTCATCCAGGTGCGACCCGCGACCTTGATTATATACTATATAATGAAAATTCAGCGTGTATGTAACGTGTAACGATAAGGATATGTATAAGCCGAAAGTATTCTTCAATATGTACAACTTTTACAATAGGGCCAAAAAAATTAAACGCATTAACTCTAGAAATTGTAACCCTAGAATCGCGAAAAGAAACATTAGCTAAACTATGCCTTTTTTCGTGATTTAAGGATTATATGTTTCGTAATAAAAGTTTTTTACTTTAATAATGAATACTTTCAAAGCCTTTTTAACTGTTACACTAAGTATTTCCGTTACTTGCTAGAGTGACTACTTATCTAATTACTATTATATATCTATATATCTCCTTATTAAAAAATTAATTACTAACTTTCATCCAAGCTTCCAGTTTCTGTGTACGTTAAGTACTTATATGTTTATTTCAGGATTTTCTTTCTTATGGCAGGAATCTTGAACAGACACAGAAACTCTGACAATAAATACTGACTAATTAAATAAGTTTGCTTATAATAGCTGAAGTCACGACCAGTACCTATTAATTAGCGAACAAATGGATTGCACTGACTATCTGTAATTAACATAACGTAATACTATAATGATATTGTATATACGGGCATTAAGTACCTTAGATACCTGCAAATAAATTATCTGAAGTGGCCTTTATTACTAAATTTGGGGTCAGAATTACGCGACATTTGGATCTAAACATGCTAATCTTAAAAGGCGTGTGTGGGAAACACATTACCATTTCAAAACTTCGGTAATAGAGTAGTTAAATAAGTCATTATCCATTCTGGCCTGTGGTTTGAAATGGCAGCTTGCATCTAGCATTATTGTCATTCGTTTTTGCTGCTTAAACTAATTATAGATTGCAGACGCAGTCGAGAACACGACGCAGGAATGCCAACATTTCAATATTGATCGACTCGAACCTGTATGGAAACGGCTTCATCAGGCGAAGCAAAAACGAAACGCAATAAAGTAAATATCTCTTGCTATAATGTCATGAATTTTTCAAAAGTAACTACGATTTTGTTTTGTTTTGACTTCTTTCGGTTCCGAGAATGACGCGGGAATGATCGTTCAATATCTCAAGAGTTGGGGTTGTTCCACTCGGATCAGTTAATCCGCTGCGATCGACGCGATGTGCATCACCAATAATTTCTGCCTAAAAAAAAGATTTTATTAGATCCTGATTTCGTAGAAATATAAATCTGACAAAGTTAAATATAAAACAAAGTTGAAAAGAGGCATCAATTACTTTTTTCATTTTTTTTTGGCAGAGAAGTGGGTGATGAGTGCGTATTTTTGATATTTTCCCCTAAAATTTTAAAATTTTCACACCCCTGACTTTCATTAACGACGACGACCACCGTGGCGTTATGGTCAACACGCTAGTACGCCACTCCGGAGGTTCTGGGTTCGATCCTCAGCCAGGGAAAGATAGAAAATGGTCTTTTTCAAACTGTCCTGAATTTTGAGTCTATCCCATACGTATTTATTCTATCTTTATAATTATGTATTTATTATAAAATATTGTATCGTTGAGCTAGTATCCCATAAACCAAGTTTAAGCTTACTTTGGGGCAGGCTCAATCAGTGTGATTTGTCCTTATATATTTATTTATTCATTAAGAATAGGCTTTAAGTGCACAAAAATAGTGCGAGCTGAGCCCAATTTCGGTATCTTTCTGGAGCGTTTAAGCGCTTGTATACGCTTTCAAAGAGGAACGGATCATACTATTCATGTGGATTAACCCGAGAATTGTTTAAGAAGGATCTGAGTTAAGTACTAAGTGAGTATTATCTATGTATTACGGTTTGTTAATTGCAGATAATCAACGGAATCAATTTGTTCGCCCATTAATCGGTACTAGTCGTGACTTCAGCTATGATAAGCAACTTCATTTAATTAGTCAGTATTTACCGTCGGGATATCTATGTCAGTTTGAGATTTTCCTTCCATTCTAGAACCTTAAAAAAAATCTTTTAGTTAGTTTACCTATTCGTTTAAAAAACTGAAAAGGAAAAACGTTTTATTATTAATATTTAGAAAAGGGTTTAGAGGCTTGCCTTCATTTTATTTAAGCAAAGAATTGTTGTTATGTATGTATAACACATTGAAATATTGCATTGATAAGAACCTCATAATGTTAATTGTGTGTTCTGTCTGACATTACCACAATCATAATCAGTAAACATATTACATTAATAAACTAATTCGAGTGCGAAGTTCAAACGTCGTGTCGTGATTTACAACGATTACAATGGTAATCCTGGGCTCGGTAATCAATTGTAATTTAATAGATTAATGTCATTAGCGTAATTACGCTCTGATTATGGTGTTATGTCTTAATTGATGTAGCGGGAAGCTGGGGCACATGGAATGTTGCTGGCAACTAGTTATTTGTGTAATTTTTCTCCCGGAAACCATTTTTTGCAGTGAAATGTAATTGTAACTTCATGGTCGTGAGTGTTAACAGCGCCCTTGTAGTTACGACTAAAACGCCTAGGGCATGCATGATTCTCGTACATGTACCTACTAATAAGGCTTATAGACCTTTCTATATCTCATATTTTTATTGCCGATCAGAAGCTCTCGAACTAAGATTTTAATTTGGAAAATAAATTAATTGAAATTAGATTTAGTTTTGCCCAATTTAAGTATTAATAGATGTCATTGCAATCTCAAATAAATATTTTAATTTTATTGAACAAAAGTAAAAAAGGAATCTCTCCTATTTTATAAAGTAAAAAAATATAGTTTATTTTTGTTTGTCATGGACACATCAATCATAGTAATATTTTTCAGCATAGAGTTTATATTTTTATTGTATTACTTAAACCGGAAAATCTAGAAAAAAGTTGTTATCCATTTATCAATTACCTATAAATTAATTAGACACTCGTAGAACGTAAAGGGACTTCCCGAAAGTAATTTGTTATCTATTAATTTACTTATTATTTAAAAATACTTTGGTATTTTTATCATTAGTTTAAGTAATTAATAGATAAACCATTTATTACAACTCGTATAAATAATAAATATACATTTTAACTTTAATCATAGATAAGTAAATACACTTTAATTGATATGCAAAAAAAATATAAGGCACGTATTTCACTGAATACCTTGTGTTTGCGAGTCTTAGTTAATTTGTAACTTCTGTTTACATTTTATTCAGGGTGACTTTTTATCCATCAGCCAAATTTATGGTGCAAGTTAGTCCATAATACAGAACTACTTTCCATTAAAACGATTAACCAAAAACTAAAATAAAAATTCACCTTCCCATACAAATCAGCGCTCAGCCAAACGGATTTTGTATGGGAGGACGAAAAAATTTTATCGATTTTCAATAACTTTTTTTATAGAAAGTAGTTTAGTATAATGCACTGAACTTGCTCCAAAAATTTGGCTGGCTTCTAAAACGTCACCTGTACAGGGACTTAAAATCCAAGGGCTGCAATTAAGGTGAAGATATAAGCAAATGTCCTTCAAGTGTGAAATAAATTGTTAACTCGTAAATATAGTGATAATTTCCATATTGCTCTTCGTCATGCACTAGATAGCCCTTTAAATTATTAGTGATCCGTCTAGCTTTAAAACTTGCCGTGGCCACTTTTGGCGGAAGTTCAAAATAATTTAAAGGGCTATCTTGTGCATGACGAAGAGCAATATGGAAATTATCTCCATATTTACGAGTTAACAATTTACTTCAAATGAGGGCGCCACTTCAATGCCATTTGCCTATATCTTCACCTTAAACAAGGAGGTTGGCGTATAGACGGAAAATAGTCAGCAGGCCATTCCGTAAGCTCTGTCTTCTCAAAATTGATAAAGGGTGACATTATGTCTACATAAGTGTGCTCTCATTAAAATATAAGTATTATTTAAAGTGACTTACATGTGACAACACCCATAATAAAAACAAAACCACAGCGCACGTCACGCAATCGCGAAGGCGTAGGAATGAATGAATGAATGACTTGTAACGTTACCGCGAAAACTGAATGATAACGAGATTTGCACTTCCTGCGATATCATGCTTGTACCTAGAATTATGAATGGTATGATTATGATTTAATATACTTAATTAAATGATAATGTTATTTATTAGCGTAAAGATAAAATCTGACATTATTTTAATTAAATTGTATGATAGTGTGTTTTTGTTTACTTATTACATTTTTATATAAACATTCCCCAAGAAATATATGAATAAAGTGTAAAAAAATATACTGAAACTATTATATGGGTAGATTCAATCCACGATACTGAACAACTTTACCCAAGGAACAGTTATCGAAATATGAAAAAATTTTTTTGCTTTCCATACAAACTTATCAGCTGATCGGTCAATTTGCTTGTATATGATAGGTCAAAAATTATCATTTATATTTCGATAAACGTATGTGCCTCCTTCCTAAAGTTGTTTGTCGTGGACTGAATTCAGCATTAAAATAATTTGTTCTACAGGTCGAATTTTTAAACCGAATTGACGAAAATTGGCACACAAGTTCCTTGATTTATTTTAATTTTTTAGTCCATCGCGATTTTTGATTAGGGGAGAAATAGGTGGGAAAATGGGCAATCTTTGTTGTAGCTTTATTTATTGACAGATTTTAATCAAAGAGAGACACTAAGGATTTCATTCTACAAAAGTTGTTGCAAAAAAATATTTAAAAGGTGGAGTGGAGGGGTTAAAAGGGGGGAAATTTGCTATAGCGTTAAATATGGATGAATTTCACTGAACTAGCTTTGTTAAGCCAGGGCACAGAATACAGTAAGAGTAAACAGAACGGAATCTCCAAAGGTACGCGCAATATGCGTCCCCGTTCCCCGTCCCCGCACCTCTCCCCCGTTTTCACCTTGACGAAGGGCGAGAGCGGGCGAACACACACTGCATGGCGCAAGTTGGCCCACAAGAACCGGGGGAGAGGTGCGGGTGCGGGGAACGGGGACGCATATTGCGCGTACCTACCTTCTGTATACTCTTACTGTATTCTGTGGCCAGGGTAAAGTGTCGGTTATTGCAGCGTTATAAGAGCTCCAGAGGTTTATTGTTCTTACAAAATCACTAGTGTACTACTATTGACTAGAATTTTATTAAGTGTTGTGCCACTTTTATCAAATGTAACAAATGAAGGTTCATTAGAAAACCATGTCTCATAAATATTTATAAGACAGCGTAGGTTTTATTGTAATTAGTTAAGTCTTTTTAGGCTTTATTGTAATTACGTGAATATAATAACGGCAAAGAAGCTAATATCTAGTCTTTCAAATTGTGTTTTAATTTCAGTGGCATAATTTTTACCGCATGATTAAAGTGATTCCCCAACAATCTTTTTTTTTTCTCTATTAAAATTTACATAACACAGTTTATTATTAAAACAGTTAACAGGGATTCTCAGCACAGATTGAATGAGACTGGAGCCTTATGAAGGCAGGACCTGTGTCACAGTGCTCCAGTCCAGACCTTCGCCTCGGGGTCTGAGCGATCGCAATTGTACATCACATCGGGGTTGTTTCCCCGTTTGCGTAATACGCATGATGACTGAAAAAATATTTTTAACCCAACGAGTAGATTATTAAAAAGTATTGTACGCGTATTTTTTCTTTTCTCTGAGAAACTACAGAGAAGATACAGCGCATTTAAATTTCGCATGTCATCACGCTTTCGTACGATTTTTACACATCGGTGACGTCACAAGCCTCCACTCTCGAACTTTGATACTCTGTATCTTTGTGAATTTTAACTATTTTGATAAACTGAAAAATATGGGTAAATTATTTTTGGATAATCTAACTAACGGCCTAATTAGAATAATACTTTTCTGACCCAGTCATCATCCCTATTGTCTGATTAGATGGCATTTTATTTACTAAAGTATGAATGATAAGATTGATAAGTAACAAGCGTTGATAGAAAATACATTAAGGGGATTACATGACCTAAACGAGAGTTTAATTTTGCGTAAAACTACTCCACTACATTGAAACAATAAAAAAAAATGATATTCTTAAGGATATATGCCACCGAAGTAGTGTACTGTAAAAAATATTATTATCAGTGTTTGAGGAACTTTGTGACTCAACGATGAGTGCGGTTATTTATTACAGTATCGCTGATAATGTTGTTATCACTAGATTACAATCAGACAAATTATGTCAAATGCTTTTAGGTAATACGAGTAGATATTTATCGGTAGATACGTTTGAAAAATCTCATATCAATTTTGCTGTTAAGCATTGGACTTTCCAATGTAAAGTCCAATTAAATTGGTGTTCCCAACAATGTGAAGTGTTTGTAAAGCAAAAATCTTATAAAGAACTGATTTGTGTTACGAAAGCCCTTAATTAAACACCGAGGCATAATCTACTCAACAATTGCTCATAATTATCCAATTGCTTAGGTCGTGGCATTAACTCGACCCTACATGTTATATGGTTTTTACATTCATTGTAACAGTTCCAAGAAACGCTGGCATGTGTTTATCGCAAATATATTTAATTATAGTTGCAGTTAGGGAGCGTGTTCACCAGATACGTGCACAGAACTGAATTCATCCTTAAAAAGGTTTCAGTATATTTTTTTTGACCCTGTATCTAAATATAACTCAAAGGTGACTGACTGACTGACTGACTGACATAGTGATCTATCAACGCCTAGCCCAAACCACTGGACGGATCGGGCTGAAATTTGGCATGCATGTAGATGTTATGACGTAGGCTAGGCTAGGACTACTACGTAGTAGGCTAAGAAAGGACGCGAGCGAAGCCGCGGGCAAAAGCTAGTAGAGGATATAATAGAAGGGAAAGAAAAATAAATACGGTTATACCACAGCTTAGATACTAATACTCCGTACAGAAGTCTCACTCAGCAAAGAAATTCAAAGAAATATCTACTCAATGTTGTTAGTGATACGGTTTAATTTAGCTCATGTCAGAACTCAGCACCTTTTTGTATAGATACCTAGAGATCCATTGCAAGCCAATTTCATCCTTATGGCTCTGGACAAACGATTTGTATAACTGAATTTACCACCCCGAGGGGCCGCCTGCGCGCATAGAAATAATGTAGGTAGATACCTAAACGGGGAGTGACACAGGCCTGGTTATACTGTACTTATACACTATCACGTATTTATCCCTTATAGGCATTTACTGTTGCTAGAATAAAAGACTTCGCTAAACGTCAAGTTTCAGTTTCAATTCAGTTCTGTGCCCACCCAGCCAGCGTTTCGCATCAAGAGCGTAGGAACTAAGTCCACATTGGAATGGACGTGACTGCACTTACAGCCACGGGTCGATATAGGTTCTTATCGCCTCCGTTTGTCCAGCGCAGCCACGTCAGACCTCGTTAAACCTGTACCAGGCACGAGAAACCAGGTGAGCACATATATAGGTTATGGAGTGTGTGGAGGACTGCAGTCTGGGAAATGGGAAAGTCGAGGGAAATTAGAGTCTACCGTATACTAGTAACAAGTAAACATGAGGTAATAGACACTATACTTGGTGTGTAATATATAACGAGGAAGGGATTTAGACTGCGTATTTTTGCTGCCGATGGTCTTTTCTTAATGATGCATTTTTCGAAAAGCGGTGTTGGATGCGTCTTGGTTCAAGACATCGTTATGGAAATGGGAAATGGCAATATTGCAATGATATATCATCCTCGATATGCAACTTTTCCAGGTTATCTTTGAGAGATGCGTGATTTCAGGGCCGGATTTAGGGGAGGGCAACCGGGGCTACTGCCCCGGGCCTCCACAAAAGAGGGGCTCCCACAATAGTTAGTTAAAATCTTTATTGCACCAAAACATAATGATACACAGTACAGGTCGTGCCAAACTTTTAGATCGCTCTGAAGTTGCTTCACTCAGGTTACAAACAGGGACAGAATATTTACCACAATAATATTTTTTTCAGAATGATTGCAAGAATGTAGATATGATATATACTCGTATACACAATAAACAAAAATAAAGCAAATTCTATCTGCTATGGGTATTTTACTACTGTGATAGATTAAAGAAAACAGATGATAAAAGGCCTTCAGAAGAAGAAAGAATCAGACTAGTAAAACACTTTTCCTTCGATATAGCCACGCTATGCATAATGCATTGTGGGGGCCCACAATGGCTAATCCGGCCCTGCGTGATTTGTTGAGTATCTTAATGGTGTTGCATTCTGGCTTCTGATTTCCGGTTTTGGCTTATAGATTCTGTATTTTCTTTTCTGTTTTCGAAATTCTGACTTCGCTGGTTTGCTTATTTCCTCGGTCCGTTTTTTCCGATTTCTGATTTACGATTTCCTTCAAAAGTAAAAAAGTAGCCTGTTTTCTGCAAAAAAAATAACATTTTCATTGACATTGACTTCTCTTGAGGTGACTTGTCTTTTTAGAAGCGTCATACACGTCCTGGCGTACCGCGTCAAAAATACGCCACTTCGTTTCAAAACAGGTTATACTTTTGACACTTCATCGCGGAATCTATATAGGTACCTCCAATATCTCTGTGACTAGCTTAAAGTTTATATATCATTACAAAACTAATTTGAAAACCGTAAAATATAAAAAGTTTGCCCTTTTCCTATATACTGCGTTGTGTTACTTCTCTCCCCGATATTCATATACGACCGATTCTAGATGGGCGATAATTTTCACCTGAAGGCAAATGCAAGTTACAAACTGTTGTTTTATTCTTGCCGTATATGCATTTCTTCTGTAATACTAAGTTAATAGGTAATAACTTTTTACTGTAATTATTTCCAAGTACTTTTTTTTTTAACTTTTATGTCAATACTTTTTTGTGTAATAAATTACTACTTACTCTATGCGCATATTATTTTATAGGTTATTATTTCTAAAACGTCTAATTTGCAGAGCACACATCATCATCGTCAGGTCTCTTGTTAGTCTCCACTGCAGGAGCACGACCCTCTCTGTACTACCAGAGCCATATATTAGCTAGACCAGTCAGAGGATTTGATCTACACTATCCACGCTGCGCTGGCCAGACGGGTTGGGGAGAGGTCTCATTGATTTTTATAACTTATAAGCTTTGTTTAGTTTCTTGTTTCCTTAGTCGCCTTCTACGACATCCACGGGAAGACTTGGAGTGGACTATTCTACTCTGAACTACACGGCTAATGAGAGCACTCACGAGTCACGATACATTAAATTTTTTTTTTTTATTGTACGGTGGTGTATAAAAATGTTTAAGTTTCTTTTTATACTGCTACATGTTTTATGTAAGTAGGTACTCGTAGTTTGCTTTACACTTCGCCACAGCTCTAAATCCATATCATCATCAATTCAATTCAATTCAAAATATCTTTATTATCATAGGATATTTATAATATCTCTTAATAATAGTCACTTTGTTTTGTTTTGCACAAATGTTGACGTCAAATCGCTACTTACAGCTAAGTTTACGCCGCTTCCTACAGCTAAGTTTAGGCGCAAGTGCAGAAGAAGCGGCAACAAACTGCACTGCACACATCATTATCATCAAGTCTTTTTTAGTCTCCACTGCAGGAGCACGACCCTCTCTTTGCTACCCGAGCTATATATTAGCCAAAGCAGTCAGAGGATTTTGCCTACACTCTCCACGCTGGCCAGACGGGTTGGAGAGGTCTCAGTGATGTTTATAAGCTTTGTTTAGCTTGTGTTTCCTAAGTCGCCTTCTACGACATCCACGAGAAGACTTGGAGACCTATTCTACTCAGCCGGGAACCACACGGCGAAAGCAACCAAAAAAAACCAAAGTCATAATATGTATATTATTATTAACAAAATGTACATAATCAACGTTTGTACACATGAGTAAAACACAGAGCTACCGTAGATCCTTTGATTATATAGTCCCCGTAGATCATTAAATTTTACCCTTCTGTTTTAGGGCCTGTGTCGACGAGCACGGATTCTACCCGGCATACAAATCTGTACATGAAGCCGGCGCGAGATGAGCCGGGCAGGGGCGGCGGGGCACCGTGCCATGTAGAGACCGCGTGCTCGTGGACATAAGTCCTTATTCTGTCTGACCTTATTGTATAGCAAAAAATATAAGTATAATTATTTGTATATATAGGTACCTTGGAAAAACGGGCGGTCGCTCGTATGGGATACCACATGCGTGGATACTGTTGCTCCATCCCAGGTACGAGCGACTGCCCGCAAGGAAGGCGCAGCTGCTGCGACTGCTGAAGCCAATAAGAGGCGCAAGTATGCGGCTTTGGGAGAGCCGTATATATTTGCGCCTTTTGCCGTGGAGACCTTGGGGCCTTGGGGTGCGGATGCCCTTTAGTAATATATATATATATATATATATATATATATATATATATATATATATATATATATATATAAGGAAATATCCGCACGCTTAATCAATGCCTCAGGGGATTCAAGGGCTGGCGCGCATTTTGGCCAAAGGCTGAGCTTGGCCATTCAGCGTGGGAATGCTACCAGCCTCTTAGGTACCCTACCTTGCGAGCGCAGCGATTTGAGTTAATTTTTTTATATTATTTAATGTTATTTAAGTATTTATGTGGAGTTTAGTTTTATATAAGTTTGTATGGCAGTTGTCAAGCTATGTCAGATTATTCGCATACCCATTAGGATGTCGTTACCCACGGCGGGTGGTAGTAGATACCGCTACAGTTTAATTACGCCTTAATTAAGTATTATTTATTTAATTAAGCTTAAAAACTCTTTTTCCTTTTTTTTCCTTTTATTTCAACAACCATCACATAAAATGTTAATTTATTCAAATATTTATTGAGTTATCCCATTGTTCTCAGTTATTCGAACAACTTATTCCAAAACCGATTACATCCAAAGTTAGTTTCACGCGCGGTTTCCACCGCTAGACAAAAACACGTCTCCACTTCCCCCGCGCCAATGGATAAATTAACAAATCGCCATCATTTACATCGTAAATTATGCCGTAATAACACAGCAGCTTATCTGAACCTAAGACATCTACGACCTACAACATTATACTACCACCCACAAAAACAACTCTCAATCTTACCAATTAAAAAATAAAGTCGAAAATATTTCAATCCAACGGCAAGATAAATCTGCATCTCATGTAATAAAACAAAGGGAATGATATAGAGTTAATTACGGTCAGAAATGTAATTAGGCCTAATCAAATAACGTAATCTTTTTATGGGTTTTTGTTCGCGCGAAACAGTTTCATTGTAATTTTTTGCGTCCGGTGTAATTATGTTTTTGCGTTCGGCAAGTAATTGAATAGAGTCTATATAATTTGTCGCGTAATATTGGAACACGTAATTTATAACTTTTTTATTGGTGACATTATCGCCTGCCATTTTCGTGTGCCTACAAAAAAGTAAGTCTACGAATAAATTATCTACAAGCCCACCTAAGGTAAATTTTGTTACTTTTCGCGGAACTACTGTATATTTACGAGGTACTCACATGAATTAACTACTTAAAGATAATCTCAGACTTTTTATAATTTTGAATAAAAAAATGAATAAACGAGCAAACTAAGTATTATAGTAGTAAAAAAAAAAATCTCAATTAATCTTAAATATTTATAGCGGTAACAAAGAAACTGCTTTCTCGCAAATCTACAAGTTATGCGCATATTATGGGTCAGTTATTTTGTTCTTCAAGGAATAATGGTTACAAATCGACTATTTTATTGTATTTTATGTATCTAACAAGGAAATATTTCGAGTACTACATAGTGTAGTAAATTATGTTTTTTTTCTTCTATATAAGTAGCCACTTCCACTGCTGAAAACGCACCGTATGTGTTTTCCTCTTTGGAAAAACACACACGTTGCATTTTTCAGCACTGGAAGTGTTAAGTAATCTACAAACGCTACGAATCGCTACAAGTATCTACGAAGATTTTTACATCAGCGGCTAATATAAATGCGATTTTAGTATTATTTTAGTTAGTACGTACTATCTATTAAGCTTATTATGTAAGTACATATTTATAGCAAGACCAAAAACGCTCTGTCTGCCTTGTTAAGGATAAAGACGTGATGGTGTATGTATTTACTTCTTCTGTGCTATGAGTAGGTCGTGATCCACCAATTATGCATAACAATTTAGCGGGAATACTAAACTTGTTTGTGTTACGAGTAGTTTGAGCCGATTTGAGAGCTACTGGTACTAATTTTTATGCAAATCGGTATGTACGCACTTTCATAAAACTTGACATATAATGAATCGACAGGTGGAATGCCGGAATAATGTAGGATAATTTTTAGGTTTCCGTACCCAAAAGGTGCTTACGAAACCCTATTAATAAGAGTACGCTGCATGTCCATCTATCACAGGGCTCTATCTCTTAAACCGTAATAGCTAGACACTTGAAATTTTCACCGATTATGGATTACTATGTCCACTATAACAAAAAAAACTAAAAATAAGATAAAGTTAAAAATTAAAGTGGGTCGTCATACAAGAAAGGTGTTTTTTCCAACGTTTAAAAACATTGTACGGAGGAACGGAACTCTTTATGTACGAGTACGAGTCCGACTCGCACTTGCCCGGTTTTTATTTATAATTGTTATCACTATAAATCTATAATTACAACAAAAAGTGGCAGTGTTTGTTTATCGGGGGTTACTTCCAGAAATACATAAGTCATTCCAGAATGACAAATGTTTTTGCAATAAAACAAACGCACCTGTTTATTTATTTACTGTCTGTTATTTGCTATCATTAGCTATTTATGTTAGGACCCTGTTTTTGAATTAAGGATACTTTTCCATTCAAACGCAGACGGGGGGGAGGTGTGGGGACGGGGAACGGGGACGCATATTGCAAGGGACCTTAGGAGATTCCGTTCTGTATGTAATACTCTTCTGTGCCTTCATACCAATAATAACACGTGTGAACATTGGGTCTTGCTTGCGGCTCTGTCTACCCTGAGGGACACAGACATGACTGTATCTGTAACTTGGTCTGACTGGCTCGTAATCGTTTAGATGGATTGTCAAGCGATATGAGGTTTTTTCGTAATATTTTACAATTATCACTGGACAACCTAGTTGAGAGCGCTACCAATTTTGACTTTCCGGTGTGAAAACTCAATGCTCGGAACAATATCTATTTTTTTTAAATTTAGATACCTAATATTAATTTTCTGACAATATTTTGTTCTGATCATTAACAATCACATTCTTCTTCTTTCTTCTCAACAGCCTATAACCGTTCACTGCTGGACTTCAGTCCAAGGATGATCACATATATTGGTATTCAAATATCTTCGTTTCTCTCACTAAAACACAAATAGTTTGTAGCATTTCTTTTTATATAATTAATTACCTATTATTTTATAAAAATGGCATGTAATGTAAGGTACATACGGTACATACCATTTAATTAAAATTAACCTTAGCAGAAGTAAGAACTTAGATATTGGTTGTTTATTGTATTGACATTTCATAACTCTATTTACAAATTCAGACATAGCCGATCACACTCGGCTTTCGTGATAGTGGGCAATTACACTTAACGATAATTTTTATTGGCAACAAGGCTGCACGACAAAGACAGCATGCATTTGCAATTTTAAAAAGCCCATAGATGATATAGCCAATAGACTACAAAAAACAATTCGCAGGCGATTGCGAGAATGCAGCAAGAATGCGCGTGAATGGATGGTAACTTCTGGTTGTAAATGTACAATCGACACAACTTGAAGGGGCGACCCAGCCCTTCGATATGAAGATTTTAACGAGAGAATTCTACTTCAGGAGCTTGGTGGCCCGGTGGGGGCACGTATTGCTAGCACTTTCGCAAATTAGGCAACCCAGGGCGTGGTCTACACTTGGATGGGTGATCACAAGTAGCACAAATCATTAAACAGCTTGAAAAATTTGATACTTGTATTTGGCCACACATACGAAAAACAGCTAAATTACATTATGATGCCTAATAACAAAGTTTTTGGTAAGTACCTACTAAAAAAAATTGCCAAAGAGATATTATTACCTTTAATTATTGTTACAGCTAAGATTGAACTTTTTTAAAAAGACGTGTGTTTATTAAGTCATGTAAGTCATGTTTCACTAAAGTTATTAAATAAATAGTAAAAATACTCATTTACTGTCTAATTATTAAGTGGTCTTTGTTTTCACAGCTCTCACGGTTTATATTGACAGAAAGATAAGTTACTCCGTACTTAACCCATTATGGAGGGTAAGTTTGACCGTTTAAAAGGTGAAAATTCCCGGTTCAGGCGCGTAAGTCCAAATGATGTTGCATTTGTCATATCTTTTTAGCTACTGTGGCAAAAAAGGCTTATTTAAATAAATAAAAAATTTAAAAGCACCTTTTTTGTTACAGGTACTGTAACAAAAATAAATATTACTTGTGTACTGTAATATTACTTAATGTACTTTAACTAAAAATAAGTATTAGGACGATAGTTTTTTTATAGGGTTTTTTTAGGCATTCAAGATCCAGTACTAAAGTTTTAATGAAATATTTTTAATATTTTTCTTTGGATTTTTTCTCCATTTCTTGTTTCATTATTTAGGACGATAGATAAGTACTTATAATCAGTTTTGAAAAGGTAGTGCCATTATATACATATATCAGTTAAAAGTTATTTATTTTTATTAAAAGTGTTTTGAAATTAAACAGTTTTTTATTCGTAATATTCTTGAACCTACTTCGTTTAGTATTAAATGTTTTTTTATATACTTAATCAACTCAATCAACAACTGTACTTCATGTCGTTAATTTTAGACTCAAGCAAAGTAAGTACAGTAGAATGACAAAATAAGTGACCAGATCACCGCTTAATTTCACCAAAGAATAAAAACTTAAACCAATTTAACCCTTCACAAGGAAATATCAGTCGGCGACTCAGAAAACCAGCTAAATACACTTGGCTGTAGGGTTAACACCTGAGATTTTTTAATGCAAATAAATATCTGTTAGGTTGAAACAAAAAAAAAACATGAGAGTACTAAGCATCTTTCATTTAATAGTTATGTAAATATGTTCTTCTTACTTGCACGTTGTGCGGGCAATACCTCATAGGGATGTAGGTAAGTTAGAAATATATTATTCCATTTAGTCCGTTAGTTAGATTATCCCAAAATAGTAGACCTATTTATATTCTCTGACTGCTATGGCCAATATATGGCTCTGGTAGTACAGAGAGGGTCGTGCTCCTGCAGTGGAGTCTGAAGAAGACCTGATGATGATGAATAGACCTATATTTTTCAGTTTATCAAATTAGTAAAAATTTACAAAGATACAGCACAATGAAGTTCCAGTGTGGGAGCTTGTGACGTCACCATCATGTACAAATTGTACCTAGACCGTGACGTCAAGCGAAATATACCTCAATGCGCCGTACCGTATCTTCAGCTCATTACTGTGTTTTGACTCTTTCTCTTTCAAATTAATTAACGACTGCCAGAGCGTGTGTTCAAACTGTTCTCAAGTGAAGTATGAATGAATGAATGAACCGCATTAGTCACTGCCGGTTAACTGTCAGTGACGGTTTGATCAAAACAACTTCAAAATTATCAAAAATAATTAATACAATTATAATAATTACAGATATAGCCAAATCAGCTTATAATAATTACGCAACTATTGATAACACAAGAATTTCCAAAATTACCGATCTTAATAAGTTTTATGTATTTACTGATAAAGAACGGCTTTTTTTAACAAAGTGCAAGCCCTATTTCAGCCGGTGGGTACTTTTGAGTGTAAAATAAGGGAGATGCAGAAGAACAACTCGAAGTATGCGTCTTTGGGGACGCATTAACTTAGGCTGTGCTGTACTGAAATGGTTTTAAGGGTGGATTCAGTCCATGATACTGAACAACTTTCGCCAAGGAACGTATATCGAAACATGAAAATTTTTTTATGGCCTCCCATACTAGTTGATCGATCAGCTGATCCGAGTTTGTATAGAAAGCCAAAAAATATTTGTCATATGTCGACATACGTTCCTTGGGGAAAATTCACTATCCCGGACTGAATTCACCCTTAACATATATTCAGTATATTTTGTTAGACCTTATATAGCTTGTAGTAGTAACGAAACCTATTATTTGTTACACGGTTGTTAAACACAGATCTGCTCAGCCTCGGTGGAGCTTCACCCTAAATGTATGTTTGAGTTTATTGTTATACGTGTCGCATCTGTTACTTCCTAATTTAGTTTGGAGCAACTATAAATTACTGAGACGTTGGCTTCCCGTGCGGGTACTAATTGCAAACAAATATCGCCCTTCGCGCCTGCGCACCGCCACACCCGTAATTATGAGCCGGTGTAAGTGCACCTTTAAGTAGACATTAGATGTGAACATGGCCTTAAAATGCTGCACCCATTCGCTTAGTGTTTTGGCCACATATCTTAATTAGCCAGTCAATACAGGAAAAAAATAAAAATTTTCATGGAAAGTCCATGAAAATTCCCCCAAGAAGGAATATGGAGAATTAGTGAAATTGGCTTACCATGCAACCGTGAGATTACCTGGTCGTGTGGGTTATTTTTAGCCTTTTAAACCACATATTAGTTGTTCAATGTACTTTTCATCTCATCTATTCGAAAAACGATGATTTTATCCCAAATATTTGGGGCTAAAGTCACTGGTAATTCTCTAGACACTGAAAAGTAAAAAGTAAATTCCCTAGGCGTTAAAGCACATTTGAAAACTTAACACGAATGTAGAATCAAAAAATAATATTGGCAGTAAGCAAAAAAAAAAGAAGAATTTAGTTTTAAAATTATAAAATATAGGCAACGGCGTCGTAATTTTTTAAAATTGGAATACAACACGTTTTTCATGGATGACTGTATTAGGTCAAAATTTTTTGGTTCTCTTGCTTCAAAATAATAATTTATTAAAAAGCAATAAAAACGCGTAATTGTTGTCTTTGATTTAAATAGTAAATTTATTATGGAACTATTAGGTTATTTTACCTAAACTATTTTAAATGTGAATAATTTCTTGATGAGGTCTATATACTAAGTATGAAGTTTACGTATATATACATATTTAAATATATAAAGAATTACGCACAAGGAAAAAGTAATGAAACGATTGTAATGACTGGAAAATGTATAAGATGTGATAGTCATAAAAAAATATTTTCATAGTAATTATTTAGTAAAAAAGCCACCAAATAAAGGTTAGTAACTGTCTGTTAAATTCTGATTAGGTATATGTAGGTATTCTACTTCCGTTATAGGTATATAAGTATTTGCAAATTTTCCTCATAGATGGAGATAAAAAGAAGAATGTGCTACACGGTGTACGGTAATAGTTTTATCTCTGGCGGTATACTTGAATCCCTCGCTTCACTCAGGGTTCCACCGTAGAATCCCTCGCTACGCACGTGATTCTATAGTGGAATCCTTCGTTTCGCTCTGGATTCAAAGTAGCGCCCTCGCGTTAAAACTATTACCTTTACGCCTTGTAGCATAATCTACTATAATTAGCATCATGTAACAATCTTGCTTAAAAAATAGGAACTGGAATAAAATCTTCATATATGTATTTATTTATTTATTCTATCTCTCGTATAATATTTAAAAAGTTCGTCTTCAAGGACAGCAATTCGTATTAATTATCCAATAAAGATGAAATTAGACTGTTTGAGCACTGGAACACATGTTTTAGGGCTTTTTGTGGCCACAACAATAGTAGCTAGGCTATTGGAGATTTGTTTCTAAAAACCAACGGGTGTCATGTCATATCAGTCACAGGAAGTCCACTGCTGGACAATAGCCTCCCCCAAGGATTTCCAAAACGACTGCTCGAAAGCGGCCTGCATCTAGCGTTTTCCTGCAACCTTGCTTAGGTCGTCTGATTACCTAGCAGGTGAGTGTCCTACTCTGCGCTTGCCGGTACGTGGCCGCCATTCGAGAACCTTTCTCCCCAATCGGCCATCGGAGCAACGGGTGTGATACCCTTAAAAGTGTGCCTTAAGGCTGCAACTGTCTATTCATCCCCGTTCTGTATACTTTGTTACAAAGTGTCTAATAAATGTCATCTTGGGGAAGGTCTAAGCATTACTTGATTTGTACTTACAAATCGACTAATGTACTTACTTGGAATTAAATACTAGCTAAGATAATACTTCCAGGTGCTCCGTTTTTAAATTCCAATTTATGTATTGATTTTCACGTTGTACATATATTACACTACATAGGTAGCACTTCTTATATATTACTAGGTACAACCAGGCATGTGTCACTCCCCATTTAGGTATCGAAAATGTACCTACATTATTACTATGCGCGCAGGCGGCCCCTCCGGGTGGTAAATTCAGTTATACGAATCGTTTGTCCAGAGTAATAAGAATGAAATTGGCTTGCAATGGATGTCTAGGTATCTATACGAAAAGGTGCTGAGTTCTGACTGAGCAATATTAAACCATATCGCTAGCCACATTGAATAGATATTTCTTTGAATTTCTTTGCTAAGTGAGACTTTTGCACGTTAGTATTATTTATTCTGTGGTACAACATGAACCCTGATAGAGCATTGCAACAGAAAACAATGGAACGGCATGCGAATTTTTAATTAGTACTCGTATTTATCAATTCTAAAATTATTATGTAATTATCCAATTAAAGACCAATATATCTGATAGTTTTATAGATAATATCAATTGGTTTTTATACAAAGTCTGTGTTTTATTTACTTATTTAAATACTAGCTATATTTGTTTATTTAAATACTTACAATTTATTCGTGAGCTTCATTTGCAGACTTTATGAAACTATTTTATGTAATAATTTAATATATCTTGGTACATAATAACTTTCTCAATAAAAACAATACGAGTACGGTGGCCCAGCGGAAGAACGCATTACTAACGCAAGTTAAGCGACACCGGGCGTGGTCCACACTGGATGGGTCCAGAAGTGGCACAAAAATTCTCGAGCTCCTTCGTGCTTCGAAAGGCACGTTAAGCCATTGGTCCCGGCTGACATCGTTGTATGGTAGTCGTAACGCTATGTCAGTTGCCTTTAAGCAGCTTGAAGAATCTAATTTTAGTGTTGGCCACATACAGACACGAAAAATAAACAAACTTTTTAAAGGAACATCTAAATAAGAAAAAAATAATACCAACATGCAAAAAAAAATTCTATGTAGATTAAGTAGGTTACGTTGTAGAAGTTTTTCAGTGTCTATCTATATATAATACAGTCGTATTTCAAAAAAATCTTTACAATCCCTTCAGAGTAGCTATGTATACTCGTATAGCATAGTCAATTTAAGGAGTGCAAAGTTTTTATGATATTGACAAAAATATCAGAAGCATTTTTCTAAATAACTGGCGATTAAAGTGAATGAATAAACAAGGATAACATGTTCATGATACATCGTTCCGCGAAAATTATTCAATCAAATTCACAACTGTGTCAACATGTGAGTCTAGTCACTTATAAAATTGACGCACGAATGCGATAAAGAATGAAACATGCATTTCTTATTGCACTTGTGCGTCAATTTTAATTGTGACTGCCTCCGTGGTCCAGTGGTCAAGGCGTTTGCCTTGTAATCCGCAGGTCATGGGTTCAAATCCCACTGGGAAGCATACTTTGTTAAAAGTTGTTTCCAGTCTGGTTAGGATATTGCGGGCTTGAACACCTGATTATCTGAAAACAAAGATGATTCCGTGCTTCGGAAGGCACGTAAAGCTATGGGTACAGAACGCCATCTAGTGTTTGTTTAAAACTATCCTAGGATTGGTTCGGGTCACTTCTCGTCTACTCTTTGGGTATCTTAGCGACTGCCTTCTGACCTCCGCAGTCAGAAGGCAGTCTTTCTGTATAAAAACCAGTAACTTCGTCAAATCCCCTAGGTTAGGTAGCGGTCCCCGGGCTCTGAAGCGTTACCGCTGAGGATCCAAGCGGGAATACGCTCGGATGATGATTGTGCCTTAATTTTATTACCGACACGGCATAAATCTTTAAACTAGTGGTGATTCTTTCATGCTGGTCTGAGAGAAGAGAGAGAAAAAAAATTGAATGTCTAACTGAATCTCTTCTCGCTTAGTTAGTAAAATCCAATCGAGAGCATTAGCCGTATAGTTCCGGGCAGAGTAGAAATAATAGGACCTGGACATTAATGAGACCTTTTCAACCCGTCTGGCCAGCATAGGGTGTGTAGGCCAAATCCTCTGACTGCTCTGGCTAATATAAAGCTCTGGTGGTACAGAGAGGGTCGTATTCCTGCAGTGGAGACTAAATGATGATGATGAATCGAGGGCATTGGAGAGTCTCTGAATTATATCATTATTTTAATTTACTTTTCAACCTTCACGACCATTATCACGATGAACTTTGGGTTTAAGGCCATACCTGAATTTTCCGGGGTCCAGTGCTGCCCCCATTTAAAATAAAACTCTATTACGCACATTAGCGAAAAGCGGCCACTTTTGGAAAATATGCGTAGGTAGTAAATCTTAACGTTCTCATTATAAACTAAACAGTAGTTCATAAAATACTTTGAAGGGTTATCTAGGACTTGGTAGTAGCAAACCAAGACAGCACTGGACCCCGGAAAATTCAGGTACGGCCTTAAAAAGCTTTGGGAAGGAAAAGCCTGGCACCGGCTTTTCCTACGCCGTCAAGCATAAAGACGTTATTTATATATGTAATAAACTATTGTTTTAGCCGTGTGGTTCCTGGCAGAGTAGAATAGGACCACTCCAAGTCTTCCCGTGGATGTCGTAGAAGGAGATAGACATCAATGAATCCGCTCCAATCCGTCTGGCCAGCATAGACAGTGTAGGCTAAATCCTATGGCTACTCTGGCAGAGAGGATCGTGCTCCTGCAGTGGAAACTAAAAAAGACCTGATGATGATAATGACTGTTTCAATATCCATTTCACATGCTATTTGATCTGCACCAGCATAAAGTAATCTAGATCAAATAGCGTGTAACTTTCTTTGACTTCCGCAAAGTAACACCTGGATCTATGAACAATATCCATAAATACTTTTAAACTATCGCGTTGCATTATTATTTTATATGCATTATTTGGTAGTTGGAGAATGAACAATATGACGGTGGACGAAAATCACACCGGGCAGGAGGAGGCGTAGGTGTCATCGCTGTTTCAGTCAGGCTGCGAATACGTTCGGTGAAATCAGGACGAAACGTCAGCAAAATAAATAAATAAAAGGTACGTTTCCTGTTAATTCCCTTATGCATTAATTTATTAACAATATCTATTTTGCCAAAACTAACTATATGGTATAATAAGAATTTGGTTTTAATGAAAATACGTTCCAGTCAAATTACTAAAAGGTTAGAACAAACATCGGTCGAGACAGGAAATATCAAAATGGTGTAAAAGCGAAATAGTGTAACATTTTCAATTAATATACACTTTCACGTCTTTATCTCTAATGAGGCAGACAGAGCATTTTGGATTTGTGGCTCTAAACAGACAGAGCCTAGGGCCGCAAGATCCAAAGGATACTTTTAGCGTAATGGGGGGCAAAAAGGTGGTAAAAGGAATCATAATAGTGTAGAGTTGCTAGCCGTATCCATGATCCGCAGTTTCGCCCATTCCTTCGATCGGCTTTAACGATCTCCGCGGGAAGAAAACCAGTTAGTTTAGTACATTCTAAGTTTTTTCTTTTCTTCCAGACCAGCATGAAATTACCTTAGTAATATCAGGCCAGTGTTACTCCTCGTTTAGGTATCGAAAATACGTATACCTATATTATTCCTATGCGCGCAGCGGCCCCTCGGAATGGAATTCAGTTTGTATATAGTAATAAGAATGAAATTGGCATGCAATGGATATCTAGGTATCTAAACGAAAAGGTGCTGAGTTCTGACGCGAGCTAAATTGAACCATATTGCTAACCACATTGAGTAAATATTTCTTTGAATTTCTTTGTTAAGTGAGACTTCTGTACGTGAGTACTGGTACTTATTCTGTGGTAATATGTTGCGTAAAAGGTCATTATTATTATTACTAGAGTTTCAAATATGTGTCACCTATCACCTTGGTGTAACAGACACTAATGGTATTCATAGAACATTGAATACCTAATAAAGTGTAATTACGAATGCTAATTCAATCATCGTCAATTTGCAGCAATTTCTGACGCCAACACTTTTTTGTAATGGAGTATTATATACTTATTTAACTTGTTCAGTATGCATCTGTTGTGTAATAATTTTAAACAAAAATAAACGGGCAAGTGCGAGTCGGACTCGTACATGAAGGGTTCCGTACCACCGTGCAATGTTTTAAAACGCTGAAGAAACACGTTTCTTGTATGACGACCCCCTTTAATTTTTACTTTATCTTATTTTTAGTATTTGTTGTTATAGTGGTTATAGGTTATTAATACATAACTGGTCAAAATTCCAAGTATCTGTTTTATGCCATTATAAAGATCGAGTTAATAACACTGAAAAAAACACGTTTCTTGTATGACGACCCCCTTTAATTTTTAACTATTTTTTATTTTTCGTATTTGTTGTTATAGTGGCCACAGTAACACTAGTTTACAATTTTTTTAATTTTTTGTGTTGCACATATAAAACTTGTTGTTTCTTTTAGATTTTTGTATGCTAAATACGGATCTGATTATGATTTTTTTCTAGGACGTCAGAATTTAAAGTATTGTTATAACAAGTTTCCTAATTTTACCAATTTCACATTTTTAAATATTTTTTTAGAAAATAAACTACTCTGCTTAAAGTTACTTTTATATTGTAAAATAAAAGATCACTCTTTTTAATCGAAATAAAATTTGATTTATCCCTCTATCATTTTTATGTACACAGATATATGAAATTTAAGTTGCGACAACATTTCTCATACTTTGAGCACCGTGCGCATTGTATGGCAATATACCGGCCTATACAAAAACGCGAATAGCTCAAATTCGTAAAAGAATTGAGCTGTGATCTAAATGAATTGTACAATGGATGGCTTGCACTATAATAAACCTAAATTAAAAAGTTCCAATAAAAGTAATTGAATTTATAGTCAAATTTTTAAATTGGCAAAATTTACGAAAATTTAATTTTTGACATGAGATATTTTAAAACTTAGACGTCTTAATTTTTTTTATAACCAGATAATGTGTTTTTTATACTAATTTTTTTATGAAACCGCTGCAAGTATGCGAACAGCAAAAACTTTGTAAACTAGTAAATCCGTGAAAATTTCAAGTGTCTAGCGTCTTTCTAGTGTCTATTACGGTTCAAGAGATAGAGTCCTGTGACAGACGGACAGACAGACGGACAGACAGACGGACAGACGGACAGACGGACAGACGGACAGACGGACAGACGGACAGACAGCGGAGTCTCAGTAATAGGGTCCCGTTTGCACCCTTTGGGTACGGAACGCTAAAAAGCGACTTCAGTTTCTGGATTTCTTCATCAGTTCCTATTTACCAGAACTCACTTTCTGACACTTGTTTGATTTATTGACATAAACACCAAAATCAATATATGTGTGCATAGAATATTTGAGGAGTTCCCTCGATTTCTCGAGGATCCCATCATCAGATCTTCACCTGGTGACAATGGGACCAACTGCCATGTCTACCTTTTCAAACAAAAAAGATTTTTTCTAAATCGGTAATAAAACTAAGAAGTTATTGAGGAACATATATTAAAACAACATTTAAATTGAAAAGGACTATAAGCCTGAAAAGAAGAAGAAGGGTACGGTAACAACTTTGTAAATTACATTAGGCTAAGCAGAAACATCTCGTGCTACATGTACACCTGCATTACCAAAGAGGATTGACGTTAAAACTGCATAAGGCTGACAGCTGATCGTAAAACTATAGCCAAATCGTTTAAACTTTTATTTATTTACAAAATTTATGTACACAAAATACAAACAAAGGAACAGACTAAGTAAGATAATAGAGTACATAGGTACTGCTTATTTCATAAGAAATCTCTTCCAGCAGACCCAGGAGAGACTTTTGTGATTATTTCTTCTCGATTTCGCAAGGTCTTCGGCATCCTTAAATGACCAAGACCATTGACATGCTTATTATATTTGGAGAAGAAAAAGCGGGAATGCGCACCTTTGGCTCCGAAGCAGCACAGCTGAGGATGCAACCGGGAACGCGCTAAGATTTTATTTTAAGGTACACCGAACTGAAGAAGATAAACATATTTGGCTGATTCAGTGTCTAATCTACCAACTAGATTAGACGGTAGACTAGACATTTTGAAATAAAAGAGAGAAATTGTGGGCCTCAAGTGCGCTTTATCTTTACTTTTATGTATTCATGATTGAAGATTATGTATGTCATTCATCGTGCAAGAAAAAAGCCTTGTTCTAAAGTGACTTTCCCATTGCATCCTTAACTGTACTGCTTTGGAGCTTGGAGTTGCTTTTCGGCATTTACTTCTTTGTTCTGAGACCTCATAAATTCTTAATTATTTATATATAAAGCATAACAATGCTCGAAACAATATCTAAATTAAAAATATGTGATGAAAATTTCGCCACGAGTAAGATTCAAACTCAACGCCCCTCACATTTCATTATTTTTAATTTATATATTGTTCCGAGCACAGCTTCCCAGCATTGTAATGCTGTATAAATAAATAAATTAAAATAAAGCCTTCTTCACTTTGACATCGACTTACAATTCATCAAATATGAATTAAGTTAAACACTACACTTCTAAATAGTGGGTATGAATGAAGAAATACGCGTGCTAAATTTACGCATAAAATACGCATGTTAAATGCGTAAGTTAATATGTGATATAGAAAATTCGTCAGGGTAATTCAAAGTCACGGTAGGTATAGCACACTGGAAGTGCACTCACAGTACAAATTTGAGGGGCGTGAGTTCGAATCTTGTGGTGAAATTTTTCATCATTTATTTTTATTTTAGATCTCATAAATTCTTTTTTATCGTGTGTGAAAACAATCCTAAATATTTTTGTTAAACTTTATTATAAAACTAATTCACAATTAATATGATTTATCCGTCTCTCGCGGGTTTCAGTCTCCTAATTCAACAAAAAAAACAAGATAAATGTAATTAAAAATTAAAGCGTACCAGAACCTATATAATTGAACATTTAATTGATTAAAATTGTGCTGGGATGTCTTGTAAAGTTAAGATACCGCATAGAGGCAAGGCCAATTATCTTTAATCAATACAGATCGTTGATGTATCTCACGTTAAAGAATGATTTAACTTATTTTAGATGTAAAAGTTCCAATCGTCAAGCGTCTATTAGATAAAAGACCAGGTATCTGATACTTAAGTACTATACTTATAGCGATGATTAACACTCATTTGGCGAGACGTAGTTTTACCGCTGCTGGCGCATCTACCGATTTGTAATCAATGATAATACTTAATAACAGAAATGATTTATTGACTTCGTTTTTTTCCAGAAATTGAATTAGCAGTATTTGCGGACTTGGCCACTCGCGTGCAGTGCAAACCGCTCAGCTTCACTTTTCGCAATATATAATACGATCTCAAGACAGGCGCGTTTTTGTCCTAAATGGATTATACTTGGGGGGCCAAGCTCCGTGTTTTTTTTCTCAATTTCAATTTAATTCTCAAGGTGTTAAGGTCGAAATTAAAGATTTTTTGATCAAACATTTCTCGATGAAGGGATTTGTCAGTCTCGAATCAGTGCTTTATTTTGCCCTGTTTGTTTTGATCGACTTTAACTAATGCCTTTTGTGGTCCGGTAAGCGGATTATGAGGTGAATTAGCGGAAAGCATGCGTGCCAAGAACATTATTTACAATAAACATGGAATTTTATCATTAAAATTGAGTAACGGCAACGCTATTCAACGCTATACTCAAGTAGTTCAAGTATTTATAACATGTTTGAATGGCAGTGTAGGTATAAACCATAATTTGAAAAAAAAAAAAAAATCTTAAATTTGTTTCTCACACTCAATGAACTGAGGTTGGTACACGTATCGGCTTTGGTCTGTAAGCGTGATGTGATGATGCACTTTCCAAGGTAGACCTCATTCATACGCTCTTGCAGCGTAACTGCTGGCTGGGCGGACTCAGAACAGAACAGAACTTGGTTCTATAATACTAAAGTTATAAGATACTGGGTAAACCGAGCTGTGCAAAAATATTGCTCATACCCTTTAAGTCATCTAGCGTTTGTTTAAACCTATCCTAGGATTGGTTCTGGTCTACCCTTTGGGTTGCGTTGGTCAGACGGCAATCACTCTATGTAAAAACCAGTAACCTCGTCAAATCACCTGCATAGGTAAGGTAGCGGACCCCGGGCTCTGAAGCGTAACCGCGACGATGCAACCGGGAATACGCTTTGACGATGATATGTAGTGCAGCTGCAAAAATGGTGTCTTAAAAGAATGCACATATGGTTGGCGTCATTTTCCAATCGTGATATGACTTATGCCACATTTTGTCAAAACTTGATGGATATAATAAATTAATGACAACTAACTATAATTATCGGGCACGTATATCATCTGTTTCTCTGTCTGTATATGCTATTAAAATGACCTCAGATATAACTGAGATAATATTAACAGGAGGTTAAATTATTTTTTAATGTAAAATGTTTAGTTTTTTAAAAGAAGCTATATAGTTAAAACCTATGTTCTAGAGGTGGACTTCCAGAACGTGTGTGATATAAGTATGTATATCGTTTTTAACTAGAGAGTCGAAGTCTCATATTTGCTACTCTTTTTATTTTTGTGCTGGGATTGCTTTGAAGACCTCCGTGGTGTAATGGTCAAAACGCTAGTCCACCAATCCGGAGGTTCTGGGTTCGATCCCCAGCCAGGGCAAGTTGGAAAATGGCCTCTTTCAAATTGTCCTTGGTCTTGGGTTTTATAATATATGTATTTATTATAAAATATAGTATCGTTGAGTTAGTATCCCATTACACAAGTTTAAAACTTACTTTGGGGCTAGCTCCAACCAGAGTGAATTGTCCTTATAAAAAAAAAATTGCTACGTCGCCACTTTGCTAGACTTGTCTGTCTCCATTGCTATAAATCTGGAATTTGCATGATAAATTCAACCGAGATGTAGGATATTGCTTTTATGTAGAATTTCTCGCATTGATTAGTAAGTACATATCAAAGGCTAAGCACGTGTACGGTACATTTTTGTTTTTTTAGGGGCATAAATAGAATAGAAGAAGGCGGACTTATCGCTATATCTTCCTCCTAAGGATTAGATGCCTTTATGAGAGTGCAGAAAACCAATAATGCTACTATATGATTTAAATAAGTTTTTTGAAAAAAAAAAACATCGTTTCGTTTATAACAAACAGGGCAAACTAAATAAAAGCTTGTACAAATATTTTTTGATTTATTTATTACAACCTATTTTGTCCCACTGCTGGGTAAAGGTCTCTCCCATTTCCTTCCATGTATTTAAGTATTTACTTACAAAAAAAATGTGATAATACTCATGTTAGTTCATTTAATAACATGATATAAAACTTAATTCGTAATGTATTCTTTTACTTAGTTTTACCTTGGTACATAAATGATTTAATCTTTGCAGTATTATTAGTGGTTAAATCGTTTATAGCTTCAGCTTGTGGCCATCTCTGCGGCCGTCTCAACTAGTCGCTTATAAGAATCCGCTTGCAATTACACCAATCAATTATAATGGATAGGAAATTGCTTGTTTCCGCGCCTGCTTCGGGCGAACGTTGAGATTAAAATGGCGTAAAATCATAAGCGGTGGCGATCTAAAATAATACTAGCTAAATGTCTTAAGGTGAAGTTATAGACAAATGGCCTTGAAGTGTCGCCCTCTTTTGAAATAAATTGTTAACTCGTAAATATGGAGATAATTTCCATATTGCTCTTCGTCATGCACTAGATTTAAATTATTTTATGAACCACCGTTGAAAGTATTTACATTAGTCCGTCTAGCTTTCAAACTTGCCTCCGCCAAAAGTGGCCACGGCAAGTTTTAAAGCTAGACGGATCACCAATAATAGTTTCAACGGCAGTTCGTAAAATAATTTAAAGGGCTATCTAGTGCAAGACGAAGAGCTTTAAATGAGTTGAATTGAATTGAGCAATATGGAAATTATCACCATATTTACGAGTTAACAATTTATTTCACACTTCAAGGCCATTTGCCTATAACTTCACCTTAATGCACTGATCTTCACCTTAGTGAGCGCCTGATAGAAAATATAGCATTACTTTAATCTCTATCTATTCCTAAAATGAATCTGGAAATAATTAAAATATCAAAGAAATATTCTAGAGTTGACTAAGACCTTTACTATGCATGTTTTTAATTTTTGTCCATCGACATATAATTCTCTAGATACCTAACGCTCCTACATTCACCGCTTCGATTCCGATTCCATTTACGCAAACAAACGAACAGTAATTACAACGAAACACTCGAACGCACATATAGAAAGTTGCTTATATGATATACTAGCTGTGCCCGCGACTTCGTTCGCGTGGTTGTCGGAATGTTATATAGCCTAAAGCCTTCCTCTATAAATGGACTACCCAACAAAAAAAGAATTTTTCAAATCGGACCATTAGTTCCTGAGATTAGCGCGTTCAAACAAACAAACAAACTCTTCCGCTTTATAATATTAGTATAGATAACATATAAATTTGTTATAAATAGCTAACCGGACATTTAAACTGCAGAAGTTTGTAGTATTAGATTTAAAATCTTTACAAAATATGGGTGACTTTTTTAAAATAATCTCATAGGTCTGATATTGTTCAGCAATTGTCATTTCAAACAGCAAATTTAAATGTCTCAAATCGCTTTTGCTTATAAGTTGACGGCCAATTCACCCCGCACGCAACCAAAATGTACTATCACGATATTGGTTGCTTCAGTTGCCTGCATGTATGACAGCTAGTTACTGCAACACTTTGAACTGAAAGTGGTTACAAACGGAATGATCTCTTAACCAGTCGCTTTGACATTAGATAAGAGATAGATAACGTTTGCTGGAATTTTAATGATTAAATGCAAATTGACTTGGGACATTTGCGATTGCAAGATTTTACGTGAATGGAATAAATGTTGGGTTATAGGTGTATTTATACGATACTTATGTTTAAATAATGATTTTATTTACCTACGCTGGTTATTGACTTCTCTCTCAGTTTTACTTATTATAACTTTCGAAAAACATAGAGCAGAAATATAATTCTGAAACCTATCGACATTTTGAACAGATTTTGGTTTCAAATATCAAAAAATTAGTACGCTTGCTATCCATGATACCCAAGTATTTTGGAAAGTAATATTTTTTTTTTTGAATCGTAATCGAAAGTTGTAATGACCCAAGCATAGACGCAAAAGTAAAAAAACAATACCATCCTACCTTTATTTTTATTTTCAATTCTATCAAAAGGAATGTTAATTAAATTAAATAACTCAGGGTAAGAAAATAACATTTCGACGATAAAGTTTAAAACATCTGGCAACATTATAATAACATTTACAAAGATATCCAACCAAATGAGTCACAATTATAGAAACGGCACAATTACAGAAGCACGAAGGCCTTTATTATGTGGAACCTCTTTTCTATTAGCTGCAGAATATGCAGTTATACCAAGAAGTGGTTTATTTAATTAAGCTAGGGCAGCAATCAACATGCCTCCGTCGTGTACATCTACTGACAGGCTAAATATGTGTTTTTCAACACTGATATCAGAATACGTTGGGCATTAAAATGCCGTACATACATTATTCCTTTTTCAATTACATTACTCGTTCGATCCATGAAGTAAGAATGTTCTTGATTATTTTTGTAAGTGGAGTTAAATTTGTTGTTTTTTTAGGAGTTAAATTGTCTTTTATTTACCATTTTAATAATAATGTTTGTTTCTTGTGTTGTTTGTTTATCGACTAGTTTCTTATACAGTTCTATATCAGAGCAATAAACATAAAAAGTGAATTTAAACATGTCATCTCCATGTTCGCAAACTGTTTGCAATGACCCCCTGGCATGCCAACTGGTTTATTCCTTAAGAACAGTAAAATTGCCTTGATAATGGGTACGTTTTAAATTATTTATATCGACAGCCCCATAAAACAGCCATAAAGTACCCTGATAAACATAAAGACATCTAATCGAATCTACATCAAGATGTGTATTATCATAATCACATTGAATCTCCATTGTGTCCTGTTATTACTGTACAAGAAACAAAATGAACAGCTAATGAAGACAACGGAATAAACATGAGCTGCAGCCCGGTTCCTAAGAAGAACATAGACCCTGTTCTCAATGAGGAGAAACGGCAAGCTTGCCCATCATTGAAAAACATGATATCAGTTCTTGTAACACTGTTTATAATCGCCTGTATCATCATATCACTTACGCGCTTATTAAAATTTGCCAGCCGACGCATAATAGACTCGTCGACCTATCAAATGTAATTTAGCAAATTAAGACCGACCACTTCGACTCAAGGTTGGAATTCCTCTGTCACTCCTTCGATTTCCTTTCTCAAGCGATATGGCTGAGAAGCCAGTGGTAATCAAGAAGCAAAAACACTGGCGCAGTCGCTGCTCTCCCGGCGGTGGGTGACAAAAATGCAATTTTATGTTATGCCATACTAAAAACTCAATTCTGCATTGGAACGCGCTGCGCTATATAATGGAGAATGGGAGCACGCAAAAACAGTTCCGATCATCCCATAGCATAATTAGACACATGCTGCGTCCAGCTTTCATACAAATGCTATAAACCGATATCTTTTTACACCATCACGCTCAATTGCAGATCATTTCATGTCGCCCGCTGTTTTGATGTTTCTATCTGGTGATTACTTTTTCTCTGCACTATTTGTTTTTGCCCTATTGTAATGATGATTGCGATTAGATTTATATTTCTTGTAATATTTTCTGATGACATTTGTAAAGGATATAAAACTGATTTGTTAAACAGAAAGTAGAAATATAACACGAGGTGATTTAAAACGTGTTATAATGACTAGATGCTACATTGACGACATAATTCATGGACAAAGTCATCTGCTCTTAAATAATCTCAGTATCTTCAGCTAGAGCTTATATTTGTCCTTGTTCGTCCAAATTATTTAATGCATTGGAATCGTCAAAAATTATAAAACCACGATGGACTGATTGTTCCTTTTCCAATGGCACAGTGATTTGGACTCAAGAATTTATATCATGGCGAAACGTCCGCGACACAAAAAGAGATTCCATTTAATTATGGATGATTTTCAAAATCTGTGAACAATGCCAGTCATCCTTTGTCGTCTCACAGCCGGTTCTCTTCCAATAAAACTAATTTTATAATTTCTTATTGAAATGTTTTCGATGTCTGTAATAGCCTTCCAATTATTATTTCTTGTGGGACTTCCAAAGAAGTGGATTGGTTAATTAGATGCTCGGATGGAATTAATCAATCAGTGAGTATTAATCCAGATACCACTTTTTGTTGATGGTTCTTAATGATTTAATTCCTGTTATATTCTGTCTAACCTGTCTAATTTTGTGTAATTGATTTCTTTAGATTCGATAGTAAATAATAAAATAAATACAAAATGAGAATCATGTTAATATACGATACGGCTAGCAAGCTATCCCTAATTTGATTCCTTTGTCCAGCCCCTCGTCTACCATCACGATAAAATTGCCTTTGAGTCTTGCGGCTCTGGGCTCTGTCTGATTAAAGCCGCAAGACCCAAAATGCTGTCTGACCTATGAGGGATAAATACGTGACATTGCATGTATTTACATGTATATTATATACAGGGTGTAACAAAATATACTGAAACTATTTTAAGGGTGAATTCAGTCCATGATACTGAAAAAATGTCTCCAAGGAACATGTATGATACAAGGTGACCGATCAGCTGATCCGAGTTTGTAAAAAAAGCAAAAAAATATTTTTCATATTTCGATATATGTTCCTTGGCAAAAGTTGTTCAGAATCATGGACTGAATTCACCCGTAAAATAGTTTCAGTATATTTTATTAGATGTTATATACCAACTTTCTCTCAGACTAGCATGGAATGCTAGCTGTTATATATAGACGATGTGGTTTGCTATCCTAAGATTGTTTATTATACACGGACTTAATTGACTTTGCTCGCAAAAAGCTGAGGTTAATAAACATACCTATTCGTTAGATATGTATTTATTCATCATGTGTAATTTTAATCACATGATTGCATAATTGTCAATTTTAATAACTACATAGTTTAACATTAATTGGCAATTAATATAAATTGGCACTATGGCTGCGGGCTCTCAGCTCATAAAATGTGATAATAATTATGCATTTTTATTTAAAAACAAAAAGCAATATAGTGATATATTGATGTGCATTGTACACACTGCTTTTAAAAATAAAATTAAAATAATTTATTTTCAGACAACTTAGTCCATAGCTTTTTACAATTCAAAATAAATTAAGTTATTATCTAATATTAAAACTTGAAATCAAAATAAATTAAAAATTAAAATACATTAAAATAAAAATTAAAAACTTAAATATATATTGATCTGCCTTTTTGTAACGAGCTATATATATATTACTCGCATTTACTAAATTCATGCACCCCTCACATGCAGGTTGATGAAACGGCTCAGAATAGCTGAGGCCATCCCATCTGCAAACACCTTCAGGATGCCGTTGGTGCTCCCTGTCAACTGCGACTTTACTGACGCCGTCTTTTTTCACATTATTGCATAAAAATCATCAACGTGAGCATCCGCAAACATACCCGACGCGCTACAGATGCGGGAGAGCTTAAACAAAATCAAAGGGGTGTCATTATGCTGCACTTATAAGAGCGTCGTACGACTTTTGTCTGTTTTGACTGGCGTGAAGAATGATAATTCTTATGTTTAGAGCGTACAAGTTACAGTGACGGGGCAACTTAGCCAATGTGAACAACTTTTCCTATGGTATTCTGGGATCTCAAAAAAAAACTTTACTGTATAAAATATTCTTAATTGGGTATTTTAGTGGGTATAAAAAAAAAATTATCTGGTACTTTGCCACTTGTCATTGATCACATCCACTTTGAACGTGATTTTACATTTATTAATTCAGAAAAACTATTTGACTCCAAGTAACTATGACGTCATAAATCGATATTTCTTACAAATCCCATAGAAAATTTTTGTTTTCGACGTTAAGAAAAGAGTATCTGATTTGACTTGTTGCAAAATAGCGTATTCTGAAACAGTAATGCTAAAATGAGGGCAAACTGCAAACATCTAAACTTGTGTAAAACAAAAAATGCAAGGCTAAAATTTGGGATAAAATATTTGAACTCTTTTGTGTAAAGTAATTGGTGGAACTGTGGACGCCAATACAGGGTAAACATTTGTAGCAGAAAAAGTGATATGGATGCAAAGACTTCTAGTTTTAGGCTTTTGCCAAAAGCTGTATTAAGTATTATCTTTTCATACTCTTTATCCCTAATGAGGCAGACAGAGTATTTTGGGTTTTGCGGCTCTAAACAGAAAAAGCTCAGAGCCGCAAGACGCAAGGGCCACTTTAACGTGTTGGTGGAAAAAGAAATTAGAATAGTGATGGGTTGCTAGTCGCATCGCCTGCGGTGGGTGTATTTGCCATTAATATTAAATTAACAGATAATGGCAATCTCACAAGTGTGGCGGGCACAATTAATGTTCTTTCATCTAAAATTTATTCTAATTCATCCACGAAGGTTGAATAAATTCTTCGAACTCAAAAAACTTATCTAAAAATACCGGCTTTTGTTTTATAGTTATTCGTGGCACGCTCTACAGTCGCGTCGGTTCTTGGAAGGCCACAATTAGTGTATCTACATTCCGTCCATTAGCTCCTAAAACGTATGGCCTTAAATTAATCTGCATGCAAAATGTGCCTTATCTGCGTTTACAAATTAGGTTGCGGTTAGCACGTGTCAGAGAGAAAGACCTTGACTTTTTTTGACGATTTATTGTTGGTATCAATTTAAGTCGTGTGGTTAATCAATCTCTTTGTAGCAAAATCTTGTTAAGTTAATTTAATCTCTTTTGCATGACGGTAGGGTAATCCCGAATGTGTATTTGTAATAAGTCATTGTGATTACAGTGTAAGTAATGAAAATATGTACTTACTTTATAATAAAAAATATAAATCATAAAAACTGATTTCAACATTTCTACTAAATTTAATCATATTGCAGTATACTCAACACCATATGGATATATGGTGTTAACTCATCACTGCATTTACTATTACTATTTACTTTACTTTGCTTTGGGGCTAACTGTAATCTGTGGAAATTAATAAACGTCCATTACATATTGATTTTGACAACCAAAATGTTGGCACAAACCTCAATCCGCTTGTCATAATCAAACCCCTTTCAATGCATTGTCGTAGTGCCGTAAATTTCGCGATTAATAACTGTTGCGACGGGCCGGCGTCGGGGAGACGACTCTGATTTATTGAGTTAACTCTTTGGAAGCCGACTAAAAGCCGGAGTGGAGTAAGCAGCGATAAGTAGTCCTCAATTAGTGGTGAGACGCGCGACACGCGACCTCCGGCGCACTAGACACGGATTTTTGGAATATTTTATGAATATGAAATGGGAAATCTGACTGCCTCTGTGGTCCAGTAGTCAAGGCGTTTGCTTTGTGATCCGGAGGTTGTGGGTACAAATCCCACTGGGAAGCATACTTTGTAAAAAGTTGTTTCCAGTCTGGTTAGGATATTGCAGGCTTGAATCACCTGATTATCCGAAAAGAAAGATGATTCCATGGTTCGGAAGGAACGCAAAATTGTGGGTCCAAAACGCCATCTAACCTACCCTAAATTGGTTTTGGTCTACCCTTAGGGATGTGGAGGTCAGCCAGCAGTCGCTCTGTATTAAAAACCTTGTCAAATCACCTAGGTTAGGTAGTGGATTCCGGGCTCTGAAGCGTTACCGCTGAGGATGCAACCAGGAATACGCTCAGATGATTATGATGATTTGGAATGAGGAATCTTGTCGGAGCAAACGTGATGCGATGCGGCTAGCAATTTGATACTATTTTAAACCTATTCCGTACGTTACGCTAAAAGTGGCCTGTGGATCAAGAATCCATTAAAATATCAGTATGGCAAAAGGTGGGTTTGAATGTATGTTTATACTCGTATTTGAAGTATTAGGTCCTTACATATGAAATTGCCGATTTTCAATACTGGCAACTTTAAAATCAAATATCTTGCGTTTCATTAGGAATTCCAAATTCAAATTTATTTCGAAATAAACCCAGAAAAATATTGTTTTAAAATTCGTATTTCATTTGTTTTAACATCATTTGTTTGAGTTTCAACATTGCTATAACAACAACTATGGACAAATTGAAAATTCGCGGTATTTACGAATACGAGTTCCACCGTGGCACCAGTGCTGCAGAAACGACTCGAAGAATTAACGACGTGTATGGACCAGGCACCGCTAACGAACGAACGGTGCGTTTTTGGTTTCAACGTTTCCGTTCTGGAAATTTCGATTTACACAATGAGCCTCGTGGACGACCTGATACTCAAGTGAATAACGAAGAATTGAAGGCGATAGTGGAAGCGGATCTATCTCAAACCACTTCTGAATTAGCAGCAGCCTTCGGCGTAAGTGACAAAACGATACTTATCCACTTGCGCCAAATCGGAAAAATTAAAAAACTCGAAAAGTGGGTACCGCACGAATTGACTGAAGCAAACCAACAAACACGCGTTGCTTGCTGCGTTTCTTTGCTTAATCGCCACAATAATGAGGGGATTTTGAACCGTATCGTGACTTGTGATGAGAAATGGATCCTGTACGACAATCGGAAGCGATCATCACAATGGCTTGACCCTGGAGAACGGCAAAGCCTTGCCCTAAGCGAAAACTGACCAAAAGAGAAGATTCTGGTTAGTGTTTGGTGGACCAGTGCTGGTGTTATCCACTACAGCTTCTTGAGATCAGGCCAGACGATTACTGCAGACTTTTATTGCCAACAATTGCAAACAATGATGGAAAAGCTCGCTCTTAAACAACCGAGACTGATGAATTGCTCTAGCCCACTGCTCCTTCAGGATAACGCTAGACCACACACTGCACATCAAACGATCGCCAAGTTAGAGGAGCTGCGACTGGAACCTCTGCGTCACCCACCATACTCTCCAGATCTTGCCCCAACCGATTACCACTTTTTTCAAAATTTGGATAACTTTTTACAAGGAAAAAATTTCAAATCTGATGAGGAAGTCAAAACCGCCTTCAAACAGTTCATAGAATCTCGCTCCCAGGATTTTTTTTCCAAAGGTATCAATGATCTGCCTATAAAATGGCGGAAGTGTATCGATAACAACGGCGCATACTTCAATTGATTAAATAATAATTTCATTAAAAAAACTTGTTTTACTTTTTTGATACTGAACGGCAATTTCATATGTAAGGACCTAATAGAACCTGATACTGTGATTAGCATAAGGTTAACTAACAGGTGCAGTTCTGTGATATCTACATGGTTTAGGTAAATGCATGGCTAACGCACACTGAAGGGTCAACTCACCGACAACTTTTCATATGGGGCTGGAATCACTAAAAATCTTCCTTCTCATACAAGTGTTCGAATAGAAAGAATAGTAATAGATTCAGGTGTCTATCTATCTAAGTTATATGTTCTTCGACCTAAACTACTTTGTGTGCTTCCGTGACCAATTAGTTTATGCAAACCTTGCTTCAACTATTGGTGGCGGGTATACGCTGGGAATGTTGGTCGCAGGTATGCTGGGACTAATGGGAAGCCATTTGCAGATATTCAGATGCTGATTTTATATACATTGCTGGTTTTTGTAATAATACAATTTTGACTGACCGTCGTAAAACAGGCAATGTATATAAAATCAGCATCTTAAATTCAGCATAGTGGACTAACATTAGTGGGTGGGCGCCGCCGCCGGCCGGCAATGGTTTGCATTAATTAACGTAACTTTAAAACTAAAGAGCTTGTATGAGAATGTTGAATTTATTTTCGAGATCCCAACATTGGTCACATAAACTAAATCAATAGGTATTTATTACATATAAACACGTTTCGTAATAGATAACCACTCATTTGTAGCCACGAACAAGCGTACTAAATTAAACCACTCAAACCATTGCGTGCTAAAGCTAACCCCCGCGACATTCCGTAGACATGCCTCGAAATTGCCGCCTTTATAATAGAGAGAACAGAAGGATACCTTCATTAATAATATAAAAAAGCGGCCAAGTGAGAGTCGGACTCGCCCATGAAGGGTTCCGTAGCAGCAAGTAACATAATATAAAAGTTCTAAAGGTAAATTGCGGTTTACGATTTATGACGTATTAAAAAATAACTATCTATGATACCGAGACCGCTATAGTTTTAATTACAAGTACATACTTTGAGGTATATACCACATTTTTTCAAAATTATTTTAGTAATATTTCAAAAGTTACGGTTGGGGGACACCTCAAATTTTAACTTTGTATTAGATTATCTCAAGACTGGGGGGTTTGATCTACATAGTTTCAAACCAGTTTTTGTTGCAGTGTTTGTTGTTGTTTAACAATACTCCACACGTTGGGGTTAGTCCAATTAATTTTTTTAAATTCACTTTTCGTTGTAAGGGAGGGGCTGAAAAAAAAAATTTTTTTCATAATTTTAAAAACCAACTTTTGGAACTTCAATATCTATCTCTCCACCAATTTTCATGACAATCGGTGCAGTAGCCCGGACGGACATGACGAAACTATAAGGGTTCCTTGTGGACTACGGAACCCTAAAAAGAAAAGCTGGTAGAAAAGGCCCCTGGATTTAAGTACGCCATTTACATTTATTGTAATCAAGTTAAATAAATAAATAAAAAATCCACAGACCTTCCTCACCAGGCATTATTTCGCTCATAAGGCCAAAGGCCACGTTTAGAAAGTGGGCTTTAGATGTAAAAAGGGTAAACTAAACTCTCCTCCGCGACATTCGATAGACATGCCTCAAAATGGCTTTAAATCTGACGACAAATAAAAGAGGTAACAGAAGGTGAAGGTTTAATAATCCTCTCCCTAACTATAACAGTTAACACTTAGTAACATATTACAAAGATATTTTCAAAAGAATCGGAAATTTCATATAATTGTACTTATTACGCTCTCAATTTAGATCATCGTGGGAGGCTGCATGCAAGCCAGCAAAATTTCGTAGTTTTGTCTCGTCACTCTAACGAGTTTGTGTCCTACATCAGTCACAACTTTTATTTTGTGATCTCTAGCTCCTTCGACAAATTGCACCGGCCCAAAGCCCGCTTATCATAAAACGTTAGCCTGGGTAAGTCGCTTGTTCGTCGCTCTTTTTAATGACATATTGTCTTCCTTACGCTCCCATTTCAGGTCTTTATAGGAGGCAGCATACAAGCGAACCATACTTGTCACTATTTTCATCTTCATCATCATCAGGTCTTTTTTAGTCTTCACTGCAGGAGCATGACCCTTTCTGTACTACCAGAGCCATATATTAAATAATGTTGTTAATTAACTCTATATGTTGTTTTTGACTTTAATTATGTGTTTTCTAAGTACAATAAAGTTATTACAAACAAACAAACAATATTAGTAAGAGCAGTGAGAGGATTTGGCCTATACTCTCCACGCTGGCCAGACGAGTTGGAGAGGTCTCATTGATGTTTATAAATATATATTATTATTATTATTGACGGGTTGGAGAGGTCTCATTGATGTTTATAATATTTTCACTGTTTTGTCTGCAATTATTCTAATGAAATCTGTGCTATATTTATCTCAATTTTAAAATTGTAATCGCTTATAATAATACGTTAATCTGTGTTACCTAGTTACTTTTTAGTCGCTCATTTTAATATTGTCCTTCTTACGCTCCCATTTTAGGTCATTATAAGAGGCTGCATACAAGTGAGCCTTTCACTGTTTTCTCTGGTTATTCTTACGAAATCGTGTGCTACATTTGCTTCAATTTTTAATTTGTGATCTCCGGCGCCTACGACAAATTACGCCGATTTGAAAGGCCTACTTTATATTATAACGTTAATCTGTGTTAGTCGCTTTTTCTTTGCTCCTTTTAATTTAATATTGTCTTCCTTACGCTCCCATTTTAGCACATTATAAGAGGCTGCATACAAGCGAATCCTTCACTGTTTTCTCTGGTTATTCTTATGAAAGCGTGTGCTACATTTGCTTCAATTTTTAATTTGTGACCTCCGGCGCCTACGACAAATTACGCCGACCCCAAAGGCCCGCTTATCGTAAAACGTTAGCCTGTGTTAGTTGCTTGTTCGTCGCTCCTTTTAATTTCGTATGTTTTTGTTACGTCCTCATTTTAGGGTTATCTTGGTAGGCTGCGTGCCTCTGTCACATATTTTTGTCTGGTACACTTTTTGTTTTTGTGTCTGACGAAAGTGCTTGTCCGCGGATTGCTACGGGGAATTGTGGATGATTTGTGTGAGTTTTATTTGTTTTCGAGGTGGTATTGTTGTTAGGACATAATATTTTGTAGTTTTGAATTTTGAGGTCTGCTTTTTCACATTTGGTGGATTTAAGTAATTTTTTTATTTTGTTAAAAATGAATATTCGTACAAAATATTTGGCCTCGCCACTAAAGCATTCGCTTTTTCATATTAAGCAAACTTCGGTGCGGTCGTCAACTGGATTGGTGACCACAAATATCACAAAAAATTTATCAAACTGACGTGTTTTTCAGAAGACACATAAAGCCGTTGGTCCTAGCTGTCATCATAAGATGGCATTCGTCAAGCTAAGCCAGTTACATACCCTGTAGGTATTACAAACAAACAAAATATACTGAAATTATTTTAAGGCTGAATTCAGTCAACGATACTGAATAACTTTCCCCAAGGAACATTATTATATAGCAAATAGTTTTTGGCTTTCTATAAAAGTTGATTGATCAGCTAATCCGAGTTTCTCTGGAAAATGTTCATGGACTGAATTCAGTACATTTTGTTAGACCCTGTAGGTACTTGTGGATGCTTGCAGGTAAATCGCTTGAATAATCTGACAATAGAGTTGGCGTTGTCATGAGTTTACGCAATTCAAATTATTTTCTTTCCTTATTATTCTGATCGTGTCGAAATGGTTACTTATTTCCTAATGTATGATATTCATCCTTTCTTTATCTTCGCTCGTTTACATAGAAGCCAAGCGTATTCTATTAAACCTATTAGCCAAATTTTAATTTGAGTAGCGTTAGGAATTCATATCCATAAACGCTAATATTGTGTTTGTAAATCCTTCCACATTACAAAATTAAAAGCATATCAAATAATCTATTGAACTGCGCGTTTAATCGCTTATAGGCTCCCGCAGCTCAGAAGTACTGGGGTTCTGAATATACTGAAAGTGTTTTCATATACGCAGCGTCGGTCATTCACACACACGAAAATCAAACAACAAACAATCCCTCCCATTCCAAAACCCTTCAAAGTATTTTATGAACTACTGTTTACAGTTTATAATGAGAACGTTGAGCTTTACTACGCACATTTGCCAAAAGTGGCCGTTTTTCGCAAATGTGCGTAGTAAAGCTTAACGTTCTCACTTTACACTGTAAACAGTAGTTCATAAAATACTTTGAAGGGTTATCTAGGACTTGGTAGTAGCAAAATGGAATTATACAACTGCAACTTGTTTGCACTGTAATACGTCGAAGCGGTTTTGACGTCAGAATGTTACCAATGTCAAGACTGTATTAGCCATTACGGGCCCTTTAAGGGCATATGAAGAAATGCCAATAAATGTGAAATGCGTGGGAATGGATACCAATACCTTGTGGCATAATTAATGATTAAGTGGAATTGGAGAAATTCGCGGGACGGGCCCCACGCAAGCGCAACTTTTTGAAGCTTGTTTCGCGAACCAATTTAATGGTCTTAAGCTTTTTCTGGTATTTGTCTGACGACGAATCAGCACTCGACATGTGTACGGCATTACCCTTGATCATCGTTGATTTGGACATGGGAAAGCCAAATGTAATTTTTGTAAAGTTAAGAGTCTGTCGCGGCATCCCTCTAATATGGCTGAGTTCAGCGATGGTTGATCCATGCGTCAAATCGTGAACAGGTGCCGCCAGTAAGGACTGGTCAGCTCGGCTCCGTTTTTTTAAGACTCATCAGTGTTACCTAATTCTGTTAACTGGATTTGGCACTCGTTCGCAATCTTTACATGATATATTGTGAAAACATTGTATTAGGCATAATATCTTTGTAAATTGATAAAGCTCTTCTGACGCGTAGGCGACCGATACTGTGTAAATAAGTTTCTTTCGACGTTTGTTCTCAGCAGTGGTCGCTAGATATACAATATTAATCTATGGTCGCTAGTATCGCTTTTTTTTAATAACAATAGTATGGTACACTAAAATCATTGATGTGTAGTATCGCTTTTTTTGAATAATAACAATAGTATGGTACACTAAAATCATTGATGTGTAGAAGTGCCTGCGAAGGTTTAATTACTGAATAAATGTTTGATTTGTTGATAGTGGGCTCTATTCAAAGCAAGGTACTAACTACGTTATTGTTTTTAAATTTTCAGTGTTTTCACGAACAAAAGCTAACGTAGAATATAATAGACGATTCTTTTCTTAGGCAGATAGTGGAAGTCAATAGAGTGGAAAGGCGTTTTACTGGGCTTCCTTAGATCATTTTATAACTGAAAGTTCTATATCCACCTTCTTATTCATATCTTGGCACGCATCACCTTTGTGTCTTGCGACCTTTGGCTCTATCTACAAGGCAATTTACATAATTTTAATAAAAACATGATTGAGTGAACACGGTAAAAATTTGAGTGAGGCAAATAAACTGTTAAAATGCAAATCTTTACCAAATGAATTGTCTTCTGTTTCTTATTACCTGCTAAAAGACTAATTGCCCAGAGGTAATGAGAGAAATGCTCATTGCCACTAAAGTTTATGCCCTAATCAGTCGGTGCATTAGCTCGATGGCTATTGTCATAATAAATAATTTTAAGGTGCCATAACTCCTCGAGTGCGACGATAATAGACAATAATAAATCTTTTTAATGCTGTTAGATAATTTGCTCTCGCGTCTCTACTCGACAGGGTAAGCTGTAGGTAGGCTGTAAACTTGTTTATACGCTTGACTTACTAAAGATACCTTAGTTGGGAACACACATACATATATCATATTCATGTTTTACTGTTTAATATCACTCAATTATTGTTTCACATTACTCTCTTCATAGTACCAACTTTTAATTATCAGCACAATCCCTGTCACCCAAAGGTAGCCTGTAAGAGATTGCCTTGTTTTATGGCTGCTTATTTTTAAATATTATTTATATGTGTTTTGAAATGAGTCAATGTTCTTTTAGCAGCGAATATTTGATTTATTTTGGACAAAACAGGACGTAAACACCAATATTCTATTCCTCCATTCTTTGCCGCCTCTTCATCGAATTCTCCGTCGACGTCTGCCGCCGCGTCCTGATTGATACTGATGGTACAAACTGTGCAATTTTTTCGAAACCAACATTTACGGTATCAAAGTTGCGTAACTTTTTATCATAATCAGTTCTTATAAGGATTTATCTTTATTTATCTATTTATCTGCAACAGGCTTCGTCAAAAAGTTAGCAAGATTTATCAGCAACAGCTTCGTCAAAAAATGTACGAAAAATATCCAGAACATGCCTTGTCAAAATTGACAGTCTTATAAACCACCCTGAATCGTCCCTGGCTCAAAGATTTCAGCTCATAATTGTAGCAGCATTTTCACGGTGTAAAGTAGTTGAAATCTTTGCTCTAGGTGGCGAAAGAACATGACAACGAAAACGCAACGGAGGTCGTCTGAGGCCTGACAGCCGCCGGTAAACAAATTTAAAAAGTTTCTCAATCATATAATCTAAACATATAAAATAAGCTAAAACTCTATTATATTTATTTATTAAATCTTTATTGACCACAATGGTACAAAAGGTGGACTTAATGCTAATGCTTCTCTACCAGTCAGCCTTTAGGAAAAACAGAAAAATTTTAATTAGCGATAGGCGCTTAAAGATAAGTATGTATTTCTACACACACTATACACATATCTACATATACAATATATACACATACATACATACATAAATACATAATATAAAATACAAAACAATTTATGTTAATGATTAGTTCTGCTGCAACAAATTGGCATAAAGGTGCGTGTGGACTTTTCTCTTAAAAAGAAACCTATTTGAGATACTTTTGATGTCTTCGGGTAAGGCATTCCAATGTCGCGTAATTTGAACAGTTAGAAGTAACTACTACGTAGTTAGAAGTTACTAAAAGAGTTAGACATAAAATTTGAACGAAATAATGGAAAATGGAGACGAAGAGTATGACTGGAGCGAAGCTCACGGTCATGGCTTTCGGACTGATAGCTAAATTTGTTTTTCATATATAGGGGAGAGAGATGATTCTTAAGTATAGAAAAAAGTGTACAAAGCATTCTCTGCGGTCGACGCTGACGAACAGGAAGCCAGTTGAGCTAAAATCGAAAAGAAGAAATGTGATCGTATTTACGAAGACAGAAAATAAAGCGGATACAATTATTAATAAGACAATCTAGCTTATTGAGAAGATCTGCGTTTAGATCAGGATAACACACATCAGCATAATCAATTATAGTAAAAATTCAACTATTATTTTTCTTCTATTCATTGGATATTTATCTATATATATGTTTTTATTATAAAATATAGTATCGTTGAGTTATACAAGTTTATGCTTACTTTGGAGCTAGCTCAATTAGTGTGATTTGTCCCTATAAGTACATATATTTATTAATTACTGTCCTACCATTTGACAAGAAGTTCCAGTCCCTACATCCTGGCTTCATCTTCAGATCAGCTGATAGATGATATATCAGATGATAGTACTCCCTACATCCTGGCTGCATCGTCAGATCAGCTGATAGATGATAAATCAGATGATAGTACCAATAACATTCGTTTCGACTCGAGAAGAAGAAGGAAACCATAACATTGCATCGTCTTACTAATTACTTTTCGTTTCTTTTAGAAAAAAAGAAAAGAAAAGAATTGTTAATATGCTAAATTGGCATATGTTCTTGTGTAAGTTTGGTATATTTGTCATTGTCAAATACATGCCAAATAAAATAGCAATAAATGGGTGAAAATAGTAGGTATGCAAATGTCGAAATGGACAACTTAGTTACATACATATGTAAATAAATACATACAAAGCAAGTAAGATTAAAGCTCTTAATAAAAAGGGAACGAGTTGTTATAATATTATACTGATTATAAAACCACAATCTTAACTCCATGTTTTGTGTTATTACTATGATTCATGGAAATTCAATAAGTATACAATTATTTCTTAGCAATTTGTGGTTAATTTAATTTCATTAGGTAATAACAACACATATGTTTGACTCACTCATAATAACAGTTAATGACTAATTACATACCTACATAAAAGGAGTGTAAGTAGTTATGCCATGTGGTGATTAGATGCTTCTCAGTACCACTTGAATTTACCGTTTACTCCATTCATGTATATCCAGCTTTATGTCTTGTTTAGACAACCATACGGTAGTATCTTTAACAAGTATCACATAAGCACGGTTGAACGTTTATACAAGCAGCATCCAATAATAAATATATACATGTCGCAGTTGGATAGTATAATCCGCTAATTGATAAAACCTCTAGCTGTTTGTCATTACAGCTCGGTTTTGTCAAACAACTGAAAAACGTTCAGTTGGATTATCTAAGATTGCGCAACGTGTTACGTCACTTACGTCATTGAAACCGTTAACTACGTTTCCAAACGGCTAGCGGTTTTGTTAAACAGCGAAATTTCATAAAAAAATATATTTTTAAATTGTTTTCATTACTAGAAAAACAGGATATCGAAGTAACATTTTATATAAAGTATTAAGTTAGGTATCGATAAAACTGTTAATAAAAACATGTTTCGTGGCTCATGCGTGTGTTGGTCGCGGTTCGTACATAACATAACCTAATTACCTAACCGATATGTTTGCCCTAACCTAGTAAAATCGATAGAACTTTCCTATTACTCGCCGGCGCTACCGCGGCACGCTCGCTTCGCTCGCTCGGCTCGTGCGTGTGTTGGTCGCAGTTCTAACATAACCTACCTATAGGTTTGCCCTAAGCGGACTCGGCCTCCATATTTTTATGTCGACAGCATCCTATTCACTTTCTTCGCCACAAGTGTGACAGAATCAAATAAATTACCTAAATTAAATACATTCTAGAATGACTACGAGTAATAATCTCAAAATAAACATTAAAAATTAAACTGAATGCCACGTGTATAAAGTTTATATTTCATAATGGCTTATGTTTAAATATCTAACGTTCTCAAAAACATACATAAAGGCATCCCTTTCCTGCAAACTGCCAAAAAAGTAAAATAGAAAGGGACACCTACAACGGCTTTGCCACTTCTTAGGCATTCTAAATTGTATTTAGACAGCCGCATTGATGAATACAAATCGTTCCTTCTATTCCGCGTATTAGGGTTCGCTGTTTAACAAAACCGAGCTTTAATGCCAAAGTGCTAGAGGTTTTATCAATTAGCGGATTATACTATCCAACTGCGACATATATATTCCGTGTCACAGAACAGTTTTAATAAATGACCACTAACTAATACCTAATGTCAATGCAAATTTAATTAATTGCGTTCCCTTGTAAGACTTATTAGAATAATTAATGATATGTATAGTCACTTGTAGTAGGTATCCTCACAAGAAACGTGTTTTTTTCAGCGTTTTTAACTTGATCTTTATAATGGCATTAACTAGATATAATACTTGAAATTTTCACCAATTATGTACTACTATGACCACAATAACAACAAATACTAAAAATAAAATAAAGTTAAAAATTAAAGGGGATCGTCATACTAGAAACGTGTTTCTTCATCGTTTTAAAACATTGTACGGTGGTACGGAACCCTTCATGTACGAGTCCGACTCGCACTTGCCCGTTCATTATTAAGTGTCTACTTTTCGTATTACATATTACTTATGTTAATAATTTATGCATTTATATGAGTAATTTGCAAATGCAAACTTACTCTAAGTATTATGCACCAAAATTAGGAACAGAAGCATATGTCTGTCTTTTGGTTGACCAAGTTCGATTTCAATTGAAGCACTCATATCAACTGTTAAATGCATCATTGAACATAAATATGAGCCTGAATACGATAAAAGCTTATAAACAAATGTAACATTGTACTCACCGGCAACACACGAGGTGAAAAGTCACGAACTAGCACTAAATCTAACGAAGTATAAACACTCAATTCAGAAGAAATTACCGGCTAATTACAAAACAAGCTATTAAATGAAAACATCAATTAATTAGAAGAGGAGAGGCGAGCGGGCGCGAGGCTGCTGCTCTCACAACTGGTTTGAAGAGCCGAGCGCCGCATGCCTCATCCATAATTCAAATAAAACATGGGGCCTAGACCCCGCCCCTGGGGGACACCGGCCAATGGCATCAAAAACCGGCACCGTCAACAACTCCGCCTGCTATAAACTTATTTCCCCACCTTTCCTAGACTAAATTAACCCTATTCAATTTAACAAATAAATTAATACACGCCAATGTTATTATCCGAAGCGTGGTCGTAGCTATCGAAAGCTAAGTCTAAATTGCTCGTGGGTGCGGATTGATGGTCCGCGATACTCAATTAATAGCTTCGTGATTTCAACGATCACGACCGCTTACATCCTCGGGCTGCGACAGTACCATTTTAAAAATAACTTAATTGATAAATTGATTTTCTCGGAAAATGCAGGCCGGTTGCAACGCCCCAGTGTTCTTGGAAGCGAATAATCAATTCCAGTTCTTATAGCTACTGACAAAAAGCGGCTGCGGTGTGGAGTACAGTAGCGGATTTATTTAAATCCAGATTAGTTTAGTAAAGCGTCGAAATTGGCAAAAATCACCAGCCTAATTCGGTGTTTTGAACCGGAAATTCTAAGCGTTATTGCTTTATCACAGGTAATATTTCACGAAAGTGATTTGACGTGGAGATAAAAATGGGATGTTTATTTTAGCTCCGGGCCAGCGGCCAGTCACGAGCCTGACCACTTTGTGCACATTAAACTAATTTATTTCGGAGATTTTCGCTTGACGACTGACAACTGACTTGCTGATAAGGAGATTGGTGTCGCAAAAAGGATTTTCATTCTAATAAGTACTTTCGCATTGGTATTATACATATACTTTGCAACTTTATATAGCCACATAATAATACAACAAAGGATTAATAATAAAGAGGATTATACATTGTCATCTTGAAACGACAAAAGAGTTCCAGTAGGCAATTACTTTCTTGCGTAAAACCTTTCATTATCGTCAATACTAATTCATTTCAAAACTGTTTTTTTTTCAGTTTCATTGTTTGTTGGTACAATTTGTCAGTTTGTTGTCCCTTTGGGCCCACCGCTAGACGTTGCAAAAACTTGGCTCCCTTTTCGGAAGTTGCTAATGACAAGGCGCCATCGGTAGCTTTGGTTCTTTTTTATTTCGTCTGTGGCGTGAATTACAGGTAGAACCAGAGTGGACTAATCCTTGGCGGGAGGCTTTGCAACAATTTTCGTTCTTACGTTAGTAGTAATAAAGGATCATTATCTTTTAGTGTCGTTCATGTATTTTGGTTTATGATCTTTGTGGTTACAATGTTGACGACACGTGTCGGTCAGTGATCGTGGATCGGCACTTAATAACAGAGTGGATTGATCCCACGGTGTGGTCCGGAAGTCGAGATTGTCATCATGAGGTGTTTTGGAAACATTTTCATTTCGTTGTCCGGTCATTTGATCTCTATTACCAGCATTAGCTGGTAAGTTGAATGATTTCAAAATCTAAATTTCTTTAGTACAATGTGAAACTATCAAACTTCAATCAGTGTTAATGTTAGGGAAATTGAGCCTATAATTTATTATGATTGTATATGTTATATAGCAGTAAGTACTGTGAATCTCATTCAATCCATCAAGTACTTCAATATTCATCAAATTTAGGCACCATAAAAAATTATTTCTCATTAGTTGAATCACGTCATGCGATAAAAGTTATACGTGTAAATAGACAATAAACAGTAGACGATTGCGGCACGCCACGAAATTAGCCCGAAACGATTACACAGATAAAGATCTTGCGTCCATAATTGTTATTTTTATTGTCGTTAGCTCCGTAAATTTAGTTACATGAACGCCTCGTTTTATTACTTTCGAGCCAACCCCAACACGGCAGGCACTTGCCGAACATGATAATTTCATTTTCCAAATTACGTTTCAGATTATTATCTCGGTAACGTCGGCCATGTCCTGGCTGAGGGTAACATTAACAAATAAAGCGAGCGGTCGACCGTTACCGAGTTACGAGGCGTTCAACTCTGAAGTAAAAACAAAATGTTATTTACTCTAAGCGTTACTAAATGTAGTTCAATAAAGTTTGTCTAGTAGAGTAGGTAATACGGGCGTGGTGCGCGGGCGCACGCTCTCATCACCGCGCCGCCCGTCGCCCGCCACCGCTACCGTTCCGCTAAACAAACTTCACGCAGCGCCAAATCGATTCGGCTCGATCGCATCTTCGCATCTCACCGCCTAATATTACTAAATCACTTTTTTATCGTCTCTCGAGATATTGTTAGCCTATCGACTATGAAATTATAGAGTCGATCGACGTTATTGTTTCCGCTGCGCTCTCAGGATTTAGCCAAGAAAGGAAATCTGTTAACTCACAAATTCATTATAGCTGAATTTGTTCTGCATTGTTTCTGTTGAACATCTTTGTCTTCAAAATTGGCGTAGTCGAATCCTTTTACGGGTAACGGTAAATTTTGTTCTGGTGAATTTGGTGAAAAAATTCAATTTTCGTAATAAAAGAAATCAGTTAGGGCATGGCGAAATGGGTTTATTAATGTTTTTGTGGTAGGCGAAATGATTTAGTGTTCTTTTTGGAAGTGTAATTGCTTGGAAATTAGAAATTTAAATGGAGGGTTCATCGTACTGGAGTTTAACAAACGATTACAGAAAGAACGGAAAAACAGCGTGGATAAAAAGCAAGATGGCGGTCAGCAGTCGGCAGCAATTTGAATGGTGGTCATTGAGCGGTGGAAATGGAGCGAGCAGGAGTCTCGGACACGAGCCACGGTCGCGGCCAGGCCTCCACAACTTTTGGAGAACATTTAAAAACTGTACTTTGCCCGTCATTCAGACATCAATATTCTTTTGTTTTCAATATTGGCGGAAAAGTTTCTGCTATATTCATTAAAATCTATACTCCTTAAGGGTAAAAACTACTGATTTAAGGACCAATGTTTTTTTCTGTCAATCGCATTAAAATTTCTGCCCCCTTAAATTGGTAGCATACTCATTAAATGACTGATTTACGAGGTTATTTTTTTATGAATATGAGGTTAAGCGTATTTCATTCTTTCCAGGCATATCAACCACATATGAGCCTTGAAGGTTGATTTGTCGTTGAAATGCAAATTATTTAGATTAAGATATATCATGATAACTCAGATGTTCATCAATAAAAACATTTTGATATTAGGTATGTCTAGAAATAAACAAATCAATTTCATTCCATCGTAATTGCATGCATTATGGATGAAATATAATATAAACATAAATATGTTAAGCAACTCGTTTACCTCAATTTTGCTTTTGATGCATTAAATAACTAATCTGATTGTCAATATAATATCTTAATCAATAATCAACTTCTGTAATAAACATATCAGTTTTACATTTAGCTATTAAGACATTTGATAAGATATTTTAAAATTAAGAAATAATATAAACTATACTTTCTTACCATAAATATTCACGTTTAGCAAAATTTATATTCGTGACATTGATTAATAAAATCCATTTCCCATTTTGAAAATACGATTTTTTTTATTTAAGGGAAGTTTTAGTGAGTCAAAGTCAAATGCAGGATAGGCCTCCCAAGGATTTCCAAATCTTCCGATTGTAGTGGATGCATCCAGCATTTTCCTGCAACATTGTTCCGGTTGTTTGATCACCTAACTAGTACACCTAGTAGGTAGGTGACCTTCCCTGAGTTTGACAGAAATTTAAAAAAAAATAAAAACTAAAAAAAACGAAGTTTGCGGGTATTTTTTAACATTCGCGTGCTTTTACAACCTCTTTGTCCTGGGTGTTGGGTGTTTATCTATGAGTATATATGTATTTATTATAAAATATAGTATCGTTGAGTTAGTATCCCATAGCACAAGTTTAAAACTTACTCTGAGGCTAGCTCAATCAGTGTGATTTGACCTTATAAATATTTATTTATATTTATTTATTCAGTCTTAAAAGTGAAATCAGCTGCCACATACATTTTCTAGTGATAAATATCTGTGAACACTTAACTTATTTTTTGCGAAAACGAAACTTAAAAGGTTTGATTTTAAGCAGTCAACGTATACCTATGATCTAACAACTAAAGAAGCTAAAGATGGTGTGAATTGGAGGAGACCCTGGACTCAAAAGCACCAAAACTAAAGAAGAAGAAAAAAACCGGACACACGCTTAGATTAGAGAGAAAGATTATATCAACTAAATTTAAATTAGCAAAAAAAAAAAAGGAGTATATCATAGACAAAAAGTCAAGAATCAGAGTATTATTATATTTATATTCTTACAATAAAAATTAAAAAAAAACATAAAATACTTATAAAATGTTGGCTGCTCCTGCCAGGGCAATCATTTCGAAATACAAATACATTTTACATTAGAACGACAAATAGCCATCGAGAGAAATCGAAAGAAATAATTCCATTTGAGGTTTCCTCAGTTGTAAGTGGCTCTTTTTGCGCGCGTGCGCCGGATGCGGTTTGCGCCGCATCTTCAAGTCTATTAGGGTGTCTGTTCTTATTGAATCAACGACTTTGCTATCACGTTTCTTTTATGTATTGTGTATTTATGTAACTTGCGGCCTAGCCCGGCTTCGCACTGGTTTTAAAAGGGTAAACTTTCCTCTTTAATCACTCTATCTAATCGAATCTATTGATGAAAACTGCAAATAAATCCGTTGCGTAGTTAAAAGATCTAAGCGTAACAGAGGCCAGAGGGACAGACCACAGGAAGTGACTATTTGTGCTGCATCTTCAAGTCTATTAGGTGTATCTGGTCTTATTCAATCAACGATTTTGCTATCACGTTGACTTGTTGCCCGTGCCGGCTTTGCACGGGCACGGGCACGGGTATGTTTTATACATGCGAACCTTCCTCTTTAATCACTATCTAAACGAATCTATTGATGAAAACTGCATTAAAATCTTTTGCGTAGTTTAAAAGATCTAAGCGTAACAGAGGGACAGACGGAGGGAAGCGACTTTTTTTAACTTGTGTAGATATTGATTGATTTGTGCTGTGATCTTTAAGTCTATTTAGGGTGTTTTATTTAATCAACACATCACGGCTAGTTTCTTTAATATGTTGAAAAGTGTATGGGTTCTCCATGCTGGTCTGGGAATAGAAAAACATTATTCGTAGTTTGTATAATCCAATTTATTGTATTTTTTTTTTCATTACGTTATATCCAAAAATAACATGTTTTACAATTTTATGCATCCATAAACCACGAAGGTTTGTCCGGGAGCATCTTTAATGAGCAATATTGTATTGTATTGAGTGGAAGGTTTTTTTATGTCTATCATGTTTGGTTTTAGTGAATCTTAGACGTTGCTATCACACTACGTTTCTTTTATACATTGAAGAGTAACCGTGTGAGCTTTGTGTGAAGGTCCGGGAAAAGAAAAATATGAAACGTAGTTTGTGTTTTTAATAAATATATAGACTAGACTTAAGAGCTAGGCTCTTTTCGGTGTCATATATGGAAAGTGACGCACACAATGACGATTTTTGGCAGCGATAATGGAATGGTTTGCCATTGCCTTCTTCATTTCCCACACTACTTAAACTAAATATTCACTAGTGTGCAGGTTTCCTACCAGACACGTGTACACCTATTTTACAGAAGTAAGGTCTAGCACCTTCTCCGCTCGTGAAGATCGAATTCATGCTTCATAGATGCACAGTCAAAGTCTAAACCGCTTCCGGTCACCGACGCTTCTAAATAAAACATCATCTTCTTCGTCTAAGCGCATTCCCGGTTGCATCGTCAGCTGTGCTGCTTTAGAGCCCGGGGTGCCCTTTCCCGCTTTTTCTTCTTCAAATATAATATGCATGTCAATGGTCACCCAAGGATGTCAAAGACCTTGCAAAATGGAAAAGAAATAGCCGGAACACTTTAAATGATTTGGCTATAGTTTTACAACCGGCCGCCTGCCTGACGTCAACCCTATTTGGGAATGTATTTGTGCGAAATGTTTTACAACCGGCCGCCGCCCGACGTTAACCCTCTTTGGGAATGCAATTGTAGCACGAGATGTTTGTGCTTAATCCTTTAGTCGCCTCTTACGACATCCACAGGAAGAGATGGAGTGGTCCTATTCTAACCCGGAACCACACTAGATAAAACATCATATTATATTGTATTGAGTAGTAGCTCTTTTCCTCCAACAAATAAATCTACCACGTAAATGGATATAAACTTGGATTGGATATGCTAGCAATTCATCACTATTTCTGGATTCTCGTGTTTCGTTTACTTTGTGTCTAACTCTTTACATACCTCGTTGGCACAGTCGTTGGTTTCAACAAATAACTTGCTATAAGCTTTAAATACTCGTACTTAGAAAGAAATATTTGTATCTATTAAAAGGAGGTCTAAACCCAGACCAAACTTCAATGGATGTAAGCTTAAGTCCATTGTGGCCTCATTGCAAAGTTGCATTATAAGTGATTTAATATACTCTTTACAATGGACAATAACAGTGGCACAGAAAGGATTACAACTCATTGATATTGCAACAATTGTGTAGTAGTTTTAAAGCCGACTTATATCCAGGTAAGAATGAGTAATTTTAAAACAACTAAGCCGTTTTAAGGGAGAGAAGCAAAAGAGGCCAATTTCGCCAACGTGCTACATGATTTGTTACAACAGATATTTTTTAATGTTTTTCAACAAATATTTACACTTACACGTAGGTGGTTTAAGTTTCTTTTTTAATTTAAAAGCTTGCTCTTGTCGTTGGAGTTAAGTGGAGATGCCTCCATTCCTATCATCTCTCTGCCATCGTTTTAATGTTTTGATAGGTAGTAACCTTAATCAAAACAAGCTTAATCCTCGGTCTTCCCCTTCCTGGTCTCCCTTTTATTTTTCCTTCTATTATTATTCTGAAGAGATTGTCATGTCTTATTAGATATCTACAATAAGTCATAATTGAACTTTATATTAAATTCGATTCATTTTATTTTTTCTTTTCATACCTTTTTTTTATTAAAATTGAGTAAAATACTTTTTTATGTAAACATAAGCTGAAATACTTTTTCAGTTTCTTAGGAACAAAAATAAATACACCCTACATCAGTCCACTGCTGGGCGAAAGGCCTCTCTCAATAAAGGGAGGTCTGCCCATAATCACCACGCTGGGCAGACGGGTTGGTGATAGCAGTAAATTGTATAAAGTCGTTGTACAAAGGAAGCTGCTGCCTGTTTTCAGTTACCTATACATCTCTTACGATACCCGTGGTAGAGGAAGGTGTGGTAACAAATCTTATTCTACTCTGTCGTCGCCACGTGGCGAAGTTTTCTCAATATATTTTTTTAATTCAGCCACGAACTCGTGCGAAACATCCGTAACTTTGCTTTCCTTACGCATCATATAATCAGTGATATCTTATGAGCGGTAATGTCTATATAATTTCAAGTTAATTGCCCTCAGTAAATAACTTTATAATCCAAGCGGCCATTATATTTGTATCAACATTAGCACAGAGGTACTGAAGAGTGACGTGAGAAATTATTTTCGCTATAATCATGTGCCCTAGAAACTGAGGCATAAACCGTTTTAGGCTGATACTCCACTGAGGCGGATCCTTGCAAACCCAGTCGCAAAGTTCCAAAATCGAATGTCATCAATCGTTCCGATTTTGACGCTTGACTTTCGGCTCACCATCACCAGCCATAGTGAAGCAAATAAAATGAAAAAGAGAATCATTTTCCAGTAGTAGGAAGATATTGCCAAAACGGTTACGTTAAGATGCATCTGTTGATCTATTGTTCAAAACGCCTTGCAATTTTGTAACATGCCATAGTAAGTAAACAAAAAAAAGCATACAGGAAATAGTTTCTAACCACAAGACAGGCATCGCAGCATAATTTATTGAAAATAAAAATAAATAAATAATTAAAATTAAATTGTTTTAATTTTAACAAATTGCAAAATATTTATTATTAAATTTTTTGATTGTTTATAAAGCTTTATTGTACCTACACAAAAGATAAGCAGATAAGTACAAAAACAGAAAAGTAAACATACAACGGCGGACTTACCCCGTATAGGGATCTCTTCCAGTCAACCGGCCAGTAATTGAGAGAAATGTTTAACTAATATGAGTTTGGGGCAGAAGTGGCTAGTACAATAATAGAGTAGGTATAAAAAAGATGAACAAAATATATATAAAAATATAAACCTACACATATACTAGTAAAAAAAAACTTACATATAGTTATACATAAACCTACATATAATATAAACTAAAAACATGAAAAAGAAATCAGTTAGCTCAAAGAATCTCACGAATCCTGAAAGAAATTCAAAATTTTGTTTTTGAAGGAATCCATGGATAATGCCATTTTAGTATCCAAAGAGAGCGAATTCCATAGGTGTGCTGCCATCACACAGAAGGATTTTGAATAAGAGTACGAAGAATGAGAAGGTATATTATGACGAAGACTGTTAGCGGAGCGGAAACGGCTGTCAATTTGCTGAAAGGATAACTTTTTACTAAGGTAATTAGGACAGGAAGAATTGAAGGAAACATTGAAAAGAAGAAAGAAAATGTGGTAGTTACGACGGCTTCTAATAGGTAACCATTATAATAGGTTTTCCTTTTGAATCTTACGTAGGCTTGGTTACATCCAGATAGAAATCCACTAAGTAAGTGTAAAGAGATAAAGAAATAGCAGAAAAATACATGTCCTATTAGTAGCATTGGCTTGAATTTATGCCACTTGGTAGTTGCGTTTCAGAGTGGAAGAGATATAACTTTTTGCTATGATTTAAGCAATGCTACTATATCTCCATACTTATTTATGAGATCAATAATACCAATGTAACGATTTCCATCAAACAGTTGTAGGAAAGTAGTTACTGACAGTTGTAATGAAAGACTATTATTAAATCGCGCTAGTTTCATTGTAAAACGATAGTAAAATGCATTTATTTCTGCGTGAAATTAAATGCAAGAAGAAGCTATATAATCTCATACACGCACTGAGTGCTAAAAAAACTGCAGATTATACTCGTAAATCAGCTACCTAACAGAAAAGTAGTTTATGGCCTAGTTGTAAATTATTCATACCACACACAGTTTGGTAGCGTACAAATGAACATACGCTTACACAAAGATTGAGACCATGTTATATATTATACAGAACAATTCGTGCTACAGAATTAATATAAATACCTATGTTCTAATTTAACATACCGCTGCTTGGTAAAAGTCTCGCGTAAGCCCATGTAAGCCATAAAATGCACCTATCAATAAAGGATATGTAAAGTTATCAAACCATTAGTCATTTTGAAACATAAAGCAAAATTTTTAAATTGTTATTTTTTTACGTTATTAGTTTTCAAATTAAGGACATTGACGTAAATACATAGGTATATATTTCCTATAAATCTTTTTCTTGTAATTTTTTCTTGAATGTTCATATATCTTGTCAATGATCTTATTACATTTCTCTCCCATTATTTATTTATTTTATTTTATTTATTAAAGTACACACATTACAAGACTGACTTTTTGACGTAAATGTTAGAACTTAATTAAACATCCCGTAACTTTTGTGCTTTTAGGTAATTAATCTGCCACCACATTTTCACTTAGAAAGACTGAATTATTTAACGCCTAGATTCCCCAAGGCTGCTTCCTCGGCCCAGTGACATTTTAATTAACATTATTACTTCAGTTTTGTTGCGTAGAAAGTTAATGTGTTCACAACATAATCAGGAGGCCAGAGCATGAGTAATGGGTCATTTGGGCCCCCACTGCGACGGAATTGGGTTATTTCGTGAAGAAAAATTACCCACGATTACCACGTAACAGCTTATTTAGTGTTGTTTGTAAACTGTTTTATATTTGAACGAGTAGTATTAGGAAAGACATTGTTTGGTTTGCTTGAATTTATTAGTGGGTGTGGAACAATTTTAAGGCTTGTAGGTGCAAATATATAATTGTTATATGTTCAAGGTCACGCTTACTCTTTACTAAATGAATATCTAGAACTATGTACTTTACATAGTTCTAGATATTCATTTGGATGCAGTTTGCACTATTAAGTATATTTTATTCTCTAAGATTTTTTTTTCATGACGTCAAGGAATTGGGTAGATGACTGGGTCAAAAATAAATTATTTGGTACTGTTGAGATAATAAAACGTCACAAAATAGTGTCGCTTGTCATTCATCATATAGGTACATTTCCAAAGTGATTTTAGATTTTTAATGCAGTAAAACTGATTTTAAGAGCGCTATTTGACTCCAAATATCTATGACGTCACGGTTTTGTAATTCATACAAATCCCATAGAAAATGTTTGTTTTGTCATTTAGAAAAAAGTGTCTGAATTGACTTGTTGTCATCTAGCGGATTATAAGAATACCAGCAAAGCCGGAAAGTTTGTTAGGTGTTATTTTTTTACTTAACACTGATGAAATTTTTATAATTTGCTATTACCTACGTGATACCTACTGAACTGTGTTAACAGCATGTGCTCCTGCTTGAGTTCTTTAATGTATTGATATAACATAAGCAACTACTTGTGGTTTAAAAACTGAAGAGATTTTGTATCAAAAAGAAATAATTAAATTCAATCATAAATAACAATAATCATCTCGTCAAAATAATACAATTCGAACATTATTACGTCACTATACTTTATTACCAATGAAACACTTATTATTAGCCTTTATTGTCATTATTAATGCATTACATTACGTGAGTGCTCTACACAATATTTCAAAGTTGCTACAGTCGTCAAATTACTAAATCGTTGAATTTGATCTAGTTATTACTGGAAATAACCTGTAACGAGCACTGTCAAACAATTTGGGCAACATTAATCTAATAACAATCTACGGGTAACTTGTAATTGTGGTCTTGTTAACTTTGATCATGGATTGAACAACCAAATTTTCTTTTATTGGAAAGTTTGTTTGCAGTTAGTATAAGGCAATAAAGATAATAGTGTACTTAGATACCTATTGGTCAAATCAAAATTAGATAGATAACCACGATACTGATTTTCTATACTAATGATAGGGAGGCCTTTAGTCTACGCTGCAGTGGATTAACAAATGGCGAAAAGGAGAAAAATAAGAAATTTTAGCAACATGGAACCAGAATAATCATCAAAATACTTCCTTAAATGATGTCAAAATAGTAGAACCACAAAAGAAGATCACTAGAACAAGAAAATGTCAGTGTCAATGTCAGTTTTCTAACTACTAAATCACTAAGAACGAGATAGTTACATTTCCTATATCAACTGATAAATGTTTGTAAGTGTCATGATTTACGGTCTTGTTGTTAACTGTTAATTTCATTTGGCATAAAATTATGTGAACACACTTATATAACAATCATAACTGTACATATTTCGTAAAGGAGCTCAAGTTGCATTAACAAGCTTAAAATATCGTTGGAGTGGTTTAATTTGGATGGAAATGTCCACTAATAGCGCTTTTTGATCTCCTTCGTGCTTCAGAACGTCACGCCGTTAGTCTCAGTTGTTATCGCCAGATGTCGTCTTTGGGTGCTATAAAAATCAACCACCAATAGTTGGTCATCAACATATTCTGAAAATTATATTCTTCGATATTAAAATAGGAACTGGATTTAAAACAAATCTGAAGCCGACGTAACCACTAACCAGCACAGTTGATTACCGAAATTCAGCAGTCAACTAGACCAGAAGCCGGCCAGTTAATCGTCGGTTACCGTTTACCGCATGAACTAATGACGTTTTAATACACGCCGTTGTCCCGCAGCAATTTGGGCACAAAAAACCGTTTGCCCACTCACTGTGTGGGCTTAATGTTAAACTAATTATTGTCGTCGCCTGCTGAAGGGTTAAACAATAAAAACGTTGCATTTGTTTTGCAGACGTTGGTGTATTTGGTTATTTACATGCGTAATAGATTGGAAAAATTTTAAGTACCTAGATTTGAGAAGCGTTTTGATTTTATTAACGGCATTTGATATATAACAGCCGGACATCCGGAATTCACAAAACAATTTTTGCCGAAGTAGAAACGGAGACGCTTCGGTCGCTCTGTCAATTAATTATCTGTCGCTAATCAATATTCATCATGATCATCCAGGTCTTTTCTTGTGTCCTCTGCAGGAGCACAACCCTGTCTTTACTACAGAGCCATACTTAGTCATACCAGAGGATTTGGATTTGGCCTACACTCTCCACGCTGGCCAGACGGGTTGGACGGTCTCATTGATGTGTTAAAGCCTTATTTAGCTTGTGTTTCCTAAGTCGCTTTCTACGACATTCAGGGAAAGATTTGGAGTCATCATCATCATCAGGTCTTTTTTAGTCTCCACTGCAGGAGCACGACCCTCTCTGTACTACTAGAGCCATATATTAGCCAAAACAGTCAGAGGATTTAACCTACACTCTCCACGCTGGCCAGACGGGTTGAAGAGATCTCCTGATGTTTATAAGCTTTGTTTAGCTTGTTTTTGATTTTTTTATAAGCTTGTTGAAGATTTGGAGTAAGACCACTCCAAAAGATGTCACGAGTGCTGATTATATTATATTTATTACGCGCCACTAGTCACACCATAGGGGTGACTCTTAGCACCATGTGTGACCACAAATTGATTTTGATTATGGGTTCCGTGACGCTCCGTGCATTAGAAAGGGTTGTCCTAATTTTTCGGTAATCATCTTTGAATTATCATCTTTGGTAATCCATTGAAATAGATAATTTACCATGCTTTGTAACATAAGGTCTTGTAATGATGATGTGATTTTTTATTAGTATCAAACAAATTAATTATTTATTGGATATATAACGAAGACAGCTTTCAGCGGATATGTAAATTTTAACCTAATGTTTACTAAGTCGCAAGAAGTTCTAAAGGGAACAAAATAAAAAGAAGAGTGTGTGACTTGTGTTAAATTACGAACAATAAGTAAACCAACCAAGTGCGAGTTAAACTCGCATGGAGTGGGTTCCGTACAATTGATTGAATTCTTATAGGTTTTTCTGTAATCTACAAGCAATGAACTATATTTTGTATTTTTTTCAAAATTTTAGGCTCAGAAGTTTCGGAGATCAGGGGGGGGATTGGTCAATTTTCGTCTTCTTTCATGAATAAAATCAAAAACTATTCATTTTACAATAATAACAAAAATATATTTGAGATCCTCATAACGAGCCCTTTCATTTGATATATGACACAGTAAGTTATTCAAACTTTTTTTAAATTCCCTAATTTGTCTACCGAAGATGACCCTTATTTAAAAAAAAAAAATTATTTCCTTTGCACATATGTGTTTGGGTCATAGGATTACAACATTTTACCAAATTTCACCTGATTCGGTCCAGTAGATTCGGAGCAAATTGGCTGTGACAGACGGACGGAAAGACAGACGTACGAGTGGTCCTATAAGGGTTCCGTTTTTTCATTTTTTGTACGAAACCCTAAAAATTATTTATTTATTGCAAAACTAAATGCAACGGTTTTCGCCAATTACAGTATCTAGAAAGAACTTATAGATTAACTTAAAGATGTTTGTGTGTTGGTTCTCTTTCACACAACGGATCTCCGTTTAGGCATATTGTAGCAAATAGGTCTGTCTGTATGACTTGTGAGCTAGCATGTGCTAGATTCAAGCTAGATGATAGAATGGATATGTAATATGACCCGCCTTTTCTTTATTTAAATTTATTACTATGGGTACTATGCTAGAAGATCCAAATTGTAGAGATGTTGCGGATGAAGGCATTTCCAGTACTTGACTACTCTATGGATAACATAAGGCTATTATTTGCACTAACCAACTATATTGTCATAGTCGTTTAGTTTTTCTATGAATAAACTTGTCTTAGAAACACCTGTGAACCCACTTTGAATCGCGGAGTCAATAAACGAACGGTTTTTTTTTTATGGAAGAAATCATTAGTTGAGTGACTTAGCGTTTCAAAAATGGTAGTCCTTATAGTGTTATGGTCGCTCAGGGGCATATGACCTTTCTGTGTTGTAGGGTGGGACATCTAATAAAATTACTGAGTGTTATTGTAACCTAAGTACATATTTTGTCCTAACGTCTCTTTTTTAACCAGCTGCTCGAGAAAAGGAGATTACATATGGTCAGAAATTTCTTTTTCATCTCATCTATTCGAACAACGATGATTGAATCCCAATATTTGGGGCTAAAGTCACTGGTAATTCTCTAGACACTGAAAAGTAAAAAGTAAATTCCCTAGGCGTTAAAACACATTTTAAAACCGAACACGAATGTAGAATCAAAAATAATATTGGCAGTCAGCAAAAAAAAAGAAGAATTTATTTTTAAAATTATAAAATACAGGCAACGGCATCGTAATTTTTTTAAATTGGAATACAACACGTTTTACATGGATGACTGTAGGTCAAAACTTTTTGGTTCTCTTGCTTCAAAATAATAATTTATTAAAAACCAATAAAAACGCGCAATTGTTGCCTTTGATTTAAATAGTAAATTTATTATGGAACTATTAGGTTATTTTGCCTAAACTATTTTAAATGTAAATAGATTCTTGATGAGGCCGATATACTATGAGTGAAGTTTACGTATATATATTTAAATATATAAAGAATTACGCACAAGGAAAAAGTAATGAAACGATTCTAATGACTGGAAAATGTATAAGATGTGAGTCATATAAAAATATTATCAAAGTAATTCTTTAGTGAAAACGCCACCAAATAAAGGTTAGTAACTGTCTGTTAAACTCTGATTAGGTATATGTAGGTATTCTACTTCTGTTATAGGTATATATTTGCAAATTTTCCTCATAGATGGAGATGAAAAGAAGAATGTGCTACACGGCGTACGGTAATAGTTTTGATCTCGGGTGATATACTTGAATCCCTCGCTTCACTCAGGTTTCCACCGTAGAATCCCTCGCTACGCTCCTCATAATTTCAATTTGGAATGTTCTTCTTTTTCTGCGTTCTTCTTTTGGAACGTTCTAAGGATTATTATAAATTAATTGAGGCAACCTCTGGGGAAGTACCACACACTCACAGAAAATCGACGTCTGAGTAGTAGCTTCACCGCTTCTATGCTTCGTTCGGTGGGAGCCGGAGCCCTAAAGGGGAGGGCCCTAATAGGCCGGTAACGCTTTTGTTTCACCCCTGGTGTTGCAGTTGACCCGCTTGTTCATTTGCCGTCCTACATAAAAAAAAAACCTATATGAAGAATATGGTAGGTATAATATTACTACCTAGTACTTCGTCACTAAAGGAATCCTCAACTTTTTCACTTGTTGTTTCCAATCATTATAATTGTAACCCTCCTGTGCTTGTGCTTGTTTCCAATGATACATTCATTAATAACAACGTTAATTCCCAAGAACGTTCCTAGAAGCCTGATAACCATCTCCAGGTGACAATGCAGCGAGCTTCATGCCAAATCGTATTTTAATTAGTGAGATAAGCAAGTCATTAGCTAGCAAATTACCCGCGAAACTATTTGTTTTATTTTATTTTTTCTTATCTGCTAATGGTACATCTTGTCAGTCAAATTGCCGGAACAAGCTAATCGGAGTGCGAGCGCTAGTTGATAACTATGTGGAAATTATGGAAATCTTTTGCTTAATGATGTGCTGCTGTTTCAGTTTCTTTGTTTTACTTATGTAAGTTCTAGTTTACGCAACTACGCATGTTTTGGCGATAAGACTTTTATTAAAACATGTGTAGGCAAATAAAAAAAAAGTTATTCTTGGTTAGAATACAATCCCATCGCAACTATCCCATCCCAATCCCAATTCCCAACTAATCGTAACTAAGAGTTTGTATATTTGTTTGTTTGTTACTTCTTCACGCTTTATCTACTGAATCAAAGTTATTGAAATTTTGCATACACATAGTTAGGAATTGTACGTAAATTAAGGAGTACTGAAAAGAATATAGAGCACCTTTCATCCCGGAAAAAAGAGGACGTGTCCATGATTCTGAAAAATTGTTTACATTAGAAAAACACTACTTCTTTTCCAATCTCATTATTATACGCGAGCGAAGCCGCGGGCAAAAGCTAGTAAGTTATTTTCGTTCATATTGATATGAACACGTGGTCTTGATTTGATTTATGTATCGAAAATCTTTATTATTTAATTTATCGATAGAAATACCGGCTTTCACCTGCACTCTACAAATATATAATAGAATAACCTACTTCCCTAACAGAGGTTTTCTACTGAAAGCCATCAATCAGCCTTTTTTTTATTTCTATTGAAGTTGATTTTGCCCGTTGTCTACAATTTCCTTTTCTCCATTCAGATTATTTCAGATTGTTGAAGCAAAAAAAGTGAGTCGAGTGGAAATAACCATCTAACTAAGCACCTCCAATTGTTGACACAACAGTACTAATAATAATAATTAAATAGTTACAGTGAAAAAGCATAGCCCTAAATAAAGACTGAAAAGATCTTATTGTTTAAAATTACGTTACAACTAAATTAAACTTGTATGTTTGTTCTTGCTGTGTTCTCGTATATAATATTTCAGTGCCTTAAGTCTAAGATCAATGTGTGTATGGTTACCATTGATGACTTATGGCCCTAAAACGTGGTCCCTTCTTGTGCATGAGTCTTCTTATGAGACTCGGTCGCTCAATGGCTCTGCTCGGTGTTTCTCTACGTGATTGACCACTAAGAAATGGGGAATTTCGTAGGAGAACAAAAGTGACATAGCCCAGCAGATTAGCTCATTGAAGTGGTAGTTGGCGGGACACATAGAAGACAAACCAAAGGCAAAAACCGAGGGTAAAAAGGTTATCAAATGGCGACAATGTACCGGCAAGCGAAGCGTAGGACACCCGGGGGGGGGGGTCCTACGCTTCGCTTGGACACCTTGTAGGTATAAGGTGACCTATAAGGCACCTATAAGGTGTTCAGACGACCTAGGTCACTGGAAAACACTGGATCCAGGCCGCTTTAGATCAGTCTTTTTGGAAATCCTTGGGAGAGGCCTATGTACAGCAGTGGACGTCATGCGACTGAAATGGTGATGATAAATAGTTCTGACAAAGGAAACTATTTGAAGACATAATCTCATGCTGAACATAATATGGGTTAAAGTAAACAAATAGAAAGTAATACAAATGAAATCTGAAAATTATAATCACCAGATTTCTACAGCTTCGCGTTTTAAGCCATTAAGGATATAATATTACTAATGCTCTGCTCGCCCATCTTACTCGACCAGTTTAAACAAGCTTTACAATTGTCTGCACTTATTCACAGGTCGTAACAGTTCATTTGTCAGACTGTTAATGATGCTATTTTATGAAAAGTGTTTTATTACGTACTTGTTAATTGTTTGAAATGACTAGTCTCACTTTACCCACCAGTTTTTACAAGCGGAGTCATGTTAGTCAGTCACACACAATATTATCTCTTAGTAAGGTAGGTATATTCCTACTCTCGAAAATTCTTAACACGACAACAAATTTAAAAATCTTGATATTCTTGTAACGTCTTTCCTTTTTGTCTTCACCTAATGCTGATAATTACTCAATTTCCTTGATGTTACACACAACTATACACAATAACACACATACGAGTACATAAATACTGTCATACTTATGCGTGAAACTTATGAAATCCTTTTTCCTTTATAGTCAAGTTAGGTAACTTCAAACGGATAGTCTGGTAGCGCTAGGTTTTTAGGTTTCAAAAACATTCAAGTTTCGATTTTTTGCAAAATAGTTTCTGGACCACTTTCCCAATCTAATTATAACACGAGAATACATCTACGATGTTTGTTTAGGTAGAAATTTAGGTATTTGTATTTGTCTTTTTGAACATTGTAGGACGAAAAGAAAATTACAGATAAGAAAATCACTTTCATGACAATAATAAAGTGGTATCCGATGTACACAAGCTTTTGTGTCATCTCTAGCCATTGGAAGGCTTTGCGATCCCGTCTCCCGTCTCTCAAGACTGATAATTAAAATTATACAATACTCAATGCAACATAAGAAATAATCATCTCGGTTCATTTTCAATTACGTTCCAAATATGAATTTATTTATTTATTAAATCTTTATTGACCACAATGGTACAAAAGGTGGACTTAATGCTAATGCATTCTCTACCAGTCAGCCTTTAGGAAAAACAGAAAAATTTAAATTAGCGATAGGCGCTTAAAGGTAAGTATGTATTTCTACACACACTATACACATATCTACATATACAATATATACACATACATACATTGACATACATACATACACATACATACATAAATACATAATATAAAAGACAAAACAATTTATGTTAATGATTAGTTCTGCTGCAACAAATTGGCATAAAGGTGCGTGTGGACTTTTCTCTTAAAAAGGAACCTATTTGAGATTCTTTTGATGTCTTCGGGTAAGGCATTCCAAAGTCGCGTAACTTGAACAGTAAAAGAGTTAGACATAAAATTTGAACGAAATAATGGAAAATCGAGACGAAGAGTATGACTGGAGCGAAGCTCACGGTCATGGCTTTCGGACTGATAGCTAAATTTGTTTTTCATATATAGGGGAGAGAGAGGATTCTTTAGTATAAAAAAAAGTGTACTAAGCATTCTCACATAAAAACAATCGATATCCCCGTGAACATATCTGAGTTGATCAATAGCTAATGAAATTTATTTATTGTATGACTTATGATACAAACACACGAATACGAGTGCAGTGGAGCGTTCATTTATGAATTTTTATGAAACCAAAGATATTTAATTGAGCAATTCTTCGTAATTGGAACAAATTAGATATATCACGCTTAAATGCCAATTTCGCTGGTAAATCATTATTAAATTATCATTGTTCCGCTACGTTTCGGTCTTAGGTGGATTTCCGAGATAAAAGTAGCCAGTCCATTATTGAATTTTAATTGCGGTTTATTCACGTCGTGGTACGAGTAAGTCGTGTTCACAACGCCATAATCCGACAACATACGAGATGTTGGAGACGATACACGGAGTCCAGTGCTGCCCCCATTTGAAATAAATTATTTGTAAGGAAACGGAGATATCATTTAAAATTTTGAGCTAGTAAAACCTAGATAACACTTCTCTTAGATTAATTTTAAATGATATCTCCGTTTCCTTATAAATAATTTATTTCAAATGGGGGCAGCACTGGACTACGTGTATCGCTTAAAGTATAGCTGGGCAGGGCACCATGGAGTGTGGCAGGTGGAGCTAGTGGCGGATGTACAGAGTAGGCTGGAGCTCTTTTCATTAAAAATTTAAGAAAAGCTATAGCTGTATTTATATGTTTTCCTTTTATAATATAAAATCTTCAAGTTTTATTGATTTACGCAGCTTGAACTAAGTTCTTTAGTTCTAGACTATGGGATGAGTATATTCTTAAAATAGATTTAGAAAATTTTATTAAAAAAAAAATGTTAGTTTACAAACAAACTCAGATCAGCGGATCGGTTAACTTGTATGGAAGGTCAAAAACTATTTTTCATATTTCGATATTTGTTCCTTGGGGAAAGTTGCTCAGTATAATGGACTGAATCCACCCTAAAAATAGTTTCAGTATATATTGTCCCTTAAACTTCTCTTTCAGTTTTTCATACAATATTTATAAACATTTTTTAAACTAGTAAACAAAAGAGAAGCAATTCACTCGTCTGTTAACCCTCAAGTATGATGAGTCACACTGTAGCTCCGCACATTAAAAGGACACATTCCAGAAAATCGTAAAATCCTCTACTATCCTTATCACGTAAGTAGGACACGAGTAGCCCCATAACCTCGGACATCATTTTACGACTGCATACAAAACGCTTCAGTGCTGTTTTTCTTTTATTTCAATCCGTGGGGCCGCGCGTGCGTCCTAATGGGTCGCCGTGATAACTCTCACTTTTAAATCCTTTTATTTCATGTCACCCTGTAAAAGTACCTTTTTGTTTTCAATCTATAATAAACCTTAATATGTAGTAATATAGTTCAATGTGAATTACAGAGTGCTGTACTTTAAATTCCAGAATGGTAAGTCATTTGTAAAGTTATCAGCACTTTATTTAGAGGTAACATTTGTAAAGGTTTGTTTTCGATTCTTTACGTGTGTTTGGATGTTTGGGATATTTTGAATTCTTCGGATAGTGTTTTGGTAATGTAAAGTGAATACAAGAAGCAAAATGTAGAGATAGATGATGCTGGTTCGGCAGAACACACAATTAAAAAAATATATTAATCGAGAAATGTGTCTACCAATAGGGAAGGGATTAAAGTTTTGAAAACTTGAATATTTTTCTGTTGTTAGGAATAACATTCCTCGTTACCATAAAAATGATAATTTTTTTCTGTCCAATCAATTACATAATTATAAAGAATAAAAAAATTTTAATCCCAATTTTAAACTCTTATCAGCCTTATGCTGCCATTTCTTATGACAGGACGGTTTGACGTATTAAAAAAATATTTCATATTACACTCGATACTATTTCGACAACTATAATATAAAGTTAATTGACAGTTATATGTTATGTATAAAGAGTTATTTATGTATAACTCGTTACTTCAGTGCACTTTAATACAACGTGACGATGTTGCCAATCTTCTCACACTTATAACGACTGATTGGGAGTTGAAAAATTGCACAAAGAATAAAAAGAGTATAAAAATGTCGAAGAAACAAGAGGATCGCAAGGATTGTTGTAGGTACAGCGTCAGGGCTGCACTTATAGCACCAGCTTTTAGAAACTATGAGTTCGAATTTAATCCTAAAGCCTTGTAAAGATCCTTGGTGACAGAGTGTTGGCGCTGGTCGGGAGTTAGCAAGCGAAAACTAATAAAATCAAAATCTTATTCTCCTAAAAATTTGATAAAAAATAAAAACAAAGGTCAAAAGGAGGCGCGTTCTTCAACCTTCTGCTGGGGCTCGGCAGTGAGATAAACAGACGTTTGTTCCCTAAATTACAACCACATGGGAATATTATATCATCATAATAATTTTCATTGTATTTATTATAAACCGTAAAGTATAAAAATCTATAACATAGGTAAGTCGCACCTTTCTAAGTTCAAATAAAAACACAATGTAAGCAACCGCTTGGCGGTATAAAACAAAACCCATGGAATTTCTCTAGGTATTAACGAACGAAACACCATACTTGATGGGCCCAGGCGAGTAATTATGTGCACACATTTGCATAATAAGTTCATTACACCATCATGTTTACGCCTCTCCATGCCTATGAACTTAGTTTCGTTATTAACTATAAAACGATAAATTTATCAAAAGAAAGAATGTTTTTTTTTGCATGCGATTTATAGAACCACTAGACTTAGATCCCTCTGACATCATGCCGTGGTTGTTGCTCCAGTACAAATTATAGCAAATCTCTCACAGGGTCATGAAGAGACATGTTGGAAACTTGTATCTCCATGCAAGCCTCAATGGACCGGGATACGTTAAGTGACGGTAATTCTTAAAACAACATAATAATAACTATACCTTATTTTATAATAATATGTTTATTTTTTGTATTATATTTTACTTTTTATAGATATATTATTAGGTCCTTACATATGAAATTGCCGATTTTCAATACTGGCAACTTTAAAATCAAATATCTTGCGTTTCATTAGGAATTCCAAATTCAAATTTATTTCGAAATAAAGCCAGAAAAATATTGTTTTAAAATTCGTATTTCATTTGTTTTAACATCATTTGTTTGAGTTTCAACATTGCTATAACAACAACTATGGACAAATTGAAAATTCGCGGTATTTACGAATACGAGTTCCACCGTGGCACCAGTGCTGCAGAAACGACTCGAAGAATTAACGATGTGTATGGACCAGGCACCGCTAACGAACGAACGGTGCGTTTTTGGTTTCAACGTTTCCGTTCTGGAAATTTCGATTTACACAATGAGTTAGTTAGTTAGTTAGTTAAGATCTTTATTGCACCAAAACATAATGATACAGAGTAATAGATTAAAGAAAACAGATGTCAAAAGGCGGCCTTATCGCAGCTGCAATCTCTTCCAGGCAACCGAGGTACTTGGAGATGTTTAACGAAAACAGGTGAGGTGCGAAGTTATATGCAAGAAGAAAAAAGTGTAATTAATAAAGATACATACAATACATACATACAAATATAATATATATACATAAATACATACATACCTATATCAATATGTACACAAAAAAGAAAATCCGAACAAGGTAAGTGTGGAAATAAAGAAAGTCATATTATAATAAGGATAGAAAGTGCGACTTCACTTGAGATTTAAAGCTGGCTAGCGTTTCAGCACGCCGGATGGACGGTGGTAGTGCATTCCAGAGTCGAACTGCCTTGACCGTGAATAATTTTCCATAAAATTCAGTGGAGTGTGTAGGCAATTTTAAAAGTAGATTTTCAGCACTACTTAAGTGTACGTGAGCCTCGTGGACGACCTGATACTCAAGTGAATAACGAAGAATTGAAGGCGATAGTGGAAGCGGATCCATCTCAAACCACTTCTGAATTAGCAGCAGCCTTCGGCGTAAGTGACAAAACGATACTTATCCACTTGCGCCAAATCGGAAAAATTAAAAAACTCGAAAAGTGGGTACCGCACGAATTGACTGAAGCAAACTAACAAACACGCGTTGCTTGCTGCGTTTCTTTGCTTAATCGCCACAATAATGAGGGGATTTTGATCCGTATCGTGACTTGTGATGAGAAATGGATCCTGTACGACAATCGGAAGCGATCATCACAATGGCTTGACCCTGGAGAACCGGCAAAACCTTGCCCTAAGCGAAAACTGACCAAAAAGAAGATTCTGGTTAGTGTTTGGTGGACCAGTGCTGGTGTTATCCACTACAGCTTCTTGAGATCAGGCCTGACGATTACTGCAGACTTGTATTGCCAACAATTGCAAACAATGATGGAAAAGCTCGCCATTAAACAACCGAGACTGATGAATTGCTCTAGCCCACTGCTCCTTCAGGATAACGCTAGACCACACACTGCACATCAAACGATCGCCAAGTTAGAGAAGCTGTGACTGGAACCTCTGCGTCACCCACCATACTCTCCAGATCTTGCCCCAACCGATTACCACTTTTTTCAAAATTTGGATAACTTTTTACAAGGAAAAAATTTCAAATCTGATGAGGCAGTCAAAACCGCCTTCAAACAGTTCATAGACTCTCGCTCCCAGGATTTTTTTCCAAAGGTATTAATGATCTGCCCACTTATTAATTCTGTGGATCTGCCTATAAAATGGCGGAAGTGTATCGATAACAACGGCGCATACTTCGATTGATTAAATAATAATTTCACAAAAAAAACTTGTTTCACTTTTTTGATACTGAACGGCAATTTCATAAGTAAGGACCTAATATCAAACCTAATCTAAGAATAATAATAGACTAGCTTTTGTAAGCAGCCCGCGGTTTTTCGTGCAGCTGTTGAAGTTGGTTGGAATCTTATTTCCAGTTGAGAGAATAAGTATGGTGCTAAGTCCGTATAAAAAAAATAAAAACGTATACGGGCCGCCATCTTGGAATCAGATATGGATTGCAGTTTTAAGTTTCGCGGGATGCTTTACCCCAGCATACAAAATTCCAGACCCCATCGATGTTCCAGTAGGACGTTATGAACGAATAAAGTTGAAAAATTTAAAATCCAGACGCCATCTTGGATTCCAAAAAAAATTTCAGATTTGTATTCCGCGATCCAAAAAACCCTTACATACCAAGTTTCAGTAAAATCGGAAGCAGTCGAGTATTGGCGGCCATCTTGGAAAATTTAAAAAAAAACGCTCAGCGCTTGGTGGGAGTGGCTCGGCCTACGGCCTCGCCACGCAGCTCGGCCTGCGGCCTCGCGGGACAGCTCAGCCTTCGGCCTTCGGCCTCAGGCTTCGCTTAGGGACTTGAGGGGGGGGGTTCTGGGGGAGGGGGAGGCCAGGAGGGGTTTGGGCTTTGCCCTCACCACGCAGCTCGGCCTGCGGCCTCGCGGGGAGCTTAGTTTTCGGCCTTTGGCCTCTGGCTTCGCTTAGAAACTTGAGGGGGGGGGGGTTCTGGGGGAAGGGGGGAGGTCAAGAGGGGCCCGGGCGTCACCTTTGCCCCCCCCCTGACTTGTGGGGGGGGGGTTTGGGGAGGGGGGAAGTCTGGAGGGATTTGGGCTTAGCCCTCGCCACGCAGCTCGGCCTCGCGGGGAGCTTAACCTCTGGCTTCGCTTAGTGACTGGGGGGGGGTTCTGGGGGAAAGGGGGAGGTCAAGAGGGGCCCGGGCGTCACCCTTGCCACGCACATATTAGAACAATAATTTTTTTATAAATAAATGAATAAAAAGTGGTCAAGTACTCTATAGTTACTAGAAAATGATTTTGTTTTTTGTATTTCGATATAAGTACATATTTTTATTTGTATTTTTTTTTCAAATGATGGATGGATCATCATTAAAATATTCGTACTTGATTAAAATGCACCTTGTATATTATGTAGGTATTTAATACTAGTTTATGATACAAGCAAGTAGGGTAAGTAGTAAGTTGTTCATTACAGTCGAGGCGAGTTGACACAAGCGGGCGAAACCCGCGCGTGTGCCTATGAAGTCGAGACTCGTAATGAACAATACACACGTGCGCTATACAACGTTTTTCAACACATTTGTTAAAAATATTAGAAAGTTATAATAAAAACTCTCTATAAAATCTCTACGCAAGCATAGTTGCTTGCCTAGAGATTTTATGTTTCGAAAATAGTATTCGATATTTTGGAATAATAGAATATGATTCCAAAAATATTTAAAACAACACTTGTATCGTAATGTAAATTTACCGCACGATTTCGAATATGTGCGTAATGGACTAATGGATGGCATTACTCAATTAAAATCTGTGTGGAAAATAGCACATTCTAAAAGTAAGGGTTGCTAGCCCTCGATTGGCTTTCGCAATCTGCGCTGGAAGAGAAGCAGCTGGTAGATTCTACATTTTTATTTTTTACTTGATCAGCATGGGGGAATCTCGTTATCTTGACGTAATGAATATCTCTAAATAGGTAGGTATTCTACACATGTAAATACCTTGAACAATTCATTCGAAATCGGTTTACGGATAAATTAAAATACCTTGGTCAAAATTATTGAATTTAAGGAGGATGTGCGTCAAACAAATGATTTATTGCAAAGAGTTATTTAGACGATGCGGGTCATAAATAAATAATCGATTATGAAGTAAAATTACAAAGTATGTTATGTTTATTAGATATACCTACTAGTTGTAACGTCTTTTTTTTCTGTGATGTAACTGTGATATTTAAACAGTTTATGAATCATATATGACTCTACATCATCTGGTTTATTGCATATGACTGGTAGAAAAGGCCTTAGGTTTTATGTCCACCTACAGGTGGAACCTTAGATTTATCATTGGTCCACCATGATTAATCAGACCAATGATTACCTAATCTAAGGGTGGAACATTATTTTTCATTTTTAGATAGATGTTTCTTGGGGAAAGATTTTCAGTATCATAGCCTGAATTCACCCTTAAAATAATTTCAGTATATTTTGTTAGGGCACTGATTGACTGATTTAAAGAGGCAGTTGCAAATAGCAGTTTTGGTAAGTTAAAAATTATAAATGGCATGTTTAATAACTAGTTCAGCAGTTAAAACTAAGCAATAAAGTAAACAAATTGAGTAATAAAAAATAATGAACTGGATCGGTGAATATATAATTGAGCAGGAAAATAATTAAATGGGCGGTAAAAAAAATTGAACGAGCGGTTCTATAGGTTTTCCTAACCTAGTATAATGGATAGAACTAGTAATATGATAAAATAACTGACTAATTGATTTTTTATTACTGTTCATGTTTTACTGTCGCAATAATTAATCAACCGCCATTGAATTAAATAACTGCTCAATATGTTTTCCAACTGATAATAATAACATCTCGAATATTTAAGTAATAGCTCAAAAAATTAGTTTTGTTAGAGGTTATAATATAACCACACAGTAATTTGCAATAGGAGCGCTCCTAGGCTCAAAAGAGATGTGGAAGTTTTACAGTGACCACAAAGAGATGTCAGCTGATTGTTAAGCGTTTTCGGTCTTTGTGCGTAACATACGAGTACTTAAAAAATTAAATGAATAATCAATCTTTTTTAGGGTGCTGTACCCGAAGGGTGCAAACGGGACCCTATTACTGAGACTCCGCTGTCTGTCCGTCTGTCACAGGGCTCTATCTCTTGAACCGTAATAGCTAGACACTTGAAATTTTCATCAATTATGTATTACTGTAGCCGCTATAATAAAATATACTAAAAATAAAGTTTAAAATTAAAGGGGGTCGTCATACAAAAAATGTGTTTTTTCAGCGTTTTTAACTAGATCTTTATAATGGTATTAACAAAATACTTGAATTTTTTACAAATTATGTATTACTATGGCCGCTATAAGATAAAGTTAAAAATTAGAGGGGGTCGTCATACAAGAAACGTGTTTCTTCAGCGTTTTAAAACATTGTACGGTGGTACGGAACCCTTCATCTAGGAGTCCGACTCGCAGTTGCCCGTTTTTATTTTATTTTATAGGTATGTAACACCTTTATTAGTGGCGTAGCTAGGGGGGGCGGAAATCGCGCAGAATCTCATTTTTGTACCCTCCTTTCCCATCTCTAGAAATATTTACATATTGCCCCTCCCAAAAAAAGTCTACATATGGTACTGTTGGCTATTGTATCACCGCACCAGGTGCCAGCCACGCTAGCTACGCCACTGACCTTTTTCAATGAGACTCCAGATAGACAGGTACCACTTATATCTACTTACATCAAAATATAACGACCCATACGTAATTACATAGATACTGGCTGTAAAGATAAAGTACTTACCTGTACCTACCGAGTGTTGCTAATGTCTTAAAAAAACCTTATTACAATGTAATTAAGGGTTGGAACACATATGTCAGCACGGAACAGCACTTTCCTATGCTGCTTTCCTTTTCTGTCGCTCTGAACCGTCATTTGCAAGAGCGAGGGAGAGCGACGGAACGCCGCGGAATCGGCGATGCTGCCGCATTCCCGCTCTGTTTCTTGCATTAGAAAATGACAGTTTTGAGCGACAGAAAGGGATAGCAGCATAGGAAAGTGCTGTTCCGTGCTGACATATGTGTTCTAACCCTAAGGCTTCCACATCGACACAAGTGAAAACTCAGTACGCAGGTCACATCCCATATCATATCAACGAAGTGAACAAAAACTATTAATATTCATAACTCCTTTTTATGACCAGCTGGATAAGGAGATAATAAAGTTTCATACTTGTTCACGTCGAACATGAGCCGATAATGCTAAATGGTCGTAAGGCTGGTTTTTGTTGTTTTGCTACTTTGTTGCTAGTTAATAATACAAGATTGTTGTTACTGAAGTGCAAAATGCGAAAACAAGATTTTAAGGCAATTTAACCCAAAATTCTCATCATCGTCATCTCGCTCTCGCTGAGAGAGAGCGCTCTCTCTCTCTCAGCGAGAGTGAGATGTGCAATGTTCGTACATCGCACATATTTTTATATCCTTGCTTCGAAGCGAGGATTAAAAATAACACACGTTAAGCTTGTCAGTTTTTGTAAGTTTCATTTGCGTGGAAAACACTGTCACGGCATAGGTTTTATATCTAATTTGTTTTTAATAACCTAAAGCTAAAAATTCTTAGAAAACTTCTCGGCAATGAAAACGTTACAGCATAAAAGGTAATTTACCTGGTACAATACACCTGTGTGGATAATAGCATTCAGTCCTTGTATTGAATTACCGGTGATTCGCTACGAGGTTCTCGCACCCATTCACCATCTGTTTGCTCTCAGCACACTGCTTTTTTTTACCAGATATACACCTAGCAAAATGAATCTAAAAAGATTTTCAGACATCCGTCTTAAATATATTTTATATTATCGTATTTACGTCTGGAAAATATGAAAATTTATGAAGTTCTAAAAGGATACCTAGGAACGGTTATGAACAAAGTAGGTAGTTACATACCTAATCAGAACTTATTTGGATTTTTTGAGGTATCAAGTCGAATCAAGGTAGCTATACACATTTACTATTTTTATAATGTCATAAAAAACTAAGCTCTTTTCATAGTCAAATACGCTATTAATACTCGTATGTCTGTCTACATTAAAGAACGAAGCTCTTGTCGGTGGCATTGTGGGGAAAGAGATGCACAAAAAAAAACTATTATTTGGCAGAGATAATTGAGTAGCTTTTTGTATAAGGGGCGCATATTTTTGACAAATTTGACGACAAAAGCTGCACTTTTTTAAATCAATAGCATTGTAAAATATGAGTAGCCAAGATTTTTATGAATAAGTACGGTTTTAAGCTTTAAGGTGAAAACATAACAGGTAAACCGGTGCGACACTGCTACAAGCGAGACTCCTACTTCAATTTAGTCCCGGAAGTGCCTGGTTAGGGGTGCGTGACGTCATCGGCTGGCACGGGGAGGGTACGGTGTTGCAAGCGATTAAAAAAATAAGATTAGGCGGATCAATGACCCCGGTTAAAGAATGATGAGGTTAGAATAATGACGTTCATAGTACTTACATACCATTTTGAGGCAAGTTTTTACGAGCTTTATATTTAACACACCTTTTGGATAGATCTAACTTTATACCACCGCGAAGAGAAAAATGCCTTGGTGTATATTATACGAGTAATATAATACTGTAAGAATAATTCAAGGAACAGAGCAAAGTGTAAAGAAATAACTTTCCATTGGTAACCAGATTTCATTATTTGAAAATTAAATACGTATGACAACATTCACGCCGTTTTATATTTAAAAATACAACAGGGGTCCATTTTGCGACCATTCCATACCAACTCGTTTGAGATACATGGCCTATATAGGGTGACTTTCTAACCAACAGCCAAATTTTCGGAGCCAGTTCAGTCCATGATACTGTACTACTTTCTATAAAAATATTGTTGAAAACCGACAAAAAAACGTTTGTCCTCCCATACAAAATCCGTTTGACTAAGCGCTGATTTGTATGGGAAGACGAATTTTTATTATCGTTTTTCGTTAATTATTTTATGGTGAGTAGTTCCGTATCATGGACTATACAGACTCACCCCGTATAGACCATCTATCTCAAACGAGTTGGTGTCGAATGTGACTGTATAATCTATGTCAATGACCCCTATTTTGAGATAGACCTACAGACAACAGTGGCTACAGTAAAAAAGGGAACATTAGAAAAAGGCGTTAAAATATATTTAATTTATAGAATGAAATGTCTTTACCTAAATTGAAAAGTGTCAAGGTCTGAGGCGGCGACGTTAAATAAATTTCAATGAATATGTAATGTATAAATGTAATTATTTAGGTATTAGTGTCATTATTTTAACAGACTTTTCTGACATTTGCTGAAGTGAAAATAAGTTTTTACACATACTGTCATGAACATGATATAGAAAAAGGAAAAATATTTTTTTTTGTTTTGTCATTTTTACCGTTTTAACAGACAAGGTTTCACGTGACGTGAACATAACATGACATAAACTATACTTTATTCATTTAAAAATCGAGCCGTTAATGTTTTTTGTAAAAAGCATATTTTTTGTAAAACCTTTACTTGTAAGACATCAACACATTAATACCTAAGTGTCAGCGCTGCAAGTTTCAAAAAACATTTAGTTTTTTTTTTTCTTTATGCATTCATTTGTTCAGGCCAGCTGTTTCTCCTTATCAGTGTGATATCGAGTGACGTGATTTAAAAAGACGACATATTAGATTTGATACTATAATGAGAAACCCTGATATATTTCCTATGACCGATGGCGTAAGGTTAACACGCTTGTCCGCTAATCGGGAGGTTCTGGGTTCGAGCCGTGTCGTACTGCATTATCAAATTGTACGAGAAATCAAAATAATTTCTTTCAAATTAGGTCTTTAGAATGATTTTATATTGACATACTTTAGGAACACAATACCGAAATTTAAAAATAGAATCCCATTATAATACTTTTTTCTCCCACAAAACAATGTTATAATGATTTTTTTATTTTTTTTAAATTATTTATTTCAATTACTTTCGGTCGTGCCAAGCATTAACTGTTACATCAACAACGCCATAAAGTATAAACTACAAAGTAAGTAATATTAAAAGTATAGCTGTAAACTAAACAGCACCTAGCGAGTTTCTAGAATAAGTTGTAACGCTAATTGCATTGGAAGTATCGTTAAACACGTATAAAAGTTTACGAGCGTCGTGAAAATACTGTCAAGCAAATTATTTTAATTGCTGGCAACATTGTAATCCGTATTCATGTGTTGGCAATAAAGGCACAATAAAATCGAAGTAGGATATTATTGCGCACGATTGCGGATTTAACATGATTTTAATGAATTGTTGTTATCTAAGTATTGTAAATTGTTGCCGGCTTCATTAGTTGCAGGCAACAATCAATATAAGGTAATGCAAGATATATATCTATATTTAATAGTCCATAAATGTACATATAATGGGGAAGTAAGTTAGAAACATTTTATTACAATCGACGACCTCCGTGGCGTATTGGTTAAAACGCTAGTCGGTCACTCAGAGGTTCTGGGTTTGATCCCCAGCCAGGGCAAATTAGAAAATGGCCTATTTCAAATTGTCTTGGGTGTTTATCTACATATGTATTTATTATGAAATATAGTATCGTTGAGTTAGAACCCATAACACAAGCTTAAACTTACTTTGGGGCTAGCTCAATCAGTGTGATTTGTCCCTATATATTTATTTATTTATTTTATTTATATTAATAATATTCAGCAATATGTATTCACACACATTATAGGTAAACAATAGGCAGCCTTATAGCCTAGGCATTCTCTTAAAGGCTACCTTTATAATTAAAGTTTGGGAAGTAACTTTAGTTGGAATATCATCAGCATATGCTGCATTCACAGTACCGTTACAAATTATTTGGTACTCTTTAGCTACGAGTATATTGAAATCTTGCAGTCAGAATCACTAATACAACACAAAAACATAAGTAAAAATAAATTCTCCCAAAATTTTAATAAAAGTACTAAGACTTTACTATATGCGCGGCTGATTCCCTCCCAGCTCGCCAACTGTCGCCTGCCAATCGTCCGGTTGAGACATTTATCGAAAAAAACATGCAACGCTTCGAAGCCCGGGGCCCTTGAAAAATTTTGGGCACATCACTATTAGTTAGAATCAAACTCGAACCTCCCAGACGTACAGCACCACTGCTTTGACTAAAAGATACATGAATGCACCAGCTGTTATTACTTCCCTGCAAATCGTAAAAGTCGATCAAGGGAATAGGCCTAAGCGTAAGGGGTTTAAATATGCGATGGGTTAGCAACTTGCCACTATTTCTGATTCTTGTTTTCCATCTATACCTATTATTATCTTGCCAAAATGTTACTTTTGGTGTCCTATTCCCTTGATTGACTTTTAGACTATAACTATTCACATATGTATGTACTAAGATTACTTTTGTAAGTTAAAACTGGTTAAAAATAAATTTCTTTATTTCAACTCTACTATATTTAACATGATCTGATAGGGATATACATACAGGGTCTCTATACTGAAACTATTTTAATTGGATTCAGTTCATGATACTGAACAACTGTCATAAGAATCATATCAAAATAAGAAAAATATTTTTTGGCCTATCATACACGTTGACCGGTCAGCTGATCCGAGATACATGGAAAGTCAAACAATATTTTTCATATTTCGATATATGTTCCTTGGGGGAAGTTGTTCAGTATCATGGACTGCATTGACACCCTTAAAATAGATAAAAGATAAAGATAAAAAATATATTTATTTTCTCCAAAAATCTAAATTACAAGGTAGGTTACAATCCAGGCTATGGTGTTATCACCGATTGGTGGAGACTGGAGTCTGCAAGAGGCTGGGCCTGTGATACAGATCTCCAGGGCTCTCACTACTGGATACAAGTGAGATTACAAAAAATGTACATAAAGAAGCTTACTAATGTATTAAATTATATAAATTTAAAGGGGGAAGAGTAGATACATATATACATATATATAATACATATATTTCTAAGTAATTATTTTATCTGTATCTATTATATAAAAATAATACCTAAGTTATACTTATTTATATCTAAAGTATGGATGTGTGAGTGTGTGAATGGATAAATGAATGGAAGTAAGGAGTTAGGTCACTGCAGAGCAAAAGTAAATACATATACACTACACTATTTAAGTGGAAGGATTAGTCGTTCCGTATCATCGTAGTTTAGGGTTTGCAGGTATTTTAAGACAGTTAATTTGCAGGAATATTTCGGAAGAGAAAAGATGTTGGTGAACGAACCGATACGACATTGAAACCTTCAAAAAACGAGTCTATATCTTCCTGAAAGGCCGGTAACGCTCTTGTTACACCCCTGGTGTTGCAGTTGTCCATGGACAGTGGTGATCACTTACCATCAGGTGACCCGCTTGTTCGTTTGCCGCCCTATAACATAAAAAAAAAAGAAAAAAAAAAGATGTTAAGTTTTCCGTGTAGTAAAAAAATTATAAAAAATAAAAAATAAATTATATTATTATTTAAAAAATAGTTTCAGTATATTTCGTTAGACATTATACAACGTGAAAGGGATATATACCCGTAATAAATCGAACCGCGGTCTATACTAGATCATTATAGTACCTATATATATATACCTATATATACCTAATGAAATTTAATTAACAGCCAGAATGACTAATAGAACTTAAAACCGTAAGAAAAGGTCTTAAATTTTGTATTTTTTTTTTCCAAATTTCTCATAAATGGCTAAACTTTATTATACGCGCGGCGGTTGCCCGCCAGTCGCCCTGTAGCGGGCGGTGACATTTAAATGCTAATTTATTGGTATGCATTTGTTGATTTATATCTTTGGTTTATATTACGTTACAGGGTACATGTGACAGAATATTTATTTTTTATTTCGCTTTAAAAGACCAGGATGTTCAAAATCACCCTGTATTACTTAGTTGTGTATAACTATTACCTTATTAGTAATTTTTAATCCTTAGGTAGTCTTTAAAGGTACAATTTAATACCTTTATTCTTTATATTCTTTACATACTTACCTATAAGTAATTATTTATTTATAATTTTAGTCTACATAAATATTTTTATTATTTATTTTAAAATCTTTATTGTTCATCAGCGATAGTTACACATAGTAAAATAACAAAGGTAATTTTACAAATGGTGGACTTATCCTTAGACTAAATTTATTAGTTTTTTATTTATTTAATTTGTATTTTAGGTTTTAGTTTAATTTATTTATGAAATATTGTTGTAATATTTGTTACTATCAATTATTTACAATCATATAACTATTATATCAACCTACCTACCTTCCTATTAATAAGATAAGTAAGTACATGAATCATATTTCCGCTCTGTCGTTACTAATAAATGACGTAATTTTATCTTTTTAGTATTTCATCTTTGTTTATTTTTTTCCGTATTGCCCTTTGTGCATTTTGTTTCTCTTATTTATGGTGCTATAAATAATATACCTATGTATTTTATAATGTAATAAATGTATTGTATTGAACATTTTATAAGTGTTTATTAGGTATAGACCTAACTGTTTAATCAATACGAAGATTTTCATTCATTTTTATTCTACAATACAATTAAATAATTTCAAGTATTGTGTTTTGTTGTAAATGTTACATTGTGTGCACTTACCATCGCTCGCATTCACGTTGCCGTCGGAAGTCGACCGATCATAATCTTCAGCGCCAACTAAGTTCCTTATACTGAACGAACTGGTTTTCCTCGCTGCCGGCACTTCCGCGGTAACGCCCGTGACGTCACACCCGCTTTCCGTTCCGTTCACTAGTTCACGGCACATCTGCTCGGTTCCGTTCAATTTTACCGACTCTGGAACGCCCTCTCCGTCTGCCCGCCGAGTAGTCAAGTCCATTTTCGCAATTTCCAGCACTAAACTTTAAATTTAAAATCCTTTTTACTGACATTATTCACGGGTAGACAGTTTGGTAAAATTTAAACACATTTTCCTTTTGAAAATAATTGTCAATGGCCAGTAATATTGTCAATTAAGAGCAATTCGATTTGCACATTTTTGCATAACTTTTTTAACACATGGTCCAATCACATTCACTCGATATTGTCATAGTATGAGATAGCGAAATATCCCGTTCCGATATTCGCCGACGGGTTGACGATTCGCGTGGTTCGGCAGACACGCGGCGAGGCCGCGATGAGGATTGCGACTAGTCCTCTTTCCTCCCGCGTCGGCAGTCTCGCGCGGCCCTCCCTACGCCTCGGAGGCGGAGCTCCCGCCCACACAGTCGATCGACTAATTGCTGGAATCTCGCGACTTTTTAGTCGACAATTACCGCAGACTTGCGACTTTTTACCGCCAATCGATTTGGTTTAATGAGCGGTAATTGCTCATTGATATGATAGGCACTGTTAGCCTACGATCAGCGCTGTAGTGTAATGACTACTAATAATGTGTGTTCCAGACTCCAATTTAATATGCTTTCTGTTTTAAATAAATTGCACACCTTGATGCAGACATGCCAATTTATCTGTAAGTTTTTGAAGTATATAAATAAACAATCTTTTATTTTTAAGCACTTGAGTTGTGGTGTTATTTATGCGTCTTATCAAAACCTCAAAATGAATCACAAAGTGAGTGAAGTTAATGGGCAACATTTTTAAAAGAAAGGTGCTATTTAAAACGATGCAATTTTTAAATCTGGCTTGAATTAACATATTTTGGTAATAACTTGAAGTAAACTTTTAAACACTAATATTTTCTAAAATAATTAAAAATAAAAGGACATTGTTATTTCTGTTTCATTGTATCATCCTGATGTCGTCTTTGATATGCGTGCCAATACTGCCAATGGTTTAACAACCAAGGATGCTCAAGACCGTGGAGAAGAAAAAGCCGGAAAGTGGATCCTAGGCATCATCACAATCACAGCTGAGGACGCAATCGGGAATACGCTGAGATGAGACAGAGAGATTTAATTCAAAACAAAAGGAAATTGATCCTTGGGCTAAGCATTTTCAAAATTAAAAAAAAAGATATTAGAGAAGAAACGACTTACAAATTATTGCCAAAAAATCATAAACTATATATGTACTATATATATAATAGTTACGAGTTTACAATGAGTATACTAAAAACTACATTAAAGATACTTTATCTAGTTTTTTAAAAGCCAATCAAGATAAACACATTTATTTGAATGTATATGCATATAATATATAATGTAGCATATTTATGCTTTTGGCATTAATCTAAGTATTTAGTAAAAAGTTTTTTTTTTAGTTTTTCTGTAACATTGTAAATAATAAATGACAATATTTTATAAAGCATAATTAAACATACTTCTGCTTTTGCCTTCTCCATTTTACATATACACTAGTGGACAATTAACAGGTTCTTACTTACATAAGTAATATCATACATATGGAACCGAAAAAGAAATACATAATTAACATGCATATAATTTTTTTTTAATTCGCACAATAATCCGCTCTTCCAGTTCCCGCTCCAGCAGATTGCTCTCAATCCTCGGTACTAATTATTTCCTCGTAGTCTCACTACTATAAATTGAGATAACTTGAAGTCCAACTATTTATTAAATTGGTGCCGATTTTATCTGTACTGCGAGTAGTTGCAATAGGGGTGCCAGTTTAACATGGAATTGATAAAGAAATTAAACAAATAAATAGAGATGGTACAGAAAAACGTTGGATGCAGGCACCTTCCTATTGGTTCAAACTAGTAACTAATAATATGTTTTATTTTATATACATATATATAAAAAACATATTATGAGTGCAAGACTACCTTAAATTTTTTAAACAATTTTTTTTCCAAAAAGTAGAACTTATGTGAATTGGAAATATATATCGATAAATCCCCTGTACTCGTATAGACACACAAATAGACATCCCCTAAACACACATACTTAATACGTGCATAAATACACATTTATTTATCTCTCATCTAACACACACACACACACACACTCACACACACACACACATGCGCACACACACGCACATACACACACACACACTTGGTTAACTATTAATATAAAACGTTAGAGATAAGAAAGAGCGGAGTCTCCTGGCACAAGCATTCTTTTTTTGCTTGAAAGGAGGCTCCGGCAACAAAATATTGTAAAAATTTTTTAGGTACCTAATAAACAATTTTATTTATTTTATAATTTTATTTATATAACTATAGTCATTTTCGAATTGTTAAGAGTGCCCTTACCCAAGAGACAGAATCAGACTTTCCTATACAAACGAAGTCAAGCTTTTATTTTGAAACGACATGTCAGATTTCGGAATCTTATATTTTCTTTCAAGTTCATATTTTGAGTATCGAAAACTACCTAGTTACATGCTATTTACATATATACATATATGCAATTTCTTCGAAATTAGAAAATACTGCCGAAATCTGACATGTCATTTCAAAATAAAAGCAAGACTACATTTAAAAAGTCTATGGTAAGGGGACTCTTATCCTTCCCTTCCAAGGTATTTCTTTTTGCCAAGGAACCAATATTTTTATGTCAATGTAATAAGGTTGAGGTTTGTTTGTGTTCGACCGGCCCAATTGGGCCGTGTCCAGCATTAGACTTAATCGTGCAGTTAAATTAACAGAGACAACATTGTATTCAATAAGTCTCTCTGTCTCTACAGAGTCCGAAGTCACTTAGGTCATATGTGGAATGTGGAAGAATATCGTAATGAAAAACTTTATCATCATCATAAGGTCTTTTTTAGTCTCCACTGCTGGAGGACAAGCCTCTCTGTACTACCAGAGCCATATGATAGCCAGAGCAGTCAGAGGTTTTAGCCTACACTCTCCACGCTGGCCAGAAGTGGTGGAGAGGTGTCATTGATGTTTATAAGCTTTGTTCAGCTTGTGTTTCCTAAGTCGACTTCTACCACATCCGCGGGAAGACTTGGAGTGGTCCTATTCTACTCTGCCGCTCTTTTGTGATGTGTGAGAACGGTTTCGCACTACTTTACGAATTCGGTTCGGATTCAGATCGGACGTAGTGCAAAACTGCTCGGCTGGACAAATTATTGCTTAAATAAGTTTGTCGCCGTGTAGTTACCGGCAGATTTTTGGTTTGTTTTTGAAACTAACTTTTCTCGATGGGCTCGGCCGCGTTCATCAATATTATATTTATGAACATTAAAATAAAAGCTTTTGTAAAATAAAGACGAATATTATAACAACATTTATGAAAACCGCCAGCCCTAGGATTGATGCGAAGGGTATCTTGCTCCCTTTAGTATCTTTTGAAGCAATAAATTCTAGTTAGTTACCAATAACAAATCCCGCCCGCGGCCTTCTCTAATTTATGCTTTTTTATTTATTTGTCTTGCTACAGTTACACCTAATGGAAATATATATTTTATTTTACAACACGGGGTGATTGTGAACCTCGTAGCTATATTTAAGGCAAGTACTCTTTAAGCAAAATAAAAAATACATATTCTGTCATATTTATCTTGTTTCATTATAAAAACCAAAGATATTAGCCGACAAATGTATACTAAAAATCTCCCATTTGAATGTCACCGCTAGCTAGCGTGGCGGGTGACGGCCGGCGAGCGGGGAAAACAACGACCGTGCGGATAGTAAAGTTAGTAGGTTAGCCATTTATTAGAAATTTGGGAGAATTTTTTTTACAAAAAATTGTCTTATTTTTCTAACGGTTTTGTGTTTTATTCATGATTCTGATTCCAAGATTTCGATATAGCTAAAAGGGGTGTAAAATCATACTGTATATTTCGATATTGGTAATAATAGCACCGCTCGTTAGGGTATAAACCTTGGGTGTTAGTTATGTACCTTTATTTCTAAATTTGTTAGGTGTGACATTATAGAGTTACTATTAACTGTTTAGTCTAGGAAATACTTTATATATTTTTTTTTACTAGATAAATAGAAACAGAAGGGTAGAGGTTTTTCGGCGAATTCGAATCGGCTGGGCAGCGTTCGGGAAGCTACACGTGTCTTCTCTTCCAAAACACCTCAGTGCCTCAAGACTAAAATCTACAAATAATTTGTGTTACTAGTGATTATGATTTATGGCTCTGAACGTGATCCCTTACTGTATGCCTATCTTTTACGACAATTTTAATAAAATTGTTGATACGAGTACATGTATTTTTTATTTGTCTATTTAGTTAACTTTAGCCTGTACCTGACTTACGTACACGCGTTGGGAAACTGTAAGTGCACAGAGTATTTTAAAAAAATAAGAATACTATGGGTCTCATAAGAAGGCTCAAGGTTGATCAACGCGCTAAGGACAGGGCTAAGCTAGGTGGAAATTCGTAGAAGAACAAAAATCACTGACATAGCCCTGCGGATTAGCGCGACGAACCGATGGCCGATAGCACAAAAAGGTTTTCAAATGGCGACTACAGAAATGGCAAGCGAAACGTAGGACACCCAACAAGGTGGTCAGACGACCTGACCCAGATCGCTGAAAAGCACTAAATGCAAGCTCTAGATCGGTCATTTTGGAAATCCTTGGAAGAGGACTATGTCCATTAGTGGACGTTATGCAGCTAAATGATAGATAACAAATATGATAAAATGATGATGATGATAAAAAAAGCCGAAATACGCTCCCTAGGCTCCGAATCTACAGCTAAGGGTGAAACCAGAAACGCGCTAAGATCAAGACGATGTGCCAACGTTCATATGAGAACCTAAGTAAATAATAAATTTCTGGACAAGGATAATGTAGCATCATACAGTTGTACAATGTCGTATGATATAAAACAATGCCAACGTTATGGACACTAGATGATATCGAGCCTTCCACTGAAATCACTCGCACACTTCCACTAACTCTATTAACAATCAGACAGCAATTAATATGTTTGTAATTTCCGACGATCAAATATAAAATCAATATGGCCGCTTAATCACCACGGGCCAATATTTGTGGAGCAATCAACCAACATTCACATATAAATTGCAGTGGATGTAAAGGCTGCTTCACAGGATAGGAAGTAAAGCATGCCAGTAGTTTTAGTAAAAAAACAATGTTCTCGTATCCTACGACTAAGTTTAACCTCAATTTTAGCGTTAAGGTATAATAACATATGGTCTTATTACAGATACAAGCAGCTTTAAATGAAAATCTAACATCAGTGGTGTACACATACGAAAGAAATAATAAGGTATCTAAGTCCGCGCCAGTTTCTACTAGTTTTTTAATGCCATTTTCATCCACCTCTATTCCATGAACATCATAATATCGTCTGACTATTGGGATTTTGTGTCAAAGGTATATCTTTGCAATAAAAAAAAAACTAGCTGTGGATTGTCGTAGCATGCTTTTTTAGCACAGTGTGAGCCCGCATTAAGTGCCGGCGCTTTGAAAGCGGGCGAGTCAGCGGGGCGCCGCGCTCAATTATACCGGACCCAAAACTGATTCTATTTGTATGGTAATGCACTCATTACTAAGACAAAAAGGGCGTGGTAGAAATCTCCACGAATTTATGGGCTACGCCGCCGAAAGGGTTAATTGTTAACCCCGTCACGGGATGTCTTTGAGCTTTTTTGTTAACAGTGGTAATGGCTTTTTAGTGATTTACCAACTTTTTGAAGTTCGGTAAACGCCAGGAAAATTTTGGAAGCAAGTTCCAGTCTATAATACTGATTAAAACATTAAAAGTACTTGCATTAAAACATTTAACAGAATACAAAATAAAGTTTTTCCCATCAAAAATGACAAAATAGAAATTCTAGATATACACATATTGTAGGAGCAAGACTCTCTTTGTACCAGGGCCATATATTAGCCAGAGAATTGTGAGGATTTGGCTTACACTCTCCACGCTGGCCGGGAGGGTGTAGGCCAAAGACGGGACAGGTATATCAGCTTTGTTTAGCTTGTGTTTCCTATATCGCCTTCTACAACATCCACGCGAAGACTTGGAGTGGTCCTATTCTACTCTGCCGGGAACCACACGGCGCTATATACTAGTATACTAGCTTTTTTTAGTAGATATGTAAAATCTTCTCAAATTATAATTTTTAACTTATTTTAAAAATAAAAAATCCATGACAGACGGAAAATCGTTACACGAAGTTAGTTAAGAATGTAAAAATTTTTGTTATTCTTCTCCTATAAAAAAGTAATTCATCCCTAAAATAGAGCTCAAACAAAAAAGACGTAATTTTTTTTTACTTTAGCAGGCTTTTTCTATAATTAAATATTATCTAAGAATATAAATTAGTATAAACTCCATATGATAAATTACTTCGGGCAGGTGAACCCCTCGAAAATAATTTGCAGTTCTTCACTCGAGAAACGGTAGGTGGGCGCCTGCTGCCAGTTACAATGTACATATTATTTCTAGTCGGAGACGAAGGATCTTACATGCTGATCTGGGAGTGAAGTAAAAACTTAGACCCAGCTCTTCCTGCGCAGATCGAGTGAATGAATAGGCAACAAAACGAAAGGTGAAGGTATAGGCAAATGGCCTTGAAGTGGCGCCCTCATTTGAAGTAATTTGTTAACTCGTAAATATGGAGATAATTTCTCAAATCTACTTGCAGCATTCAAAAATTGTGATCGCTAAAAGTGACCTTTGGCCCGGGTGGCCCGTGGTAGACCCTAGAGCCGGCTCTACCCTGTTAGAAATAAAAAATAAATGTTAGGCTAAATTTATTTAATACTATTTTAACAATTTATCTACTAAAAAATCAACAAAACTAAAATTAAAATAAATATTAAAAAAAAAAAAATTAATACGACTTAAATATTAAAAATTGTATACATTGTCCGTGTACATAAATTGGTAAATAAATAAATAAGTTAATAAAATAAATTTTCTGCTGCTGCATTAAGGTTTATTTTAGTTAGTTAGCTTTAGTTTAGTTTAGTTGTTTTTTATTAGTAGGAAGTTTTTATAAATATGACTTTCAAAGTTCCAAAGAAATTCAATGGTTTTACATTTATATTTTTTTTATAAACCCGCTGTGGTTTATATCCGCTGAAGTACCTAATTAAGAGAGAAGTGTTACTTTCAAACCTACCAGAAAGGAAACCGGCCCAGAATTTGACAGTCCCTTCCAACGTCGCAACAAAGAGCCGGCCATAACTTTTCATCTACGCATAACATCAATAATTACATTCGATAGGTATCACTGCCGACTACTGTGCCCTAATATATTGGGACTCTATTTTTGATTTGATTGAATCGTGAAAGTACTTAGTACTCGGAAACAAAATTACGTAAAAACAAAAATTTACTTTTAATAATAAAATCAGCATCTCTATTTTCGAAATCCAGACCACTTTTTTCTGCGAAAATAGAAAAAAAAAGTAAATACTTACATCAATATTCTGGATACATTTTTGGGGTTAGATTTTGTGACATCGATTTGCTTTTCTATTTAATGGTAGTAGGTAAATATATACACAATAGGTTTAATCAATAACTAAGACTTTTCTGTAGCTACGTAAAAATAAATTTTGAATTCTAAATGTGAAAAAATAAAAATATCACACATGATTATAATTTGAATGTGAAAAGTATAGAGTTCAAAAATTGAGCTCTTGGGCGTGTATAGAGAAGCACAAGTCATCTTCTATTTAATATAATGTCGGTGCCACAATGGATTTCATGTACTACTGTTGTTTGTTTGGACCGTGTTATGGGCGAATTGAATCAATAAATAGATTAGTAGCTTGTACTACTTTGTAAGAGATACGCCGACTTTAGATTGGAATAAATATTTGGGGATCGGTTTATCAGCATAAATTGTAGAAAGCCGAAAACGGAGACGGATTGGGCAAGTTGTGCGTAAGAGCAATAAGCAAAATTTTTCCAGTTTGTTCTATAGGTTCCCAATGTGTCCTACCCTTGTTGGTAAACCAACATGTAAATATAAATAATCTATGGTTGTTAACTATGCGTATGGTAACACTGCCAATATGTCTTCTTCTCTGTATAAAGTGCTAACGAATAGACGCGTGTGAAAGTTATCCTGCTCTTTAATTTCTACATCTACATCAATAATCTCCGCGCCTTAAGATGCATTTTCCTCCACCCTACAAGAAAAGTTATTCGTATTCAGGGGCAGAATCATCCCTTTAAAAAAAAACCATTTACGGCTTTTCAATCTGCGTTGCGTAATTCTGTATCTTGCCCGTTCCAACCTTTTTCTTCTTCATATAAACGCGTTCCTAGTTGCATTCTCAGCTGTGCTGCTTTGGAGTCTAATGTGCGCTTTCCAGCTTTTTCTTCTCTAAATATAATATGCATGTCAATGGTCACCCAAGGATGCCAAAGACCTTGTGAAATGGTGAAGAAATAGCCGGAACAGTTTAAATTATTAGGCTATATATACCGTCAACCCAGGTTTTTGGGTTGATTATTTTTAAAACTATTTTTTTTTTTAAAAGATAGTGAAATACCGTATTGTCTAAATAAATTATTTTAAGAATGACGACAAAATAAATTACATAATGTCTCTACTTTTATGGAGATATTTAATTAAAAGTTAATACCAAAACCGCGTGGGCGAAGCCGTGGCGAGTTCTAGTTAATAAATCTCATTTTTTAACATTCTCCTTATGAAGGCGATGATATGAAAAGTCATATGGCCATTTTCTTGACATTTAAACTAATTATTTTATTTGATTAAGTACCTTACCCTAGTCAAGTGTATATATTCTTTGCCTAAGTTTAATTAAGTAAATACGTAATAATCAAGCGAAAGCGTTTCTCATTTTGATTTTCATTTCATTTTATTTCATTTCTTTATTAGCACACAAAACAGATAACAACCATATTTTGGTAAGTACATTAAGGTTTTTATGTGTTGTTCTTGATTGTTTCCCATGAATATGTATGCTTAAAAAGTCTATTAACAAATGCTGTTAATTGCAATTACTCTGACTACTCCGGCCAAGTATGGCTCTGGCAGTGCTCCTGCAGTGGAGACTAATAAAGACCTGATGACGATGATGACAATGATATATTTTTTAATTTTTGATATTGTTACGGAACTTGGGTTCGGTAATTGGAGAAAAACGCCAATTTTTGTATGAGGGTTTTTATTCACTACGGAACCCAAGGTTGAAACGTGAAGATGGTCTACCTGATGTCCAAGGTCCAAGTCGCGTAGCAGCTGAGGTCCAGGTATCTCGCCAGGGTTTACTTATTACTTAGGTAGGTTTCCTTTGCTTCGGTAGCTCTTATGGAACTGGTGTGGCATTTACTTTGTTCCTTTTTTATAGGTATATACCAGTATAGATTCTCGAAAATTCTACATAGTTGACGAATGTGTTTCGATGACGGTAAACGTCGAGGCGCCTAGTATGTGTGTGAGTGCAACGATCAAATACTATGCTGGTGGTTCAAAAATAAATAAATAAATAAGTATATAAGGACACCAGAATGAGCTAGCCCCAAAGTAAGTTTAAGACTTGTGTTATGGGATACTAACTCAACGATACTATATTTATTAACAAATACATTTATAGATAAACATCCAAGTCCAGGACAGTCTAAAAAGACCATTTTCCATCTTGACCTGATGACCACTAGGCCACAGAGGTCGACATAGTCAAAAAATCTGTGTATACACAGGTGTGCCAAATACGGAACCCCCGCCATACACGGTCCCAACCAGGTAGGCCCTTGGAAATGCAACGTGCAAGTCACTGGCGCGCAATCATCGCTTTGTTTTAAACGCGGCACCGGCATTGTCAGTCAGGTCAGCAGCCAGTCTCGTCGACTGAGTCCGATCAAAAGCGAATTGATCATTAAATAAATAAATAAATGTATAGGAACAAATCACACTGATTGAACTAGCCCCAAAGTAAGTTTAAACTTGTGTTATGGGATACTAACTCAACGATACTATATTTTGTAATAAATACATATGTAGATAAACTAAGACCCAGAATAATTTGAAAAATATGATCATTAGTAGATAGTTGCCATTTGTGATCATTCTTGTCGACACAGTCTATTTTTTTTCAGTTTTTAACAACAGATTTCTTCTTTGCTGGTTCTGGGAGAAAACAAAAAACATAGAATGTACCAGCTGCTTCTCTTCTCGTGCAGATCGTAAAAGCCGATCGATAATAGGCAAAAATCTGAATCATATAAACAGGCTTTGCGGTTAGCAACCTTTCACTTTTATGATTTTCCTTTTCCACCTTCATGCCCACCATCACGCTGAAAGTGGCCTGGGCTTTACTGCCTAGGCTCTGTCTACCCGTTAGGAACAAAGACGTGATAGTGTATCTGTATACAGATACAACAGATTCCCAATTTTAAGGCAGTGATGTTATCTCTGATCATATAAAGGAAGGTGTTACATTAGTTTTTTTTATTTATTTATTTAGCTTTATACGCAAATACAAGATACGAGTGTACGAAGTTAAACTTGGCGGACTTAAAGCATAAGGCCTTATCTACCAGTCCAGCAACCGGATGATGTGGAGAATGACAGGGGTAGTGCAAAACTTGAATAGAGATATGGTGTAAAAAGAACTAAGTAAACTTAACTTCCTCGCCTCGCCTCGCGCATGAAGCGTATGAGCTTTTTTTGCTTCAAATATGAATAGCCTACTAGCGGAAAATATGAAAATCCGCCACTGCAAGCGGCAAAATATGATTAGCTAAATTTATAAATACGCCTCTGGAACTATACTCGCACTTTAACAACACGGCAACAGCTAGTTCTTATCTAACAAGATTTTTTTCGTGTGTGTAAGTGGCCAACACTGGTGTCAGATTTTTCAAGCTACCTAAAAGCATCGGATATGGCTTGACGATTGCCATACAACGATGACAGCTGGGACCAACGGCTTAACGTGCCTTCCGAAGCACGGATGAGGTTTAGTCACAGGATGCAATATTTGCCGGACGATTGAACCTTCAAATGACGGCGCGGTCGCGCGGAAGTCGCGTGCGACGTAACCGCGACATTACGCGCGTAATCGGAGCGACCGACCGACTCGTTGCAGTGAATGAAGTGAGAAGAACATGGAGCTTTATACCTAACGCATTTCCGAAAAAAGTACCCACTCTTGGCGGAAACACAAAATAAAACTACCTAGATGGACTAAGTACTTAAAAGTACACACGCGGCACACTTTTAATTTTCACAACGCGATTTCCCATATTTATATTTTTGTATTAAGTAGTTATTTTTATCTATTGTGTATCTACATGTCTATTAGTTTGTTTCTTTTTATTGTATTTAACACGTATATCTAACAGTCTTCACAAATAATCGCACTTGCACCTACCTAAGGTTAACCTTATAGCTGAAAATCAGCGCATTGCTCCTTGAGCAATATTTTCGCTGAGCCTACGACCTTTTTGAGCTGTTGCAGCATACATACACACATCACATCGCTATAGGTAAGATCTGTATGTAACGTAATGTCATTCATATATTTTTTGTGTGTGAGTGTGTATGTGCAGTTTTCACAAATAAACGATTTATCTACCTATCTAAGTAAATAGACTTTCAACGATTTTTCTTGAGATAGTTTGAAGGGCTATCCATATTCTCTTGGTTAGTAAAATTTTAATAATAATTTTTATTTACGAAACAATTCATAATGTGTTTACAAGGACTTGGCATCAATAAAGTCATTGTGACGCATGGGTACGGTGTGCAAAAAAAGCATCATTAAGAATATATATGAAACTTAAACAAATGTTGTACTTTGTGTAAGATTTTATAATTGGAATTATTTTATAGTATTACTTGTCACATTCCAGCGAGGTCCAATCTTTAAGAACACGGATTATCACTTAGCCGTACCCTTCGCCTTAAAATGGTGTATCATTTTGTAACTACAAGAATTGAAAAAAAAAGAAATTTCTTTAAATCATAGGTTTTAAGAGTAAATATAATAAGTTTAAGATAAAATGTACAATAAAGTCAAAAAATAAAGTTTTTTTTTATAAAACCTAATGCTACATCTAAATGTTCTAAGCTCCGCAGTCAGCCAGTCAGCAAGCCGCAATCAGATCTGTCAGCCATCGAAACAATTACTGCATTGATCTCCACAGAGCCGGATTAAACAAACAAACACATTGATCTATCTTGCATTAGACAAACCGCAATGATCATTACAGTTATTTTGTTTGTAGTGACAATTATAGAAGAAATTGTATGTTGCAATAGAAAAATGTCTGCGCTTGGTCATTATAGAAACATACACAGGTAAATTACTTATTTCTTTTAATCATGTTTGTTTCTCTTTGTTATTTCAGGAAAATTAGCACCTACCCTTCAGAAAAATTTGAATTTTCATACAAAACTGATCAGCTAATCGAGTCAATTTTTATGAAAATCGGAATTTTATTTTTGACATTTTGGGAATGTTGCAGAATAAAAGTTATTCAGTTTCATGGGCTGAGGTATTCATCTGAGAGGTTTTGAGTTAGTTCTATAACATGTTGTATATGTATTTATAATGAAATATAGTATCGTTGAGTTAGTATCCCATAACACAAGTTTTAAACTTACTTTGGGGCTAGCTTAATCAGGGTTATTTGTCCTTATAATGTATATATTTATTTTACTCTTTATTGCACACAACTAAACAAATGAGTTACAAATATACAACGTGGAAGGGACATACCCGTAATAAATCGAACCACGGTGTATACTAGATCATTATAGTATAATGAAATTAAAATAACAGCCAAGAAACAATAATTTTCAGTACTTTCATACAAAAGTGTGCGGCCGCCCGGCGTTTTGCATGGGATTGTCGATTTTTTTTGGTTTTTTGACTGTTATTTTAATTTCATTACACTTTAGTGATCTAGTATAACCCGTGGTTCGATTTATTACGGGTATGTCCATTTCACTTTGTATAGAGATAAATATTAGAATACTATAGGCGGCCTTATCGCACAGCAACTTCTTCCAGGCTACAGGGTAGTTAAAGACTCAAAATAAAGTTAATTAAACGACAAAAACTGAAAAAAGTCCGAAGTAATTTGGGGTTTTTCAAGTATTACGTAATTAGCACAACTTTTTTAGCTTACAAAATGTAGTTTCACGCTCTTCTCCTTAGAAGAGCGTGAAACTAAATTTTGTAAGCATCCTTTTGTTTTGGACCCCTTGGTCCAAATAACATACCAAAAATGCAGATTTACATCGTGTTTGCGTTTTTATACGAAATTTGTGTAGATTTTGACTGGCCTATAGAGCTTATCTCAGATTCCATCACAAGGTAGGTACTTGTGTCACGTGACAGAAATATAAATTAATATAATAAACGAAATATCGAAGAAATGAAATATATATCGTTGCACTTGCAGAAAGTTATTTATGTTTTAAATTAAGTTTTTAAGATAAAAGTTACTTACTGTATGTACTGCACAAAGCAGATACTTTAAAAATTACATCTGTACATCATCGGTATTAATATTCTAGCTACGCTTATTGTATGTTAGTACTAAATAGTATGAGTAAAACACAACCATAGCGCGTTTTAATTTCAAACAGTGACATCTATCGGAGAACAGCGAAAACTTTATCTTGGTATCCTTGTTGGTACAGCATATTTAGACATGATGATGAGACCAAGTCAAGCCAGCGTAAAAATTATTTATTTAGCTTGGATACTTTAATCAATTTGCTTCCTAGAACCCTAATAGTAGACGGTGTACAAAACATAAATTGACAAAAAAACCGCAAATCGATGTACAGGATAGCCGTTTGGTACACGAGTATTTAAGGCTAAAAAAAACTCAGGCTGCGCGAAGTTACTTAGGGGAGCCGTTTGAATGAAATTTGTATGGGGGGGGATTTTTTTTTTCGGAAAAAAATATACTTGCTCTGGTAATTGCTTAGGTACCCCTTCAATTTTGTCTATGGGGCCAAATCTCCAAGTCTTACCGTTTTGCCAGGCCGTACCCCTTCCACATCAGGTTTCTGCAAATCCTCAAATGTCAGATTTTTTTGGTACTCGAACCCCAGCCCTCTATACATTCCGCTAAATGATATATAGCTTGCAAGACTACATGGTAGGCGGAGTGAGGGGTGTTAGGTTTTATTTTCGTTACGGAATTTCTTGATTCGGTCGCCGCGCTCAAAGCCCGCGATAAAAGCTATGCAATAGCTTAATAATTTTGAGCGGTAATTCTTAGAAATATTCTTATGTGTGGAAAGCAAAAATAAATATTTCTCATAAGTATTTCGATATATTTCTTTGGGGAAAGTTGTTCAGTATCATGCACATAACACCCTTAAATAAGTTTCAATATATTTTGTAAGACGTAATATAATATTTGACTAAGTACATACTAATATAACAGACAAATCCGAAGGATGGTTGATGACAGTTAGGCGTAGTCCTGGACTTTTACTTTAACAAAACAGTCAAGTGCGAGTTGGCCTCGTACATTAAGGGTTACGTACCTCCATTCAATCTTTTAAAACGTTGTATAAAACTCGTTACTTGTATGACGACCTCTTTTAATTTTATTACTTGTCTTATATTTTATTTTTTGTTGTTATAGTGGCCACAGTAATACCTACATACCTAATCGATAAAAATTTGTTTATGTGCGTACAGCGAAGCCAAAATGAGGAAATATGTTTCGCTGCTATGTATGTCATCATCATCCAAGCGTATTCCCGGTTGCATCGTCAGCGGTTACGCTTCAGAGCCCGGGGTCCGCTACTTTACCTAGGTGATTTAACGAGGTAACTGGTTTTTACACAGAGCGACTGCCGTCTGACCTCCACAACCCAAAGGTAGACCAGAACCTATCCTAGGATAGGTACAAACGCTAGATGGCGTACGGGACCAACAGCTTTACGTGCTGCCTTCAGAAGCACGCGGAATCATCTTTCCTTTCGGATAATCAGGTGATTTAAGCCTGCAATATCCTAACCAGACTGGAAACAACTTTTTCCCTTTGATTCGATTTGGATTTGAACCCATGACCTCCGAATCACAAGGCAAACGCCTTGACCACTAGACCGCGGAGGCAGTCAATGTATGTATGTAATTTCATCTGTTCTGTCGTATCTTCAAAGATATCCATGATAGCTTGACAAATGAGGTATCGTCGGAATCCTCTTTGTTGACCGCTGGTTATAGGATATGTGACGTCACAGTAAATTTACTGTGGCGCCCTCTATAGGCCATAAAGTAATAAACTAAAAATAACTTTAAATAAATAAATATAAATATATAGGGACAAATCACACTGATTAAGCTAGTCCCAAAGTAAGTTTTAAATTTGTGTTATGTTATGAGATACTAACTTAACGATAGTATATTTTATGATAAATACAATTATATAGATAAACACCCAAGACCCAGGACAATTTGAAAAAGGCCATTTTCCAACTGCCCTGGCTGGGAATCGAACCCAGAACCTCCGGATGAGCAGTCTAGCGTGTTAACCATTACGCCACGAAGGTCGTCAATTTTCAATCACTTTAGCAAACAGAAATTATTTTTCAAATAAGTATTTCAGACTCCAAGTGCAGCCCTGTATAACAATGAAGCTTACGAGGGTAATCATAACAGGTTATATAAGCTCGTTGCTCAATGCTGGCATTTCAGCGTTATTTCACTTCTAGTATATTTCGTAACTAATACACAAATGCAATCTTTCATACAAAAAGCCTTTATTTTTTTTGGGAGAAAAGGAAAAACTTAGAATCAGATGCTTCTCTTTCCGCGCAGATCGAGGGAATGGACGAAAATGTCAATAACTTATGTTAACACGATACACGGAGTCCAGTGATGCCCCCATTTGAAATATGCGAAAAACGGCCACTTTTGGCAAAAATGCAAACTAAAGCTTAACGTTCTCACTTTAAACTGTAAACAGTGGTTCATAAAATAGTTTGAAGGGTTATCTAGCTTTTACTAGCTCAACATTTTTAAATGATATCTCCGTTTCCTTACCAATAATTTATTTCAAATGGGGGCAGCACTGGATCCGTGTATCGTCTTAAGGTGATGATATAGGCAAATGACCTTGAAGTGGCGCCCTCATTTGAAATATATTGTTTTGTTTATTTTACACTTCAAGGCCATTTGCCAATATCTTCACCTTAATAGGCGATGCGGCTAGCAATCTATAATTATTTGGTTCCTTTTTAGGGTTCCGTACCCAAAGGGTGCAAACGGGACCCTATTACTGAGACTCCGCTGTCTGTCCGTCTGTCTGTCTGTCTGTCCGTCTGTCACAGGGCTCTATCTCTTGAACCGTAACAGCTAGACACTTAAAATTTTCACCGATTATGTATTACTATGGCCGCTATAACAACAAATACGAAAATAAAAAAAAGTTAAAAATTAAAGGGGGTCGCCATACAAGAAACGTTTTTTTTCCACCGTTTTTAACTCGATCTTTATAATGGCATTAACTAGATACTTGAAATTTTCACTAATTATGTATTACTATGACCACTATAACAACAAATACTAAAAATAAGATAAAGTTAAAAATTAAAGGGGGTCGTCATACAAGAAACGTTTTAAAACATTGTACGGTGGTACGGAACCCTTCATGTACGAGTCCGACTCGCACATGCCCGTTTATTCCACCCTCTCGCCCACCATAACGCTAAAAGTGACCTTTGAGTCTTGAGGCTCTGGGCTCTGTCTGCTTAGAGCCGCAAGACCCGAAATGCTCTGTCTGCACCATTAGGGATAAAGACGTTATAATGTATGCACATTTATCTCACGACAAATCATACTAATTGTATGTTAAGCCCAAAGTTCCTGTGATAGAAAAGTAACTAAATAAATATATAACTCCTAACAAAATAAAAATGATTGGTCACATAATACGACATGACTCCTTATTTAAAAACATACTAGAAGGAAAGATAAAAGGTAGAAGAGGTCCAGGATGTCCAAGAAAGAGCTATGTAGACCAACTGAAAGAAAAAGCAGGGGTCATGTCGTATCAAGCACTAAAAAGTAAGGCAGAGAACCGAGAACTTTGGCGCATACTCCACCGACAAGAGCCACTAAGCTCTTAAATAAGAAGAAGAAGAAGAACAAAATATACTGAAACTGTTTTAAGGGTGGATTCAGTCCATGATACTGAACACTTTTCCCCAAGGAACATATATCAATATATGAAAAATAATTTTTGGATTGCCATACAAACTCGGATCAGCTGATCGGTCAACTTACATATATGGGAGGCAAAAAAATATTTTCATATTTCGCTATATGTTTCTTGGGGAAAGTTGTTCAGTATCATGGACTGAATCCACCCTTAAAGTAGTTTCAGTATATTTTGTTAGACTCTGTATAAGGACAAAGCACCCTGATTAAGCAATCTCCAAAGTAAGTTTAAACTTGTATTATGGGATACTAACTCAACGATACTATATTTTATAATATATACATTTATAAGTAGGTAGATAAACACCCAAGACCGGGGATCGAACCCAGAACCTCCGGATTGGTGGACTAGCATGTTCACTATTACACCACCAAGGTCGTCAAAAAAGTATGAGACTAATAAATTTTTAGCCCAAAGTAAGTTGTAGACTAATGTGCTATACCTTACTTTAAGATTCATTTGTTTTGTGTCTGCCACTTCTAGCGCATTTTAAAATAATAAGTCAACTTTAAATATAGCTTAGCTTTCTAACTAATGCTAGTTATCAAGTAATGGGCATGACGAAAAAAGGCTGGTTATGTTATTTTATAATTAATCAGAATTTGCCGTGATTAACGGGTGGCGTCGGCCTCCGCAAAATGTACAGTCAGCAACAACGCACGGACGCGAGCACGCCCACTAATTCAATTTACATCGCACTGTATGTCAGTACTGTTGCGTAGAGAAGTTTTATAGCTATTCTATTTACATCTTTGGATTCTTTTCACTTTGAGCGGCTCGCGTGAGATTTTAGATCCATAGAGAAGAGAGATATTTAAAGTCATACATTTATAGTCTGGTTAGTAAGCTAGAAAAAAGGGGCACCAACGCCTATGTCAAAAATGAAAAAGGAAATATTTTGACATTTTCTGTACGGAGATAACAAGTGGTTTACATAACAAAAAAATAGTTCTGTTTGTACATAGATTTATTAGCGACACTGTATTTAATCTTTGTTTTTTAACAGAGAAAAACTATTCTAATTCTAACTTTCCTCTTATTCATAAAAAAAACTTTTTTAGTTAAAATAGAAGAAAGGACAACTGCAAAGGTAGAGTGAAGCTGGGCGGGGCATATTTGCCGCATGCGTTGAAACGAGATAAAATATACTTATTTCAACTAAAATAGGTTTAGCAAGCTTATAATCATTTTAATGAATTCAAGGCTAACACTTTAGTGATGACCAGTACGTTGTCCGAATTAATGAGCGACGATGATTTGCGAAACAAGCGGCAGAGTAGTCATATTAAATTCCGTAATTACTGGACGGCCCGCCCTACGACCCTGCCACGGAAGCTCAGATTAGTTTCTGTTTGATAATTAAAAAATGTATGAGATCTATCTCAGCTCTAGAAAGGCAGTGTCTTGTTTATAATAACCGAAAAAACTGGGTAGAGATATTTAATTCTGTTATTAGTGGACGGCCCGCCCTGTGCCCTGCCCGCCAAAGGCTTATCATGTAGCTGGCTGAAGCCACTGCGCTAATCTGTTATTAACAGTTTGTTTCAATATCAATATGACCCTGATGTACGTCACCAAACACGTATTACAAGACATAAATATAGAACTGTGTTGTCTTGACTTATACGGGGTCTAACAAAATATACTGAAACTATTTTAAGGGTAGATTCAGTCCGTGATACTGAACAACTTTCCCCAAGTAACATATATCGAAATATGAAAAATAATTTTTGGCCTCCCATACAAGTTGACCGATCAGCTGATCCGAGTTTGTATGGAAAGACAAAAATAATTTTTCATATTTCGACATGTATTCCTTGGGGAAAGTTGTTCAGTATCACTGACTGAATCTACCCTTAAAATAGTTTCAGTATATTTTTTTAGACGTTATATAACCAAACTTTTGATTTAACAAACGTACATCATCATCATCATATCAGCCACAGGAAGTCCACTGCTGGACATAGGCCTCCCCCAAGGATTTCCAAAACGACCGGTTGGAAGCGGCCTGCATCCAGCGTTTTCCTGCAACCTTGTTCAGGTCGTCTGACCACCTAGCAGGTGGGTGTCCTACGCTGCGCCTGCCGGTACGTGGTCGCCATTCGAGAACCTTTCTGCCCCATCGGCCATCGGTTCTTCGCGCTATGTGCCCCGCCCACTGCCACTTCAATGAAACAAACGTACAATTAGAATCTTTTTAAATATGTATTTATACTTCGAATAGAAGCATACATATCCAGCAGAAACTTTTAAATCATGAAAAACTGTTGTATTCCTTAGTAACTTCAAATAATTGCATTCGTGCTGTTTTTATAAATCCTAAATTGAGTTATCGCTCGATCTTCATTGGTTTTTTGCTGGACAAAGAAGGGTTGTATCAGAATAGCCAGTCACGGGTCTCCGGTGCTTTGGCCTGTAAATACAAAATAATGACAATACAGAAAGGTATTTATGGGTATATGCTTCTTACAATCTATCTTTTTAACCGACTACAAAAAAGTTAGGTTATGTTACGCGATATCTTCGCAAATTGCAAACCGATTTTGATGATTCGTTTTATTTGAAAGCCTTTACTACTCAGTTAGGCCTATATTAATTTGGTGAATATATGATAAAGAATTTTGGAGACATGGAGAAATCTTTCGAAAAAATCGGTTGTTTTTCTGTCAAAAATTTTAAACATCCTTAAAGAAGAAGAATCATTCATCATTAGAGAAGAATTAGAGAAGTTGATACAGATAATACGTTTTTATTCCTAATGGGGCAGACAGAGCATTTTGAGTCTTACGGCTCTAAGCAGACAGAGACCTGGGTCGCAAGACTTGAAAAGGCCACTTTTAACTTGATGGGCGGGAAGATGAAAAAAATGCCGCATCGCCTATTGGCATTTTCGCCTATTCCCCCTATCGGTTTCTATGCTCTGCGCGGAAAGTGAAGCAGCCGGGACATTCTATGTTTTTTCTTTTTTTTTCCCATACCAGCATGGAAAAAGAGAAACTGGTATTTTAAAAAGGAAGTTGTTTCAAAACTCTCAAATTATATTTTTTTTGTTATAGGACGGCAAACGAGCAAGCGGGTCACCTGATGGTAAGTGATCACCGCTGCCCATGGACAACTGCATCACCAGGGGTGTAACAAGAGCGTTAATCACCTTTGCAATATTTTTAATTTACGGCTGTGGCCTGCAGATCGCCGAGTGACTTGCCCGCACTGATAGGCATTAATTGAATTTCTTTATTAACTTCGTGATTACTCGATGACTTTGTGCAAGTTAAAATCGAATTTGAAATGCTTTAAGACATAGTTAAGCTCATATCATCATTGCAGCTGCATTACATCCACTGCTAGACATATGCTTCTACCAAGAGTTCAAAAGGACCATATTTTTATTTTTTTATAGGACGGCACCAGAAAGAAACAGAAAGGGGAGGCCTTTGCCCAGCAGTTGGGCACTGAAATAGGCTAATAAAAAAAAATAGGACGGCAAACAAACAAGCGTGTCACCTGATGGTAAGTGATCACCGCTGCCCATGGACAACTGAAACACCTGGAGTGTAATAAGAGCGTTACCGGTCTTTCAAGAAGATATAGAGGTAGACTCATTTTTGAAGGTTTCAATGTCAAAAGAACAAGTCAGATTTGACAATTTTGCTTTATATTTTCAAATACAATTTGACTTTAGATGCTGTGATTCTATCTGTTTTTTCATGAATCTGACTGTAGCACAGTCATGTTACCATATAAGATGATTTATTATTTTTCTCTTTATGTGACACAAACAGTCATTACAAAAATATTTCTCACTAAAATTTAAATCAAGGTGAACTAATTCTGAAGGCTTCATTAAACGATAAACTGGCAGAGTAGAGATATCCAGAGCCATATATTAGCCACAACAGTCAGAACTGTTCTGGCTAATATATGGCTCTGGTGGTACACAGAGGGTCGTGCTCCTGCAGTGGAGACTACAAAAATAAACGGGCAAGTGCGAGTCGGACTCGTACATGAAGGGTTACGTACCACCGTACAATGTTTTAAAGCGCTAAAACCACGTTTTTTGTATGACGACCCTCTTTAATTTTTAACTTTTTTTATTTTCAGTATTTGTTGTTATAGCGGCCACAGTAATACATAATTGGTGAAAATTTTAAGTGTCTAGCTATTACGGTTCAAGAGATAGAGCGCTGTGACCGACGGACAGACAACGGAGTCTCAGTAATAGGGTCCCGTTTGCACCCTTCGGGTACGGAACCCTAAAAAGACCTGATGATGATGACATATACAGATAAACACCCAAGTCCCAGGATAGTTAGAAAAAGACCATCCAGAAGATATATAAACCTACAATTCTCTTGGAATTATTTCGTCTTCAGATTTGACAGTCACAGTCTCGGAATTCAAACTACCAACATTAGTCAAACCGCAGCTCCTATAATAATAACCAGTGATTTGCCGGAAACAAACCACAAGTTGGTGCGGACTGTACTTACCTGATTAGCCTAACTCGAGATGGTTTTGGTGAGCTTGCTAAAACTGCACGACATTTGAACCACAATTGGGTACTTTCCTGGGTAAAAAATAAATTATGTGGTACTGTTAAGAGAACAGAACGTCACAAAATAATGTCACTTGTCATTGATCACATCCATTTTGAACGTGAATTTACATTTATTAATGCAGAAAAACGGATAATAAGAGCGCTATTTGACTTCAAAAAACTATGACGTCACAGTCCGATATTTCATACAAATCGCATAGAAAATGTTTGACGTTTAGAAAAAAGTGTCTGATTTGACTTGTTGGAAACTAGCGGATTACACTATAACCCCGTTATAATTTACAAAGTACCTCGAGCTTTTCAGTGCTTCGAAAGGCACGTTTAGCTATTGGTCACGACTGGCACCATTATATGGCAGTCGTCAATCTATGTCAGATGCAGATTTCAGGCAGCATGACAATTTTCACACTTGTGTTGGCCACTTACACACACAAAACTGAATTAAAAAAATATATATATATATAGGTACGGACTATGATTGAAGTGGACAAATCGCATAGATTAAGCTAGTCTCAAAAGTAAGATTGAGATTTGTGTTATGGCACAGAAGACAGTAAGAAGAGTACCTAATACATAGTTATGGGATACTAACTAAGCGATACTATATTAAATAATAAACATGTATAGATAAACCAAAGCCCAGGGCAATTTCAGAATAAATAATGTGCACTGAGGCTTTTTTATCACCGCCCGAGATGCATGTTCTATTTTATCAAGTCTTCATTTGACCAGAAAGTTTCTTTTACACGTGTTGCAAATGCTTTCTGATCGCGGGGGACTTTATTAACTTACGTCATACTTAATTTATAAAATCTTAACTTAGTTATTTTCTAGGTTTGATACCTTTTAAGTTATCTTTAAGACCCTCTAACCGTTACAGGGTCTAACAACGTGAGGTTTGAGTCAACGTGACGTCCAATCAAATTATTAACTCTAAAGGCTTTCCGTAGAACATTTGTAAAATTCCAGTAAGGAGCATGTATGCATGACGGGTCTTATTTTATCGCATTCTGTCAAATGCCTTTAACACACAAAACCGTATATCCTCGCGTTATCGACCTAAGTCTAGACGTCATTTATATTGGCCGCCGAGACGTTCCAATTTCAAACAAATTCAAATCGAGTTCTTTTCAAATGTCATTTGTTTGTCGACTTCGGCGCGTGCCCGCTAATGGAAAGCCTTGCCGATTCCTTTTTCAAAAAAAATGAGTACTGGCACGAATGTTTATTACACGTGATTTTAAAATATATCTATTAGGCATAAAGTTTATTTTGCATTGTATGTTGTTATTAGATTTGATGTTGGGCCAATATTCGTGCTAACGTTATCAACCCGCATTATTTGCTTGGTGTTCCGATGTTTCTTTTAAATCTTTTATCAAATTTCCAGAGTGTTTCGAATTAAAACATTATTTGCGTGTTGTGAGCAAGTTTAAAGTGCTTATCGATTAATCACAATCGAATGTTGGACATCGGCTCGTTCTGTATTAATGTTTACCGGTCAAATTGTGAATCGATGTATCGATAGTTTTCTATTATGAATTCAATCAACATAAATTAGTTTTAATTTAGGCGGTGACGTTTCAAGCACGGATTTCTGACCGTAAAACGATGGTTTGGTTTTGTAATTCCTGCTTGATTATAAGTATTTAATTTTTTTGTTTATTTTTAATTTAACTAGTATCCAGTTCAACTTAATTGAATGGAAGTATTTATGAGTTGCGTAAACCGACTTGTTATATTTATAAGTTAGCGTGTGGTACTGTCATAACTAGTTCATTAGGAAGATATATTTTACATCATAATCATATGTGAGTTAATTCACTCTACAGGTTTCAATAATTACTTATTGTACGTAATCACGAAATAAATATACGTAGTAATATACGCAAACATTGGATGTATGTATGTATGTTACTCAGTCAGGTAGGTGATCTTTATTTGAATGGTTAAAAATAGTTTTAAAGAATTTTAAACTTTTTAAACTGACCGACCCCCTTTGATTTTAACTTTATCTTATTTTTAGTATTTGTTGTTATATCGCCCACATGCAGTAGTACTTACATAATTGGCATAAATTCAAGTGTCTAGCTATTACGCTTCAAAAGATAGAGCCCTGTGACAGACGGACGGATAGACAGCGGAGTCTCAGTAGTAGCCCGTTGGCACCCTTTGGGTGAAGAACCCTAAAAAAGGATTGCAAAAGCAGCGGAGGTCAATCTAGGTTCTCGCTTGTTTCCCATAGATATTACGAAAGCCTATCCCCTCATATTCAGCTATCAACAAATAACAATGTAAGTAATAGGTTTTATGATTACTTATTGGTAATAAAATTACCCACGGCAAGTCGTTAAAGTTTGCCGCTTTTGTGGTAATACTTAGGCATAAGCTTGGTAATTTTGTAGATAATGCTTTGCGCTAGCTTGTGCCACCAGGTGTTGCTCGCGAAGCCTAAGGTATACTCATTATGATCACTATCACTATAAATATGTTAATGATGAAAAACACATTTTTGCGTGGAACTGAATAGATGTTTTATACATGGTTACTTTGAAAACACTGGCAACATTTTTGGAGCAAGTTCAGTCCGTAATACTGAACTACTTTCCATTCAAACAATTATCGAAAACGAAAAAAAAGTATCGGCTTCTCATACAAATTGGTGCAAAATGGATTTTGTATGGGAGGACAAAATTTATTTAAAAATTTAATTAGTGTATGTAGTATTTTTTCTTTATAAATTTATCGATCAACCAAACACAGATTGAGCGCCCCAAAGTAAGTTTTAAACTTGTATAATGGGGTACTTTCATGATGTTACAAATATACATCAGCAACATGCTTCGTCAAAAAAGTACAAATTTATATCCTTAATATGCTTCATCAAGGTTTATTTCAAATAAATCTGCAATTAGCTTCGTTAAATCACATAAGTATAAGGGTACTATCTCAACGATTTTATGACATGCATATTATATTGAATCGCGATAATGGCACCCTTGGCACAGAATACAGTAAGAGTAAACAGAGGGGACTCTTCTAAGGTACGTGCAATATACGTCCCCGTTCCCCGCACCCGCACCTCTCCCCCGGTTCTTGACGGCCAACGTGAGAAATCGAGGCGAAAACGGGGGAGAGGTGCGGGGACGGGGAACGGGGACGCCTGGGTGACGCATATTGCGCGTACCTTAGGAGTTTCCGGCCTGTGCCCTTGGTTCCAAAGCAGCTGAGGATGCAAAAATTCATTCAGCTAAAATCATGAACATTTATATTTTATAATTAAATACTAAACTACTGAGTCAATACAGATCGCTAGTCCTTCATTATATTTAATAAAAAATATATACATAATGAGTTGGATAAAATATAATAATTAAAATTAACGTTTATTTTTGCGGGAAGGACCTGTAAATTCATATATACAGGTGATAACTTCATGAACCAATCAAATATTATTATAACTATATACTACTATGATTATCATTGCGTAAAGTTAATATTAAATCCTTGACTGTTCTTCAAAAGCCTTTACCGATCAAAATATGGGCAATAGTTTTTAGCGTAAATTCAATAAACAAACAAAGCTTGCTATTAGGCTGACTCTATGAATACATAATTGCATAAAGGGGTGTCATGATAGTGTTGTAAAGCGATCGCGAGTTCACAGTTCGAAGTAAACTATTTATTAAAAATATTATTAACATATTGCCCAATTTAAAAGTGTTCGCCCCACTCTTTGGTTTACGCTCACAGGCAAAATAGAAGCTCACGAAAAAAAATTGAAAATTCATGGGATAATGACTGGGTCATACAAGTATAATTCTAATTAGTCCGTTAGTTAGATTATCCAAAAATAATGTACCCATATTTTTCAGTTAATCAAAAAAGTGAAAATTCACAATGATACAGAGTATCTAAGTTCCAGAGTGGGGCTTGTGACGTCACCGATGTGTAAAAATCGTACGAAAGCGTGACATCATGTGAAATTTTAATGCGCTGTATCTTCGTCATTTATTGTTTCTCAGAGAAAAGAAAAATATATGTAAAATATTTTTTAATATAATTATAATCTAACCGATGGGCCAAAAATATGTTTTCAGTCATCATACCTATTTGACCTACTAGTGAATAAATAACACAAATGCGCGATAGAGCAGACGTGTTAAGAAATGCTCTGTCTGGCCCATAAGGGATAAAGACGTGAAAGTTTGTGTGTTTGTGTGAGTTAGAGAACTTAGTGTGCTAGTCGTTATAAGGATTAAATATCTAATTAACTGTTGTTTTGTTCAAATAGCCTTTAATGTAACCTAAGCCTTAAACTTTAGTAGAAAGTTTGATAGGTTCGCGCGAAAATTCCCTTCGACGATCAAAGAGGCCGGTTTATTATAAAATGGCGGTACCAGCCATTTACGTTTTAATTGTATTCTGCATATAAATTATACAGCTTTAGATGCTATTATTTTGCCGGTTTTAGTAGGTATATAATATAACGTTTTAAGTTTCGTTACTTAAATATCAATTTAATAAAGAGATGATTTATTTAAAGATAAAGTGGGCTAGATATTTCAATTAAAATATAAAAACTTATATAAATCCAATCCTTGTAGCGTAAGTAATCAAATAAAGAAGATATTTTTATCATAACATTTATTTAAAAATAAATAATGTCTTCAATTAAAGGTTAGTTATATTAAAAAAATCTATACTTCTCACAAAATCATGTAAACTTTTAATACGAGTAGGTAGTCACCGGATAGGTGTGGGTATGAAAAGGTACAATTTTTAATTTGTGTATTTAATGTTTTTTTCTAAGTATTAAATGATATCCATACAAATTGTATGCAAATCTTAATTCTAATTCTGCATTGTCAACAGGTTAATTTTTGGAAAAAGTATAATTGAGGTAGAACTCACATATGTATAGAAGATTTGTGCGATTGGTGGACTGATGAGGTGTGAAGATAAAAATAAATATAAAAAATATAAATATATACGGATAAGATGGAAACACGTATTTAAGTTCAAGTTTTTAATATTTACAAACCAAATTGTAACACACACAAACACAAGGACACTGCAGACACAAAATATAAAGGAAAAGACAATATAAATTCAAAATACAAATGTTTAATAACAAAGAAGGCCGTATCGCTGCCAGTACCCAACAAGATAAAAAATGTAAGTTATATATTAAAAGATAATTTACTAAATATCGAGAGAAGAAAAAGGATATTTAATAATAATTACTACTTCCAGCCCCCGTAGTAACGTAGTACTTAGTCAGGGTTAATCCAGACTTAGTCCAGTATATCGCGCGACGGACTAGTGCCATCCCGCTCGTTATTATTATGTAGAGTGAGATAGTGATAGATGATAGCGCTCGATATACGCTGTCGCAGCTGCCATGCTACGACGACGGCTTTATTAATTTTAAAATAAAGAAAAAAATATATTATAAAACAAAGCCCAAAATATTAAGTAGGCCTAATTAAAAATAAACAGGAAATCAGTCGTTACCGTTCCCATCACAACGCCCATATGTTACCATTAGAGATAACGAGACATTTACTGCTCGATTCATCGAATGCCATAATCGATAGTGAATCGATTAATTTCTCGAAATGTTAATTCGCTCGTCAAACAGTCCGCGTGCTCGTTAGACTAATCAATAAATTGCGCTATAAAAATTTATGTCTCTCTGTAGTAAATAATTTTCAGATTAATTGGGTGGTCAAATTGTAAAAGTCCATATCTCTATTTTTTGTCGATTTTCAGTTACATGATATTTTTTTTCTTCTATATTATCGCTAGTAATTCTTTAATTATCAAGGTTTTTAAGCATTCAAGATGAAGTACTGAAGTACTCAAACTTAATTAAAAAATAAGAAAATGATGAAAAATCATCCCGCGGCCAGAAGTTGAACCTGCGGATTTGGTCTTAATTCTTTTTTCAATTTAATAAGTATTTTAAGTTAATAAGAAAGTACAACGCCAGATTTTTTCTTTCTAGATTGAGTCATTTTTCAGTCTGTTAACTATTTAATGCGTAGTCACAAATAAAATATTATTGTGCACTGAAAATGAGTTTAAGGAGTACCCATTAGAACATCACAGAATCGACATTACGTCTGATAGAGTCGGATTTGATTGAAGATGATGTTATTAAAAAGGTATAATATGTTTTGACAATATTATTTCGTTGTATACATTTGACATTTTTAATTTATTTAATTTTTTAATTATAAGCTTAAAGCTCAACATATATAAAAAATTAGTTATTGACTTTCAGCACCAGGCCATTCAATTGGAACCGTACATATGTTAAATTATTAGTTTTCGAGTTAATTGGATATTATATTTTATGAAGTTTATTATAAGCCTAATATATAAGTATATTATATGTATGAGAGATGAGAATTAGGATTTTCAATGGGAACTGCATTTGATTAGTAATGCCGTGAGCTTCTAGCTTTGCTTGTAAATAAATAATTTACTCGTATTAGCCACCGATTTCATTTGCGTGTACTTATAGCTTTTACAATCTCAGTAAACAACAATCCTAAACAAAAAATCCGGTTAACTGAACTTTTTGTATGAAAAGCGGTTTTCCATTGTGATTCCAGCATTGGACCACAAGATTTTATTATTCCTTGTAATTAATTTCATCCATACTGGTCTGGCAGCAAAAGAAAAAAATTAGAATGTCTCAGCTGCTTCTTTTCTCCGCGCAGATCGTAGAAGCCGATCGTGGAAATGGGCGAAAATGCGAATTATTTTAACAAGCGATGCGGCTAGCAGCCTTTTACTATTTTGATTCCTTTTTCCACCTTCTCGCCCATATGTCTGCTTAGAGCCGCAATTCCCAAAATACACAGTCCACTCCAATACTTTGCCGTAGTCGGGTAAAAAAATACTTTAGGATAGGACCTTAGAAGGGTCATTGACATAAAGAACGTCAAATCAACAATTCGAACCCCCACCTCAACTACCAAGTTTTCACTACCTAATCTTGTAATTTTTATACCAGACATATTACCAGAGCACTTAAATATCTTTATTTAATAATTTTAAAGTAATGCTATTTATATTTAAGTATAAAACGTGTGAGACCTCTACTGTGACGCCCAGCGGTGAGGCACGTTGTCTCGCTGGGTGACTTCGCACTTAAAAGCCACGTATTTTTAACACGTTCAGCGCCACGTGTATACCTAAAAGATTGGGGTGTATATGTAGGTATACACGTGGCGAACTGAACGTGTTAATTAAAGTACTTAACTTAACTTAACTTAACTAGCTTTTCACCTCGGCTTCGCATAAATTTTGATTTTTATACACAAAAACTTTTGTAAAACTGATCAATATTATATTATTTAATTTGATATTATTTATTTGGTTTTCTTTTTAATTCTTTATTCAAAATTCATAAAAATAATATAGGTACCTACATTGAATGATACCGAACCACGAAAATCTCGCATGGTTTCGGTGAGTTGCTATGATATGATGGTAAGTAATACTGCTTAAGTAAAATCTTACATTTTTTTGGGATTTTCTTTATACATGTTTTGTAAGTCTGTGGGAAGTTCGTTCAAATAATAAGGTAAATTGTGATTCTTGTCCCGTACAAGTTACTATATTTAGGTACATCAAACTTATTAAGCTATATAAGTGCTCTTAAATATATAGGCCTTATTTATTAAATAATAAAATAAAAAAACTTAAAAAGATTTTCATAGACGCTGAATTACGATAACTAGTTGTCAATAAATTACTCAACCTTTAACAAAAGGGGTAAATGAACTGACAAATACTCCCAATCTCTTTATTAAATCACAATTGATACAACAAAGCTTATTATAAAGCGTAAATACTGCTCGAGTATTAAAATAATTTAAATGGAAAACGTCCCGACGTCGAAGCCTTTCACAAAACGTCTTTATTCGTGTGTTTAATTTACGATAGCCCATAAACCCTGTACCTAAAGATGGTATAAAAGTTAGCCAGAAAGCGCCAGCGCCAAGCATTGAGATCGTGTTATACTAAAAACGGAATATAATAGAGTAGGCAGGGGGTAAATAATTTATTCATCAATATCGATGAAACATTATTTTACAGGTTTGCGGCCACAATGACTATTATTAATATAACGGGACTTACAATATATTTAATATCTAGCTAAAAATAAATTAATCGCAGTTTCCCGTAATATTTGTAATAATCGATGAAACATTCACGTTACTTATTGTAAAATAATTATTTTAGGTTAGACACTAAAGTTATTACACTTTCACGTGTGTTTAGTGACTAAATCTCATATTGTTTTACATAACATGGGTGGTAAACATTTTTACATAAATACTCATATGTGTTTTGTGACTTTTTAGCGTAAAAACTAAACTGCACAATTTTTTGTAGAGAAGTCCAATGCAACAATGTCAATACATACTTAGTAATACGAATTTTGAATAGTTGGTATCGTTTAAGATGCTTCCGCTCTGTCGTCTAGTAAATTACACTCTCAACTTATTTATAGCAAACTTGAAACACGTGTACTGTACGCTTTTGGTGACTGTAAGTGCACGGAGTTATTTTAGTCAATAAAGAATAAGAATTAGCTAGAAAAATATTTGATACAAATTAAAAAAAATATATAAACAAATACCTGTATCGATAATATCCCATCTCTACACCCTCCTCCGCGGAGCTCGTAAAATCTTATGATAAGCACCATTATCATCACAAAGGATGCGTGTAATTGTTTGTCAAATAAATACTAATAAAACTTTGATGTTTATTAAATATAATTCAGAAAATGGGCCTCGCTTTTATGCTTTCTTGATTGTTGTAATAGTATTTTAGTGATTTTTTATCGTATTTTTCATTAGCGAGGGACGTGCGATGCGTAATTTAAAATCGAATGATTTACACGACAGTTATGTAATTAGGAATTAAATATTCGTGTTTTAATGCGGTCTTATTTCAAATAGTCATTAAAGTAAGTCATGCGTTATTATTATATATAATTAGAAATGGAGAATGTAAAATTAATTTTTATATTTTAAATTATTAATCGTGGGTGGTGAAATGTGCTGGTTTATGTTAGCGAATTTAATTATATGACGTATATTGATATATATTCTTTTTTAACTTTTTTAATTATTTTTTTTAGACTATTATTTTGTACTAACGAGTATATCACACACCAGGTGCATGTAATTTGAGAAGCAATAAAGTATTGAGTATTGGGACAAATTTTACTTGCAAGATTTTTTTACATACCTACAGATAAAAGCGGTGGTGGTGGTGGTGTTCATTAGACTGTACAAGTGGACATATACAAAAACTAGCCAAATCATTTAAGGCGGAATACGAAGATAATCTAAGGGGATGAGGTGCGGGGCGATCCGCAAAGCACCCCGCATGCTTTTACATATTTCGTTTGAATTATTATTTTTAATAGCATTACAATGCTCGGAAATTTATTATTTAAAATATTTTGTTTGACTGTGAAGCGGAATGACGCGGAATGTAGATTTTATCGGTTTTTATGAATTATTTTCATAACTAATTTTTTGTATCGAAAATGAAGAAGGCAGGCACATTTGGAATCACAATACTAATATTTTTGACTAAAAATATTTTTTCCTCAATTAGGAATTTCTTAGAGTTTTGGAAGAAAATATTTTTTATGTATCAATTCTTAAATATTTTTTTAAATGGTACATTGATTTATTTGAAAATTTTAAGAAGGCGGGCACATTGTGAAGTATTTGAACAAACCTACAATATATGTTTTAATACTTAGAATCACTTCAGGTCAAAGTTCTAGTAAACAGAAATACATGAAGTTTCGACAGTTTTTCGTATTCCGCCTTAAACTGTTCCAGCTGTTTCCTCTCTAATTTGCATGATCTTCAGCATCCTTAGGCGACCATTGACATGCATATTATATTTGAAGAAGAAAAATTTTGAAAGCAGCACAGCTGCGCTGCTTCGGAGCTCGGAGGATACAACCGGGAACCCGCTAAGGTTAAGGAGTATTAAATAAATACATTCATAATAATATTATAAATGTGAAATTGTATTTTGTTTGTTAGTACATCTTTCTTTCAGGTAATAAGAAGCAACAAATCGACGTAACTTTTTGAATTATCAGAGATTGATGTAGGCTACATTTAATCCCAAGAAAATTATTAGGTAGGTTTCCACCATTCTAGGGTTGATCTTGATAGGTAAAAGTTGTTCAACTTATTTTAAGTTTCATTTACTTCTTCAAAAATGATATTAAACAAGGTATTCTCTTCCCGCAATGGCCCAAGACTACGTATCACGAATGTCGAGAAAAGTGTTACCATTGATTGTTCCTTTCAGTAAAAGACTTCCTCAATTAGTTCATGAATATAAAATAAAATACTTACTAACTTAAATATTTCGTATATCGTGTGATTCATCTGTTTAATTGTTGATACATTAATATATTGAATTATTAGTTCATAATAGGATTGTTAAGTAAAAAAATGCATTTTGCTCAGGTAATTCAATGACACACAGTGGCAACACTCACAACTGATAACATATTCTTGGGCCAATCACTAGACCTAGCCGTCACGGGAAGAGAATACCTTGTTTTATTATACCATAAAAAAAATATTAACTCATTTTTTTTCGCCAGAAGAAAAGACATCAACGCACCATTAAAATCGCATAATAGCATCTCAAAAGTCTAGCCCGAAATCCAGGTCAACCGAGCGCGGTTTCGGCCTGAGGTCACTCATAATTAGGCACGTACAGACAATCAGAGGCATCCCTTCACTAGCCTTGGTGAGTAACCAAATTGACGATGATTGTGTGTGATTGTGGTGACTCACTGAGATTCACTGGGTGTGGACGGAAAAATGGGCATAAATTATAATAATTCTAGCCATAGACAAATATCATTATAGATAATCAAGAGCTCAATGGACAAGAAAGACAAGATTATCACAAGTGGCGTAAAATCCTCCGCACTTTATGGAAGGCAAGACAAGCCGTTTACCTGTCTGTAGGTAATCCTTTGTCATGTGTTTTCCGGGAGATTAGAATAGGACCACTCCAAGTGTTCCCGTAAACGTCAAAGAAGGCGACTTAGGTAAGATAAGCTAAACAAAACTTGAGACCTCTTCAACTCATCTGACCAGCGTGGAGAGTGTAGGCTAAATCCTCTGGTTATTCTGGAAATTCCCTCTTATTTATTCATTCATCTTATCCATCTTCGTCACCCCACACATCCACATAAGTTACTACCAACCTTTCACCATGTGTGATAAAAATATTATGTGGTCTTTTCACAAGGATCATTATCATTAAACATAGACTTTAATCTTAATAGTGTCGAAAATTGTTCCTATGGTAGATCTATTGGGACAAAAGTTAGGTAGTAGATCTACTGGGAGGGACACACTACTACGTTTGCGTTATCTATTTATATTTACATCTACGGACACAGCGGTCAAAGGCACGGAGTAGACAGATGACAGGCTAAGACCTTAGAAGTCTGCCAAGTTAATCAAAAGTTTATTTCTATATTTTTTAATTATTTGTCTGGTAAAGAAATTGTCTAAAAAACATTCTAGAAGCAGTTAACGATTTTTTTTCAACTTATGTTTTGACGTGTTACTTATTTGATTTATTGTACTATTTTGGTTTAGTCTATGTTGTCCCATTGCAGGGGAAAGGGTTCTTGCCTTCCAACTCCTGCCGAGGGCTCTTGTGGTCCAGTCTTTACAAAAAGTGTCTATGTCTTCCCGCCATCTCTTTGTGGGTCTCATACATTTTAGCTTTCTTTTTCTATTAAACGTAGTCCACCTTGTTGTGGTTCTAGCCCAGTCATCAGCTTGATTTAAGCAGTAGGTAAAACGTCATTTCGTGAAGGTCTCGCCCTTAAATGCTGACGTTTTATCTATGCACATAAAACCCCTAAGTAGGCTGTCAGTGAATCCCATTTCTAAATTTTATCCTTGAGTCCACTTCGTCTATACTTACTGCTTAACGAAGCCTTTATTGGCTCTATTTAATAAATTAGGCTAGATGATTAATGTTTACAGGTTGTTGTTTAGAAATCAAATAGGCTTAGTATGTGACAAAAATAGCTTTATTTATTCTATTTCAAATAACTTATTTCTATCATATACTGGACGGTATAAAGATATGCATTTATTGTAATTAAACAATTATTATCTTTCAACTAATTCTGCTATTTAGCATACAATTAAAATATACAGTATACCGTTTATGGTATTTTTATTCTATCTTATTTTCTAATAAATATTATAAAAAAAATATCTACATTGCAAAATTAGTAGCCAAAAGATTATCCCTTAGATTATTTAAAATAAATATTACAATAAGATGAAAAATAAAAGTGAAAGATACATTTTGAATAGAAGCTAAAAATAAGTTAACAATACAAAAAACTATGTACAATAATTACTATCAACAGATCAAATCGGCTCTTTGCCTGAGCAATTCCAGCCTTAGCTCATGCTCCCTGGCAGCCATCCTCAAGGCTGCTATACTGGAACTTCTGACGTCATCAACTTGAGGAGGTAAGGTCTCACTTCCAGGGGAGATAGGAGGGGAAATCGACGGGGCAGGGGATTGAGATGTCTCAGGGGAGAGTCGGGAGTGTTCGGGGGACAGCCGAGGACGTTCGGGTGCGGTCAGGTTGGCGAACAGAGAGTGGAAGTGAGCGGGCGAGGTAGCGTATAGCGGAGCGCCGAAGAGAGGCGGACGCGATAGCGGAGGGAGATACTGGGCGCCGAAAAGTGGTGCGTTAGCGTACCTGTGGAAAAAGATACAGGTTTTTAATACATTTCCAAAATGGATATCTGTGTTACATCTCTATGTCACACATGTAAATCAAAATAACATTACCTAATTACATCTAATAACGTAAAAAATAAAAGATTATTTGGAAAATTTTTACAAAGATTAAAATATTCCGAAATAATGCGAAAAATTAAAATAAGTTTTCGCATTAAAATGTAATGATGATGATGTGAGAACAAGAACAATTTATTTCTTTTCTAGTCTTGAATATTTCAAATGTATAGGCATGGTGCTTTATACAAGAAGAGTAACATTTATGCCTATTACTACTACAAACGAAAACATCCATGCACACCCGTCCGCATTCAATGTGTGAGTTTCAATGCCATCAAACGCCGCCGAGAACGGGGGAGGGGTGCGGGGACAGCATATTGTGGAGGACGCTGTGAGTTTTTGTTCTGTGTGTCAATACTTATATTCATTCTGTGATTTTACTTACCGAAAAGATGCCAAAGCATTATCAAAAGGCTTTCTCAGACTAAAGCCTAGCTGCGACAGAGGGTGTGGCGGCGCGGGCAGCGTCCCTGAGGTAGGGAGCGGCTGCCCGCTGCCCAGGTATCCGCTATACGGGTGCGCGTGCGGCCCCACCTTTTCTTGCTTACGCCATTTCGCCCGCCGGTTTTGGAACCAGACCTTATGACAAAAGAAATACTAATTAACTTTGTATACCTACAACATTTGTATTTACTGCAAAAAAAATATTTTCTCCAAAAATTTGTAATTTTTTTTTAAAATTATTTACGCAAATAATTTATTAAGAAGAGGTTTCAACTACTTATATAAAGTGGAGAAAGTAATGAGAGTCAGAAATAAAAAAATAGCAAAATATTTATTGAGAAGAGGTTTCGACTAGTATAATCCCATAAGTGGCCCCCATATTTGAAATTCATTTATTTACGTTGCACGGTACGTCCGTCTTTGGGTCACTGACTTATATACATACTTACATATGTGTACCAAATTTCAACTCAATCGGTCCAGTAGTTTCGTAGCAATGACTGTGACAGACGGACGGACAGACAAGCCATCATCATCATCATATCAGCCACAGGAAGTCCACTGCTGGACATAGGCCTCCCCCAAGGATTTCCAAAACGGACAGACAAGTGAGTGATCCTATAAGGGTTCTTATTCATTATTACCTTTTGAGGTATCGAACCCTAAAAAGGACTTCAGATTTTAACATGATTATAAAAAGCATATAATTAACTGGGGTTGACCTTTACTGACTTTGCGGGACTTAAGGCTAGCAAAAAGTCACAAACATTTCTTGAAAATAAACCATAATTATAACAGGACTACTTTAATTTGTCCGTCACATTTCCTATGACAGGGCCTCCACAAAGTAAATGATTGCAATTAATTAATAATCTCCTAATATAGTCGTTATAATGTGACAACGCATTAATTACATAATCCTAGACTGGGAATGGTGTAAAATGAATTATTCACGTGGCATTTACTCAATAAACTGTATCGTGTGATCGATCACTTATTACTTCCATATCTGTATTAATTGACGGGCTTTGATATATGTGAGGGTTTTAAAACTAACTGAAACTACTTTGAAAAATATTTTTTTATTTTGCTGCTAAAACGTGACTTCTACATAATAAAAAAACGCTGGGAACGCGGTTAGACGAAGAAAAAGAATAACTAATAATAAAAAATAAGTCCCCCAGTGCGCATATCTGTCTATCTGACCGCTGTCCGTCTGTACTTGATAGAGTCTGTAACTACTGGGCCAACTTTGATGCTGTTTTCACTAACATATTGCGCATTCCTCCGAGAAAGTATGTACAAAACGTACTCTTGCGAAACCGAAACCGAAACCGGACTGCGAGTTTTACAATAACGTGAAAAAAATTAAGTACATTCAAGCAAGTGGCCATAAAGCCACCGTTTGTATCTACCAATAATCAATAAATAACATTTATTATACGAACTAGGTAACCCATTAAGTTATTGTCCGGGAAAGTTACGTCTATCGACGTAAGACTCATATTGAATTTGCATTCTGAAGTGACAGCGGCCGCCAGCGCACATTTACTGTTAAACGATATTCAACCTTATTTTTTTCTACGATATTCATAGAATGGCTTGAAAAAGACTTGGCCGCTTGTGAACGCGCGGTGACGCACGAATTATGCAAATGAGGTTTAGTGCGGCCCCCATTTGACAAAAAAATATTTTAAAGGAAACGGAGATATCATTAAAAATTTCGTATTAGAAAACCCTAGATAACCCTTCAAACTATTTTATGAACTACTGTTTACAGTTTAAAGTGAGAACGTGAAGCTTTTCTCCGCACATTTGCCAAAAGTGGCCGTTTTTCGCAAATTTGCGAAGAAAAGCCTCACGTTCTCACTTTAAACTGTAAAAGGGTTATTTAGGGTTCAATAATACGAAATTTTGAATCATGCCTCTGTTTCCTTTTAAATATTTTTTTTCAAATGGGGGCAGCACTGGACTCCATGTATTATCGCATACTATTCAATTCGTAGTTAGACCTAAAGTTTCTTATGGTTTGATAGTAAAAGTGAGCTACCGCCCGGTACTAGTTCAGTTTGCAAATTCTGTTGCGCTTGGTTTGGGATCCATATTAGCAATATATTTTATTAAAACTAACGTGAGATAAATCCATAATTGATTAATTTAAAATGGTTGACTCACGTGATACAGTCGGGAAAGGCCAACTCAGCACTGTGCTGAGCGGACAGCGACATCGTCGGGTCGCCGCTGACACTCGCCCTGAAGATGATCGTCTAAATCGATCGAAACCTGGTCGGCCTTTTCCGACTATATCACGTGAGTAAACGGTTTTAAATTAATCAATTAGCAATACTAGTCCAAATTTAAAATACAAACTCATAATTTGTAGTGAATTCCATATTTTTTTTTGTCATTATAGGTAAAATATTCCTCCATGCTAGTCTGGAAGAAAATAAAAAAGTTCAAATGTTCCAGCTGCTTCTCTTCCCGCGCTGATCTTAAAAGCCGATCGAGGGAATGGGTTAGAATCGAAATAATGATAACAGGCGATGATGCTAGCATCCCATTACTATTTTGATGAATATCGCTTTTTCCATCATCACGCTAATAGTGGCCTTCGGGCCTTACAGACCTGGGCTCTATCAACCCCATTAGGGATAAAGACGTATCTGTATTTATATAAAAGGTAAAATAATGTTGCGAAACTGTTGAATTATGTTTAAAGTCACGCCTCATGAAGTCTACCATAATTCTCTTTTATGAGTAACGAGTACACGAGTCTTCAAAACTTTTGTGAAAACATTCCAAAAATGTTTTGAGACATAGTTTAATGTCCAGAAAATAACCTTTTATTTTTAAATTCATATGAATTATTAACTTTTTTTCGTACTCAGTTTTTATTAATACTAAAACGAAGTATTGAAATGTATTATTTAATTACTGTTCATAAGCACTAGAATCCTTCAAACTATTTTTTTGTCAACCATCCAGCCAGCATAACCATTCCACCTTAAACCACTCTTAACCCGTTGTAATAGAGGTCTTTTTGGAGTCTTTCTTCAAAATTATTCTCACATGGATAAAATTAACTATCACGCAATTTGCAATTTTACTGCGGCTCGGAAATAAATGAAAACGTCCACTTACTTGTCCGACAATGATAAAGTATTCATTTAAGTAGTTAAACCAATACGGGAATGCTGGGTTACAAAATATTGAATTTAGCAGAAGAACAACTTATCCAATTGTTGTAAAATACGACACGACCTTTAAGGCCGTACCTAAATTTTCCGGGGTCCAGTGCTGCCCCCATTTAAAATAAATCATTTCAAAGAAAACGGAGACATTATTTAAAATTTTGCAACTTCCAAGTCCTAGATAACCCTTTAAAGTATTTTATGAACTACTGTTTACAGTTTATAATGAGAACGTTAAGCTTTACTACGCACATTAGCCAAAAGTGGCCGTTTTTTGCAATAGTGCGTAGTAAAGCTTAACGTTCTCACTTTAAATTGTAAACAGTAGTTCATAGAATACTTTGAAGGGTTATCTAGGACTTGGTAGTTGCAAAATTTTAAATGATTTCTCCGTTTTCTTTGAAATGATTTATTTTAAATGGGGGCAGCACTAGACCCCGGAAAATTCAGGTACGGCCTTAACGAAACGGTACCAATCTGACAAACTCGTAAGTATGTTGTCACTGTCATCGACTGGGTACTATTTACTGAACATATTCATCAAGAGAAAGCCTGCACACTACTTAATATCCTAATAACTTATGTAAAATTAAGGCAATAGGCATTATGACTAAAACAATATTTTTGGCCGATGGGCAATACAATGGAGTGTACAATATTTTTTAATAACTAACCGATGGGTTAGTTATTAAAAAATATTGTACACACATTTTTTCTTTTCTCTGAGAAACAATAAATGACGAAGATACAGCGCATTTAAATTTCGTCACGCTTTCGTACGATTTTTACACATCGGTGACGTCACACGACCCACTCTGGAACTTAGATACTCTGTATCTTTGTGAATTTTTACTTTTTTGATAAACTGAAAAATATGGGTAGATTATTTTTGGATAATCTAACTAACGGACTAATTAGAATAATACTTTTCTGACCTAGTCATCATCCCTATTGTCGTCAAAACTGGCAAGAAATAGTCACTTTCACCGAACACCAGCTACTTCCAGTGGAGAGAAACATTATGAGAAAACTTCAACACTTGTTTAAATCTCTAATGTGTGATAGGACCTACACACTACCTTAGTTCCTAATAACTTATGAAAAATTAAGGCAAATGACGTTAGAACTGGCACGAAATTGTCACTTTCACCAACCACCAGCTACTTTCAGTGGAGAGAAACATCATGAGGAAACTTAAACACTTATTTGAATCACTAGTGTGTGAGAAAGTAATAAAACTCATTTCGAGAAGCGTTTTAAATAGGTATGTTTTATTTACATGGGTTTTATGAGTTTCCTATGTAACTGTCTCCTCTTGATTAAGACGATACACGGAGTCCAGTGCTGCCCCCATTTGAAATAAATTATTTGTAAGAAAACGGAGATATCATTTAAAATTTTAAGCTACTAAAACCTAGATAACCCTTCAAACTATTTTATGAACCACTGTTTACAGTTTAAAGTAAGAACGTTAACCTTTAGTTTGCATTTTTGCGAAAAACGGCCACTTTTGGCAAAAACGCAAACTAAAGCTTAACGTTCTCACTTTAAACTGTAAACAGTGGTTCATAAAATAGTTTTAAGGGTTATCTAGGTTTTAGTAGCTTCTAGCGTCTTAAGAGGAGTCTTAGTTTCTGTCGTAGCAGAAAAGTGCTAATTTGTTCCGCACTTATGCCGTTTCGACCTCTAAAGAGCCCAGGGCCGCAAAACTCAAGGGCCACTTTTAGCATCATGGTGGGCGAGAAGGTGGAAAAAGGAATCAAAATAGAGTAAATGGGTTGCTAGCCGCATCGCCTATTAAAATTATTTGCATTTTCGCCCATTCCTCGATCGGCTTCTACGATCTGCGCGGAAAGAAAAGTAGCTGGTACATTCTAAGTTGTTTCTTTTCTCCCAGTCCAGAACGAGAAGAACCAGAGAAGAAACGCACATTTCATGTGATGTCACATCTGTTTCTTACTGTTTTGTGTCTAGACTCTCGCGTATGGAACCTTGCCTTAGTCGGGTGACCATAATTTGACGTGCATTGACAGGAATTAATAGGTTTAATCATAAGAGTACAACAGATTAATGATAAAATTATAAGAAACTCACCACAGGTACCTACTCACTTCTAGTATCTATCTATTTGCAATTAATATTCAATACGTGGTAGGTAAGAGTAAAAAAGTTGCTTCAAATAATTACGTATAAGTAAGTAATTACTGTATTAGTATATAACTAAAAGCAATTAAATTTTTGACTCAATTATTTTATTCATGTTTACAACAACGTTAGGTAAGAATCTTGATTCTTTGATTTCATAGTAAATAAAAGACGATGGTATTATTCAATTTTCAGGTAGTGCTAATTATATTACCTCCAAAAATTTAACCTTATGCCTTAATGATAAGGTCCAAAAACAATGATCTTCAAATATACCTACTGCCTTGTAAAGGGTTAAAACGATTATAATATCCTGCTTTTGGTTTGATACACACTTTCCCACTAGCGTTTTATTATTACATTTAGATAATTTAGATAACTATCACTGTGACAAATAAAAACTAATTACAAAGTGTGAAATACCCAAATATAACATCAATATAAGGTAAATAGTGATTCATTTGAATGTGTTAATAAGGCGATTCCTACTGCGTGCGTCGCAGTAAGATGTCAGTTGTCACGGCCCGGCTGTGGGGGGCCTTAACTTTAGTGCGACTTTTTACTGTTATCTCGTTAATGGTAAGCCTTATTTTTTTACGCGCTTTTTTCTCTTTTAATATCCTTTATCTTCATGGTTTGTGGGGATGTTGTGAAATCTGCTATTTTTACGACTTTCGTACAGCAGAAGAATGGAAAATTTCCTAAAGTTGTTTAAAAAACTGCCAAAACTTGCTGAAGTTACCTACTCATATAAATTTTCTTTAATCATTTTTGCTAGCCTATTGGTGTAGTATATTATTATTTATATGGTTGAAATTATTTAAAGAAATTGCGCGTGTGAATATTTTCTAAGCCAAATAACACTACACCACAAGTAGACGCCTTCATAGTATTAACGTCAGAAGTGAAGAGACAGTTGTGTGCGAGAAGACAGTTGTGCTTTTTTTATTTCTGACTCTCAAGTCGGTATTGGATGTTTACATCAATATACCTAATAAAAAAAAATGCTTACCTGTATTCTTGCTTCTGTTAATCCGATTTTCAGTGCTAATTCTTCCCTGTAACAAAAAACGGGTCAATTAGTTCATACCCAAGATTAGCCATAGCAATAATGACTTGACTCTATCAAAAATTTGCAATTTAAAATCAAATGGGTAGGTAGGTACATATTTCACAAACGGATCTTTGAAAAATGGTGTTCATAACTTCTAGTAATATACTTTATAGTCTCTGAGTAAAAACGCGGACATATAGACAGACAGACATGGCGAAACTATAAGGATTCCTTGTTTACTACGGAACCCTAAAAAGGTGAGTAAGTTTTGCGTCAATTCCAATGTATTCAAATATTATAACTAAAACTCTTCTCTCTCTCTCTCTCTCTCTCTTTGACGCCTCTTTCTAAATCTTTTTAAAAGAAGTTGATGAGAAAAGTCCTAATAAATGGTACATGAAACTTACCTAGTAAAAACATCAGGGTAGTGGGTCCTTCCAAACGACTTCTCCAGCTCATCTAGCTGGTAGCTGGTGAAGGTGGTGCGGTACCGCCTCTGCTTCCTGCGAGGGATGTCCTCGTCGTCCAGGCTGCTGGACCCTGGGTGTTCAGGGTCCATTGGAGGGAGGTCCGGGGTGGATGACGATCCAGGCTCTGACACTCCCATTTTTAAAGAAATCTGTAACAAATTAAAATAATATGAACATTAGGAACGTCATCATACTTACACTAAAGTTAGGAATGTGTTTGTTTGTTATCCCTTTATTGAAATCTAACTCAATTAAAAATGAAAAATGACCGAAATAAAGATTTTTTTTTATTTTTTATTTATTTATTGTACAAAAACAAACATAGTTACAGACACACTTATAAATTATTAGAATTGGCACAATAGTATTAATTAGTGTACATTTATATAATATTTAGTTGTCTAATTGTGAGATCGAGCTTATACCAAACTTATTAACGGCTTTTTAAAATAAAGCATTCTAATGTCAAGAAGTCGAAAAGCGCACCCCGAGCTCAGAATCACTAGAGCCAGCGAAGCAGTAGAAGAGCCTATGTTATTTAGATTGGCATTCAATGGAATCTAATGACACAAACTAATGATACAAAGCTGTACAATAATTTATTACGATATAAGGATCTATCGACATTATTGATAGATACATTAAATTTATTGTCGAACTTGTGAAAATTAAAGATAAAATACTTCGGTATGTAATAGAAAAATTATATTGATTACCTAGATGAGTGGCTTGCACGCTTCTCTTTTAACTATCACTAAACTATTAATATAATTGCATGAGATGCATAATATAGATATGTACAATAAATTTAATGACTTATTCTAACAAAATTATACGATGCTAACATATCTAAAGCCTAAGGTAACTGCCACTACTCGTTTATTAAAATTTTACAACTAATAAAAAGTATGCAATTTTTCAACGTACATTTTCTTTTTATTAAAAATAACGATACGCCATTTACCACTCAACTGCTGGCACGAATACTGAGCTGGTATCTTAACTTTATATCTTAACAAACTAAACGCACCTTGGTGTATCAAAGAAATAGTATAGTAATAAGTACTTGCTCAATTATTACGTAATTATGTCAAAAGCGTAATGGATATGTAATATCATAAGATCAAAATAAAAACTGGAAATTAAAACCAGTATGAGTTTATTTTATAAGCGTATAAAAGTACAACGTGCATATTTACGTGCATATGTATCATTGAATGGCATATACTAGCCGATTAATAGAGTCTAACAGAGTATTACACCCATTTTTCAAAAGATGCCATGGCGCTTACAAACCATATAAAAAGACAAAATGTTTTTTCAATTGATAAGTGCTGTAAAAATGCATTTTTGAATTTCGCGCGCCATTTGGTCTGTGGTCATGATCATGACGTCAGTTATGCATGTAAACACAAACCTACCACTACTAGACTTGCAACGATATTGCTAGAAAGAGACTGTCAAATACAGTACAACGAGAGTGTGAAAGAAACGCTGATATGTTTTTTGTCTCTATCGGCGTGGCTGTTATAAGCTGGCTCACTGTCAAAATCTGGGCCAAACAAACCACAAAACAATCGAAGGAAGTTATTAGTTCTGGGATTTTATCATTTAAAAGGTGATTTATGGTTTTATGTGACATGTGCAAAATATGGGTGGTGGCAACAATCAAAGATAGAAAAGGATGCACTGAGGTGGCCACGCACTATGCAGGTCTAGTAGTGGTAGGTCTGTGCATGTAAATAAATGCGCTGATGTATGTGTTTTGACAGTTGACACTTTTTAGTTTACACGGGCGTATGGCGAATAGCATAATACTGTTTGGTGTTTAAAAACAGATAATAAAAACTGAAAACTTTGAATTGATTAAAAATTAATTTTGTTATTTCATAAACTAAAACGAACATTTTCCGACCATTTTTAGCCTAAACAATATCAAGAATATATTTTTAGATCTTTTCTCATGTAGACTAAATCACCGTACTCTATAAAAACATAGGTACGTCAATGCATTATACCGACATATCTGCCAGTCAATTAAAAGTATATTAATAAAAGAAACATATATCTATCTCCCCCCTAAAGTGACTTATAGATAAATAAAATAATTGGCATCATTGTAATTTTATTAAATTATTTAATGCTTTAAAATACTAAAAATACTTTTGTTCCTAATTAATCAAAAGGGATGTTATTAATATATTTGATTCTATGACAAATTGAATTTTTAAAACTATTAGCCATATAGAAAACAAGTTAATCTACTTCTCCATCTTAGTATCTTCCCGGTTGCAACTTTAGCTATGCTGCTTCGAAGCCCGGGTTGCGCTTTCCCGCTTTTTCTTCTCCAAATAACACGCATTTTAATGGTCACCCAAGGATGCCAAAGACCTTTCGAAGTGGAAAAGGAATAGCCGAAACTACTACTGCTCTTTGGGAAATAGAAAACAAGTTAATATTTATATTACAATTGGACTGTAACTGCTTATAAGAACCAATCCACAGGTGGATCTATAACTACAGATATATAGGCTGATCCTGAAATATTGCCAACGATTAAGCCCTGCACTTCATTAAAACATATATTTCAAAAACGTTACTAAATAAGCGTATACTTTACAACAACAGTAATGTTTGTGTTTACCACATCATTGCATTAGTCCATCTAAATTACAGTGTAATTACTATGTAGCCAGGGAGAGCCATTACACTTGTAATTTTATTGATGTGCTGTGCAAAATTATGACTGCACTATTTACACCTGCTGCTCGAAAAAGGGAAGAATGTTTTTTTAAAATTAATGCATTGTTATGTAAAAGTATCCATTTTTTAACTCTTTATTTAATTTATTTCTTAGGTTAGGTTAGTATAATACTGGGTGTACTTTCTTATACAGGCAAAAGTTTAACAGATTTTCGTTATTTACAAAATTTTTACAAGATTATCATGTCATAGAATAATCAATATGTAGGTTACTCAGTATAAAGAATTTTTAATAATAGATTTTCGTTGCACAGAAAATCAATAATTAGAATGTTTGTTATGAATAATTTGAAATCATAAAATTTTATTACAAATAACATTTACTTTTGCGATGTTTCTAATTTTAGAATATCAAATTAAATTTTATTATTTTTAATAAGTTTAGTTAATATAATATTTATAACCTATAAGTTGGCCCTATTCTAGTAAAATGGATAAAACTTTCCCGTTGGTCGCAGTTCTAACCTAACCTAACCTATAAGTTTGCCCTAACCTATATTGTGGTAGCGATTTATAATGTATTCTAACTTATTATATGGTATTTAATTTGATTAAACAATGTTTTCACTTAATACTTCCTTAAATAATAATTTTCAGTAAAATAAAATTCCATTAAAGATTATACCGAACAAACAATATTCTTTAAAGAAATATTCTACTGTTTGATTAGTTTGTTAAATGAAAATATGAGATTCTAAAATTCATTGAACTGTGTTTCTATAAATTGTGTTTCATTCAAGTAAATAATCTTTGAAACAATAATATTTGAAATAAAAATATAAGAATTAAATATTCTATGAAAAATTTTCTGTGAATCGAAATTCTATGAAATTTCAGTCTGTGAAACAAGGGGCACCCGTATAATACTATTTATATTTATAAAGCCTGCTGGCAACGGGGAACGAGCTCGGGGAAGCACGGTTTATTTATTTAAAACAACTTTAAAAGAGTTTTAGAAAAAAAGCTCTACTTGGAAATTTATGTTAGAAGTTGACATGTTTCATCTGTCAATGTCAACTTGGTTTGGGCGGATTATGGCGTGAGTACTAGTACCTATTCAGTGATGATGGTTTACATGTAGTAATAAAGTTAGCCTTTGTTTTATAATAAGAAGGAGTAAAAAGATTTTTTTTTGTAAGATGAAATTTTAATCTCATCGCACAACTTTAAATTTAAAAGAAAGAAAGAAAGTATATTTTACTAGCCGCGTGGTTCCCGGCAGAGTAGAATAAGACCACTCCAAGTCTTCCCGTGGATGTCGTAGAAGACGACTTAGGAAAAACAAGATAAACAAAGCATATACACATCAATAAGACCTCTCCAACCAAATCCTCTGGCTGCTCTGGCTAATATATGGCTCTGGTAGTACAGAGTGGGTCGTGCTCCTTACAGTGGAGACTAAAAAGGCCTGATGATGATATTTTACTAAAACTTGTTAAAAAAATCGTTTCTGAGCCCTTTTAATGTACATAAAACAAAATTTATTTTAACAAAAAAAATTATACCTAAATTAAGTTAGGCACAGCACAAATTTAATTTCAATTAAAATTTTTAATAATGCAAGTAAATGTAATAACTTGAAATGAAAATATAATTGCGGCCATATACACTCTCACAATTATTTACGACGACTTTAATTTCCATTCTGTTATTAGATATTAATATCCCGAATGAATTATACGGAAAATAATTAAAGATAATGAAAAAGTTAAATTTAATTACTCAAGAGAACGAAACTGCGGGAGGTTTATATTATAAAAAGAGAGTTTTAACTTGTTTATAGCTTTAATTCAGCTTAGTTTCGTTCCGGAGTGCTGATTTTAAGACCTTCTAGCCGTATAAAAGTCATAATCAAGTAGTATTATTTGAGCTATAAAACTTACAGATGAATCTACGTTGACTGAGTTTTACAATAATGTGAGAAAATTGCTGTGTTCTAAAATCAGTCGATTGCAACAAAGGGTAATATAGGTACTGAGTACAGTCAGCGATAAAAGTTCATTAGTTCATTCTGACTTTCAATTTTACAATTTGTGTCCTCTTTGTATAATGCGATAAGTGCCTTGATGGATCTTTAAAAAATAAAGAAACCGCAGGCTTTACCTACCAACACTTTATTAGAACAACTCATAAAACTGTACCGGCTTTTTTTTCTACCTTACACACTCCTGGGGTGACAATTGATATTTAAATTATATTTGGAGAAGAAAAAGCTGGATAGCGCACTCTGGGCTCTGAAGCAGAAATCTAATGATACAACAACGTAAGTTCGACAGTGTGTTGCTTTTAAAAAGTAATTTAAATATCATTGCGCTTCATTTCGCCGAATGTTTTGACGAATTATTGTGAATTCACCACCGATTTTTTTTTTGTAAGTTAACCACCTTAGATATTTTAGTACAAACAGAAGTGGTGAATTTACTCAAAATGTATGGAACTTATAATTAGGTGATGAGTTTACAACGGTGCTGAGTGAAAAACAACTCGTTTAAACACTGATGAGGAGCACTTTAGTCACTGACTGTACGTACTCCCACTCATATTATCGTACCCCACACTGATGCAAATCTCATGATTGCTTGTAATTAGACTTAAAATGTAGGCATTCCGATTCTCACTAGGTACTGCAAACGAACATATATTTCCCACCCGTAAACTATCCAGCATATAAATGTATGATCACTTTTTACATATTTAATGGTGCTTTCTCATGATTTCTACTTCGACTTGAGCGGTTAATTTACGCAAATTATAATAGGCACCTTAAACTAGTTTTATCGCCCATAGTTAATTTTATTCGTAATAATAAAATTTGTTATGGTCTTATTAAATATGAATAGTTAGTTGTCAACCTATTGTCATATTATAAAACATTCAATAGACAAAAATAAAAAAATAAATTTGTAAAAAAAAACTATATATATGTATTTAAATAAATATAAATATATATAGGGACAAATCACACTGACTGAACTAGCCCCAAAGTAAGTTTTAAACTTGTATTCTGGAATACTAACTCAACGATACTAGATTTTATAATAAATACATATATATATAAACAGTTGTCTAAATAAATTAATATTATTATTTTTATAAAAAAGGAATATAAACACCCAAGACCCAGGACGATTTAGAAAAGGCCATTTTCCAACTTGCCCTGGCTGGGGATCAAACCCAGAACCTCCAGATTGGCGGACTAGCGTGTTGACCATAACACCACGGAGGTCGTCGAAGAATATACATACATATAATATAAATTTGACAGAATATCAAAAATAATAGTAGAAAGCATCCGACGTAGCTTGATGACTGCCATACATTTGATAATATAAATTTTATAAGGACAAATCACATTGATTGAGCTAGCCCCAAGCTAAGTTTTAACTGGTTTATGGGATACTAACCCACTTTGGAACACAGAAAAAAATTATCCATTTTCCTCCACCTATAGTATAGTGAACCAGGAAGATTTTTTTCATATCCCGGTGTTATTAGATCATAAATAGAAAATTAAAAACTAATTGTTACCACCCCTCCGTGTATAATGTGTGTTACCAGTGATGACTTATGGCTCTGAAACGTGGTGGTGTCATAAGAAGGCTCAAGGTCGCTATGGGGAGGGCTATGCTCGGTGTTTTTCTAAGTGATCGAATCAGAAATGAGGGAATTCGTAGGAGGACAAAAGTCACTGACACCAGCGGATTACAGTAAGAATAATTCAAGGAACATGGCAAAGTGTAAAGAAATAACTTTCCATCGGTAAATAACCAGATTCCATTGTTTGTAAATTAAATACGTATGATAAAATTCACGCCCCATATATTCAAGAATAGAACAGGGGCCAGTGTTTGAGATAGCTGGTCTATATAATATATGTCAATGCGCATATGCAACAAAATTAAAAAGTTTCATTATAATTTTATCTACGAAGAAATTACAATGATCTTACGTCTAAAACTAATCAAAGTAATGGAGATATGTAGTCAATGAGTACTCTGGGATAAAATACACATATTAACTGCCATTTTTACTGCAGATTGTATTCTGGCAACAAGTTAATTTATCCGGTTAAAGAACTAATTACATTTTAGAGTTAATTATACGCCAAATTAGTTTTACTAGAACTTAGTTAACTAATAAACCGTTGGTATGAGCATAATTAAGAAAGTTAATTTGCTCTTCGTATTCACACTGTCTGTATATATACCTATATCCATAGTGATAACTCAGTGGCTCGAGGGTTAATTTTTTGTCCTGGCAGTTTTTCTTTACTTATTTTGCCTACCTTTCTTTCATATATACACTTGAATACTTAAATCATTACATACATAAAGAAAGACATGGATGAGAAAGGCTCAAGACCGAAGAGAATGGCATATTATGCATGTGAGGAGACCTACACTCAACAGTAGGTGGAGAAAGATTGAAGAAGAAGAAGACTTTATTCGTTGAGTACCTAGTAAAATAACGTACACATTTTTTTTTTCAACTAATACAAATGCTTACTGGTTGGGTGTCATGTAAGCTGATGATTTTTCACATATGGCTGTTCATGTTTCATAGGGAAACTTGAAGTATTAGCACAGAATAAATAATACTAACGTACAGAAGTGTCACTCAGCAAAGAAATTGAAAGAAATATCTACTCAATGTGGCTAGCGATATGGTTTAATTTAGCTCACGTCAGAACTCAGCACCTTTTCGTATAGATACCTAGACATCCATTGCAAGCCAATTTCATTCTTATTACTCTGGACAAACGATTCGTATAACTGAATTTACCACCCGGAGGGGCCGCCTGCGCGCATAGTAATAATGTAGGTACATTTTCGATATCTAAACGGTGAGTCACACAGGCCTGGTATTAGTATGTTTTCGCAGGACCTGCCTGACATAGATTTTTCCAATGCATACAGTTATATTTTTACACTAAGTTCAGTCCCCGATACTGACTTATCATCATCATCATCCGAGCGTATTCCCCGTTGCATCTTCAGCGGCTATGCTTCAGGGCCCGGGGTCCGCTAGCTAAACCTAGGTGATTTGACGAGGTTACTGGTTTTTACACAGAGCGACTGCCGTTTGACCTTCGCAACCCAAAGGGTAGACCAGAACCAATTCTAGGATATTTTTAAACAAACGCTAGATGGCGTTCGGGACCCCACAGCTTTACGGAATCATCTTTCTTTTCGGATAATCAGGTGATTCAAGCCTGCAATATCCTAATCAGACTGGAAACAACTTTTCACAAAGTATGCTTCCCAATGGGATTTGTACCTTGCTGTAAAAAAAATATCAAAATACGATATAAAAAATAAATACCACGTCAAGGCATAAACAGTAAGAAACCATGGACTTTAAACTACTACAAGCACAGATAAAAAATATGCTTTTAAACCAATGCCTAGCTCATCGTTTGTAAAATCCAGCTGTGCGGCGCGTCATGTACGGTAGGTACCTATGAGGCGTGACGATGACGACACCTGCGCTGCGCGCGCGCATCTGCTGCCGCCGTGGAACCACGCTTAGCGCACTTTCTACTAATTACTTCCCAATGGCGTATTCGACAGACCAATTCTTTAGGGCTAATTTAATATACTTTCACCTAGATATACTTTGGTAAAAATATTATATTATCCACTTCTACTTATAGGACCGAGCTTGATTATATGATATATATTTAAATAATATCGATTAATTAAGTTTTGTATACGTTATTATAGTAAGTTTAATTTTAGTTTAATAATGTTATTTTTACTTACGTTATAAATAAAATAAAAACACAATTTGACATACAGACAGTGTTAATTAGTTGACACTGTTTATGGCCATCGGTGGTAGAATGTGTACAATCAATTTATATAGGATTTTTTAGGCATTCAAGATGCAGTACAAAAAGTACACAAATTAAATAATTAAATAAGAAATGGTAAAAAAAATAATAATATATGGTATATATAAAAATGGTAAAAAAAATATCAAATGGAGGCGAAATTCGGTGTGCGGGGTTGAACACGTGATGACTTAGTTGGTATAATAGCATAGTCGTATTGAGACTAAGGTCGTGGGTTCAAGTCCTGCCCCCGTTGAATTTTTTCACCATTACTTATTTCATTATTTAATTTAAGGATACAATCATTAGGTATTCGTATCTAATTTAAAATGCACCATTTAGAAAAAAATATTTAATGGATGAATGTAAAAAATACACTTTAAGTCAGGGTGTTAAATGACATACAAGAAGGCACCTACAGTCAACCACAAAAGTTTTTACACTCTTTTCAAATTGGTAATTTCTGAGCATCACAACTAAGACACTTGCAAAAGTGATTTGAATTAGTATATATTCATCTTATTATAAGACGTATCATCATCTTCCGTATATAAGTAAATATATAAATTTAGGATTTGTTCTAAACCATTATGCAATCAAATGAAATTGATAGCAACCAAAGAGAAGTTGACATATTGCGGAAGGTGTTCTTATTTTGGGCGGACAATAGCTTTATAGCAAGCCATACAACAAAAAAAAAAATAGACCATTCTGTGGCGTCATTAAAAGCATTTTGTTTCCAACTGTACCATGTTTAATCAAACATTAGCATGAACTTTTGCTGTACCTATTTTTTCATCCTTATACAAACAAAATTACCATCTTAATGGACATTAATGTATCATTGTAAGGAATTCCTTCGACCGTTTGGAAATTTGTTGTCGTATTATACCGTGTATGTAATATGTGTCTCTTTTATTTTTAAACGAGGATATAACGTGTACGTACGTAGATATAAGTACTTGACTTAAAGAGCTATTATCACAGAATACATAAGAGTCAAACAGAATGGTATCTCACAGCGTCTCCCGCAAATTGGCGTCCCCGCACCTCTCCCCCGCACTTTGTGAGCTTTGACAGCTCCAAACCAGGGTTTAATTACTAGCCGCACGCAATACGCGACTTGTGTTGTCTTGAGAACTGTCAACCAATAGTAACCATCATGGTGAGAAGGTGCGCGTATAATAATTGTTTATCCACCCAATACTATCTAAAGAACGTATATTTCATACAATTCCAAATGATGAAAACAGGTAAGCAAAGCAACAATATAATTTCACGTTATTACCCAGCAACCATCTTGATATATATACCCTTCTCGCTTTCTCGCATTGGCGGGAGCGGGAGATACACAAGAGCGAGATTGTAACATTACCGGATTGCTAATAAGCAATCCGGTAATGTAAAAAAAAATATATATAAAACATTGACACGCCTGCAATCAGATTATGTAAATCATGCAAATTAATAATTCTATTCAGGGTCCAGCTATATATACCTACCGAAACTACTTTAACGGTGAATTCAGTCCAGGTTACTGACATAGACATAACTTTCTGATACTGAACAACTTTCCCCAACATAGGTATAGCAAAATATATAAAAAAAATAGCCTTGCATGGATTTTTGATCCTTGGGAAAAGATATTCAGTATCGTGGACTGAATGCACCCAATAAAACCAAAATAATTTTGATTTAATTTGTTAGACTTTATGTAGGTACTTACTTATAGTTACATTAATTCATGAAAATTATTCATACACTCCATATTGCTATACGGAGTGCGTGGCGTGGATTTTAATAAAAAATAAAATATGAAAAAAATAAAAGCAATGAAACATTACATTCCTTACATTTACCACGCTGCCCACCAGCGACGTCTATAGTTACATCACGTAATAAAATACTGCCATAAATTTGTACAAACAAATGTTATAAACTGTAATTACTTGCTTAAAAGCAAGAACATGCACTTAAATATTAATATATATATATATATATATGTGTGTAAAATATACTTCATGTATTGATGTATTGATGCTTGCAAGATAATAACATAGACATGCATTTTGTAATACTGTGTTACTAGCGTTTATAGACTTAATTACCTAATCATTTATCCTAACAAAAAAAGTAACAGCGTTTATGTAAACATGTATTAGGTACACTACCTCTATATATTTAAAAATAAAATATTTAAATAGTTAGTTGAGTTAGAGAAATTTTACGAAAAAGCTAGGTACCTATAGAAAAACCGAATAACCAATCCGCGGCTGTTTCCTCTACGCAAATTGCAAAAAATCGAGCAAATTGAATAAAGCAACCAAGAAGTGGATTTCAACGGTCCAGCGCGCTTACTGTGAATATTCGAATTTCAAATATTATCCATTGATTGGTTCTGTCGAGCGGGTAATCGATACATTGTTAAAGGAACTTTTTGTATCGAGTTAGCGGGACCGAGTTCACTCGCCTTCGCTTTAAAGATGTTACTTTGGCTATATAGGACTTCGCTGTAAATTAAAATTTGCCTTTAAATATTTACACAATATTATGAGGTAAAATTTAATAGTCAAACTCAGTTGTTAATTAATCATCACTTCAACAAGGTTTTAAAGGTATCTTTAATAAAAATTGATGTGATGGACATCCAACGGACCTTTTTTTTATATAAAACATTTATTTAAATAGTATAAATTCCTTTTTGCTTTAAACTAAAAACAACGGGCAAAAGTCATAGCTCAGTTGAAACAGCCAACTATGCGCTTAATAAAATATACATGTTCTCTTACAATTCCCTTGTTTCATAATAAAAACAAAAGATAAATGTTCTCAAAGTTGTACGGCAAATTCCCAATCGCAGTAATACCGACCGCCCTATGATCGCTCGCCCCGCGCGCCGCCGCCGGCAGGAAGGGTGCAGGGCTATCATACGGAGGAATCGAGCGACAGCGAGGTCATTGACACTAATAATAATACGTTAGCCATGTATTTATTTTGTGTTCTTTTCTGATTCCAAGATTTCAATATAGCTCAGTGTTTCAAAATCAACCTGTATGTTCGACTATTACGCCGTGCCGTGCTACTTTGCTTTCTCCCAGTCTACAGGAAATTCGCAAGGTGTCTGGTAGTTACCATATCCATAAATAGACAATCCGACAATACAAAAAAATATGAGACTGCGGTAGACAATGTCGAACTAATTAATAAATTACCAAGACAAGTACAGCCGTACAACGGTCGTACAGGCTTTCAATTAATTCCCAGGCGATAAATTAACGCAAAGATCGCATTAATTTAATACGTAAATTATTGAACAGCGATGGGGAGTAAAAAGGTGTAAGACTACAACGCCGATGCTCGCTTCGGAACTGTTTGTTGAATTTTTAATGACGTTTTATCAATAAATACATAGGCATATTATTAGGTATGAGACTGACATTTTTGTTCAATTTTATAGAAAATAATGCGAACAAGGGAAGACCTACGCCCTGCAGTGGATGGATAAGAACTGAAAATTATGACAACTAAGACGATGGCGAACTGTTTAATTCGTTTAAAAAAAAAGTAAGAGTAAATATATTTTATTAAATTTAGTGTTTGAAAAACACTCGGATTATATTCATCATAGGTGTGAGATCTAAAAAAGGTATAAATCCCAAGGCATCTAAAAAAAATAAGAAAATACAAGGCAATTTTTTTTGTTATTTCTGACATAAAACCAGCGACAACTAGCGCGAAAATTTAAAGAAAAAGTTGTTCAAACACCCAAACTCTCTAAGCATCTTATGAGATTCATAAGAAATTAATTTCCATAATCGCCTTTGCCTAGATAACACAAATCGCTATCGACTGGCGCATGGCGACGGAATTAACGTATTATAATAGGATTTAAGCCACGATATCGATGGCGCCTGCCTGAGCTTTTTTTTGTAGGTTAATTTATGTACATTGTAAACATTATTACTAAAGTTGATTTATTTCTAGGTATATAGGTGAATTCGGTCCAGTTCAATGATACTGAACAACTTTCTCGAAGGAACATATATATCGAAATATAAAAAAAATTTTTTGGCCTGACATACAAGTCGAGCAATCAGCTGAACCGAGATTGTAAGAAAAGCAAAAAAAAAAAAATATGTTTCGATATAGGTATGTTCCTTGGGGAAAGTAGTTCCGTGGACTGACCGACAGTTTCATGGACTGAATTTACCTTTAAAATAGTATTAGTATATTTTGTTAGATGTTATATATTATAAAAGAAAAATAAACCAAAATAAAAGAGTTTTATTGAAAAATGACAAACAAATATTCTTTTATGAAATTATGACATATGATAACGAACATGGCAGAGAGAAGAGAGGAATGGAGGCATCTCCACTTAACTCTACCGACAAGAGCAAGCTCTCAAGTTAAAGAAGAAGATAACTTACAACTTTTCCCGATGTTATACCGAAATATATGAAAACATTTTTGGTAAAAATAACGTGAATTCATTGAGGTGTGATTTATTATCAAATTTCGATGCAATTTCTTGAGTAAACTTTTTGACTATTTTTTTCATAAAGATGATTTGAACAGATTATGCAGGAAGAAAAATTTGGAAAGCGAATTCTTTTTTACCTATATCTCCTGTTTCTATATTTTTAACCTTTATAAAACCTTTTTTTTCCTTTTTTTAATAGACACCTACTTAATACTTTTATTTTAAAAAAGATAATATTAAATAAATTAAATTAAAAAAAAACCTTGTATAAGAAAGTAAGTATTGATTGATTGCTAATTTATTCAATGAAATATTACTTAAGTAGTCACAAGTACAACTGCGAATAAATAACAATGATCGATCAACTTCAAATCAAATTTAACATTTTCAATAGTAGCGGAATTAAAAACAGTAGTCTTCATGCACTGCCAGTAGCAATTGATAGAATAAAAACTAAAAGGAACGTACATAATTCATGAATCAGCTTCATTAGTCAATGCCACAGTACTATATAACTATGTAATCACAAGATCAAGTTTAATATCTCTGATTGATACTCCATTAAAAAGTATATTTTTTATTATTATTAGATATTTAGTTCCCATAGTATCTATATATATACATCCTTCCGACCCTCACATATGGAGCTCAGACTTGGTCTTTGACAAAAGCTCAGAAGTCCGGACTCGGGGTTTGCCAACGTGCAATGGAGCGCAGCATTCTTAACATCAAGAGAATAGATAAAGTTCGCATCACCACCCTACGATCCATCACTAAAATTACTGACGTGAACGTCACTGCCGCTAAGTTAAAATGGGACTGGGCAGGACACGTCAGCCGCATGTCGACCGAACTATGGGCCAAAAGCCTAACTTTGTGGACTCCAACTAATGGACGGCGGCGTCCTGGAAAACCGCGACGTAGATGGCGCGACGACTAGACGCCTACTCACCAGACTGGCAGGCAAAAGCGCAAGATAGAGAGGAATGGAGAGCTGAGAGGGAGGCTTTTGCCCAACAATGGGATCTAGTGGGCTCTAAATAAATAAATAAAAGTATCTATATTAAAATTTTCTTCTGGGACTACTCAATCTCTTCCAGCAGATGTAGTAAGAGGTGACTAACGGACTTAGTAAATACGTAAACACCTCGTGCTACAACTGCATCTCCAAGGAGGGTTGACTTTCTCGAGAAGCTATGGTAACTAGTTAGTATATCTTCCTTTCCAGAGAATAAAACTCAAGATAATATAAGCCAGTGTCGCAGAAACAACTGCCAAGAAGCGTCATACAAATCACTGCAAAAAAATGTACCCACTACGAATTTGCGGTAATACCAAAAATCGCGATGATTTCATCTCGTTTTCCAAAGTCAAATAGAATGAGATAGGTGTATTCCGAAAAGCTGGATTCGAGCCAATTTCGAAAAACAACAACAACAACTTAGTTTTTAGGCCTTTTTAATGCTAGCCGTCCGATTTTCATTTAAATTCATATTCTGTATTTAATTGTTAAACTTTTATCAATGGAGGGATTTTCTCCTCTGTAAGCGATTTCCTAAATTTTTCTACATAATTAATCTTTTTTATTTTTAATCAAAATATCTTGATTTTCGTACTTTTGTTTACTGCCTTGTTATGTGGTTCAAAATTTTCCAATACTTTATGTTAATATTGTATAATACATTGGGTTCTCCATTTTGCACTGCTTTTATCGGCAGCTCTAAGAATTAGGGGATTAAAGGTTTTTGTCCATTAGGTGCGGGCTTAAGTGTTAATGGCGTTTCGGATTAGGCTCCTCGGCTTCCAGATAAGGCCTGTAAATGTCCGCCTCATCCGTCCTTTGGCTGATGCTGTCTGTTGTTTGATAAACTAGACATTCTCAAATGCCAGTCTTGGAATCGTCTAAATTCCCACTTTAGAACTAGTTCTTTGAAATTGGTAACTGCAGATATGGGATTTGTGTTGTGAATGTCTGCTACCTAAGTATGCAACAGTTTTCGGATCAATTGTTTTAAAAAGGTAAAAATCACAAATGCATGCTTTGTAAAAAAACGCTACACGATGCTTATGAATATCTATCTTACATACACTGTTACTTACAATGTTAGAAGTTTCTTGCGAATAAATAACATGATTTGTATCAGGTAACACATCAGACAAATATCTCATAATTACAAATGTTAATGTCTTGGCTCAGCATACTTTAAGCAATTGCGAAGCTTGAAATAATGGAAATAAGATTTAAATTGAAGTGACAAAAAGCAGCAGTCGAATCTAGATAGCCTGACTAATTATTCTTTTGTTCTAGTCAGATCAGCGTTACGCGGTTACTTATTGAACTGACTTGTTTAATTGTTATTTTATGCACTTACGTTAATTTTAATTACATTTGCTTGGACTTATTTGTAATAAGTGCATGTTTACTTTTTTTCAGTTTGGTTGAATGACACCGCTTTATTATTTTAATTTCTTTTCAATTTCATAAAATTTTATGTGCTTCGTGGTTTTTTAGAATTTAGTGGTTAATTTACATAGGATGGATACAATTTAAAAAGTATACATTAGAGCAATAAAATTAAACAGATATTCATGGTAAGGAAGATTATCATTAATATTAAGTATGCTATCAATAGATATCACATTATTAATCTCCGTAACATAATCCAATTTCATCTCTATAATGAAAAGAAACAAAAAAATATCGATTTGATATCAGTATAAAAAATCATCAAGATAGATACAGTCGTATGGATGTGGATCAACTTTTCTATTGTAATCGCCGATGGTAGCTCCGAGAAGCGTGTAATGAGAAACTAGAATGTTAATTAAGATCTAATTAACTCTAATACAATCAACAATGATGGTCGCGTTCCGGAGGCATACGCAAGTCATCGCGAGGGTTCAAACGCGGCCAACTTAAAAAGATCCCTGACCTTCCTTGACTTACCTCTTACCAAACCAATTTATACGAGTAACGCAATAATTGAAGGAGCTTTTCCAAATGGTAGCATTAATCGAATTGAGATCGGTAAACCCTTTAGTAAAAAATCGGTTAAAACTACTCTTTCCCAAACCTATTGTGATGTGAGAACTCAATTTAGTGTACATTGTAGCAATATAGACGTGAGATCATCTGAAAGCGTAATAAAGATATCTTTCGTTCGCTGGTAATTATAAAACGCTCTAGAGACGGAAAAGCTAGATAATGACAAGGAAACAAATTGTGTAACATATATTTCACTTCCTAATTGCATAGACTGTAAGTTCGAATATATAGACATATGGAGTACACATTATATAGGTATGTACTTAATTAAGCTACTTCCGGAAATAATTTATCATGTTTGAAACGAAGAAAGGTCTTCGTTCTGACTGATCGTAAAAATTAATTACGACCAGGACTGTTACAACTAATTAAGAAATTTTAATACCTACCTATGTAATACTAAATAACCTACCTAGTGCTAGATGCTAAATAAATCATTTGTGCCTAGTTGTCAGATAACTCGCAAAAGTATAATTACCGCCGGTAAGCGTTAATAATTTTAAATATCTTCATCCATTATTCATCGCACGATACAAATGTGGATGTGGTCTAGTTTCTGCTTCCTTAATACTTCGCATTTTATAATTAGCCTTATAAGTACTGGTCTACATTTTATTAATTATTTACAGTTAAATGTTATTTTTCTTTATTACTTACGTATTAATATCTGAATCGTGTTGAATACGATACGAGATACTTCGTAATGTTTACGCAACGCAACACTAAAATTTGCTATATTCAATACCTTATGCAATTAATTTAATGGATATTGTAACAAAACAAAAAGCAATACTATTGAAACCCCATAAAAATATAACAATAAATACATATTTTATAGAAGTGAAGAGTAAAACACGAACAAAACACAGTCCGTTTTAAGAGGCTCATAAAATCCAAATCAATAACATAAATACGCTATTGTTGTCCGTCCTTATAGCGTCTAACAACTTTTATAGAGCTCGAGATATGGAAATAACATTTAAAGCTGACCATAATACAAGCTATAAACAAAATTAACAACACAGGGACCCCCGCTGATTTCAATTTTGAACCTGACATCGGCCCTAATTCAATAAAGCAATAAAATTCACCTAATTATGCAAATGCCTTTGAAATATCAGGCATTATGCCTTTTTTGACTGGAAAAAATATGATGGGAGCCATCAAATGAGGTTGTAGGTAATGATTAATGAAAGCCGGTCTGCAGGTTATCAAAATAATATCGTTATTTTAATAGTTAATTGTTGTATATAATTAGGCAAACGGCAGGAGGCGCCATAGGGAGCGACAGTTTGCTAGTTTATTAAGTTGTTAATAAAATTTTAACTCTAATTATTAGCGTAAAACGTTATTTTGATCTTATTTCCTCATATTACTTAGTTGTATAAATTAAATATATTAAAATGGAAAGAGGCTATCATAAATTTAACGATAAATCGTTATAAATCTGTGTAAGTCTTGATATTGTTGATATATTTTTTAACGTTTATGTTTTAGTTTCACACTTACACTCAACTATAATTACAATCTCACATGTTAAAAAAATTTGTTATATTAGTAAATTAAATTATCTTAAAGTTTATTAAATTAAATTTACTACCTACTTCTCAGTTTATAAAACCAATGTTATAAGATTCTATCAAAAATAAAAATCCAAATAAATATCGAAAAAAAACAATACTCACCAAATTAATAACTATAATAATAACTCAAGTCCTTCGAGCACGATAACACCGTAACGAGGTAACTGGCGTTTTACAACACTATCAACAATACCCGTGACGTAGCACGACAACAAAGCAATAAACTGTGACACACCGACGCCTTCCAACAACTGTTGAGGAATAAACGGCCGGAGCACGCTCGCCCACGCACCGCTCGAAAAAGCACAACAAAAAACATAGCGGGCCTAGGCCACTCCCCTGCAGCACGCCCGACCAATGATAGCGCAGTGATACGGCGAAGTGAACGAGGGTGGGCCCGAATCACTTGATACGGGTCCCTACTTCGATACCACTAATTGACTTTATCAACAGACCGACATGCTGGACGAAGTCACGATATATGAGTTTGTCTGACGCGTCAAAAGCCTAACTGTGGCCCAATATAATTAAGTATGCCACGGGTTAATGGGCGATTTGGGCTAACGAGATATGATCCTACGTCAACGTTATCCTTTTAAGCACTTATGTCCAATTTTAATAAACATTCTTGTCCACTTACACGGCATAACATTGAATAATGAGCGTAGATGGTTTTTCTTAAGAGATAATTTATTGTAGGTATTTAATTTTTAAACAGTAAATTCAGGAAAATGGATAAAAATGTCCTACTGCGTACAAATTGAGTAGTAAAAATATTTTAGTAGAATACGCCTTTTTTCTTATTTTACTTTACTAGTAAAATAAGAAAAAGGCGTAGTTCTAACTCGTTTTAGTACATCTATTGCATTGAAGTAGTTTTTTTTAAAGTAGATCTTGGATACAATAATTGAAATATAAACACATAGCAAGTATGTAACATATTTATATGGATCAATTTGACTTTTTAAATTCTCTCTTACGTTATAATTCCGCATACTAACCAAACAAGTTTGATAGGTCAATATGAAATTGTAATTCGTCATAGCTAATACTTATTTTTTATCCGTATCATAAACAACTTTCAACATAGAAATGCTCTATAAACAGAACGATATTAAACATTTTATAGATAGCCGATAAAGGTATACTGTAATAAATTTCACCATCTCTGCTATTCAACCGTATGAGGAGTCCAACTAGTTGACTGAGCTCTTTATACACTGCCGACTAGCTAGGAAACCTATTTATGATGTATTCCCATATTATTCGCTCTAACTTAGTCCAAGATAAAAAAAATTGTAGATAGACTGAAATATAGGTACTTACCACTTTAATGTTTCTTATTCGAATGCGCTGTCTGGGATCATATTTTTACATATTATTGTACTGTTGTACTTTTTTTCTTACTCGCGCTCCTGCCCGTCATGCATCTTTACGATACTGTACGTTCCTGTGGCAATGACGACACTTCAAAGATATCGGAAAGACTGGACACACAGTTACTGTTGACTTCATAAAACACTTCATATAATCCGTAATGTTATCTATTTGTTATTTATTTATTTATCCTTAGCTGTAATGCTGTGAAGCCTGGGGTTTCCGCTTTCCGGCTTTTTTCTCCGCTTCGCACGGTCTTGATCATCAAGACCGTACCTACAACTCTACATGCGTATTATCCTCTTTTTGGTATAATAAGTACAAATGCACCTATACAATTTTTAAACAAAAAAAATTATATAAAACTAACCTGCTTTTTATTATTAGGTACATTTACGAATATTGTGAACTATGCAACTTTTTACAATAAAGAATTTACGAGTAGGTGAGCGTTTCGTCCCATTAAATTTTCGTCTCAATTGCAATGGGACGAAACACACACAAGAAAGTATTTAGAATTCTGTGTGCGAGTCCTATTGATTTTTTTTAAAGTATTGTGAGCAAAACAGTAAAAAGAATAATATATTAATAATATATTAGGCTTACTAGGTGTTGTCTCAGGTTTTGGATTCAGGGAGTTTCCATAGTTTTTTTTAAAATTTACACTTGCTACAGCGGCGCCACCCTAGTTTAATGTCTTTCAATATATAATAAACTAACAAATAACGCTTGTGTTGCTGTCTGTACAAAATAAATTAAAAAATATAACAATAAAAATATTGGGACGATTCGCACAACACATACTTTGAAGTTTTTGAAAGCAGCTTTTCGTCCAAATGGGACGAAAAATTAATGGGACGAAACGCTCACCTACTCCAATTTACAAACATAGGTTGTGTACCTATGTTTGTAAATTGTTTGAGTCGCATTTTTATTCAGAATTTACTTTTATGTTTATAAATTTAAATTGTTAGTTTTTTTCTCATGATCACTAAACCATACATAATATAAATCATTTTCTGAACGATTTCTTATCAAATAAATAGGAGGAAAGAAAACAGCGTTTATTTGCGAGATTCTTCATCCTTTACCCGAAGTCCAGCCTATGCAAGAATCTTAGCCAAAACAGATAAATCTTCCTGGTAAGAATCTACATAGTCACTTTTACCGCCAACGTCATTACTACCTAGATTATAATATGTGTGCTTATTAAAAAAATATTCCAGTGTTACGTACGTCACAACTAACGGTACGGTCTATTAGGACGAATATTCCCGTTAGACATACTGATAACACTAACTTGGCAAGTGTACCTGTAAAAGCTCTAATTTTTATGTTCAGTTTTCTATTTCTATTCAGCCCTTATTAAACAAATGATATCATAAACTATAGTAGTTAGTATACTATTAGTATTGTATACTATAGTAGTTATTTATACACTTTATTAGGTATACTACACTACTTATATACTCATCCATTTATCAAGAGCTTTCAGGGTTGCTGTTGGGCAGAATGCGAACTTTAATAAAATACAATGATAGAAAACAGAAACAGAAAAAAGTACAGATTTTTTATGGATACAGCGGTATAACTTAATATTACACTATCACGCTAATAGTTAATATGCAAAAAAAATACGATAAATAGGTCTGCATAGAGCCGAAAGGCTGAAAATGCTCTGTGTACCAGAGACAGGGCCGCAAGACCCAAAGGCCACTTTTATCAAGATGATGGTGGGCAAGAAGATAAAAAATATTATTTACCTATTTATCGTAATTTTTTTTATAATTAAGTAGGTACATACGTGAACGAACATTGAATGGAAATATAGTGCTGTGGATAATTCTTGAAATGCTTTGATCAAATCGGTCAATTGGAGCGTTGAATACCCACTGTTTTTGGTTTTTAACAATAATAAATTAACAGTTCAACGTTTAGGTTTGCCTTTCCTGTGTCTACTTAATTAAAAATAGTTTAAAATCAAACTACTATCCGGATTTTAAAAACTTTAAAATAACAATGTAGATAAGCCTTAATTTGTCTCGCCATAAGATTGAAAAGGTTAAACCCTTGCCATTGTTCAATCTAATATACCCGGATCTCAGAAGATCAATTGCTTGGGTCAGGACTAATTTTAATACTAATTTTACTACAAAATCTACTTATATCTAAGAATAGCCATTTTAATACGAATGATCAACAAGTTAGTCATTTTTACAAGTGTACAATATTATTTTGCATTATTGATAATGCGATGACGATGTTCTGTAAATCGATTGTTCACAAGCTTATTAGGGCTCTTACAGACGAACGACGACAGTATGCTAGGCGACACTTCGCGACACCGTCGCGTGACTGTTCGTGACAGCTCGCCGACCAAGGTCGCCAGCTATACTATTTTTGAGTACGAATATTTTAAGGGGTGATTCCCTCCATCCTTTTGAACAACCGTTCCCAATAAACATATGTCGAAAAACAAAAAAAAAATCACTCCCCATACTACCTACCTAACTAGATCACGTGACTACTTTGATTTGTATGGGAAGTGTTTTTTTTATATACATTTATTGGGAAAAGGTGTTCAAAATGATGGAAAGATTCACCCCTTAATACATTTGTACCTACTTAATTAAAAATAAGCTTGTATAGCTGGCACGCTGTCTCTCGTCTTTCTGAACCCTGACCGCCAATGAAATTATTAATACATGTTTTACATCCATTTTGTAAAAACCGTGATTCAATATTCAATGTTAAAAAATGCATTTTTAATATAGGTATAGGTACAACATATTTCTTTCAGGCAAATTTGTATGTTCAAAAAACTATAGGTTTAGGCAAAGCTAATTTGTTAATCCGCTAGTTTCCAACAAGTCAAATCAGATACTTTTTTATTAACGACAGAACAAACATTTTCTAAGGAATTTGTATTTAAATCTAAAATCACGTTCAAAGCGTATGTGATCAATGACACAAGTGACATTATTTTGTGACGTTTTATTCCTCTAACAGTACCAAATATATTATTTTTGACCCGGGAAACTACCCAATTAAGAAGACATTAGTTGTTTTTTGTATTTTGTCTATGACAACAATCGCCTGACATAAATAAATCCCTCAAACATCTCTGCAGAGTGATTTAGAAAACTTATTCTTACAATAATATCCAACTTACTTAGTTTCTCAACATATATTCAATTGCTCTTCACTCTATTATTACCTCAAACCACTCACTTTTCCCTACACATAAACATACAAAGTTACAACACAAATAAGACATCCATTTTGTCGTGGCTTAACCGTCATCGGCGTACGTAATTAGCCACAACTTGGCAATGTAATTAAAACTATTAAAATGACATTTGGCGCGCAATCTCGACATGGCGGGCAAGATGGCCGCCAACACGCGTGTAATAACACTAAATAGCTTTACGGATTGTTATTTTGACAATATTTAATGTGATTCTGCTGAAAACCGTTAGATGATTAGAAAGTACGCTTGTTTATAGAATAATAGTGATAATGTTTTGTATTGTTACTAGTTGATAGTTATTTAAAGAAGGTTCCGTATATGCAACTAACAACACAACTCTACTAGGTAATCTCTACATTGCCCAACCGGTTGATTGGAAAACAAGCCTTGCACTATTGTGATGTATAAAAAATAATAGGTACCTACCTAGTTTATGTTATTTTCAGTTAAGGCGGATAAATGCACAAGCCGGTCAAGTCGGCATTTGGTCTATAGAGCCGAAACTAGAAGTATGACTACATGACTACATGTATAGAAATAACTTTTATCTTTATAAGAGTACAGTGTGATCTATATACGGTCTAATACAAAATATTGCGATTTTGAAGGACGGCTTAAAAACGACATAGGGCTGCGACGCCATAGAGAAACACAAAAATAAAACACGGTTTATGTTTCAGACAGCTGGTAGAATGTATTATGTCCATGGGCTTGGCATGGGCAGGGGCTTTCTAACAAATATTTTGAAAAATGTATATATAATGTATATAGGTATATAATTTTTACTAAAATCTTTACGCTACGAATCTAAGATGAAGAGACAGATATGTAGCCTTAACTTCGTTACAAAATATTAATTGACAGGTTTCTCTGCAGTTTTACAGAAATGCCTTTGTGACTTCTAGGCTAATATTAATTTTTCGTGTTCAATTGGATTTTAATACGTATGACGGTATGACTACCTTTATATAAAAATTTCATGGTTTTCATAACGAGCACTAGTTTCCATATCCGGCCTACTTAATTTGTTTTAAATTGCACTAATTCAATGCAATTTTGTATCCGCGTCGCTTTTGTGTCGCTGCGTGGGTTTGTTTAAATAATAAACGCTTTATAATGAATCACAATCACTGTAATGACGTTAGATAAACACATGCATGGAAACTGATTGCGCATTAAGTACTCACTGATTACGAAACAAGGACTTCCTCCCAGCAATTACAAGAGCGACAAGAATTACACATGTAATGGCATGTGAATACAAACATTACAAACAAGCGCACGCCAGAGTCGCCAGATAACGCATCGTCCTTGCCACTAGACGTTCCAAATCACACAAATTACGCCTAACAACGTCATTCCCGCTAAATTGGCCCATATTTAATTTTGGGAAAATGTAAAAATAAACGTTTTTATTTGTGTAAATAACACAATAAAACTGGCCGCCGCTATTACCGGCCGCACGAAATTTGAACGAACAAAATTACGCAGATAACATCTCTGTCGCCATAATTGTTATTTTACTGTCGTTAGTAACACGGCTCGCGTAAATTCAGTTAGGGGGATACATTTTTTTTCAAATTCAATAACATTTTTTGTGTTATGACCGGAAACGGACGCGTTAGAAAAATTACGCACATCCGTCGATCGACTTTCGCGTATTCCGATAGCGATAATTAGCGTTCGCCTACAAAAGTGTCACCATTAGTTGCGTTTTAATGTGCCAATATTAAAGAGCGCGTAGGGTAATGAAGATCTATTGCCGAATTAGTCGCCAAAGACACAATTGCACTTTGAGTCCTATTTGGCGGAAATAAAGGTCCCTTAAGTCATTTCGGCGAAAGCTAGAGTCCATTTGCGGTCAACCGAATAAATAGGTGTATAATTTTACACCGATGTCACCTCTGTCGCATCTCCGGATGTGACAACCGAGCCGTTTCTTGTCTCAGGCCATTTCCGCTTTTTTTTCTTCTTTGAGACTTAATTTAAAATAAATTGCTTAGTGCGTTCACTCCGTTTCTTGCGCGTTCGGATGACTGTTTTCTTTTTAATGGAAACGCCGTCGAATCTCGCTTTGTTTGAACAAATGTAGTTAATTCGCCACAGAGTCAGTGACTTTTACAGAATTAGCGGGCAAAGGAAATGCGATTGGACACGTGTTTAAAAGTTAAACAATTGTCGAGTTACGCCATCAGTTTGGATTGATTGCGGGCACTTAATTTGAAATAAATGTCACCGTTAAGTACTTCCTCACATTATTCCAGGAATCGACAATATAACTGTAGGAGTAGGTAGTTTACATTGAATAAAATGCCAACACTAGACAAAATTTTCAATATCTAATAATATTAGTTTTTAGTTAATAGATTTATTATTAATAGAGGTAATTAAAAGATTTTAAATTTATCCTAATTATGTCTCTTTTAACTCTAGTAGAAATGTTTATTTTGACAAAAAGTTCATCATAGTTATTTACGAAACATATCTCAAATATAGAGAAAATGGTTCGACCTATATGAAAAGAGCTGAATTTCTTTCACATTTTATATAAAGTTGAATAGGTATTTTTATTCTAACTTCCTATTATCGGCAAATCGCCAACTTTGCACCAAAGTTCATACACATGCTACGAACACTCTTAGCAAAATATTATCAACTTACCTAAAACTGTCGTGAAATTAACGGTAGCTTCATTTCCACTAATTCACTAAAGCGGATAGACTTAGCTAGAACTAATCGCATCTAGGAATCAATGTAGCAGAAATTGTATTATGAATTTAAAGCGAAAAGTGTATCTCTGGCAATCTGTTTCACTAATTTTTTTTTTGCCGAATCTTGCCGTATAATTACATTTCTCGGAAATTATTTTGGATGGTTTTTTATGAGGTTCTTTATTTGAAGTTATTAAAATGAAACGTTTTAGCAGAGAACTGGGCAAAATATTTAGGTATGTATTATGTTACCTACAAGAATTTGAATAATCGTTATTGTCATAAAAAATAATCAACTGAAAGGAAATTTTCTGCAGTGCGCTGGCCATAAAAGGTATTTCTATGTTTTAAGAACTTTATCTATGTTATAATATATAAAGTATAAATAATATATAATTTTATCACCCCGCGAGAGAAACTTCCACCTGGCAATGATCAGCCCTAGCCCATTTGGAAATCTTTAAACAGACTAAGAACGCAGGTGGGCCGTTGTAAAGATAATTTGGTCAGGTGGAAAATGATAGACAGATCGCAAAATATTTGCCAGTGTGGTTTCTCTCCAGAAACTATGGAGCACTAACCTACTTACGTGTCCCAGGTGCCCAAAAACCGGCACCTGGGATGACCTGATGGCCGCAAATGATACAACTATCGAAGTGGCCCGATACTGGAGTGAAAAAATATAGCAAAGTACCATCGACACGAAAAGAAGAAGAATATATAAAGAAAGAAAGACGTGGAGAGTGTAGGCCAAATCCTCTGACTACTCTGGCCAAGTTTGGTAGAAGGTACAGAGAGAGTTGTTCTCCTGCAATAATGTTATCTATAAATCACCAAGTCTAACTATAATAGAATGTTTACAGAACCTATAAAAAAGACTTAAACGGCCATGTCTTAGGGCTGTAGCCCCTAAGACATGTATAATTTTAATTTATTTTCTTACAGTAACCGACCTTATCCTAACCTAATATTTACTTTAATGGCAAATAATTGATTGTGCTCGGTCGAGTCGTGTATTCCGAACTACCGTCACGATGTCTTAGCCACGACCGCTGTACTAACAAAATTTAGCCGCTTTTGTACTGTCGAACAAAAAGCAAATCGAGTTACTGGGCAAAACAGAGAAAATGGACGAACAAACACCATTACCACGGCCATTTCTGACCGGGACCCGCTCGTGATGATAGCGTTTTTCAGGTCTTCCTTTACCATCAAGAATACCCATCAAAACAATGCTATCGATGTCCATATAATCCATGACTTCTTATATTTTGACACATTTTTTATCTTCAGTAACAAAACAGCAATGAATACTAAACAAGCCTAAAATGACGTTCTAAAACTGTTAAAATTCGAAGTCCAGGGATTCAATCCACGACTCGTCTTTTTGGCCACTGGACTAAACAAACTTAGCTGCGTCGGTAACGGAATCAATTGGTCGCGCTGTTGCACCGAAAAGCAAAACATGAGGTTATTTTTCATCGACATTTTCAAATTACCACTGGGAAGCACGTCCAGTTTTTTGTCCAGACAGGACGTCGGGCGTTAAAATTAAACAAGTAAGAAATAAGGTCACACCTCGGTTTTGTTCAGTCACAAAGTTTGTTGGTGGCAGGTTTCTTTGTTGGTTTTTAGAGCAACTTTTTGTCTTTTTTATTTTGATACGAGACATTCAATAGCTTAGTTTCACCACATAAATATAGTTAGGATGCAAATACTTCTCAACAGTAGGAATATCATAAAATTATACATAGTATGTAAAAAAAACCATAGACAATAACTAAGTATCTACACTTTTTACTCGTATACACATTATCTGCTTCAGGAAAACGAAAATAAATGAAAATTCATATTCTACAACCATATTCGTATTTTTTTTTTCAGTGTAGTTTTTTTTTTATAAAAATGTATAATGTGTATTTCTTAGCAGTAGTTTGGTAAGTAACTTACTTACTACTACTTAGCTATAAATTGACCCTGTTAAATATTATTATTATTAAAAGAAATGACATAGGTACCTATCTCCTTCACATACAATGTAGTTTTTAGACTCCACAACAGTAAAATATCGATTTTTATTTATCCAGTCTGTATCTAGACATGTGAACTGTCAAGCAACGATTGCAATATTAACATTTAGTTATTTAGTTAAGATATTTATTGCACCAAAACATAATAAAACAGAGTAATAGATTAAAGAAAACAGATGTCAAAAGGCGGCCTTATCGCAGCTGCAATCTCTTCCAGGCAACCGAGGTAGGTACTTGGAGATGTTTAAAGAAAACAGGTGAGGTGCGAAGTTATATGCAAGAAGAAAAAAGTGTAATTAACAAATATACATACAATACATACATACAAATATAAAATATATACATGAATACATACATACCTATATCAATATGGACACAAAAAAAAATCCGAACAAGATAAGTGAGGAAATAAAGAAAGTCATATTATAATAAGGATAGAAAGTGATTTACTTATCTTGACAGATGTAACGTGTAAATTAAAATGTTAAATGTCCCTGACTTTCTCGTACGGCGTACCTAATACTTTGTTTCTGCTTCTGTTTCAAATTACTTACGTATTATCGTGCAATTGTTTATCTTAATTTTTTGTCGTGGTAGAGTAATAAACATTTAAAACTTGAACGTATTCTAAGATATTTTCACCGTCATTTTGTTTTCTCATATTCAGAGTATGACGTGCGTAAATTTCGTTGAGAGGCTTGATATAAATCGAATTTAGTACAAGACATCGTTTTCAAAATATCTAAGTTGTAAAATTTGGTTTTATTATATACCTAGTTAAATTTAGACAAAAAAGTAGACAAATTAAGTTTTTAAAAATGGCTAAATACCATTGACTTACTCGACGGCCGCTTCTGTTGTCGCGCACCAACTACTTCCCTCGCGCTGTACTAATGTCTCTATGCACGAGTATATTAGGTCCTTACATATGAAATTGCCGTTCAGTATCAAAAAAGTGAAACAAGTTTTTTTTTATAAAATTATAATTTAATCAATCGAAGTATGCGCCGTTGTTATCGATACACTTCCGCCATTTTATAGGCAGTCTCTATGCACGAGTATATTAGGTCCTTACATATGAAATTGCCGTTCAGTATCAAAAAAGTGAAACAAGTTTTTTTTTATAAAATTATAATTTAATCAATCGAAGTATGCGCCGTTGTTATCGATACACTTCCGCCATTTTATAGGCAGATCATTCATACCTTTGGAAAAAAAATCCTGGGAGCGAGAGTCTATGAACTGTTTGAAAGCGGTTTTGACTGCCTCATCAGATTTGAAATTTTTTCCTTGTAAAAAGTTATCCAAATTTTGAAAAAAGTGGTAATCGGTTGGGGCAAGATCTGGAGAGTATGGTGGGTGACGCAGAGGTTCCAGTCGCAGCTCGTCTAACTTGGCGATCGTTTGATGTGCAGTGTGTGGTCTAGCGTTATCCTGAAGGAGCAGTGGGCTAGAGCAATTCATCAGTCTCGGTTGTTTAATGGCGAGCTTTTCCAACATTGTTTGCAATTGTTGGCAATACAAGTCTGCAGTAATCGTCTGGCCTGATCTCAAGAAGCTGTAGTGGATAACACCAGCACTGGTCAACCAAACACTAACCAGAATCTTCTTTTTGGTCAGTTTTCGCTTAGGGCAAGGTTTTGCCGGTTCTCCAGGGTCAAGCCATTGTAATGATCGCTTCCGATTGTCGTACAGGATCCATTTCTCATCACAAGTCACGATACGGTTCAAAATCCCCTCATTATTGTGGCGATTAAGCAAAGAAACGCAGCAAGCAACGCGTGTTTGTTGGTTTGCTTCAGTCAATTCGTGCGGTACCCACTTTTTGAGTTTTTTAATTTTTCCGATTTGGCGCAAGTGGATAAGTATCGTTTTGTCACTTACGCCAGAGGCTGCTGCTAATTCAGAAGTGGTTTGAGATGGATCCGCTTCCACTATCGCCTTCAATTCTTCGTTATTCACTTGAGAATCAGGTCGTCCACGAGGCTCATTGTGTAAATCGAAATTTCCAGAACGGAAACGTTGAAACCAAAAACGCACCGTTCGTTCGTTAGCGGTGCCTGGTCCATACACGTCGTGAATTCTTCGAGTCGTTTCTGCAGCACTGGTGCCACGGTGGAACTCGTATTCGTAAATACCGCGAATTTTCAATTTGTCCATAGTTGTTGTTATAGCAATGTTGAAACTCAAACAAATGATGTTAAAACAAATGAAATACGAATTTTAAAACAATATTTTTCTGGCTTTATTTCAAAATAAATTTGAATTTGGAATTTCTAATGAAACGCAAGATATTTGATTTTAAAGTTGCCAGTATTGAAAATCGGCAATTTCATATGTAAGAACCTAATATATATATCTTGCTAAAGTCATATAAAACGGTAACGCCCCTTTGGACGAGAGCTGACGATCAGGACGAATTGTTGATCCTGGCTTCCACGAAGCTGGCACCAGGGAAACTGCCTCATAATGACACGCTGGGCGCGCCAACCTTTCACTGTCTATGACGAAGCCAAGCACCTCGTGAATCGTCCTGATTAAAGGAGACACGTAACTATTACACGATTTTAGAACTAATAGGTATACGAACATAAAATAAATCAAGATAATACCAAACTCAACAGGTTTTCGTGTATAAAATCGACAACAGAAAATAGTATTAGTACATATAATTTATCTCTGACAACCAGTAAAACATGGTACACGACATAACCTCTCTTACATTCATAAATAATATCTCTACAATGTAACTCGTAATGAAGTTACAATTTACTGGCTAATCGCAGAATGGTCATTGGCCAATAAATGTAAAGTTTACAGCTCCATCACAATCAATGAGCGGTCCGTTTGAAGGTGTTGCGACGATGTTGGTGCTAAAGCCACTTGTTATAACACATGTTGGCAATATGCAATGCAATAATACGAGAAAGCGCTACAAAGTTTTCTATGGAGTTTAGTAACCTTCATAGACAACTACTCTTTGTCTACCCCGTTAGGGATATAGGGAAAGTAGAGTTCCAGAATAGAAAAAGTCTGAAGGAGTAAAAATAAAAAAGAATTTAAATATTAGGAAGATTATAATACCGGCACAAAAGGAATTAAGACGATAAACGGAGTCCAGTGCTGCCCCCATTTGAAATAAATTATTTTTAAGGAAACAGAGATAAGAGTATCATTTAAAATTTTGAGCTAGTAAAACCTAGATAACCCTTCACACTATTTTATGAACCACTGTTTACAGTTTAAAGTGAGAACGTTAAGCTTTAGTTTGCATTTTTACCAATAGTGGCCGTTTTTTGCAAAAATGCAAATGTGATATATTTATCTTACATTGAATAAAAAATGTTGACTTTGACTTTGAGAGCAGTCAGAAGTTTGGCTTACACTCTTCACGCTGGCCAGACGGGTTGGAGAGGTCTCTTTGATGATTATAAGCTATGTTTAGCTTGTGTTTCCCTGCTAACTACCTATTGTCAATTCACTCACCCAATCCAACACGGCTTACATGGGCCTCATTAATACGCTTAATTACATGGACCTCATCAATCATAGGACACACCTAGTTAATTATATCAGGTGTCACACAGAGCGCCAAATCGATCGCCTTTTAATTAGCTAGATAAATACTATTGCAATGGCACTTTAGGGTTCTTTAGAGAGTTTATTATGCCACCATACACAATACCATCTTTTTTCGTAGATGTCGTAAGAGAAGATTCAAAGACCAAACCAAGTCCTAATATTTCGTCAATAACTAAGTACACTGTACATATCTAAGGAGGTTTGGCGTCAGTTGCAAAACCATGACCGAATCGTTTTAGGTTTCGATTTTTTCCACTTCGTACTTTTTTGGCATTTTTGGGGATCATTCCATATCACGATGATGCGTAGGAATGCGTTATGTTAAGGAAGATTTTAAAGTATTTTATCTGTAGTAACTCAAAGTTTTGGAACTTGCCCTGCACCATTTTAAGTACAATGATTGCAATAGAAAATGAGAAAGACTTCCTACTCTAATACGCTATTTTGCATCAAGTCAAATCTAAACAGAACATCAGCCATACAAATCATTTATTGCTTCAATAAAATTGTATGCAACAGGCAAGAAACATGCACTGCGTAAATGGGCCTTTAATCCTAGAAGTAGAAAGTAGAGAGGAAAAAGGGGAAAAGTTTTTTGTAGAGTTATACCTGTATATGAACAGTTTCACTGAAAAGGCTTTGCTAAGCCAGGGGAAAGGAGAAATTGACAGTTATTGCATGGTTATAAGAGCTAGCGAGGTCCACTGTTCTCACAGTTGACCTCGCTACCAACCATGAGTTAGTATTTTGTACGGAACTTCTTCCCCTAATTCAAAACTCTAGCGTGCGTATTCCGTAATGTTGTCTCGCAAGCAAGCGTGTCCCCGTAATGTGGTTTTAACAGATGCTAATGTCACATCGGCCCGCCGCGGAGAGAGACCGACGAGTGTCACAATGATGGTTATTTCAATAACAGTACCGACGAATAAATTAGTATTAAGTTCAACCAAATTGTATATATAATTTAACGTTTCTCGGGATTTTTATTAAAAAGTAGCTAGGTTATTTTACTTTTGTAATGTTTGACAATTTCTACAAGCAATACCTGCATCACAGCTATTCTGTGACCTGCATATACTTTATGTACGATCTTACTTATGTACGATCAGTCAAACTAAAGATGTCATCAATAAGAGTAAGTTATCAGCAACTCAATGAAGTCCAACACAAATAAGGTCTTATAAAGCAAAATCAAAATCTTACCTAATAGACCAATTAAAGCAGTTAATCAAATAGGTCGACTAACAAAATGTTATTAATAACACCCAACATTATCTGCCTATACTAGTTATATTATGTACCTAAATTTAAGTATGTACTCGTACCTATAGATTCCGCATTATCTTTAACTGAGTACACAAAATTGAATAAGTATAAATAAATACAATATCGTTGTAAAAATCATAAAAATCAATGTAACGGCTAATTCAAAGATTACGCCTCATTACACGCACTTAGATATATCGAGCGAATCGAGCCAAATGATACGTTCGGTTCGCGCTGCAGTCCCACGGACGCGGACGGCAATCTCGCCAACACATTACGAGACGATTTTCACGGCTAGCTATAATTTAATATAATCCAAAGAAATAGCTGCATTCGAAATACATCCGAACATATTCCACACTTAAAACTCAACTTTAAAGTGAGGTTTTTAAGAATTAAAATCACACAAGAACAATAATAACGTTACGGCTGAAAATCAAATCCATGGAACACGATTCAAATTTGAACATTGAACGAATTCAAAACAGAACTCTGTAGTGCTGGGCGTATGGTTGACGCCTCAATTGATATTTCAAAGAACACAAAATGATCGTGATTTCGATAATCGGATGGTATGTTATCGATCACGACGTTAAAGTTTCGATTCGATTTGATTGTGGATCAATGCTTGTTTTGATTTCCAATTCGCGCTTACGCCGTTTGGCGCTAAACAGCCGCACGTAGACGTTGTCATTACATGTACGTATCGCAATTTTCGATTTCAATTTCAAATTGCGGTGTAATTTCAGATTTAAAATCTAACTAGGTTCAATTTGCATTTACCTAAAGGGGGTGAAAAACACAAGTTGAAAGGGAAGTGCAAATATTACGTTTTCATATTTTTACTTTATATGTAGTTACTAGAATTTGAATATTTGTTACTAAATGACTTGCTAAGCGCTTAATGGATTTGGATAAAACTTCGTGCGCGTCTTTGATTAAATAGTTTTTATCATAAAAGAAAAAGTAATTTAAGCTTGAATTTTGAATATGAACGAAGTCACGGGCAAAAGCTAATAAAAAATAATTCATGGAGTATAAATTATCTTTTTTGTTACTAAACCTAATTTCACTAAACTATCGATTATAATCTAGCTATAAGTTAATGGTGCACACAAAACGACATTAAACCGAGACTACCAAAGCAATTTACTGTGAGTTTTGACCCACAATTATTTGAGTCAAATACACATTACCAAAATGAGATAAACGAATCGAATAGTCGTGCCTGATTATTAGTTATTACAATAGCATTATGACATGTGAACGAAAACCACATCTCGATGTATTCGGTTGAAATCGATAACACTCAAATGTGATCTCTATGTCGCAGCCCTAGAGATTCTAGTGTTCCGTTTCAGGTATTCAGCGGCGTTTTCAAATTTTTTCCTGTTGTGTCGGTCCCAGCGGCTTCATGACGATAACAGGTTAAGTAAATGACACAAAATGGCGGCTATAGGTAATAAAAAATAATTCGGGACGGCCGGCTCTTATTACTTTCCGAAAATTCAATTTCATTTCAACTCTTGGTTTACTTTTTGAAACTGTCCTTTTTGCTTTGGAAACAAAAGCAGCTAATTTGCTTTTTTCGACTGTCGTGAGCTAATTAACTTGAGCATCGTCGATTAAACGTTAATTTAAAATGTGCTTATTTACTTTAGAAGTAAAAAATCGTACACTTATGTAACTTTCCTGGTTTATGCTTTAGTGACAATAACTCTGTAGAAATTCAATGTAGCTAATGTTATGTTCCTTTCACTTTTCATTATTTGACAATAAAATAACAAGACAAACTTTATTTTAACTAACATGAATTTAAAAAAAAAAACATTTTCGTTAAAATATAATTTGGCTCGTTTTGAATTTTTCATAAATTCATTTTATTTTAAATAGAATTTCTATTATATTAATTTAAGACGTTTGTTAGTTTATATGAATAAAATGCTATGGTATTTAAAAGTACCTATATAAGTGTAAAGGTTCTTTTCCAAAAAAATTAAAATTCAAAATATTTTATTGAGTATTAAACTCAAGTAGAGTTTACATTTTTGTGAGTGGTAATTGAAATCACTTTTATGCATGGATGGATATACTCGTGTTAGTGAAACCCGTTCTCTATACAAAACTATAAACAAAACTTTTCAAGAGTTCAGTCATCTTCTAAATCAGTCTCTTTTTCTTATCAACATTATCATTCATTGTAGTTGTGTATGTAATGTATTTATTTAATTATTTATGTATGTATTTTATATGTATGGGTACGTTATTATTATAATATATATATGCATGTGTATTATTTGGTATGATAAATGTATTGAATTTTTTTGCGCCGCAAAAAATTATCTGTTTATCCCTATGGTTGACAGAGCAGAGAACGCTTGGCGTTAAAAGTCCGCCAATTGTAAAACAATATTTAGTGTGGAACAATAAAGTTTGAATAAATAAATAAATTTGTATTACATTATAGTATAACTTGCATGACCGTATTCAAAATCGCGCAACTCGTATAATCGACGATGAGACTCTTGTCAGCCGTCTCGATCCTCTGGCTCTACGTAGGGATGTTGCATCCTTGTGCATTTTTTATCGCATTTATCATGGGGAATGTTCTGTAGAATTGTTCGACCTGCTGCAAAATTTCACCACTACACCACCCGCCTGAAATTAAAATATCATCCATACAACCTGGATAGTTGGCAATCAACCACCGTACGTTTTAAAAGGAACTTCCTGCCACGTACGACCGAACTGTGGAATCAACTTCCTACAGCAGTGTTCCCGAACCCATACGACATTGAAACTTTCAAAAAACGAGTCTATATCTTCCTGAAAGGCCAGTAACGCTCTTGTTACACCCCTAGTGTTGCAGTTGTCCATGGACAGTGGTGATCACTTACCATCAGGTGACCCGCTTGTTCGTTTGCCGCCCTGTAACATAAAAAAAATACATTAACCAATATAAACATTGTTGTAATTTTTTTTTTATAGATTATGTAATAACTAAGTTATCGAATCATCTAATCTTTTTATCACCTATCAAAAGACAATCACCCGAATTTCCATCAGGCCTTCCCCAACTCATAACCAATAAGTGGGGTTAGGTCCTAATATCGCTTAACGACCGTCCCATACGTGACATCCGCCCAAAAGCCTCACTCAATGTTGTTTGAAACATTATGACTTGTTCGTACTTTAAGTTTCTCAGTACTATTTATTTATTTATATATTTATTAGCACACTTAATAGATTACAAACACAACAAAAACACAAATTAATAATACAAATATAAGATCCGATCTAGTCTTAAAGCTAAATTTGTTAAAGAATCAGAAGCTAGGGCACGCTGTAAATATAAAAATTGAAATTGATAGAATAATTATAACAGAACAGATAAATCAAAACATAAAGTGAAGAATTACAAAACTGTACTCGTACTGTAAGTACCTACTCGCTGAGAAATCGGGTCTTTGATGCTTTTCGATCACACGGGCCGTGATGTTTGCAGAAAAAAACGAAGAAATATTTGGTACATGACTACAATACTGATGTGGACTAAAATAATTTGTTTAGCTCATCAGGTAAATAATTGAAATAATATTTTATACGTATTTTTTCGTTTCTCTCCTCGATACTCGATTGATGTTCAGTAGTAATGACCTTTCTTCTGTGTAAGTAATTTTATTTACAGCGCCACGGAGATTGGTGACTTCAATGAATGGTACTTAAACCGGACTACGACTAAAAACATAATAGCTTTTTTATTTTTGTATACTTACTTACATAGGACATACTAAGCTTTCTTTCTACTGCCCGTTTGCTGTCAAAAATTTCCAGACGATATCCTGGCTCCTTCAGAACAGCTCTGTGGTATCGTAGTATAACATAAGGACTCACATATATTGTTTATAGGGTCTAACAAAATATACTAAAACTTTTTAAGAACAAATTCAGTCCATGATACTGAACAACTTTCCCTAAGAAACATATATGGAAATATGAATAAAAAAAAAACATGCAAGATGACCTTTCTTGATGAGTTTCTTGTTTGTTTGTTTGTAATACTTTATTGTAGCAAAACACAATAATAAAATACAAATAAAAAATTCTATGGGGCACAATTTTTTTTTCACATTTCCTTGGTAAATGTTATTCAGTATCATGACTGAATCTAAGCTATAAATAGTTGTAGTATTTAATGTAAGATGATGCTAGGATCAGCTCAAAATTAGCAAGTGGATGAAAAATAGATTTTAATTTCTATACGCTTCAAAATTATCATAATACTGGTATGTGAGCTTGAATTTATTGATGTAATTGTTAAAAAAAAACAATTTGTTATGATTCCACAGCGACCCGAGGTCGGTAATTCGTTTCCAAGTGAGCGTGGTTCCGGCTGACTGTTTGCTTGCTGCGATTCACACCTAGCGCTTCATTGTGTGTCCGAACGGCGTGTCCAGTCAGGGCTGGAAACAACCAAGTGGACAACATTATATTGCGAGTCATACTCATGTACTCACAGGACTTTCATATCATTCTGATACATTCCTTCTATAAAAAACCTTATTTTGCAGCACAGAGATGATTTAAATTTATTAAACTGGAGATAGTGTTTAGTATAATTATAGACTACAAGTAAAAAAAAACTAGGTCTATGACTACAAGAGATCACTCTTTCTATGGCAGTTGCTGCAAGTATCTATCTACTATACCCTAGCTACCCTAGACCCTTTATCCTGAGCTCAGGTTGTTTTCATTCTCTTCTTTATAGGGATAAGACGTCTCTGAGCTCAGTTTTATTTAATTATTTATTTATTGAACTTTATTGTCCAAAGTAAAAATATACTTTTAACAAATGGCGGACTTAATGCTAAGAGCATTTTCTCCCAGTTTTCCTCCTGGCAAATTCCTCCTCTAACCATTTCCATTGTTCTCTATCTCTTGCGACTCTTCTCTAATTTGAATTCATCCTCCCATCTTGTGAATTGCCTTTCTTGGCTACTTTTGCCGCCTCTGGGATACAAATGTATATACCAGTAAGAGTCTCCCATATTGCGGGACCTACGAGTAATTTGCTTTTACCAAAATTTCTTACCTTAAACTCTTCTAAAATTTTATCAGAGTAAAATTCTACTTAAACTATTTTAAGCCGATATAGGGCAGCCCTGATGAAGAGCAATATAATTTACGTTTGTTGTTTTTCCGAATTGATAACAATGGACCGGCGACGCAGTTAGCGGCCGTGTGATTTGATAAATGTACAATATCGGGTCTTTTATGTGCAGTACCTACGCACATTGTTCACAAATCATTATATACTATACTGACTTTGTAACCAGTCTTTGATATTAGTCAATATTTCCAAGCATGCTCATTACAAATAGGGTCTAACAAAATATACTGAAATTATGTATTTTAATGATACCTACTGAACAACATTTATATAATGTTTGAACATCCATACAAATAGACCGATCAGCTGATCAGTTTGTTTGAAAAGCAATTTTTTTTTATATTTCAATATACTGGATGATTTTGACCTTCTGAGCTATATCCAAGGAAAGTACTATGCACTAAATAAAATATACATTACCTACATGTTCTATTACACTTACCTTGTTTCATAATAAAAGCCAAAGATTTCAACACCGGCCATGCTGAAGTTTTCCGTCGCTCTCTCTCGCTCTAGTAAATGACTGTTCTGAGCGACAGAAAAGGAAAGCAGCATAGGAAAGTGCTGTTCCGTGCTGACAGATGTGTTCCACCAAAACTGAGCGAGGCTGTGATGTGTTTGAAGTCCTATAAAAATGCGTGCTATATTATTATACAAAGTGGAAAAGACTTTATCGTAATAAATTGGGTAGTTTTCTCGGTCAAAAATAAATTATTTGGTACTGTTAAGAGAATAAAACGTAACAAAATAATGTCACTTTACATTAATCACATTCATTTTGAACGTGATTTTAGATTTATTTATGCGAAAAACGGATATTAAGAGCGCTATTTGACTCCAAAAAACTATGACGTCACAGTCCGATATTTCATACAAATCTCATAGATAATGTTTGTTTTGACGTTTAGAAAAAAAGTGTCTGATTTGACTTGGTGGAAACTAGCGAATTATAGCACAGGCTATTACTAGACGATTGTACATTAATATAAAATTATGAAAAAGTTTGAAAAAGTAAATCATTCTTTTCATTACGTTCGAAGCAGCAGGCAATTTAAAATTGATACGGGGTGGATTTCAATGATTCTTTGCATATCTTAAATATTGATACAAGTATCTGCTTTTATTTATTACTCTAATGATTAATGTCTTTTCTACTTTGTATATGTCGCAGTTGGATGGTATAAACCGCTAATTCACTAAACCTCTAGCTGTTTGGCATTACAGCTCGGTTTTGTTAAACAGCAAAATATCGTTCAGCAGTTCATTTGCAGTCCAAAATCATAAACTATGTCTCCGATATCTCTCGATCTCGGAACGCTGTGAAGAACGTACGTCTTGCGCCGCGGCATTGATGAATACAAATCGTTTATGCCATTCTGCGTATGAGGTGTCAGTTATTTAACGCTGTTTTACGAAACCGAGCTGTAATGCCAAACAGCTAGAGGTCTAGTGAATTAGCGGATTATACCATTCAACTGCGACATATACAAAGGCAAAATTAAATTGCCTACTAAATTTCTTCTTATATTAGGCAAGTATTTTGTTGTTTTATAACTAATTTTAACTTTCTTTTACTTCAAATTGACTTTTAACTCTTTTATTATCTCCTCCGTGGCGTATTGGTTAACACACTAGTCTGTCACTGGGTTCGATCCCCAGTCAGGGCAAGTTGGAAAATGGCCTTTTTCAAATTATTATTGTCCTAGGTTGGGTGTTTAGCTATATATGTATTTATTATAAAATAAAGTATCGTTTAGTAACCCATAACATAAGTTTAAACTTACTTTGTATTAGGGCTAACCCAATCAGTGTGATTTGTCTCTATCTATCTATTTATTTATTTATTATAAATTTAATTTTTAACTAGACTTTTTGGAAAATTACCTTTTCAACTAAAATTTTCAAACATTGTTGCAACAAACAAACCTACTAATGGTTTATTCTGAACCCAGCCTTAATAGTAAGGCTGTTAATTTTTAATTAACCGTTGGTGTAGTGTTAGCGGAGCTATAAAGGTCACGGGTTCGATTCCATAAACAGTACACGGCAATAAGCTTGAATTCTTCACATTTGTGTATAAATGTGAAGAATAACAATAGTTTCTTATTAATAAGGCAAGTGAGATTTTTTTCAAAACGTCAAGTCAAACATTTTGATAAAAACTTTACAAGCCAATTGTTTATTGTGGAACAATAAGCAATATAATATATATAACAATAATAATATAACAATAAGCAATATAAGTAACCAAAGAGTATCATTATGTTGTAATGTTTAAGAGGGAACTAACTAAATAACACAATTAATTAAATATTATTGTTAATTGGCAATACTTTTCCAAGCCAGTACCAGGACCCTAGTTAATAATAAAAAAAAATTAGACCGAAGATTATCTTTACTAGATAATGTCTGTTCTTTCACCAGGTCACTGCTTATATATTTATCACTTAATCAATTCGAAACGGTTGATCGGAACGAAACTACCCTTAGCTTAATTATACGGGAGCTTATCTGTGCTTTTTCTAAACAATTATCTGCCGATACAGTCAAACGAAACGTAAGTGTTAATTAACTTAATGCAATTATAAGATCTTTTGCACTATGTAAACTTGTCGGCAAACCTATTTTGATAATCAAAAATGTATAATCGCAACTCTTATTGCAATTGTTATAAGGTAGATTCTTGTTTGGTTTGAAGTAACTGTAGTTGTTTGTAGGGAGAAGTGTTTCTCGTACTGCTCAAGTGGACACGTCGACCTTTTCAAATGTTATAAAAAATGCTGTTGGACGACTCGCGAGCGCGCGGTTCGTGAAATGCCACCTGTCAAGTGAAGCACCCGCTAATAACACTTTTGTGACGCAGTCGGCTAAACAAACAGTTTGTGTGGCCGCAAAATGTCCGGTTCACAAAATGAACAAAGAAAAATAAATAATAAATAAATAGATAAGATTGATTGATTCAGACACTGATTGAGCTAGCTCCAAACTAAATTTTAAATTGTATTATGAGACACTAACTCAATGATACTATATTTTGTAATGAATATATGTATTATTCCTTATTATCTATGGATAATGAGGCTTACAACAAAATGGCGAGTACGCTTCGAGGTTTTGTTTGTGTTTTAGGGAATCCAGAGTTAGAAACTTGGTGGTGGAATGATAATATAAAAACAACTCTTAGAAAAAAGAAGACAGCTTGTGAGAGGCAAAGTTTGGTGTGGATGATAGTAATGTAGATATGAAGGAGAGAAAGAAACTAGCATTGAATCCTCAGGGATAAAAACAATTATTTAGACTATCAAAAGAAGGGAAAAAATGTAAAAGACACAAAACGCATTAAATGTATTAGAGATAAAAAGGGAAACGTACTAACTACCGATTAAGAAATGAAAAACCACTGAAAAAGATATTTCGGACAGTTACTGAATGAAGAAAATAATTGGAGTGAATGTTTAGAAGACGTAACTGTAAATACAGGTCTAAAATCAAAATCAAATATTTATTCGGTAATAAGGCCTTCGCAGGCCTTTTTACACGTCAATAATTTGTTTGTTTGTTTGTAATAACTTTATTGTACCAAAATTTAAGTATAAAAGACAACATAATACGAAAGAGCAAATATACAAAGGCGGACTTATCCCATGTAGGGATCTCTTCCAGTCAACCTGCGATAGATTGAGAGGATATTTACTCTATTATATATAAGGTAGAAGCCGGTACGTATAAATTACTTATCTACACACATAAATATATACGAACATACTTACATAAATACATATAGCAATACAGATAAACAAACTATACATAAAGTATATATCTTACATACATAGGTATATATTTAATAAATATTAAAGATAAGTACTTAATTCAGTCCAAGCATAACGTAACTAGAGAAGACTTCGATAATCTAGTTTTAAATGAATCCAGTGAAGGTGCCATCCTTACATCAGCTGGAAGTGAGTTCCAAAGCCTTGCCGCCAAGACTTTAAACGATTTGGAATAAGACTGTGACAAATGCGGTGGGATGTCCAAAACGAGGCTGCCGGCTGTGCGCAAACGACTATCCACAATCCGAAAATTAAATTTGTAATCAGGGAAGAAGGATTAAAAAGGGCGTTGAAGAGGAGGCAGAGAATGTGGATGTTGCGACGTATCCTAACAGGTAACCAATTTAGCTTCTTGCGAGACTCCGAAATGTGATCAAATTTTCGAAGGTTGAAGACATACCTAATACAGTTGTTTTGGAGGCGCTCTAATTTATCTAGAAGTTCCTCTGTAGGATCCAAATATGCAACGTCAGCATAATCAAGAATAGGAATTAATAAAGAACGTGTCAATAATACTTTCGTCCTTATTGGGAGAAAATTTTACAATCGCCTCGGAGAATGCATGCCTACAAACATTTTGCGACTCACCTCATTAGTTTGGGTAGACCATGACAAAGTTTCATCCAAAACTATTCCCAAGTTTTTAACTGTTGGAGAGAAAGGAATAATAATACCATTTAGCATAACATTGGGAACAACGGTGGAATGAAACCTTGCCATGAAATGTGGACTACCAATTACTATTGCTTGGGATTTATCTGCATTGACCATAAGCCCGAAGTTATGGGACCAAGTCGCAATAGCGGCAAGGTCGGAATTGATAATGCTCACTGCGTCGCTGAAGTTATCGAGAGGAGCGGCCGTATAAATCTGCAGATCATCTGCATACAAGTGAAAAGAAGATTTAATACAAGACGTGATACCGTCAATGAAAATTGAGAATAATATTGGGGAAAGTATTCCACCTTGAGGAACACCGGCAGCCAGGTCACACCACTCAGATTTACTCTGATCAATTTTCACCAACTGTCGATGCCCATAAAGGTAGGAATGAAACCAAGTAAGAGAAGATGCAGAGAAGTTAAGGGAATTTAGAACGCCAAGTAGTATGTCAAAATCAACTGTATTGAATGCATTAGAGTAATCTAACAGAACCAGAATAGTGAGCTTCTTGTTATCTATGTTCATTCTGATGTCGTCCGTTATTTTGACGAGGGCGGTTGTAGTGCTATGTCCAGCACGAAATCCAGATTGATGTTCATTTAGTAGTTTGTGTGAAGATAGATATTTCGTTAATTGTTGCTGGACATAGTGCTCCAGGATAATTTTAGTGTACATTACGTGTAATGTTCATTTATATATATATATATATATTTTTAAAAAAGCTACCGATACTAGCGTTTGGCAACGACCACTGCTGAGAAGAAACGCCGAAAGAAACTCATTGACACAGTATTGGTCGCCTACGCGCCAGAAGGGCTTTGTCAGTTTACAAAGATATTATGCCTAATACAATGTTATCACAATATAACATGTTAAGCTTGCAAACGAGTGCCAAATCCAATCTAGTAAGGTCTAGGTAGTAAGGTAAAAGAGATATGCATAGACGATGTGAAAGATGTTACTAAGATTATGAAGAACAATAAAACCGGCCAAGTGCGAGTTAAACTCGCGTTGAGAGGGTTCCGTACAATTGATTGAATACTAATAGATTTTCCTGTAATCTAGAAGCAATGAACTATATTTCGTATTTTTTTTCAAAATTTTAGGCTCATTAGTTTCGGAGATCAGGGGGGGGGGAATGGTCAATTTTCGTTTTCTTTCATGAATTAAATCAAAACTATTTATTTTATAATTATAACAAAAATATATTTGAGATCCTCATAATGAGCCCTTTCATTATGTGTGATATATGACACAGTAAGGTTTGCAAAACTTTTTTTTTTCAATTTCCTAATTTATCCCCTGAAGATGACCCTTATTTAAAAAATATTTATTTACTTTGCACATATGTGTTTGGGTCATAGGATTACACCATCCTACCAAATTTCACCTGATTCGGTCTCAAAGATTCGAAGCAAATTGGCTGTGACAGACGGACGGACAGACAGACGCACGAGTGATCCTATAAGGGTTCCGTTTTTTTATTTTTTGTACGGAACCCTAAAAAAGCAGAGGAACCCGACAAGACCCGAAATATGGAAGATATTGAAGATGGATGGATGGCAGTGGCTGACTGTTGTTTTTCCATAAGTTGTTGCAAGAAGGGGCGATCCCTGACGAATGGGAAACTAGTTTTCTAGTTCCCATATTAAAAAATAAGGGTTATGAGTAGGACTGCAACAACTAATCGAAGAATAAAGCTCATGTCACATGCGAAATAGTGTTCGTCGACCTTGAGAAGGTGTATGACAACCCTGTCATAAGGCGTATGTCAACCCTGGTTCCAGCACGGTTCTTGAAACCAGGGTTTCTTAGAAGAAAGAAATATTTTTCGGATGAACAATTGATGTCGGTTTAAATTTTTTTCTTACCTATAAGTACTCTGAAGTGCCAAACAAAAGAAAAACGTGAGCTTATGACTACGAGGTTCAAAGTCAAGGTCAAATGTAAATTCAAAAGAAATTATACATTTTGTATAATCGAGATTTCACTTTTCATTTTGCTCTACAAACATTATGCGAAACAGTAGTTTTTGCAAATTGTACTTTTTGCTCCTAAACCAAACAGTTAACTCTATCAATCTCAAACAATTATATTGTACTTAGTGTTTACGAATGGTAATTTATGTTTCCAGGAATAAAGAATCCACAAGTGCAGAGATCATTACGTGAATTTAATTGAGTAGTAAGTACAGAATTATTCCTTCGTCGAAGATGTTGCAATTGTCCATGGGTAGCGGTGATCACTTACCATCAGGTGACCCGCTTGCTCGTTTGCCGTCCCATAAGATAAAAAAGAAGAATGAGATAGGAATTGACATAGTAATAGGTTATAAATTACCTACATTCATTTTAGTTGACTCTACTCGTATACGACCTGCACGTATCTAAACATTCAAGTACTAATATAAATTAAAGTCACATTTAAGTTCAACTGAATGTCTCTTAATATCGACGTTACATTTAATTAAATTACGCTAATAAAAAACTAAAAGCAGTGTGGTTCCTCGCAGAGTAGAATAGGACCACTCCAAGTCTTCCCGTGGATGTCGTAGAAGGCGACTTAAGTAACACAAGCTAAACAAAGCTTATAAACATCAATGAGACCTCTCCCGTCTGGCCAGCGTAGACAGGGTAGGCCAAATCTTCTGGCTTTTCTGGCTAAGTATGGCTCTGTAGTACAGAGAGTGTCGTGCTCCTGCAGTGGAGACTAAAAAACACCTGGATGATGACCTCATTAAACTCTAATTAGAGTTCAGATTTTCTCGTTTCTATCATTCCGCTATATTATTATGGGGAAATCTAATAAGTGTCAGAACTAAATGTAGTCCGGTCAAATTAGACCAAAAAATTGTAGTTAGGTTACAATACGTCTCACCCAGCTCAAAGTTGGTAGGATTGTTCAGAACACCATCAAAAATTAAATCTAAAAAGTCCTTATCGATCCGATACCTGGAAAAAAATTACTCGGGGTTAAAGGTCACAAAAACGTGTTTTTCGCAATTTTCAGCAAAATAGTATATTTTATTATAAAATTAGTTTAAACAAAACTTGTAGATCAGATGTAGACAGAAAATTATCTATAAAAAATGTCTGAATACTTTTTTTTCTAAGACTCACCGTTTCTGAGATATAACGATTCAAAAAGTTGGAAGAGATTTTTTGCCGTTTTTTTGCTCGATATTAATAACGGCAACAGGTAGATGCTTGAAATATTCACAGAATATTTAGTTGTACTTATCACTTTAAAAAATAAATAATTTAATTACAGTAACATAAATATTTAAGGGGGCTCCCATACATCACGCCAAATCTCAAAAATCACGTTTGTTTCATCAAAACATTGAACAATCCTACCAACTTTGAGCTGGGTGCGAATTATTGTAACCTCGGATGTCTAAATTGACCGGAGTTAATAATGTAAATCCAAAAAAAAACTTGATATCGATGAAAAAAAAAAATTAGACAAAGGATATTCTCTCAGGCAGGCTTCTCTTTATACTCAAAGTGTAAATTGTATTTGTAAACGCTATTAGTTTCGATACTGTTGTTGGATGAACTTCGTGGTGCAAGCAGGGCTGTCTGTTCTCTAAATCAGTTATTAAAAACATTGTATTTTCAATAATTTAGGTAACTAAGCATTGAGTGTGTTACAGTAAATATATGCAATAATCTTTTAAGGGCATGCAAAGTCCATGATATTTATTAGTATTCCCAGAAATACTTATAATAAATATTAGTTTTTTTTTTGTTTTTTCCATTTTTTTTATTTAAAAACAAAATAGGTATTCTTTTTATATAAAAAGTGCAATAATGTTCACTTATACGGAAAATATAATTGAAACGACACTGCGGTTCCTTTCAGTCATATATGTATAATATTTAATTACCCATTAAAATCTACACAAAAGCTTATAAAATTATACATAAATCGTGATTATAATTACATAATTATAAAAAACTACATGCTTATTTGTTGAACTTTAAATTGGAATTTACTGCAAAGACTACACACTTCTTTTTTATTTTATTGAAACTGATACGATGACTATACATTACATACTAATAACTAATATAATATATACAAGTAAATAAATACGAGTATTATATGGATAAGATGATTCCTAATACTGCGCGAAGACACCATGAGAAGAAGACTTCTTGGAGAAACCCGTTATGAACCGCCCGTTTGAAACTGTAACGTCTTTTCGGTTTAAGAACCTGGCAACCTTGCATTAGTGGCAACCACAGATAATAGATACACATAGATGACGTAAATGCACCTTCTTCGCGTGTTTGAACCTTACTAAGCGTCAAGGTTGGTGGACGGCTGCGAAAACTAAAAAAATGCCTCGATGCGTGATAATTAACTGCAATAGCCAAAAATTGCAAGCGCCCAAAGGCAAGGACATATTCCTATCTAGTGATGTGCCGTTCCCGTTCCCCAGATTTCCGGGAACGTCCCCGGGAATGTTCCCAAAAATGGAAATGTCAGGGAAAGTTGTAATTTTATTTATCAGACATATTTTTTATCTCTGTAAATATATTTTACTAACGTAAATGCATCACTTGATATGGTTATAATACAAATACATTATATCCAATATTCCGTAAAATTTCCTAGAAATACGGGAACGTTCCCAAATTTCCGGGAATTTGGGAACGTTCCCGGGGAATTTAGGAGCGTTCCCGGGAACGGCACATCACTATTCCTATCACAGGTATCAAATTATATTATGCGTAAATTCATTGTTAAAAGGTTGGCACGCTTGGTTTCCATAAAAATCGGCAACCTTGCGGTGCGATACCGTTCGGTCGCGTGCCGCCCGCCATTAAATCGACCCTCAGACCGTATTTCGCTATTGATGTCTCATTTACGTTCGCTAACCGATAGTATTGCTTTCTGATAGCACACGTTTACCGTACGAGTATATACCTTATAGAGATGTTGGCTTCTACTTCTTTACAACGTTACTCGGAAAGGAAAATGGTCAATCGAGGAATACCTTTACGACTGCAAACTCCAGACCAAGTCAGGACAGTTATGAGACTGGTAGTCACATGCATATAGAGATGAATATATTAGAAATGTTATATCCGAGGATCAGCTGGCTGCTTATGAGCAGGGTCTGCTTCCAAACTTGTTTTTTTCCATTCCCACGTCCTTTTTAGGGTTCCGTAGACCACAAGGAACCCTTATAGTTTCGTCATGTTCGTCCGTCTGTCTGTCCGTCCGGGCTCGTACTCCGCCGCTACTGCACGAAAATTGGTGAAGAGATAGATAATGAAGTTCCAAAAGTTGGTTTTTAAAATTATGATAAAATGTTTTTTTTCAGCCCCCCATACAACGAAAAGTGAATTTAAAAAATTGAATTGGACTAATCCCAACCTGTGGGGTATCGTTAAAAAGGTCTTTTAAAATGCAACAAAAACTCGAAACTATGTAGATCAAACCCCCCAGTCTTGAGATAATCTAATACAAAGTTAAAATTGGAGGTGTCCCCCACCGTAACTTTTGAAATATTACTAAAATAATTCTGAAAAAAATGTAGTATGTACCTCAAAGTATGTACTTTCAATTAAAACTATAGCGGTCTCGGTATCATAGGTAGTTATTTTTTAATACGTCATAAATCGTAAACCGCAATTCACCTTTAGAACTTTTATATTATGTTACTTGCTGCTACGGAACCTTTCATGGGCGAGTCCAACTCGCACTTGGCCGCTTTTTGTTTAGTTATGAGACCATCTGACACGTAGGCGAAAATCTCAAGTCAGCATTTCTTGTGTCTATGAACCCCTCCTGACAGTTGCTTGTATCTTTCCGCAAGACGCGATCTGCCTGTACCAGCTCATAAGACTCTTGCGCTTTGTCGTATTTACGAATAATTGACCGGAGCGTCTTCGTTTACTTGGACAGAAATGCTTTCGTATTTCCGGCTATCCGACTGATCTCCTCTACAAGTCGCAAGTTTTGCGAGCAGGTTCTATAATTATGTGGAACTTAGTACTTAGGTAATATAATGTACCCACATTAGGCACTCAAGCTCTATTATATAAGATAGTTTTTAAGTATATACATAAGTACATGACTGTATGTTGCCAGAATAAAATGAAATAAAAATAACGACGGGTTGCACTCCGGGAGTGCCGGCAGAAGTGAAAACTTGAATATTAACGTTGTGCATATTTGATATTTTGGAATGGTTAGGGAATAATTTTGCACGAATTGCTTTAATTATCAGTATAAAAGTACTATTATTTATGTGGTAGAATACAATATTTATTTATTGCGCTATCGTACACAAACATGACAATTTATATTACACTAGCTGTGCCCGCGACTTCGTTCGCGTGGTTCTCGGAACGTGATGTTATATAGCCTAAAGCCTTCCTCTATAAATGGACTACCCAACAAAAAAAGAATTTTTATCTAATCTCAGGAACTAATGGTTCAAATCGGACCATTAGTTCCTGAGATTAGCGAGTTTAAACAAACAAACAAACAAACAAACTCTTCCGCTTTATAATATTAGTATAGATTGAAAAGTGTCCTGACGCGAGTTTAAAATTTTTTACCCATTACAAAAAAAGTGCACAACGCCGCTAAAGAAGTTTTCACTTTCAAAAGGTTTGGGCTTGTCCGGGATGTGAACCCGAGACCTCTCGCACCCTAAGCAAAATTCATACCCCTAGACCAACGAGCCGGCTGACAGCTTAGTCGAAATTATAGTAGGTATAAATACTTCCTCTCCTACGCCGCGCCGGCTGTCATTTCGTCTTACGAATTTTCGATCAGGACACGTGTCCTGACGCGAGTTTAACATTTTTTACCCATTACAAATAAAATAATAAAATAATAATATTATAAAGAGGAAAGATTTGTACCTATTTTTGTATGTTTGTATGTTTGTAATGAATAGGCTCAAAAAGTACTGGGCCGATTTAAAAAATTCTTTCACCATTTGAAAGCTACACTATCCCCGAGTGACATAGGCTATGTGTGTACCACGGGCGAAGCCGGGGTGGACTGCTAGTTACAAATAAAGTGCACAACGCCGCTAAAGAAGTTTTCACTTCAATTTTATTGACTTTTTGTCGATCCAATCGAAATGTCTACGGTACAACTCACAGAACAGATAGTTTACGTATTTACCGAAATGTTATCCTACTATAATTGAAAAACTAAGCGCGCGCCAGGTTTCATTACTATTGTAAGAACTGGTTTTCTATAAACGAAACAAAGAAACATTTGAGCTAATTGCGTTTCGTGTTTAAGTTAGTCGACTATTAGTTAAGGTTTAGTTAGTGAACTATTAGTTAACTCGACTTTCCACACGCGATGGCACGGTCTTTCTAAGTAAATGCCTGGTTAAAGTTAATAATGTAAGTAGCTTGTTTTTCACCAACTGCCAAAGGAGGGTTGTGTTTATTATATATTTTACTTCAAATAAATAGGATATTTTGTGTCCGCTAGTAGCCTAGATGGAATTGGAGTCTGAAATAATTTTACAAATACATTACATTGTCTTATCTTGATCTCCAAAGAGGTAGACAGAGCCTAATGCCATAAGCCAAAGGCTACGTTGAGCATAATGGGCGTGAAGATAGAATAATAGTAATTGTTTCTTCTTCTTCTCGTGTCGAAAGCTCGAAGGAGTTTATATTTGTTGAAGTATCCTAATCTTGATGCTTTTGAGGATCTTAAGTTCTTTGACCATTTTCCGTTAACAATATTTTTGAGTCTTCGATATTTCGGCCCATGCATGAGCCATGTTCAGGAAAAAACTGTGACTGTGTTAAGACTCAAAAATCACGGTAAATATCCCGATTTATTTCATACTAATGTTGACAACCTAAGTGTAAAAAGCTACGAAGAGAAAATTGTTCCCTTTTAATGTTTTATTAAATAGGTCACTAGATAGCGTTTTTTACTAGTTCAATTAATTGAATTTTTTACAAAAATTGTAAACGGTCAACCGAAAGGTGGTGCAAAGACAAGTAAGACCTAACTAGGAGCAAATATAAATTTTAAATACTTACTTACCTAGTATTTTTACCTAGGCTTTTTAGTAATTTGTGTGGTGTGTGTCAACAAGTTTCTGCTATTTACGTGCCCTCCAAAACTTTATATGACGATGACATTTATACTTCCTCCATGGTCTAGTGGTCAAGGCGTTTGCTTTGTGATCCACAGGGAAGCATACTTTGTGAAAAGTTGTTTCTAGTCTGGTTAGAATATTGCAGGCTTGAATCACCTGATTAACCGAAAAGAAAGATGATTCCGTGCTTCGGAAGGCACGAAAAGCCCCAACGCCATCTAGCGTTTGTTTAAACCTATCCTAGGATTGATTCTGATTTACCCTTTGGGTTGCGGAGGTCAGACGGCAGTCGCTCTGTGTAAAAACTAGTAACCTCGTCAAATCACCTAGGTTAGGTAGCGGACCGGCTCTGAAGCGATACCGCTGAGGATGTAACCGGGTATACGCTTAGATAATGATGATGACCTACGCTATCATAAATATATACTTACAAGCATGTTCTATTATTATCCAGCTCTCCAAAACACTTCATTAATCTTAACGAACCAGCGACACACACAATCTTTAATAACCGTCGATAAGATACGATACGAGACATTTTAATTCTCCATAATTATATGGCCGCCTAGCTCGCTGCTAAAAACCGCAATTACTGTCAAAGATATGATAACGGTGGGGGTTGGGGCGTTCAAGTATTACGCAATCACGAAAGGGGTTGTCGCTGACACTGGCTAGCATAAACCATTTTTATATTTTATTTGTATTTTTGAATCATTCCATTTATTTGATGTTCTTTTATTATTTTTCATTCTCTTCCCTTGATTACACATGTGACAGTTAAAGAAGTGTATTTTATTTCAATAAATAATATGATAAATTAGTTATCATTTTGGTGTCAGAAGTTGTAAATAATGGTGAAAACACGAGGCCAAAAAGCCGCTGGCAGTACCAGTGTTAGTAAAAGTGAAGTGACTGTGCGTACTAGGTCGAATGTAGGGGGAACCTCCAGTGTAACTTCCAGCCGTTGCTCCTCCATAACGATCAAGGCACAAAGGTTGGCATTGGAAGCAGAGCATGCCAGAAAAATAGCGGAGCAAGAAAAAGCGGTAGCTGAACTTGAGCTACAAGCACAACTCGCGTCGCTAGAGGCATGTGAAAAGTCGCGAACGCATAGCAGTAGGTCGTCACGAAGGAGCCATCGCAGCCCGTTAAGTGTGACCCGCCAGTATGTAACCGACCAGATGCAACCAACCATTCAGGAAACAAATCACACTCATTTAGGTACACAAAATCACCAAAATTCATGTAACATTAATAAAATTAGTGACAACACTAAACAAAATGATTTTAAGCTCCTAGCAGAGGCAATTTCGGATTTAGCTCCAAGGAAACGGGTGAGTGAGCTAATGTTGCCTTCCTTTACAGGTACCCCACCAGCCGAATGGCTTGGTTTCAAAAAGACTTATGAGCGTACCAAGGCAACATATACGCCATTCGAAAACCTAACTAGGTTAACCAATTCCCTAAAAGGTTCAGCACGCGACGCAGTGGCGACGCTGCTAGTGCTCACAGAAGATCCAGATGAAGTCATGGAAGCTCTAGAGCGTCGGTTTGGTCAGCCGGAGCTGATAGTTATGCAGGTTACAGCGGAGGTGAAAGCTTTGCCTAGGTTGAACCATTTCGACTTAGGCAGAGACCTGAATACATTTTCATGCAAAATTAGGAACTGTGTGAACACCATTCAGCTTCTAGGTTACACGGAGTACATGGCATCCCCGGAGCTAACAAATGCAGTGCTCAGTAAGCTTACTCCACTTCTAAAAGAAAAGTGGATGGAGTACGCATACAATCATCATCATCATTGTCCAGGTAAATTCAAGCTCGAAATTTTATCAGAATTTTTAAGTCATGAAGCTTTCATTCATTTGAAGTTTGGCATGTTGACATCCGCTGACATTAGTCATGATTCAAAAAATATTAAAACAGAAAAAGTCCATGCTACAACTAGCAAGAAGGTTGACATCGACAAAATCTCCGATAAAGATTCCGAGCCAAAGAAAAAAGTTTTCAATCCAGAAACTATCGCACCTTATTCTGCTGTCACTTCGCCACAAAGATCTAAATCTCTGGTCAACGATAATACTTTTTGCATGTATTGTAAATGTAAAACACATATATTAAGTAATTGTGAAAAATTTAGATCGTTGTTGGTGGAAGATAAGTGGCGATGGATAAATGGTAGAGACAAAGGTGTAAAAAGGAGTTGGGTAATTTGTCGTAAATGCTTAAAAGGTTCTCATAAGTTCATGACATGCAAAAATGCTTGTAGTATATGTAACGGACCACATCACGACCTACTCCACAAGGAATCTTCTAACCCTGCAAGCTCTCAGACCAGCGATCTTCCAGTTGATGACCAGGCTGTAGTAACTCATACTTCCATGGTACAACCAATGTCTCGACCTATGCTTAAGGTAATTCCTATCACCGTCACTGGTCCTTTGAATTCAATGGACACCTTTGGACTGTTGGATGATGGTTCTACCGCCTCATTTATTGACCAAAAAGTAGCAGCATATATTGGTGCCACAGGACCTGAAGGCTCAGTTCGTGTAGATTGTATTGGTGGACTGTCAAGACAATCTATGGTAAGTTACGTTGACTTTGAGGTAAAAGGACGTCATAGCAAGCAATTTTTTACCATGAAGAAGGTTCGTTCTATTCCAAGCCTAGGCATAACCAACCAAACTATCAAACGTAGTCAAATTGAAAACTGTCCGTACTTGTCAGAATTGTCAAAGGAGTTGTGTTATGATGATGCAAAACCTATGATTATTATTGGTGTTGATAATTGGCATCTAACTATTGCACGAGAGACACGTTGTGGTACTCCATCTCAACCTGTAGCCATTCGTACTCTACTCGGATGGGTTTTATATGGGTTTACTAGTAGCAAAACCACATCGGTCAATTTTGTAAATGACAGCTTATGTCACACTAGTACACACGAGTCATTTTCTGTCAGTACAGGTACACACGACAACACATCTTTAGATACGCTCATCAAAGAACATTACAAATTAGATTCTATAGGAATAGTTAAAAAAGATTACTTTAACCATTCTGATGCACGCGCAATAAACATTCTTAAAGAAACTACTCGTAGGTTACCTTCGGGACGTTTTGAAACCGGCCTTCTTTGGCGTGATGGTATTCGAAATGTTCCCAACAGTTACAATCTTGCTCTTTCTCGCTTTCATACATTAGAGAAGAAGTTTTTAAAAGACAAATCATATGCTGAATTGTATCGGTTTAATATCCAGGCTATGATAGACAAAGGCTATGCAGAACTATGCACGAAGCCTCCAAACTCCCAAAGTATCACATGGTACCTACCACACTTTGGAGTAGTGCATCCACAGAAAAAGAAACTGCGTGTTGTTCATGATGCGAAGGCCACATGTAGGGGTGTTAGTTTAAATTCACTTCTTTTGTCTAGGCCTGACCTTTTACAGCCAATGCTAGCCATCTTAATGCGTTTTAGAGAAGGATTAGTAGCTCTAAACGCTGATATCAGAGAAATGTATCCTCAAATTAAAATTAGGGAATTAGATCGTGATGCTCAACGATTCTTATGGCGTAGTGATCCGTCTCAACCAATACGAGAGTACAGGATGTCTTCCATGATGTTCGGAGCCACCTCTAGTCCATTTACAGCACTTTATCTAAAAAATTTAAATGCTGAGGAATATAAACAAACATCACCGGCTGCGGCAGATGCAATTATAAATGAACATTACATGGATGACCTCCTGTTATCTGTAGATAGCGTAAAAGATGCTACTCAGCTGGCGGCTGATATCGTGCGAGTACATTTCTTAGCAGGATTTGAAATGAGGTCTTGGGTATCTAATGTACCCGAAGCACTCTCACTTTGTCAATCAGAGCTACTCGCTGGTAGTACAAACGAAAAAGATGGTTCATTTAGTCCACCTGTTGCCGTTTGTATCCTTGGGGTCCGATGGAACATACAGGATGACACATTGCAACTTTTGAGAAGTTCACTTTTCAAAAAACCACCTTCTAAATTGACTAAAAGGTTCATACTATCTCAATTGATGCAAGTGTATGATCCCCTAGGATTACTTACGCCAATGACTATACAAGGAAAAATTATATTCCAACAAACATGGAAGCTTGCTATCGACTAGGACCACGAGTTACCACAAAATTTCATCCATAAGTGGCTGACTTGGTTCAAGGAACTATCACGTTTAGTTTCTGGGTCTGTTCCTCGATGCTATGTTAGTCACAGCAATGTTGTAGATAACCAAGTACACATTTGAGCTGGCTTATGCTTGCGTTGCATATTGGCGTTTCACATATCCTGATGGTACGGTTAAAGTGTCACTTATGGCTGGTAGAGCTCGTCTGGCTTCACTCAAGCTAGTCTCAATACCTAAGATGGAGCTCCAGGCCGCGCTTATCGCTGCGCGTCTTGGAACCTACATTACTGAGGCACACAAACGTAAGCCATCTAAAATTATATTCTGGACAGACAGCATGACTGTTCTGCGCTGGCTCCGCAGTGATGCCCGCTCATTTAAACCTTTTGTATCACATAGAGTAGGTGAAATTTCAGAAATCTCAAACGTTTCAAATTGGAATTATGTGCCATCAGCACTCAATGTTGCAGACGATGCTACACGCATGGGCCATACATTAGAACTAACATCTAGATGGTTTTCTGGCCCACCTTTTCTAAATTTAAATCAACAATTTTGGCCAGATCAGTCTTCCATAGATATGTCAACTGAACTGCCAGAATTGAAAAGTAACGTTTCAGATTTGACAAATTTAATTTCTATTTCCACTATTTCCTTTCCTTTGGCAGCAAATGTCAACTATTTTAGTAAATGGTTACGTTTGTTACGTGCTACAGGGCAGATATTGGTGGCAGCGCGAGTATTTAGATCCCTTTTAGACCATAATGTACATAGGAATTCTAGGGCTAACATTAGGAAAATCTCAGCTGAAGACCTAAATACGGCTGAGCACAACCTCCTTCTTCAGTCACAGCTAGAGTCCTTTTCGGAAGAATATGCCACCTTGATTGCCCAGAAGGATATACCTAAGAACAGTCGTATGAACAATTTAGTAGTGACGATGAAGAATGGTTTGATCAGACTCTCTGGAAGAACTGCAGCCATCAGAAGCGATTCCGTACCTAGTACAGCATGTCAGCCTATTGTTCTTGATGCCAAAAATAGAATTGTGCAACTTCTCATTGCTTACTACCACATAAAAGCAGCACACGGTAGCAGTCAGACGGTGTTGAACGAAATAAAGCAGAAATACTTCATATTTGGCCTAAGAATAGCTGTACGAAAGATTGGGAAAACATGTCCAGAGTGCAAAGTCAAAGGAATATCACTGCACCCACCAGTTGGTGATCTACCAGCAGAGCGTCTAGCAGCCGGAAAACGACCGTTTACATTTGTCGGGCTTGACTATTTTGGTCCTGTCTTGGTCACCGTAGGACGCCGCACCGAGAAGAGATACGTCGCCCTCTTCACTTGTTTGACTGTCCGAGCTGTACACTTAGAGATCGTAAACAGCTTGTCCTCAGATTCAGCTATAATGGCACTCCGAAGGTTTATATCTCGCAGAGGGTACCCAAGCAAAATATATTCCGATAATGGAACGGCCTTTGTAGGCGCCAACAGGGTACTACAGAAAATGTATGAGGAACCCGTGCAAGAATTTTCTGCCAACCATCGCATTAAGTGGTGATTCATTCCCCCGTCTGCGCCTTTCATGGGAGGCTGCTGGGAAAGACTGGTGCGCAGTGTCAAGGTCGCCCTCTATGCCACATTAAAAGAACGCAAACCCAGAGAAGAAGTCCTAAATACCTTACTTTTAGAGGCAGAGGCTCTTGTGAATTCTCGTCCCCTTACACACATCTCACTATCACCGGAAGATGAAGAAGCGCTGACCCCATTTCATTTCCTTATTGGATCCAGCTCTACATACACACCACTCACAGAGACTAATGATGCTGATTTAGTTCGACGAACGGATTTCAAGAAAGGGCTCAGACTAGCTGACCACTTTTGGAAAAGATGGGTGCGGGAGTACCTACCTCAGCTAACGCCACGCAGACCTGTACCTCCATACACAAACCTGAAACTCGGAGATGTCGTACTCATAATAGATGGAGATTTACCCAGAGGAACCTGGCCTAAGGGCCGAGTTACTAGAACGTTTCCAGGCAAAGACGGCGTTATAAGAGTAGTAGACGTAGAGACGAGGGGAGGTGTGCTCAGGCGTCCGGTTAGAAAATTGAAATTACTCCAAATAGAGGCGCCAGTATCAGCGACCCTCATGATAGGTGCTCACACCGGGGGCCGCCATGTCGCTGACACTGGCTAGCATAAACCATTTTTATATTTTATTTGTATTTTTGAATCATTCCATTTATTTGATGTTCTTTTATTATTTTTCATTCTCTTCCCTTGATTACACATGTGACAGTTAAAGAAGTGTATTTTATTTCAATAAATAATATGATAAATTAGTTATCAGGGGTCTTATTTTTTTTAAAGAGGATGGCGCATAATACGTAAGCTTTTTACAGATTAAGCCGTGCGGTTCCCGGCAGAGTACAATAGGACCACTCCAAGTCTTCCCGTGGATGTCGGTAGAAGGCGACTTAGGAAACACAAGCTAATTAAAGCTTTTAATCATCAATGAGTACTTTCCAACCCGTCTGACCAGCGTGGAGAGTGTAGGCCAAATCCTCTGGCTACTTTGGCTTAGTATGGCTCTGCGGAACAGAGGGTCGTACTTCGCAGTGGAGACTAAAAAAGACCTGATGATGATGATGATGACAGATACATATACATTATCACGTCATTATCCCTAATAGGGTAGATAGAGCCTAGGGCCGTTAGACCCAAAGGCCACGTTTAGTGGAATGGTGGGCCTGAAGGTGGAAAAAGGAAGTCAAAATAGTGATGGATTGCTAGCAGCATCGCCTATTTACATGATTCAGATTCTCGCCTATTCCTTCAATCGGCTTCTTGTTAGTCTTTTTTATTTGTGGATATTACATAAGCTTTGGAAAAGGAATAAGACTCGGTTACTTTAGCTGATGAAAAGAGGCGACGGTAATGAAACTACTCTCTCTCCCTCCCTCTCATCTCAGCCCATTCCCAGTTGCATCCTCAGCGATGTTGCTGTGAAGCCTGGGGTCCACTTTTCAGCTTTTTTCTTCTCCACTTCGCCCGCTCTTGAGCATCCTGGTTGTAAGACCAAGAAATTACTACTACTTACTACTGGTACTTGGTGCAATAAAGATTTTTGTTTTGTATTGTATTGTACTGAATCTGACTAAAGACAAACGTACTCGTATATCGGCAAATTGTGACATACCTACATACACAACATTATTATACCACTATTTTCACTGACAAAAGGGACCAGGGGGTAAAAATTACAAAAAAATCTCCTTGTGTAATACTTGAACGGTTCCCTAGCATTTTTCTGGAACACGCATGCAAAATATTGTTATTACAATATTTTGCTCTATTTCACAAAAAAATAGTGGCCCACGGCAGAAAAACGCTTATCAAGACGTGTCTTCATAAATTAGAATTAACTAGGTATCTGATAATTATCAGGATGTTTTTAAGCATGTGGTCTTTAAAATTACACCTTTATTAGAATCCAATCGTGACGTAAGTACCTATATTATTTATTTATTGTTTAAAAAGAAAGTGGAAAAGATACAGGATATACTTTTTCGATCAAGGGTTATATTGAAGTAATACTTAACAGCATCAACATTTGACTGCCTCCGTAGTCCTGCCTTGTTGCCCAGAGGTCGTGGGTCCAAATCCCACTCTACTCACTAGTTGTTCAGTATCATTAATTACTGAACAACTTTCCCCAAGGAACATGTATCGAAATATGAAAAATATTTTTAAGCCTTCCTTAAAGTTGACCAATCAGCTGATCCGAGTTTGTTATGAAAGCAGAAAAATATTTTTCATATTTCGATATATGTTCCTAGGGAAAAGTTGATCAGTATCATGGACTGAATATACCCTTAGATTATTTTCAGTATATTTTGTTAGACGTTATATAAATAAATAGAGACATTAAGTATGAACTTAATGTCTCTATTTATTTATACACTAGCTTTCGCCCGCGGCTTCGCTCGCGTATCCCACGGGAACATTAAATTTTTCCGGGATGAAAGGTACCCTATGTCCTTCTCTGTACTCCTAACTATGTGTATGCGAATTTTCAAGAAGATTGGTTCAGTAGATAAAGCGTGAAGAGGTAAATAAACAAACAAATATACAAACTCACTTTCGCATTTATAATATTAGTTAGGATTAGGATTAGGATAAATATTTATATTTTCTCTACCCTTAAATAGTTTTAGTCTTAGATTCAATGTATTTAGTTAGATCTTACTACCTATCTATTAATATATCTTATAATAGATATAACTTTCGTACATATGCGTCCGTGTGTGTGAAACGTAGATGTACTCGTATATATATAATTTTAACCAACTTTTTATTCTCTCTGTCATTATTGTATATTGGAGTCTGTATTACTATTACGTCTTGTATGTAACATCTAACAAAATATAATTATAGAAAAAAATATTTTAAGCGTAATTATTTATAAGTAAATAACTTTATTTGACTTTAGTATAAAATTTGATGAAATACATTCGAAAACCTGCGACATGCTTCGTCAAAATGGTCACAAAAATGTATTCGTGACACGCTTCGTTTAAAATTTTCATAGCTAGTAATCCGCAACATGCTTCATCAAATTAATGAATATGAGAGATAGCTTATACTTACTTATATGTTGTATGGAAGCTTAAATATAAAAGATAAAAATTATAAACATTAAATTAAAACAAATAGGATAAGAACTTAAAACAATCATGATTTTAAACCAGTACACCACAGCTCTAAAAGCGTTATAAAATTACTAAAACACGGAAAATTACAAGCATTAATGGAATCATGTCGACTTTGTTGCATTATAACTGTTGTAATATCAATATGGCCAGTCGTAATATTCAATATTACCCTGTAATTACGTCCCGCTGATTATTCCTTTATTAAACGAGTCATTAGCGGTGCGTGCTTAGGCCTTTATTGTTGTTCTCGTAATACTGCCTGCGATGCTTTTATACGATTTCTCAGAGCTTTGAGAAAAGTTAAAGGAATATGAGCTTTATGTAAAGGTGATAGAGTAGGGGAAAAATGTGTTTAACTATTTGCAATTGGTGGTTTATGTCTTAATTTGATGCAAGGGAATATAACGTATTGTTCGTGTCTTGTGCTGTAATGTCGGCATGTAGGAAGATTTTGTAACTACGAGTACGGACATCAAAAACCAGATAAGTTTAAGTTTTGAGCTATCTGACGTGTACCAACTTGTTAAAAAATATATAGGGTCTATTAAAGTATAACTACTGAAACTATTTTAAGGATGAATTCATTTCATGATACTGAACAACTTTCCCCAAGAAACTTATATCGAAATATATGAAAACTATTTCTTGGCCTCAACAAGTTGAACGATCAGCTGATCCGGGTTTGTATGGAAAGCCAAGTTTCCTTGGGGAAACTTGTTTAATATGATGTACTGAATTCACCCTTAAAACAGTTTCAGTGTATTTTGTTATACAGGTGACTTACTAAGGCACGTAAAATTGTGACACAGATTTACGTGCCTTCCTAAGCACAGAATCATCCTTCTTTTCGGATAATCAAGTGATTCAAGCCTGCAATATCCTAACCAGCCTGGGAAAAACATTTCACAAAGTATGCTTTCCAGACTGAATCTACCTTTAAAATAGTTTCATTATATTTAGTTAGACCCTGTATATACATACAGAAGTCTCACTCAGCAAAGAAATACAAAGAAATATCTACTCGTACTCAATGTGGTTAGCGATATGGTTTAATTTAGCTCACATCAGAACTCAGCACCTTTTCGTTTAGATACCTAGACATCCACTGCAGGCCAATTTCATTCTTAATACTCTAGACAAACGATTCGTATAACTGAGTTTACCACCCGGAGGGGCCGCTGCGCGAATAGTAATAATGTAGGTATATTTTCGATATCTAAACGGGGAGTGACACGGAGAGTGAGTGGCCTGGGATTACACTGATTGAACTTGCCCCAAGGTAAGTTTTTAAACTTGTGTTATGGGATACTAACTCAACGATACTATATTTTATAATAATTACAATAGGTAAACAGCAAATGTTTAAAAGAGGTTAACTGAGTAATGTTACACCTTATTATCATTTTATCTCAAACACCATTCTGTATTAAAATAACCTAATTATACCTCGTGACCTAGTTATAATATATAACTAGGTCACGAGAAACTATCGTCAAAAAAAAATGACAAATATGAGCCATTGTTTAATTTCGCCGACGTGGTCATCGGCGCCGTGGCTTAGTTGGTTAAAGCGCGTAAACAGGAGATCGTGAGTTCGAATCTCGCCGGGGCCTACTGTCGTTTTTGTTGCGCTTAAAACCTCAAACAGGCTCTTGGATATTATTGATCAGGCAATATTTTTTTTGCTTTTTTTAAATTATGAAATTGACTGAACTGCAATTATGAAATTAGGTATTTTTTATGTATTTACACAATACATTTAATACATTAATGTTTAGTCCATTTACAATGCCATCATAATCTCTTTTGAGATTTACCGATTTGATTTATAATATCTTTGGAGTTAGATAGAGAAAACTTTTATATGAAGGACAAAAAGTACTATAACTGTTGAATGTAATGTGTAGTGTATTTATTGTTTATAATTATAATTTTAATTTATATGCATGTTATTTTTAAATGCCAACACTATCGAATATTTATCACTGCTTGTGAGATATTAAAATAATTGAAATTAAATAAATAAATAAAATAAATCATAACAGAAATTATAAAAAAGTATGACAATATGTCGTTCATCCCCCAAAATGGTCTCCAACTCAACATATGCTAGGTTGCACCAAAGTGCATCCGTAAGCGAACTGAGCATATCTTTAAAATAGTTTAACTTAATTTTGTTTTTACAAGATAAAAATCTGAACATTAAGTTATAAGTTCATATAAGCACAAAATTTTAACCGTAACTAAATTTCAACTAAATAATTAACAAATATTTTACTAATTCGGATTTATTAAAAATCGCCTGTTGACGCTCCTTCCGCAATGTCCCACGGGAGTTAAAACTAATGTTTAAACGTAACTTATTATCAACCGCAATACCAAACCCAAAAATGCATTTCTTACACGCAGACAATCAAAACTGCACGTCACCTCGTCGGCACGAACAAACAAAGTCATAAACGAGAACAATAAACCATTAACCAAGCTCACAAGCACAGAAAACAGTGCCTTCGAAACCAAAGCGAATGATGACACAATAGGACACCGTGCGGCTCAAAGTCAGCTAGTACAGTGTTTCTTAAACTGTAGTCCGCGGATACTTGGGGGTCCACGAGTATATGTAATTTCAAAGAATACTCTTTATCAAATTTTAGATACCTAGGTACGAGTATGTAGGTAAATAAAGATTATAAGGAAATATCAGAAGAAGCACTAAAACATTCACTATATTTTTTTCAATTATATTCCTGTGTAAAAAGGGATCCTCTGTTCTTGTATACATTAAAAACAAATGTTACAAAAACAGATTACAAGTGGAATCCGATTTGAGTTTACAACTTCGTTGTAACATCAAACTAATTTAGTTGCATGCAAATAAGTAGGTAGCTTCAACTTTCACAAGTTTAAATTAAAGTATTTTTATGTAAAAGATTTTTTAATTCGTAGTACTAAAATAAAGCATCCGAAATCTTCTTCTTCTTCTTTGTCTAAGCGCGTTCCCAGTTGCATCCTCAGTTGTGCTACTTCGGAGCCCGGGGTGCGCTTTCCTGCTTTTTCTTTTCCAAATATAACATGCATGTCAATGGTCACCCAAGGATGCCAAAGACCTTGAAAAATGGAGAATAAATGGCCGAATGATTTGGCTATAGTTTTACGACCGGCCGCCTGCCTGACGTTAACCCTCCTTGGGAATGCAATGGTAGCACGAAAAATAAAGCATCCGAAATGTATTGTATTTTTACTAAGGGGGTCCTTGAAATTGTGCTTAATTTCAAGGGGTCCGTGAACTGAAAAAGGTTAAGAAACGCTGGGCTAGTTGAAAAACACCAGCCCCATAACAATAACAAGGGTAATCAAAATAATAAATGGCAGCTTTGAGCGGATAGCTTTTTGTGTTCAATTATTTTTATTGGTGTTCCGTTAATTACATTCTTCGGGGCTTGCGCGGGCGCATCTTTTTGATGGTATTCTGTCATCGAGAGATAATTCGCGCATTGAGTTTGCACCTGCCAAAATGACGTTGTTTATGAGTTTACCTATCTACTCAAAAATCTACCATCAAAAGTTATTACAAATTGCGAATATTGCGACTTACTGGAAGGACTTTTCAAGCGAGCAAAAAATAAGTTATTAAGTTTGGTCATGATATGTTTATATTTTTTAGGTAGTGAAAAAGGTAGGTAGGTAAAATATACCGGGTGTCAATGTACCACCTACACACACTTGAGGGGGTGACTCAGCCCATATATGAACAACTTTTTTTATGGGACTAATGGCGGGATCTTAAAAAAACGGGGGATATTATTAATTGCACATCTAATAAATAATCACCCATCAATTTAATCTCATCATTTATATACTTTTTTACATCAAATAAATCAACAATCTTATCATAAGTACTGATTGCACAGCAAATAAATACTGACTGCACATCAAATTTATTAGGTTAGGGCAAACCTATAGGTTAGGTTATGTTAGAACTGCGACCAACACACGCACGAGCCGAGCGAGCGAAGCGAGCGTGCCGCGGCAGCGGCCGGCGAGTGCTAGGAAAGTTCTATCCATTTTACTGCGCCACAAATATAAATTGCAGTTTGTTTAGTAATATTTTCAGTTGAGTATTTTGCTGTGCAATCAGTAATTTTGATTTGCGTTTAAATACTACCCAAAAAACGGCTCCACATACAAATACTGCAGTTAGCTGAACACGTTTTAATGAAAAAGATGGATAAATTTTGGAGATTTTACCATCAGTTTCATACGAAAAGGTTTTCGGACTGACGGGCTAAGTCATCCCTTCAAGTATGTATGGACTGTAAATTTACTTTACACCCTGTAAGTACAAACTGTATGGTATAGTATTTAATTCAGCTAAATTATCGCATACGAAAATCTCAACTCACTTTGAAAATCGGCACATATGCGTAGCGCTATGGACGCGCCTTATCCAGACTTTTTGCGCCATGATAACTTTATTGATCAAGCTATTCCGAAGTCGCAAACACTGCAATACCCTGCATGAATACGAGTCTGTGGAAGTGCGACAGCTGTTTGCTGTTTGCATTTCACTGGTCGCTTGTTATGGTCATTCAAAACAATTTAAGAGAAGAACAAGCAATGTATCAAAAATATATGCATACGATGTCGTCAATTCGTGTCGATAAGGTAGTTGCTCGCAAGCGGCGCTCCTGAAAGTCAAAAGCATTATACTGACATTTCACTCGGTCGAAAAACTCGCTTTACCCCTACTAAGAGTTGGGTTAATTCAATGTCGTTGTGATTTTGGTTAACGATAATGAGCCTATACTGGCAGGTGCATGACATGGAAACTGTTGTATTAGGTATTTTATATCTGTACAAATATTCAGGAATGGGTACTACCAAAATAAGAATAAAATTATGTATTTGTAATTAGGCTTGTATTGTAGGTATAAATGGCGATTACACAAGCATTACAAACTGTGTTTGACGTAATGACACTGTTCTTCATCATCATCAGGACTTTTTTGTCTCTGCTGCAAGAGCACGACCACCAAAGCCATACTTGGTTAGAGCAACCAGAGGATTTGGCCTACACTCTTCACACTGGCCAAACGGGTTTGAGAGGTCATATTCATCTTTATAAACTTTGTTTAAGTTGTGTTTTCTTTACATAGATAAATAATATATTTATTTGTTACTAATGGTAATGACACACATACAAAAATAAAACTATACACACATGTAAAAAATAGATAGCCAGAGCAGTCCGAGGATGGCTCTAGTAGTACAGAGAGGGTCGTGTTCCTGCAGTGGAGACTAAAAAAGACCTGATTATGATGATGTAAAAAATAAAGACATAGCAATAATAGTTGCATGTGTGTTCTGCAGCAAAACAAATAGGTCAAAGCTCAGTCACAGAATACATAAGCATTCAAAGCTCATTGGTGATATTGCCTCAAAAGCAATACATTTATTTTCAGCAATCACCATAATAGAGTAATAGGTAGGTACGAGTGCGAACCTACCCCATTATATTTCTTAAATTACAAAATTTTGTCTGACGTGTCGTTTTAAAATAAAAGGAAAAGTAGGGTAAGGGCATCCTCAAGGTTTTATCATAAGTATCTATACAATCCCCACTCATCATAGCTCAGTTTATTGTTTAATCCCATTGCCCAGAGTCCGCATGCCGGTACGAACGGCCGTGCTTGGGAATGCATTTCTGCGAGAAGTCTAACCGGCTGCAGCCCAATGTCAACCCTGGGAAGTTCCAGCACTAAATGGTCGTGTTTAGTCCTTTAGTCACGTTAAAGTTACTTGGTACACAAGTTATTTTCTAGGCCGAAAACCAAACGGTATCAGTTTACAATCAACTACATATAAAACAGGCGCCATCTGTCTTTCACGGATGAGTAATTATCAAGGATTTCCACGGCACATTCTATGTGGCAATTAAAGCAATTTGTGAAGCCAGGCGCCAGACTTACCTATTAACAGTTAGGCACAGATTACTATAATCCAACTCTCACTACTTAACCAGCGTTTTCTAAAGCATTGCTCGTTATACTCCAAACATTTTTTAATTGACTGTGATAAGCAATCAATGGATGCTTAAACCGCTAAGACGCGCCACTTAACGCTTGTCGTTGTGGTCACTTAGTAATAGTTATTAGGAAATCGGTTGTAAAACGATTGCCGTCGGAAAGCTATCGATTGGGATTCGGATATAACTATGTTATTATTTATTTTGATGATCGCTTATTGCCGTAGAAAAGGAATAAAAGGGGTTGTTATCAATTAGGACCAAAAATGTTACATTGAAACTTGAGCATACTTTTAACCCTTCGTCTTCTTCATCTTAGAGCATTTCCAGTTGCATCCCCAGCTCGCTGCTTCGGAGCCCGGGGTGCGCTTTCCCGCTTTTTTTTCTCCAACTATAATATGCATGTCAATGGTCACCCAAGGATGCCAAAGACCTTGCAAACTGGAGAAAATATAGCCTGAACAGTTTAAACGATGTGGCTATAGTTTTATTACGACCGGCCGCCTGCCTGACGTCAACCCTCTTTAGGAATGCATTTGTGCAAAAAGTTTTACACCGGCGGCCGCCGCCAGGCTTTTAACCCTTCGTATGGCCTCGTATATAAATGCTTTACAATTAGATATGAGATACATTTGTTGGTAAGTATTTCCTACTTTGCAAAATTTCCAAATTACCTTTCATGTATTTATTTTTGCCCAAAAATCGAAATATCTCTTTTTAATATCATCATCATCATCAGGTCTTTTTTGTCTCTACTGCAGGAGCACGACCCTCTCTACCAGAGCCATATATTAGCCAGAGCAGTCAGAGGATTTGGCTTACACTCTCCACGCTGGCCAGACGGGTTGGAGAGGTCACACTGATGCTTTGTTACGTAACACAATCTAGTGTTTCCTAAGTCGCCTTCTACGACATCCACGGGAAGACTTGGAAAGGTCTAATTCTACTCTGCCGGTGAGCCACAATTAGATATGTACTTATACTTACTAAATTAAATTTACTTTATGACTTATTCTTCTTCGTCTAAGCGCATTCCTGGTTGCATCCTCAGCTGTGCTGCTTCGGAGCCCGGGGTGCGCTTTCCCGCTTTTTCTTCTCCAAATATATAATATGCATGTCAATGGTCACCCAAGGATGCCAAAGACCTTGCTAAAAGGAGAAGAAATAGCCGGAACACTTTTAATTATTTGGCTATAGTTTTACAACCGGCCGCCTGAATGACGTCAACCCTCTATGGGAATGTATTTGTGCGAAAAGTTTTACAACCGGCCGCCGCCCGACGTTAACGCTCCTTGGAAATGCAATTGTAGCATGAGATGTTTGTGCTTAGTCCTTTAGTCGCCTCTTACGACATCCAGAGGAAGAGATGGAGTGGTCCTATTCTAACCCGGAACCACACGGCTGAATTTACTTATTAAATTAAATTTACTTTATGACTGATAATGTAAAATCATGTTATAGATAGACCTTGAGGATTTATGTAGACGCATTATTGCTCAAATCCGCTAAATGACGAAAAGTCAAATCACTTTTTTCAAAGCATACATTTTCTATGGAATTTGTATGAAAATCAGAACCGTGGCGTATAATTGTTTCGAGTCAAATAGCGTTTTTTTAATATCAGTTTTTCTAAAATTCTAAAATCATGTATAAAAATGAATACGATCAATGACAATTGATACTATTTTATGACGTTTTATTCTCTTAACAGTACCATTTAATTTATTTTTAACCCAGTCATCTACCCAATCCGCCAGATGACAATAAGTCAAATCAGACACTTTTTTGTAAATGTCAAAACAAACATTTTCCATGGGATTTGTATGAAATACATAACCGTGACGTCATACATATTTGGTGTTAAATAGCGCTCTTTTAATATCAGTTTTTGTGTATTAATAAATCTAAAATCATGTTAAAAATGGATACGATCAATGACAAGTGATACTACCTATTTTCTGACGTTTTACGAGTATTCTCTTATAATAGTACTAAATAATTTATTTTTGACCCAGTCATCTACCCAGTTCTATAGTTCCCGAAACTACAAATCCGCCAAAGAAACTAATAAACAACAGCCATAAACAAATTTGTACCAATCAAATGGCCCATAAAGCCCAATCTGGGAAATTACAGCACAATGGGAACCAAGCCGCTTTTATTACCTAATTATATTTTGATTTGTTTTCTCTAATGAGTGGAGTAGGATTCGTCATCATATTACATGTTACCGGCACATTTATGTCACGGAAAATATTCGTGTAAACATATTTGCGACCTTAATTCTACAGAGTTAAGTATGAATTTGTTTATTGGAACATATGAATAAATTTTAACATTTGCTTTTCGACCAGAAAGGCGAGGCGATTGTTGAGTCAAAAAATTTATCTTTTTCGTAACATATTCAACCGACGGGACAATGAGTACAGGAAAGTAGATTTTTTAAAGATCCCAGCTAGGTCATATACGAGTACTCGTATGTATCTTATTATACACGGTGATTTTGAACCTCCTAGCTATAGGTATTTAAGGAAAGTACTCTTTAAGCAAAATAAAAAAATACGTTTTCTTTCATAATTCTTTCTTTCTTTCATGTGTGTAAGTGGCAAACACTATTGTTAGATTTTTCAAGCTGCCTAAAGGCATCTGTTGTAGCTTGACGACTGCCATACAATGATAACAGCCGGGACCAACGCCTTACCGTGCCTTCCGAAAGACGGAGGAGCTCGAGTATAATTTTATGCCTCTTGTGGTCACCTCTCCAAGTGCGGACCACACCCAATGTCGCTTAACTTGCGAAAGCGCTAGTAATGCGTACTCACGCCGGGCCACCTAACTCTTCAATTTTAATTAAATTTTCAATCAAAAAAGTCACAACTTATCCGAGCCGCGTTGAAATACGGTCTACATTATTTCAAAATTCACCTCGCGTCATCTCGCCTCCCATCACTGGTGGAAAGGCACTTTAAGCCAATTGAAGTTTATTATTAGTTTTATGGCCGTCTAACTAAGATAAGGTTATTGTTCTTAGCCGTCTAATGTCTAATTGGATGAAACAGTTGCTTTGTCTGTAATGTCATTCTCGCTGAATACGGATCATCATCATCATCGTCAGCTTTCAGGGACCCACTGCTGGGCATAAGCCTCCTTCTGAAGGTATTAAGAATACGGATGTGGACAAAAAAATATTTTAGCTCATCAGGTAGATTATTAAAAAATATTGTGTACTTTACGTATTTTATATTTTTTCTGATTAGCAAATAATACAAAGATGCTGCATTTAAATTCCGCATGACCTCATGATCAAATACGATTTCCACTTGACGGTGACCTTCGACGCACTGTATCATTGTGAATCCGCTAGTTTCCAACAAGTCAAATCAGACACTTTTTTCTAAACGTCAAAACAAACATTTTCTATGAGATTTGTATGAAATATCGGACTGGACGTCATAGTTTTTTGGAGTCAAATAGCGCTCTTAATATCCGTTTTTCTGCATTAATAAATGTAAAGTCACATGCAAATGGATGTGATCAATGACAAGTGACATTATTTTGTGACTTTCTATTCTCTCAACAGTACAACATATTTTATTTTTGTCCCAGGAAACTACCCAATTTTGACTACTTTGTTTGATAGACCGAAAAATATGGGTCCATTATTTTTGGATAATCTAACTGACGGACTAAAAAATGCGACTGTAAATGCGAATCATGCTTATAGGCGATATGGGTATATAGCAACCCATCACTATTAAGATTTCTTATCTAAAAGTGGCCTTTGGGTCTTGCGGCTCTAAGCAGACAGAGCCCAATATGCTCTGTCTGCCCCAATCGCGACAAAGTCATAATAGTGTATATTTGTATCAAGATACAAGTGCCGAAAAACTTATTTAAGGCCGTACCCAAATTTTCCGGGGTCCAGTGCTGCCCTAATTTTAAATAAATCATTTCAAAGAAAACGGAAACATTATTTAAAATTTTGCAACTACCAAGTCCTAGATAACTCTTCAAAGTATTTTATGAACTACTGTTTACAGTTTATAATGAGAACGTTAAGCTTTACTATGCACATTAGCCAAAAGTGGCCGTTTTTCGCAAATGTGCGTAGTAAAGCTTAACGTTCTCACTTTAAACTGTAAACAGTAGTTCATTAAATACTTTGAAGGGTTATCTAGGACTTGGTAGTAGCAAAATTTTAAATGAAGTCTCTGTTTTCTTTGAAATGATTTATTTTAAATGGGGGCAGCACTGGACCTCGGAAAATTTAGGTACGGCCTTAACCCGTTTTAATTGTTAATGCGTGAGGGGCGGGCCGCCCAAACGCGCCGCCTATCCGCCCACTGCTGTGCTAAGTATAATTATTAAAAGTACATTTTATCTCGATGGTATTAATAATAAATTTAAAAAAAACCTTTTCCTTTTCTTGCAATAGATTCTTCTCCTGCCAAAACCTGTTCAAGGGTATATCTTCCATTGGTATATTCAAGAATGGGTTTTGGCGGGAGCGCCACATTACATCAACTTCTCCAAAGGGCCTCTACGTGTTGGATCTGTATCCCCACACAAGCTTTCCAAAGGACTGGGTTGAAAAGACCCGTGAACCCAACGGAGATACAAATAATAATAAATTTAATATAAAATATTTAGTGTTTTTTTTTTCAATTAAAAGACATCAACTGGCCTTTTGACTCGCCCAGTGAACTCGACCACTATAAATCTTTTCACATTTCCTTTGTAAAATTTATAAATTGTTACCGGATATTATTTACTAGTCGATGAAAAGTTATTAAGGCCGTACCTAAATTTTCCGGGGTCCAGTGCTGCCCCCATTTTAAATAAATCATTTTAAAGAAAACGGAGACATCATTTAAAATTTTGCAACTACCAAGTCCTAGATAACCCTTCAAAGTATTTTATGAACTACTGTTTACAGTTTATAATGAGAACGTTAAGCTTTACTACGCACATTAGCCAAAAGTGGCCGTTTTTCGCAAATGTGCGTAGTAAAGCTTAACGTTCTCACTTTAAACTGTAAACAGTAGTTCATAAAATACTTTGAAGCGTTATCTAGGACTTGGTAGTTGCAAAATTTTAAATAATGTCTCCGTTTTCTTTGAAATGTTTTATTTTAAATGGGGGCAGCACTGGACCCCGGAAAATTCAGGTACGGCCTTAACATGGCTAATTGGCGGATTAAAAAATATATTGAGTCGACGCGGTGCAGTCAGGTTCATTATTCACGTACCACTTTTGTCGCCTACCTAGAAAATGATGGTTTAGTTTATGCATAGCATGTCTTCAATTAAAACTTAGATGCGCTAATTAACCACTAATTAATCAATCAGTTTTTTTTGACAATATATTAAGTCTAACAAAATATAATGAAACTATTTTAAGGGTGAATTCTGTCTATAATACTGAAAAACTTTCCCCAAGGAACTACAAATTGGATCGGCTGATCGTTCAACGGTATGGGAGGCCAAAAAATATTTTTCATATTTCGATATACGTTCCTTGGGAGAAAGTTGTTCAGTATCATGGACTGAATGTACCCTTAAAATAGTGAAAAGTTAAAATAGTATCGAAATATGAAAAATAATTTTTGACCTCCCAATACGAGCTAATCCGAGTTTGTATGGAAAGCAAAAATATTTTTTCATATTTCAAAATATGTTTTATAGCTATATATTATTATATATGTCAGCAGTAACATTACCTTCAACTTACCTATAAAGGTAAAAATACTATTCATACATACATACAGCATCTGTATTTCATTAAAGTGTTGATAGGGAAATATATTTCTGCATTAAAAAGCGACTGTCAAACGTTAACTTTATCACACATAAAGTACGTCTAAATAAATAAACCTTCAATTATCACAAACTTAATGGCACTACAAAATAATTTATTTCATTCGTATAAATTATTTACGAACAAACAGAATAACTCAAAAAAGTAAGCCTTAAGGAGTTAAGGTAGAGTCACATAAACATAAGGCCAGCATCTCCGAACTTGCAAATGTCCAAAGGTGTTGATAAAAATTTCCATGAGTCACATCACAATATGTTCATCTGTTCGCTGATCTAGCGTTCAACTGAATTGACTATGTGTCACATCTACATTGCGTTTTTGCACGCCTCATAAGCGGAGCGTTGAGGTAGTGCTCTACTCTCGACATGTCAAAAAACCCAGTCTTTCGAAACTTAAATGACGTTTTTTTTTTAATATAACACTTACAGGATAATATGAGTGCACTAATATGAAGTTAAATAATCTGTCTAGCACATATGGTACATTTTATAAACAATTAATTTGTTTAATATAATAACATTAAAACTAATCATTCTTGGACGTCCGTGAGTCTGTGTTTATGTGACCATGTATGTGGCAGAGAAATTGGTCGAAAAATTCATCTTACCGGAATACTTTTGTTTTTAATATATAAAGTATTACACTGTGCTGATTCCTAGTTAATATTAGCGTTCTAAGTACTGTCGTTTAATTATAATTTATAAAAAACTAATATACCACTGTATAAAAAAAAATGATTATGAGGCGTGCACTTTTGGATTTTCCAAACTATTTTTTTATTTAAGAGATTGCCCTTGTCGGTCAAGTCGAGCAGAGATGCCTCCATTCCTCTCTTCTCTCTGCTATATTTTTAATGTCTTGTCTAGTTTTAAGGTTCTATACATTACTCCTAACCCTTTTTTAACTTGTGTTATCAATCTTTAATATATACTCGTAATTGCATAATTTAATATATTGCCAATGCCAATTTTAATATATTTGTAATTAATAGAATGTGTATTATTTAATTATTTTCATAATTATTTGAAGTTGTTTTGATCAAAACCAGTGTTAAGGCGAGATGGGTTCACAATTTGCAAAACTGTGCTTGTTTTTGAAAAATCACTGTAAATAAACAACTGCAGTTTATTCCTCAAAAAAATTACATAAGGATCTTAAGGATTTTCTACAGACACCCACAATACCCAAAACGCGATTGAGCATTTTTGGCTCCATAGAAAAAAATCGCAAAAATACTTCTAAATTTGCCAAAACTTACCCTTATAAAACATTTTACTATTTTATACAATCACCCTTTTATATGAAAATTATACCAAAAAATGCAATAACTAAATATCTAGTCGATGTCGCTACAAAAAAATAATAAATATAATACAAAAAAAAAACAGTAAAAAATCGTCGGGCACGGGTCCGGGCCTTTCTTCGCTCTCGACTAATATTTTACCGTGTTTTATTTTTAATTTTTTTTTGTATTACATATTTTTTTGGACTTATATTAATAAGTATAATAGGTATTATATTAAATTGATTTGATATAAATGATAGTCGATCAGCTGGACTGGTAAAAGTGAATCCACCTTTACAACTCGCGTCTTTAAGCCGCCATCTTGTATTGAAATTTAACCACAATATATTATGTTTGTTTGTTAAGTTAATTGTTAAATGGAGGCTCGTTATAACCTCGCATACGTTATCGGCGTCGGCGCACGTCCGTATCGGCGCTGGTTCGAATCCACACATAAATTCTTTGATTGTAAAACATGCATCCGCCTTTTCTCAAAAGTCGTGGCGCCCGAGGCTCCCTTGATCATTTTTATTAAAACTTCATAGGGTATTAATTTTGTTCGTGCTGAAATATTTTATGTTTTTTTAATCCGTTTCCTAATGCGATAAATCTTAAAATAAGTTAGTACTTAGAAAATAATCATAAGTCAATTTTAAAGAGGCGACTAAAAGACTAAGCACAAACATGCTACAACTGCCATTCCAAAGAAGGGTTGACGTTGGGCGCTGGTTGTATAAATTTCGCACAAATGTATTCCCAAAGAGGGTTGACATCGGTCAGGCGGCCGGTCGTAAAATTATAGTCAAATAATTTCAACTGTTCCGGCTATTTCTTCTCGATTGCATGGTATTTGGTACCATTGGGTGACAATTGACATGCATATTATATTTGTAGAACAAAAAGCGGGAAAGCGCGAAGCAGCACAGCTGAGGATGCAACAGGGAATGCGCTAAGATAAAGAAGAATTTAGCATATGCTTGTGTATTGCAAATCTCTACCTACAAATTTTCGTCTGAAATTCAGTCAATCTTAATTTTTGTCGGAAATACAGTTTGAAATCGGTAGGAATATCATTTAGGAGTAGATACCTTTATTACTTGTAAAAAATCGATAAGAAGTTTAAAAAGATATCCAATCAACCCAAAGGTTTGAATGTCTGTTAGAGAATGCTTTTAGCATTAAGTCCGCCTGTTGTTGTACTATTACATTTTTATGTGTGTACAATAAAGTGTAAATAAATAAATAAATCTAAAGAGTCTATGAAGGTATTTTGTTTTTACTTCGCGATTTCGGAGTTGGTCTCACAGTGAAAGTTGTTCATAATAGTAGGCTGAACGAACATGCTAATAAAATATTTCAAAGGACCAACCAGTTAGACCATAAAAATCAACGTTATTTGTTATGTTAAAGACATGTTTACTGATCTTATAATCTAAAGGCGGCCTTAGGCTAAAAGGCACATAATTAAAAGTAATAATTCGGGATGATTGGTTGGCATTGAAAACAGAAATACGATTAACATTTATGATAACAATAATTAGGGGATTTCATTAAGAATGCAAATATGGGGCGTTCACACCCGGTTTAGGGTAATCAAGTTTAATTTATTGGGATTAAAAAAAGTTCGTCATAAAGAAATGGGAATTAGGCATTTATGAATGGAAAAAAGTATTGACTTTACCGATTCAACGTAAACGGCCCACTTGATAAAGTGAAACATCAAAATTCACTTATTAATTTTGGTAAATTTAAAATGTACATCACTATCACACCTAGGCTCCCTAGGGTGAATCCGAGTGAATGGTAATGACGATTTAAAAATGGTAATGATTGCACGTCCTATGGTAATGATAACAGTGAAATGGTAATGAGGTGACTTACCTATGTCCCCTGGGTAGGGCAGAGGGCCGCTATGATGTAATATACGATTATTAATATTAATATCATCACCATTACCTGTTATCATTACCACAGGACGTGCAATCATTACTATTTTTACATCGTCATTACCATTCACGACGAAATTCTCGGATTCACCCCTTAACGTGGCAGATAGAGCTTGGGTCCGTTAAACCTAAAGTTTACTCTTACTATATTCTGTGCCTAAAGGCCCCGTTAAGCGTGATGGTGGGCCTGAAGGTAGACAAATGGAATCAGAAAAGTGATGTGTTGCTGGCGGCATAGCCTATTGACATGATTTAGATTCTCGCTCATTCCGTTGATCGGCTTTTACGATCAGCATGGGAAGAGAAGCAGCTGGTACATTCTACGTTTTTTTTCTTTTGTCCCTGACTGGTTTGGAAGATTTATTTAATTCAATTAATTAAAAATGTTTTAGATTGACACGTACAAATAAATTAGTGATTTGTTAGCCTGCAGTCACAAGTTACATGTACGTTTAAATTCGGCATTTCGATACAAACATATCGACCTAACAATTTGAATAGAAATGCCGATTTTTTTAATACTTTTTTTTCGTGGTCAAGGCGTTTGCCTTGTGATCCGGAGGTTGTGCGTTCAAATCCCACTGGGAAGCATACTTTGTGAAAAGGTGTTTCCAGTCTGGTTTAGGATTTTGCAGGCTTGCATCACCTTATTATCCGAAAAGAAAGATGATTCCGTGATTCGGAAGGCACGTAAAGCTGTTGGTCCCGTACGCCATCTAGCGTTTGTGCCTATCCCTAGGATTGGTTCTGGTCTACCTTTTGGGTTGCAGAGGTCAGACGGCAGTCGCTCTGTGTAAAAACCAGTAACCTCGTCAAATCACCTAGGCTAGGTAGCGGACCCCGGGCTCTGAAGCGTTACCGCTTAGGATGCAATCGGGAATACGCTTGGATGATGATATACTATAGAGATCGAATATAGCCCGTGGTTCGATTTATTATGCATATGTAGTTACACGTTGTATAACGAGTTACGATTTTTTTATTTATTTATACAGGGACTAACAAAATATACTGAAACTATTTTAAGGGTGGATTCAGTCCATGATACTGAACAACTTTCCCTAAGGAACATATATCGAAATATAAAAAATAATTTTTAGCCTCCCATATAAGTTGACCGATCAGCTGATCTGGGTTTGTATGGAAAGCGAAAAAATATTTTTCATATTTCAATATATGTTCCTTGGGGAAAGTTGTTCAATATCATGGACTGAATTCACCCTTAAAATAGTTTCAGTATATTTTGTTAGACGTTATATAGGAGTTACTTTATGTTCCTTAAAGAAATACAAGTATTATACAACACACATTAGCCGTGTGGTTGCCGGCAGAGTAGCAGGACCACTCCAAGTTTTTCAATGGATGTCATACAAGGCGACTAGGAAACACAAGCAAAACAAAACTTGATGATGATGATGATGATACAACACACAGATGGTAACAATAAACGGGCAAGTGCGAGTCGGACTCGTACATGAAGGGTTCCGTACCACCGTTCAATGTTTTAAAACGCTAAACAAACACGTTTCTTGTATGACGACCCCCTTTAATTTTTAACTTTATCTTATTTTTAGTATTTGTTGTTATAGTGGTCGTAGTAATACATTATTGGAGAAAATTTCAAATATCTAGTTAATGCCATTATAAAGATCGAGTTAAAAATGCTGAAAAAAACACGTTTCTTGGATGACGACCCCCATCAATTTTGACTATTTTTTATTTTTGGTATTTGTTGTTATAGCGGCCATAGTAATACATAATCGGTGAAAATTTCAAGTGTCTAGTTATTACGGTTCAAGAGATAGAGCCCTGTAACAGACGGATAGACAGATAGACAGCGGAGTCTCAGTAATAGGGTCCCGTTTGCACCTTCCAGGTACGGAACCCTAAAAAGGCTTCCTAATCACAAAAACGTTTGCCAGGGTATTCCAACAATCCGCCGCGGGCCCGGACGAATTTAATTATTTCCAAAGCCTGTCCGCCATTTACATAAAACAACAATAATTTATCTTTACGAGAAATTAACCTCTTGCCTCAACTCAATTAGGACAAACCAAACCGCATACTAAAAGGGTTTAATAAGCTAACGTTTTTTTTCACTCGATGAAATAACCGAGTTAGGTACTTCGATGTTTAGTTAGTTCGAAAATCGACCATAAGGCTGAAAATTTACGGATCACAAAATCTTAACTTGTATGGCTAGTTAAGGCCCAAAACGTAGTTCAGTGGCGCCTTCATTTGAAATAATATATTTAACTTTGAATTATTTTGTTTGTTTGTTCCTTTGTAAAATTTACTTGTACATAAATATAAAAATACTCGTTACAACAAGAGAACAGTACAAAGGCAGACTTATCCCATATAGGGAAATCTTCCATAAATTAAAAGAAAAATTTGCAACGAAGGGTAGAAAGTGCGTATACACATTTAACAGGAAACAGAAAATGACACATAATTACAGCTAACTACCTTTTACACTAAATACTATTCGTATAAATAAATAAATATTTAGGGACATCACACTGATTGAGTAAGCCCCAAAGTAAGTTTTTAAACTTGTGTTATGCGATACTTACTTTATCTATTTCTTGATAAATATCTATACTTAAAGTTAAATACCCAAGACCCAGGACCAGGAAGAATAGGCCTTTTTCCAACTTGCCCTAGCCGGGGACTCCCGGGGAACCCAGAACCTCCGAGTGGTTGACTAGCCTTTAACCAATACCAGTTTTATTTAAAACGATTACTTATATAATTCAATCAAACAAAGTACCTACATGTATTGAACTTCAACTAAAATTTAGGCAGGTCTTTTTATTAGTTATTTATTGGACACATTATCCTTCCTTTTTTAACATTTTTTGATTATGAATCTTTTCATAATTTATTTCCTTGGCGCCGCTGAACTCACAGCAGCGACTTAACAACAAATGGTACAGCTAATTTAGTTTTTTAATGGTGAACTCATAAGTCAAGTAATCAATTAGACGAAGTATCAGTCAGTGTTTGTGTTCATGACAGGATCCGTAAATGAATGCCCGTTTCTCATGCATGACTCTAGGAGCCCTACCACGAGCTCCACGAAGTCAGTTCGAAAAAACGCAACTGCGTTTTTCAGCTCACATAGCAAATAAGGCCTTCTTTCAACTTTATAGAGCTTTATTAGGTGACATGTGTGATTTCCGTTGTAGAATAGGACCACTCTGTCTCTACCAATCTGTCTCTTCCTGTGGATGTAGTAAGAGGCTACTAAAGAACTAATAACGCAAAAACCCGTTATATTCATACAAAATTAGGCCTCCTAAGTAAGAAAGCTTTTCATGAATTGGATACACAACATCAGTGATCCTTAAATCAGTAACATTGTATAACTGATACTTATATCAGTTATATGTATCAGTATCAGTTATACAATGTGACAGCTAGTGATGCTTGTTCTTAGTGGCCTGTGACTACTGACTAAAGAACTAAGAACAATGTGCAAGGCAGGTTGACGTCAGCCGGCGGCGGTCGTTGAAAAAGTTTTCGCACATAGGCATTCCCAAGATATTATTGACATCAGACAGGAGTTATCGTAAAACAACAGCCAATTTAAGTTGTTTTAGTAGTCCCAGCGTTTTCTTTTCTACGCGGCCTTCAGCATCCTGGATTGATTGACTTGATTTGACAGACAGAACATTCTGGGTCTTGCAGCTCTTAGCAAATAGAGCCCAGGATCGCAAGACCCAAAGGTCACTTTTAGCGTGACAGTGGAAAAGGAATCTAAATAGTAATGGATTACTAGCCGCATCGCCTATTAACATGATTCTCATTGCGCCCATTCCGGCTTTTACGATCTGCTCGGGAAGAGAAGTAGCTGGTACATTCTATCTAACTTTCCTCTTTTTTCCCAGACCAGCATTAAAGATAATTTTTTGCATGGCATATTGTTTGTAGAAAAAAACCAGAAGGCGCATCCCGGGTTCCGAACCAGCACATTCAAGGTTGCAGCCGTTAACATGCTAAAATGAGGAGAGCTAACTAGGTTTGGTATCAGTTCAATACGTTTAGCTCGATACAGAAACGCAACTTCGTATGTGTTTCGAACTGAATTCGTGGTAGACCTCTAGATGCCTCTAGGTAGGCGGTCCGAAACCAGCTCGCACTTGACCGATTTCCGATGGTCGTCAGTATATTGGCCTGTCGTATTATGACATTCTGTCACTAATTTGACGCCGGCGAACTAAATTCTATTAATTTTAATATTGTGTCACATCAATAAACGTAATCAATGGCTTGTTAAAAATCTCATTAAAAATAATTGCATTACTAACGATATGCAAAGATACGGGTACGTGCCTATATTTTATTTTTTATTCAAGTCGGTTGTACGTACGTATGCTTACTTATAAGTTTTTTTATGTCCTTTTTAATTAGGTACCTAATTATATGTCGATGGGTACCTACATGATACATAATTTAATGGATAGTTCTGTCCATCATTCTGATCAACTTTCTCTAATAAATTTACAAGGTGATTTTGAACCTCCTAGCTATATTCAATGAAAGTACTCTTTAAGCGACATAAAAAATACATATTTCTGTCACTTTTTCCTTTCCCCGGGCTTTGCAAAGCCATTTCAGTGGAATCTGTCCATATATTATTTTAACGCTATTATATTATATTATATTTATTATATTATCATTATTTAGCCAGTTAACGAACCAAATAAATTTAAAAAAAAACGCTACAGCAAATTTCCCCTATGTCCCCTCCTCCACTCCCCCCTTTTGGAAATGTGTTGCAAGTGGTGCCGTTCCCGGTCCCCAGATTTCCGGGAACGTTCTCGGGAATGTTCCCAAAAAATGGAAATGTCAGGGAAAGTTGTAATTTTATTTATCAGACATATTTTTATCACTGTAAATATATTTTATGCATTTAATGCATCACTTAATAAGGTCATAATACATACATATATCCAATATTCCGTAACACTCCCTAGAAATACAAATTCCCAAATTCCCCAGAACGTTCCTAAATTTCCGAGAATTGGGGAACGTTCCCGGGGAATAGAATTTGGGAACGTTCCCGGGAATGGCATATCATTCAACATCTTGTGTAGAATGAAGTCCTTAGTATGCCTCTCAAGTTTGATTGAAATCTGTCAATAAATAACGCTACAGCAAAGTACTCCATTTCCCCCTATTTCTCTCCCAATCAAATCGCGATCGACTAAAAAATTTAAATACGAGTAAATCAAGTAACTTATGTGCCATTTTTCGTTGAAATCTGTCGAAAAATGCGACCTGTAGCCTGTAGGCGGGAACAGACGGTCTAGCATTCTTGGCCAATCTCAAAACTGAGACGCCTCGCTCGGTCGGTCTATAAAACAGATAATTGGACGAATATCTGCAACTTATGGCAACAGGGAAACATAGCCTTCCTATTTAAAATAGGCAAAATATAATGAACTTCATTACTCTTATCAAAGTTAATTATCAGTACAATATTCTATAAAACAATGTTCTGTTGCAGCTGCTTACAAATTCGGATTCTACGCTTATGTAGAGAGTGAGGAACATAATTGGAAGGCCCGAGGCGCACAGTATTTATGGAGGCCATACATCAACGCGGGAAAACAAACATTCGGACAATCAGCGGAGTATGCAAGAGCGACTAGAGCTGCGGTTGATGTGAGAGCGACTAGCGGACAAATAGAGTATTTATGGAGCCCGTACATCAATTCCGGAAAACAAACATACGAACAAACAGCGGTGAATAAAAGCGCGACTAGAGTTGCGGTTGAGGTGAGAGCGACTAGCGGACTAATAGAGTATTTATGGAGCCCGTACATCAATGCCGGAAAACAAACATTCGGACAATTAGCGGAGTATGCAAGCATGACTAGAGCTACGGTTGAGGTGAGAGCGACTAGCGGACAAATAGCGTATTTATGGAGCTCGTACATCAACGCGGGATAACAAAAATTCGGACAATTAGCGGAGTATGCAAGCGTGACTAAAGCTGCGGTTGAGGTGAGACCGACTAGCGGGCAAATAGCGTATTTATGGAGCTCGTACATCAACGCCGGAAAACACGACTAGCGCCAAAATTTATCATCATTATCATCTCAGCCCTTCTTTTGACCACTGCTAAGCATTGGCATATTTTCATTGACACCACTCATTTCGATCTTGTCCTGCTCTCATTTTTGATTTTTTTACTGTAAATTCTGTATACAATCTTTTCGATCAAAGCGTTATGATCGCTGTCAGTAAGGCCGACGCTGGATGTTTGCAACTCATTCCTGGCTGTCTGAATTTAAATATGTTTGTATTAATGAAGGTGACAAATAGCTTGGCGATAGTTTATGTGTATTAGTTATTATTAGTTCTTTGAAAAGTCTTATTATGCACTGTGATCGATGTCTATTGCACATTTTAAAATATGTTTAACTAGCAGCTTGTTCTGACAGCACACTTCCTATAGAAGACATGTTTTCTTTAGTAAGTCTTTTTTAAGTTGCTTGCTTCTTCTTTGCGTGGATGGATTTTTGTCACTTTATATTTTTCCAGATCAGAGAGCCACTATGTCGGCGTTATCATCTGGACATAAGCTCTCCACAAGGACCTACTTGCAGTCTATTCTATGAGGGACTCCCAAGCAAGCCAGCGCAGATTCCGGCCAGGTCCCTTTCCCAGAGTTTTATTTTGGCCTCTTTGATATTACAGTCTAGGCCTTTATACTCCTTTAGGAACTATGACGGCTTTTAAGGGTTGGGCTACATCTGACCGCATGGAACAGCACTTTCCTAAGCTACTATCCTTTTCTGTCGCTCAGAATCGTCATTTGCTAGAGCGAGAAAGAAATTGGGTATGCCGCGGAATCGACGATGCGGCCGCATTCCCGCTCCATGCGGCGGGCTCTTCTGTATCTTCATGTTTCTCAGCGTGATCTCGCGCCCACATCCGCGCACGCGCATTGCACTCGGATTGACTAAATAACAATGAATTTCCACACTATTCCATATCTAGAGGATAGCTATAATATTTTTATTAAGCGTTATATCTTCTTAGGTTGGCTATGTATTTTTTGTTTCGCTTCCCACGTTCTACGGCATCATTCACATGCATAGGTATCTTTGTAGAAGTAGGAACCGGAAAGCGCACCCCTGGCTTCGAAGCAGCAATGGTTGCTACCGTTAAGTTGAAAACACATTTATAGTATTTTTTTATGGATGAGACCTCCTTTTTTCTACGAATGAATCATCATCCAGGTCTTTTTTAGTCTCTACTGCAGGAACACAACCTTCTCTGTACTACAGATCCATACTAAGTGAGAGTAGCCAGAGGATTTGGCCTACACTCTCCACGCTGGCCAGACGGGTTGGAGAGGTCTCATTGATGTTTATAAGCCTTGTTTAGCTTGTCTTTCTTAGTCGCCTTATACAACATCCACGGGAAAACTTGGAGTGGGACTACTTCTACTCTGCCGGCGGGAACCACACGGCTTACGAATACACGGCTACGAATGAACAACATACTTTTTGTTTTAGTTATTCCATAGGCATAAGTTATAAGGCAACTTTTTATATCCCTTTCCTCCTTCTCTTCCTTCCCTATAAGTTTTAAAATATGAACAATTATGTCTCAACAGTATATATTTAATAAATGTATTTAAATACAGACAGAGAAATCATCATGCAACTATGTATGTAAGACCCTGTGCATGCGTCGTTCGTGTAACACAGCTGGAATTCTCGCCCACTCCTGCGCAGCCCACGTGGTTTCATCTAATGCGATTAAATAATTAACACAACTGGATTGAGACTTTATGCTAATATGCAAGGTTTAGTGTACATATTGAATTTTAATACACATCGTCATAATTTAACCGTGGGATGTCTGGATACCTATCTAGGTACCTACATAATTAGATTTAGACTGACACATGGTATAAAACAAAGTATTCTCTTCCTGCAATGGCCTAAAACTACGTCACGAATATCACGATAAGTATTTAAGAGTTAGGTACCTGATTGTTCTTTTCAGCAAATTAAGAAAATAAAAAATACTAAATATCGTTTCTCACCTGTATAATTTTTAATAAATTTGTATATTGAATTATTCGTTCATAATTGGTTTGTTAAGTTAATGAAATGCATTTTGCTCGGGTAATTCAATCACACCCAATAGCAACACTCCCAACTTATAGCTAAAAATAGGGATATTATTAATTGCACATCAAATAAATAATCCACCCATCAATTTAATCTCATCATTTATACAGGGACTAACAAAATATACTGAAACTATTTTAAGGGTGGATTCAGTCCATGATACTGAACAACTTTCCCCAAGGAACATATATCGAAATATGAAAAATAATTTTTGGCCTCCCATACAAGCTGACCGATCAGCTGATCCGAGTCTGTATGAAAAGCCAAAAATTATTTTTCATATTTCGACATATGTTCCTTAGGGAAGGTTGTTCAATATCACAGACTGAATTCACCCTTAAAATAGTTTCAGTATATTTTGTTAGACGTTATATACTTTTTAACATCAAATAAATCAACAATCTCATCATCAATACTGACTGCAAACATAAATACTGACTCCACATCAAATTTACTAAGTTAGGGCAAACCTATAGGTTAGGTTAGAACTGCGGCCTGCGTGTGTTACGCACGAGCCGAGCGAGCGAAGCGAACGTGCATCAGCGGCTGGCGAGTGGTAGGAAAGTTCTATCCATTTTACTACGCCACAAATATAAATTGTAGTTTTCAGTAATTTTGATTTGCGCTTATATACTACCCTCATTCGTTCAGTAAAACAGTTCTGCAAATACCATTAAACAGTAGGTATACTAAATTTGATTTATTTAGTTTGCAATTAGTGCACAATTCAGTATTTTTGGTGAAACTTTAAAATATTTTGTTAAAAAAAAGGGAATATACAGATATCGATTTAAATACATGCCCTAAAAATATACCTAGGAAAAGTCATTACAAGGTTACCATTTGAAGTATCTTAATAAATGCCCTATAGCATTCTTTACAATATCCTCGCCTTACATCGATGCAAAATTGCATAACAAATTGCTCGACACTGAACACGATTGTGCGTCGTGTGGGTGCGAGTAAACTTGTAAATTTTATTAATTCAATTGTCGCGCCTCTGCCCACGGGTGGACAACGGGAGCGTGGTCCCGACGCCCGCTGTGTGCGCTGCGCCTAACATCTTTACCACTGAGGGCTTTTAAGGATGATCGGGTGACCAAAATGTCTTAAGTTTAAAATTTACCGGGTGTAGGTAAATGTCTTTAATTTTCTAAATGTGTAAAATCGAGACATACATAATTTAAGGTTGACTTAGTACATAGTTATACAATTTTTACTATAGGAATAATACTTGAATCTTATTTTTTGTCTTTATACCTAGTATAGGAGACTAGCATCAAAATTAAGTTGGTACCTAGCTATTATGACAAATAAAGTTCAAAAATAATGCATAATACATTAATAAAAGATTTTCAAATTTAAAAAATACGCAAAATCCAAGGGACTTTTTCTAACTAAAATCACAAAATTAAGCATGTAGTTAGGTATCATAATTTAGTAAGGTCTTTGTTAGCTGGTCTAATCACATGATCATCTGTCATGGGAAGTATTACCAATCGATACTATTGCGCTTTGCTGGGTTCGTGAAAAGAGAAAATAATAAACATTTACGCATATGACCTTTACTGTCCAAACACCCATAACACACTCAAAAACAAAACAAAAACAAAAAATAATTTGAAATACATTAAAAAAAGAGTAATAAAAAGGAGTTCGCAACAGGAAGAGAATACCTTATTATAATACAATGGTCTTAGGTATATGGCTTTTCCTCAGGTCTTTTTGCTTTACAACATTTCTATCACTACGATAGACACTTTTGTATAATATCATAGTCACCCTAGCTTGATCCTGCGACGTCCTGTATTCATAATGTGACAACAAATGGGGCCATGTCCGCGTATCTTATGATTGCATCTATTGAATAAGTATTATGCTGCACCGTTACGTTATGCTATTTTACGATGCAATGCAATTGTGTTACTAAGGAGCACAGTATCAATAACAAGGTAGACAGAGCCCAGTCATAAGACTTAAAGGCTTTTAGCGTGATGGTAGGTGATTAAGGGAATCATAACAGTGACGGGTTGCTAGCCACATCGCCTATGGACATATGTACTACCCATGTGAATTGGAAAAAATATTTTTACCCGACTACCTATCTTACCGTATCTTATCGAATGAGGTATCGTTGGAAGCGTCTTTGGTATGTACGCTGATGCATGGTTATAAGCTATGTATGTCACAGTAAATTCAATATGGCGCCATATTGAGGGCCATAATGTAATGTAACTAAAAATAAAATAAATCAAATCATACCGTGTAGGGATTCACTTGAAAGGGTTCAATTAGCACATTTCAAATATATATATTACTAGCTGGTTTCTGTCTGTTTTGCTTGCATTCACTGGATACACGTCAGTGGCGGATTTGCCCTAAGGCCCAGTAGGCCCGGGCCTAGGGCGGCCAGATACAAACGGCGGCAAATCGTGCCAAAAAAATCACAGATTTTTTGAAATGTTATAGGGCGGCAAACGAACAAGCGGGTCACCTGATGGTAAGTAAATACCACTGCCCATTGACAACTGCCTTTCAGGAAGATATAGACTCGTTTTTAGGGTTCCGTACCCGAAGGGTGCAAACGGGGCCCTAGTACTGAGACTCCGCTGTCTGTCCGTCTGTCCGTCTGTCCGTCTGTCCGTCTGTCACAGGGCTCAATTTCTTTAACCGTAATAGCTAGACACCTGAAATTTTCACCGATTATGTATTACTGTGGCCGCCTATAACAACAAATACGAGTACTAAAAATAAAAAAAAGTTAAAAATTAAAGGGGGTCGTCATACAAAAGACATGTTTTTTTCAGCGATTTTAACTAGTTCTTTATAATGGCATTAACTAGATATTTGAAATATTCACAGAATATGTATTACTATGGCCACTATCACAACAAATACGAGTACTAAAAATAAAAAAAGTTAAAAATTAAAGGGGGTCGTCATACAAGAAACGTGTTTCTTCAGCGTTTTAAAACATTGTACGGTGTTATGGAACCCTTCATGTACGAGTCCGACTCGCACTTGCCCGTTTATTTGAAGGTTTCAATGTAAGTATCTAGTCTATATGATGGGTGCTGAGAAAGGGGCAGCACATGGCCTGAGGCCTAGAGCGGCTAGGACTGCAAATCTGCCACTGATACACGTACTTTTCAGCCAGAATCTTACCAAAGACTTGTTGGTAAACTACGAGTATATCTTGTTGGCTCATCAGGACAATCAAAAATATTGTACTTATTCTCTGACTAACCTTTTCCACCTTCATGCCCACCATTACGCTAAAAGTAGCCTGGGCTTTACCGCCCTAGGCTCTGTCTACCCCGTTATAGGACCGATGACTATCTTAAAGACAAAAAGGTCTGGCTTGAGCTTGGCGCGGGTCCCTCTTAAAGGTTTGTATACTTAGACATGTCATAATTTAGGTACATTGGTACATACTAAATTTACAAATTGACATTATTTTAAATTTCGTAATTCTTATAATTCAATTTAATTATGACGTAATAAAAAATGTAATCTCTGTCCATCTATATAACTAATTTTAAGTTTTTAGTTTGTTAGTTGACGTCTTTGGAGAAAACGTGCAGTGCAGTTTGTTGCCGCTTCTTCTGCACTTGCGCCTAGGAAGCGGCGTAAACTTAGCTTTAAGTAACGATTTGACGTCAACATTTGTGCAAAACAAAACAAAGTGACTATTATTAAGAGATATTATAAATATCCTATGATAATAAAGATATTTTGAATTGAATTGAATTGAATTGAATTGAATAGGGATAAAGACGTGATAGTGTATGTATCTCTGACTAACAAATATAGACGAATATACAGCGCATTTAAATTTGACATTACGTGACGGTCTAGTACGATTTAAACAGAACGGTGACTTCACAAACTCGGAATTTCAATGCTAAAAAATTTGGGTCCATTACTTTGGTTAATTTAACTGACGGACTAAATGCTCGTTCCCTAGATCTAGAACTCCTAGAAGAAATACGAGTAGCTAGGTAATACATAGTCAAGTTAAAGTCAAAACTTTTTATTCAAGGTAGGATAAATTATATTACTTATTGAAGGTCATTATTTTTAGTGCAAAAGCTACAAACTACCTACTAGCGTTTCGGAACGACCACTGCTGGGTAGCCTTTGGTAACCTTTGGCTCCGGAACCCTAAAAAGGATACGTAGGTAACTATCTAGTTTATTTAAAACAGGTCTATCCAACATAATCAACTGATGAACGGTATCTTTACAAGGTGCCTATTGCAACCCTCCCCATACCATGACCAGGGGCGCTAAACTTACAATTTTCTGCTCGATTTACCCCAAAACGTATATCCTCTATTAACAATGGGCCAATGTTCTGGCGGGCCCAGACAATTAAGAAGAAAGGCGAATGCGTTGTAACTTGTAAAGCCACCGTTCTTTGTGTGTATCTAATTAATTATTTGTAAACAAGCCCGATGATTTTACGAAAAGTAAATAATACGCCATCGCCGGTAAATTAACAATGGCAGTTGGTTTTCTAACTTTTTTTTTTGTAGTTTAATGGTGAATGAATTCCGATCGGCGGCTCTATAACAAAGAGGGTTTTCTTTTCTTTGTTCAGCCAATAAAATTAGACTGCAGCGGTGTTTAAGTGATTGTGTTTGTAGATTGATTCCGAAGGAAATGATTGGTGTATTTAGGGAGGCCAAAAAATGTTACGAAAAACATGGGCATTCTTTCAAAGGTCAATGTTCTTGATTTTCAAGTAGGTGTTGGAATGATTAGATGCTATAACGATAGAAACCTAGGTCGATATTATGCGCCAGATAATTTTATGCTTTTCATTGAACTTTTTATACTTAGGTAGATACGTAAGTACCTACGTATATTTAATTGAACATTCCCATGGATCGCTGTGTGAATCTTAACATTGGTACTACTCGCAGTAACACTAACACAATTAAGTAATAAAAGAATTTTGGACAATGAGGCGATTTTATCGGTTATTAGGTACTTATTAGTCATTGGCGTGCACCTCAACCTGTAAGTACCTACCTTCGAGAATTATATGGTACCTAGGTATATAAGTTGTGCAAGATACCTACTAAGAGAATATTTTACCCCCTGCGCAATTTCTAGATGATTTTCTTTAAATTTTGAAGAATAGAATCGATGAATAGGTACTAGAGATTTTATTCTATGAGTAAGTACTTATCTAATGTATTTTTTTGTTTGCTCTTTCTTTATTTCATTTAAAATTAAGGATAGTAATAATAAATAGTCATACACATATAGTATCACGTTTTTACCCTTAACGGGATGGACAGAGCCGAGGCCACCTTTAGCTAGATGATATGCTTATAGGTGTCATAGAGTGCAAGTACAGATCCTCTATGTGTGACAAACAGCACACATAGAGGCTCTCTACTTGCACTTTATACATCAGATCCAAAATACCTACGTCTAAAAATATTCCGCAGACATCATTTAAAAATAGCTATTATAATATAACCTCACTTTTATTATACCTATATCAAATATCTTGATTCCTTGTATTGCCTAATTTTACAATTTTTTCTTTTCTTAATAAGGCTTTTGCTTATACCCCGGGTATTATAATTTGTATAATACATACTTGTAGTCCTTTGGTGTTGCGAAAGCATGTTACCAGATGGCACCACTGGTTTGATCTAATGTGAAAGCTACAGTTTCTTATCTATTTCAGTACATACAATATTAATCTATGCTGTTGCATTCTCTGAGTGTGACAAATCCAGCGAACTTATATTACTATGGAAGAAAGAGTATCTAACTTCAAACATTATCATTAATCATCGCGCGAAATATAAAATGACTGTCTCATGACGCAGCGTCATACTGCAGCTACTGATTGGTCTAGCAATAGAAGTGACGATGGAGTAAGAAAATTATTCTTCTAATTTTTTCTTGGTCTGTCTTGTAGATTATCCAAAAATAAAAGACCCATATTTTTCAGTTTTATCAAAAAAGTAAAAACAAGTTCCAGAGTAGCTTGTGACGTCACCGCTATGTAAAACTCTTACTTAGACGTGACATCATGCGAAATTTAAATGCACTGTATCTTCGTAAATTTTTGTTTTCAAGAAAAATAAATGCGTGTACATTATTTTTTAATAATCTAACCGATGGGCCAAAAATATTCTTCCAGTCAACATGCCTATTGGCGTGAAGTAAACATCAGTAACAGTCCTGCTTGTAAGTACCTACTTTCGATGGAGTAATTTGCGCCTGATTATGCTTCCATAGTGTAATAAGTTCGCTTGACAAAACCTTGTAAAATAGAAATCGCAGCTTACCAACTTATTTATCGGAAGCCATCAGTGCTGGCGCCACCGTGCCACAAGGCGGGGCGCTAACTTGCGAGTCAGCGTCTACCGATTACACGAGCCACGCCCTGCGTCAGCGTAATCACACGCACCAATATAGGTACATTACAATGCAACTTTAATAAATAGTATTTTACATTAGGTTGTCGTGAAAGTTAAGAATGTGTTTGTAGTGAAATTGATACCGCCATGACTATTATTGTTTTAGGTACCTACATAGTTATATAATAAGTACCTGATTGGAATTCTAATATCATTTAATCAGGGCCCTGTAAGTATAAAAACATGTTGGAAAGTGTTGACTATAAAAAAGAACGACTGGCCTGGTTAGTTTTTGGAAAACTGATTTAATGATTTTTTAACAAATAGGTCTCAAAAAATAAAATATTACCAAAGCATATTTCTGATGTTAGATGTAGCATACTACAGGCAGATCGAGTAGTAATAACAGAGTATCGTTCAAATGGGTGGCATGCTGTCGGCGCGTCAGAAAGGCGGCACAGTCTCTTTCAAAGACGCGGCCTTTGTGATGCGTAGCATATCGATGCGACGGTAGGTATGCACACCATTCCAGTGAACGAATTATACCTATGCATAAGATCAAAGTAAGAACGTCACGTTCCTTCATAGACTTCATTTGCAGTTTCTTTTAGTGCATTTCAATTGAAGCAGAGCTGGGCGGAGCGGATCATAGTCGCACATGACTTGACTAAACATAACGCTCGAAATCCCCACTCCGCTTTTGTATTCCATCCCATTTTGCCAACTTTTCATACATATCTACTCGTACTATCACGTCTTTATCTGTAATGGGGCAGACAGAACATTTTGGGTCTTGCGGCTCTATGCAGGCAGTGCCCAGGGCCGCAAGACTTAAAGGCCACTTTTAGTGGAAATAGGTATCAAAATAGTGATGGGGTGCCAGCCACATCGCCTACTAACATGATTAGCAATTTCTTCATTTTCTCGATCAGCTTTTACGATCTGCGCGAGAAGAGAAGCAGTTGGTACATTCTAAGCTTTTTCTTTCCTCCCAGATCAACATGAAAGGAATGTCAAATACGGGTGTCAAAAATAAAAATTAGTAGTACTTTGAAAATGTTTAAGTTTTATTTTATCTACATATAAACATGTGTAGGATACGTATTGCTACATCCTTAAACTAGGAGACCAGTGCATTACACAGACGTTATGTTACATACAAAATTCCCTCAACCATAGTCTTTGGCACATTATCTTTGATAGGACAAAGACTCGATTCTTCAGTTCTTTAAATCTTAAATCTACTTTATACAATCCACGGGTTACGGACGAACATAGTATTTATGAAATTAAATGTACCTACTAATTGTTGTAAGCTTATTTTTCTTTTTAAATTCTTAAGGAATTTTTTAGCAATACCTTTTTAAAAATTTGTATGGAACTAAAGCTGAAATATCCAAAGAAATAATCGTAAAATTGAATATTCTAGTACGACATTCTAGGATTAAGATGGTTCCCAAAACAACTTCATTGTTTTTATTGATTTTGGGGGACTATTTTGAAAACTCAATCCAATTACAACAGAAATGTATTGACTTTGTCTTAAACTGTAGTAGATTCATAGATTCAGTATATTTTTATAGTATTATGATATTTATGATAGATTATAGCTTTTCTGACTAAATTTGCACATCAGTGATGGTAAACATGATTGGGCGAACCGGACACATATTTGGCATTTTAACACACTTTAATTGACCGTCTTAAAAAAAATAAGATAATGCAATGCAATCGTGATAATTGTAAAATAATCTTTTGTTCTTTTTTTACTTATTTCTTTTTAGGGTTATGTAAAGTGCCTATGACTCTTTTACTAAGCTTCCACTGTTACTCCTTATGTACCTCTAAGTGTCTTTTAATAGGCTGTATCTCAAAAAACGTAAATTTAGAGTAATGTACAGTTGAAATTTCCACAGCGTGTAATTTCTATTGCCACTATCAAAACTAATAATAAAAATAAATAAACTTTCGGTGTGTTTTCCTCGACTAATGATACGATACTACATTTAGCCGGGGGTTTAAAGGAGTATGTTCGTCCGCAATTTCCTACATACAAATACAAGACAATATAATTTGTGACTACCAATAAAATGCATACTTTACTAATAATAATCGTCTATGTATCTCACAATTTGTGGTAACACAATCTAATAAATAATGAAGAATTACAATGCATCCATCTATTACGAGTAAAATTTACGAGAGCATAATAAAGACTTACATTTACAAATAAACGAAATATGGCAGTAAACAACCAAAAACAAAATACTAAATTTTCCATTTGTGATTCAATATTCAATAAAATGTAAACATAAAACAACCAATTTGAAATCTTTGCACGAAATAATGATTAAATCATCAGAAATGATCTTAAATTAAATTTTTAATTATAACATAATTATCTTATAATAAAAATTGACTATGTTTAATATGTGACGAGAGAAAAAACTTCTTAACATACGTATATCTATGAGTATTCGATTCCAACGAGTAGAGGATTCGGTGGTTAGGAAGGTTTATTTACATTTCTCATTGGAGGAAACTTCTCGGTGTGAATTAAGAAAGGGACAGATTTATATTCAAATAACTTATTAAGTATCGTACGCCCTATTTTCGGATTTGCCCATAAAATAGTGCCCAATAAATTAAGAAACATTTTTACGAAAGACTCTTACTATAGACTGCAGAACAAACATAGCTAAGATCATGCCTGAAGAAGTGCAGGGATGCGGGGAAAGAGTGACAGTAGAGGTAGGTAAAGCCATCTCACCTGAGCATCTCACCCCCGCCCCGCCTCATTGCTTTTTATTCTCGTTTTCTACTCGACTCGATTTCTATTGCTATACATTCTCAAGCACGATATCTAGCGTTGATATTTAATAAAAAGACTCCCAGCCAGCTATTTACTACTTAACAAAAAGGTTCTTCCTATAAGAGGCCGTCTAAATATTACGTTACGCAGAACAATTACTTTTCAAATGCCTCTCCCGCCCTTGTCAAACTGTTTTCCAATTCCTTACACGTACTGTCACATTTAGCACGACACGACCACCTCTGTGACGTATGTGTGTGTATCGCCCCATACGGTGTTAATAAATAAAATTTGTAGCTACAATTAGATGGACAAATCCAAACATCTACTATTTCTATCGAAACTAATTTGAATTACCAAAAAATCCTAATGACACTCGCACAGCCGAAATTATGGTACAGTCATCACAAAATGTTATGTCCGTATTATTATCACACGACCTATAAAGATGTAAACATTATTGCTTCGACACCTAAGGCAATGATAATCTAATTCACACGGCAGACTTAAAGATATTCTTATGCTTTATTTTATTATAGTTAATGACAGAATTGGAGATGATTTGCATCAGTTATTTAGTAGAATTGTATGTGTAAATTTATGAACATATGCTTTGGTCCCAAGCTCCCTGAAACTGTTATTCACGCAGGCACGCGGATTCACGCAATGGGCTCAACTCATCAAAGTCACGCAGCGTGCGTGCGAACGAAACAGGCGACGACCCTTGAGAAATCGTTTCAAACCTTTTTTGAAAACTTCATGTCTTCATGAATCACTGGGAGAAAACAACGAAACAGGTATTTTATTTGACAACTTACGCGCACGTGGGAGATTTATCTAATGAGTTCATACAATAGCGACGGATATAGCCTGACTCTGTCGCACGCATGTTTCGTGATCGTGACTGCAAATGAATAAACCGTTGCTTGCATCCACTTGATACAGATGCCCTAAGACAATCAATCGCACTCATCTCCTATTATATATAAATATGACATTCATTTGATATTACAATAAAGGCTAATTAGAGTGCAACATATCTATTTAATACGAGTATATAACGTAAGAGAGTTTTACAACGTTAGTCAGAAAAGCTTACTACTAACTTCTACTGTGGCACCGGACGTTAGACATATATTTTCGCTATTATTATTATAATGCTGAGTATATCACTCTTGGACCTTACTGAATAACGTTGTTAAACTTCCGTCTAATTATAAAAACAGGACTAACTTTGTTACTAGGTTTAAACCATTATCCACCCAAATCAAGTTGACATTAACAGGTGAGATAGTTTGATATTACTAGATGTCAACTTGATTAGGGCGGGTAATGGTTTAAACCTAGTAACAAAGTTAATCCTGTTTTTATAATAAGACGGATAAGGTTTATCGGCGACATTTGAATTCCACCGTGTGAACTGGACCTTGCATTCGAGTTATGAAATTAAATTACACTACCATCCATAAGGCGATGTGAATCCTTATAACCTTGTATTAAATGCTGAAGAGTATTGTTACATATAACTTCTTTCACACTTTAAATATAATAAATTACCATTTGTAATTATACAACTAATCGGTGATAACAAGCGCATCTATTACTAATTAGTAATATTTTGTGCAATTATAAAATATGCTTTCATATTCAGCTAACTAAAGCGTGAAACAATGTATGCAGCCATACAAAGTAAGTGATAAAGCGCATTGTAGAAAAACAAATTATGAACCGGCAGTGTGCCGGCAGAAGTGAAAACTTAAATATTAACGTTGTGCATTTTTGATATTTTGGAATGGTTAGGGAATAATTTTGCACGAATTGCTTTAATTATCAGTATAAAAGTACTATCATTTATGTGGTAGAATACAATATTTATTTATTGCGCTATCGTACACAAACATGACAATTTATATTACATTAAAAAGTGTTCTGACGCGAGTTTAAAATTTTTTACCCATTACAAAAAAAGTGCACAACGCCGCTAAAGAAGTTTTCACTTCAAAAAGGTTTGGGCTCGTCCGGGATTTGAACCCGGGACCTCTCGCACCCTAAGCGAAAATCATACCCCTAGACCAACGAGCCGGCTGACAGCTTAGTCGAAATTATAGTATAAATATTTTCTCTCCTACGCCGCGCCGGCTGTCATCCGTCTTACGAATTTTCGATCAGGACACGTGTCCTGACGCGAGTTTAACATTTTTTACCCATTACAAAAAAAGTGCACAACGCCGCTAAAGAAGTTTTCACTTCAAAAATAGGAAAGCCAGTCTTCCAAAACTGTTTCCGAAAGTCACTAATTGTTTGAAGTTTCTAAAAGATAGGAGTTCGGTCCCTAAACTTTTAAGCCAAGTCAAAAGTCCATTTGAAAATGGTTAGATTAATACATAATTTTGTTTTTGTCTCCTTTGATTAACGCTTAATAATGACATCATGAAAATGGAAGGCCTATTTTCAGGACTGAGGCACTTACAAACAACAATTTCACTAATGTGCCTACGTGTGTAAATGACGTAGAAAATCCTAGTAAATTCGTGATCTTGTGCAATATGTAAAGCACCTTATTGTGACGTTACTAATTTAGTTTAATTTATTTATCGACATATTCATACAAACTTTCTACTTTTTATATTTAATCAAACAAGCTAACTGAATTTATTAATATTTGACTAAAATTACAATTGCACTAATTCATTAGTCAAATTCTTTTGGCAAACGATTTCGATCGTTACAGTAAGTATTTATCTTTACAGGCTGACTTTTTAAACACCAGCAAAAGGAGCAAACTAAGTCCATGTTAACAACTTTACTTACATTAAAAAAAAATATTTCCTCTCGCGGGTCTACTAGAAGAAATTTCTTTAAAAATAAGTAGCACCTAAGTACTATGTTTTCCTTTTTTTTACATATAAGTATTGTTTGTAAATTTTCAAGTGTACTTGAACGCCACTTGTACGTTCAATTTGTTGTGCAATAAAGATTAAATAAATGTTGTTTGTTGTTGTTTATCGTGTGTGTAAGTGGCCAACAATAAATAAATAAAACTCATAAAATTACATTAAAAACGAATAAAAAAAATTCGTCATCCCGTACAAAATCCGTTTGGCGGTGCGCTGATTAGAACGGGAAGGCGAAATCTTTATTTAGTTTTTCGCTAATTGTTTTTATGGAAAGTAGTTCTGTATCAAGGACTAAACCCGCTCCAAAAGCCTTGCTGGTGTTTAAAAGTCACCCTGTATAACCTTTAAGTACAACAACTAGTATGTAAATGTCATTAGTGCCTAGTGCTGGCAAAAGAATGAATTTAAATTAGAGTTCTCTTCCTATAGTGTGTTAATAGCTAACACTGTTGTCAGCTGTCAGACTCTCCGAGCTGCCTTAAGGCATCTGACGTAGCTCTATGAATATAACATAGAATGGAAGTGATTCTTACCAATTCAATTCCTCATAATGCGAAAATAGCTCTTTCCTTTTGCGACCATTGACACACGAGAGTAATACATCACAAACAGAGAAAATAACGCTCGAAAGAGCAAAAAGATGGATTGAAATCGCAGCAAATTTTGTTTTTATTACATTATTTAAATACAGTCGTTTTCTGGAAGTTCAATTTCGATATCCAAAGGATATCATGAATACATAGATCATAAAATATTTTTTTCTTATCAAATGTCATACATATCGATGATAGTAAATCATTTCCTTTCGCCGACCATCGCATACACATTCGTAAAGGTCGATCTACATCGTCGTTCCACGTTAACTCTTTGCTCAAAAAATACAACATCTCATCAGCTTTACCTCCCAAAGCTGAGTAACTATGATTTTTGGTACGAATATTCTATACAATTACCTCAAAATTGTCCTTTCGAGCCGGAATCAGAGTACTGATTATGCGCGCTAGTGCGTTTTGGGCGCCAGGTTGCGTTTGCGGACACATAATGACTGTTGACGCTCATTTTTGGTACAAAACTTTATACAACCTCCACTTCACCATGGTCCTTTCGGAGAGTTAGAGCGAGAGGGCCGATTGCGGCGCCAATGCGAGTTTTGGGCGCTAGGTGGCGCTAGCGGGCATGTCCAGTGGAACGTGGTGGGGCGACACGCGCGCCGCGTTGTGTCTTCGGAGTAGTTCTGTCACAGTGATCGCGACTTGAACTGTTCCTTTGCCCTCAAGGACGTCTGCAGCACAGCACATGAGTTTCTGTAAAAGAACACACATTTAAAATAAATTGAAAACTTGATTCTGGAATGTTTTATCAGAAAAGTTTGTTTTACGTATATCATCATCATCATATTCCTCGCCTTCTTCCTATTTGGGGTCGGCTCCATATGTCAACTCTCTCCATGGTTTTCTATCAATTATTATATCTGTACTAACCCCCTGTCCATCATGTCCCGTTTTAAATATATCTGGCAGTAAATATCTACATCGAGACGAAGTATTTCGCGATAGGCCATGATAGACACCAAAAACCATGGACGAACTGGATAACCTGCATACTTTGAAGCGTAGATCGATTTTTAGTTTAAATGTTGTAGCTAGATGGAGCTACTAGTTCGAAAGAAGGTAGTTTCGTAGTGGTGCCGCTTAATTTCGGAAAGATGGCGGTATAAGCCTTCATTTCTACGAACAAACAAGCGTGATCTCTGATTTTTCATGGATAACTTCAGCTTAAGTACCCAGCATCCTTAGTATGTGTAGCGAGCGAGATAGTAGGTAGATCTAGTAGTCAGGGAGCCGACTGCAAAAAACCCTACCTGATAAAAAAATAGAAAATACCTACTCTGTAGGGGTAGCTGACTTTAAGTTACTTCAACTGCTCTTGGTCTGCCGCGGCTTAACTTGGCAAAAAACTGGTACAAAAATTAATCAAAAAAAACCTCATCGAAAAATAGAATGAAACTTGTATGGTAGGATAAAGCCTTAAAACCTATAGAAATAATACAAGATTTTTTGCTTTCTGGCAGATTGAGCAGAGTACACTATTTTGTGTGGTAATAACCCCCTGGTTGTCAGTCCTCGTATTTGTTAGTTTAACTTAGGTACACAAAGATATGAGTGACAGACTATCTTCTACGCAGCCGACATTACAAATTTAAATTCAAATAAGTATAGCCAATAATATAATTTAAAAAAAAGTACATGACTACTACTGGATATTGTGATAAACACAATGGTGTTGTGTACCCACATAATGAAACTCCCACAACGGTTGTCTTTTCAAGGTAGAATCAATAAGGCTCAAAATAAAACATTCTATATACCAATAAGAAATTTATTTAAGTAGAGAAAACATTGTAAGTACATACAAAAAAGTACATTCGTTATATAGTTTCAAAAACTTGCAATTCACAAATAATTAAGTAATTCTTTCAGAATAAATCAAAAGTTAATTGCTTTCGAGATATAAATGAGAAATTATTAACTTAGAGAAAGTAATATAAGATATAAAAATCGAACTTATGTCAATTTGACCTTATAATAACTGGAATATTTGTAGGACTGATTTTAACGTTTCTCTAAGGCAAGGGGCTAAGCACGAGAAGTAAAGTAATACTTAAATAATATTGTTAGTAAAAGTACAAAAAGGTACAAAAAAAAGACTAGAAGTAGGTATAGCATGGCAAACCATAGAAAGATTTAATTTATATTAAAAGAATTTAAGGTTTCATTCGTGGCAGTCTGTTTGTATTTCGGTTACGACCAAGTCTTAAAAATCAAATAAAAAAATTTAGGTCGTCATAAAGGGCGGTCCCACACCACAGAATACAGTAAGAGTAAATAGAACGGAATCTCCTAAGGTACGCGCAATATGCGTCCCCCTTCCCCGCACCCGCACCTCTCCCCCGGTTCTTGTGGGCCAACTTGTGCCAGGCAGTGTGTGTTCGCCCGCTCTCGCCCGTCATCAAGGCGAAAACGGGGAGAGGTGCGGGGAGGAACGGGGACGCATATTGCGCGTGCCTTAGGAGATTCCGTTCTGTTTACTCTCATCGTATTCTGTGCCCTCACTGCAAGCTTTTGCTTATAATGGTAAAAGCTAAGCTACTCGTACTATTTATCTGAGCAGACTAAACTACGCAGATAAATCTAAGCGTGTGGATAGGAATTCGGTGTCGATTTTCCATGAAACTAAGTAGTTTATGGATTAAAAGTATTAAAACAGCCGTTTCAAAACCAAAGATAGTCTAGTTAAACAACGTTCAAAATCGAATTTTACAATTATTATCTCTGTGTGAGCCCATCTTTAAGGGTCTGTAAGGTAAATTGTGTGACGTGATAAAATGAGATGCGCAATTTGTTTTAAAAAAATACAACTTAGGGTTAGTTCACACTGAGACGCGACGCGACGTGACGTGGCGCGCTCTTGCGCGTGAAAATATACAGAACTTGTTTACTACATAGATGTGACTACCAGCTACCAAAAAGATACAAGATTTAGTATCTTGTATGTTTCTATATGTGGGCGTCCAAGCAAAAAAGGGTCCAGTTGTCGGCATTTACTTTTCAAGTTAAACGCAGTTTACAGAGTTGGGTGAAAAAATTTGCGTAACGCCACAGAATACAGTAAGAGTAAACAGAACGGAATCTCCTAAGGTACGCGCAATATGCGTCCCCGTTCCCCGCACCCGCACCTCTCCTCCGGTTCTTGTGGGCCAACTTGTGTCATCAAGGCGAAAACGTAGGAGAGATGCGGGGACGGGGAACGGGGACGCATATTGCGCGTACCTTAGGAGATTCCGTTCTGTTTACTCTTACTGTATTCTGTGGTAACGCGATTTAGATTGATTATTAATTGATGCAAATAAATGTATGCACGTGAATGTAATGTATGCATGTAATTGTAACAACTGAAATGTGTGCATATACATTAGTATATGCACACATTTCAGTTGTTATAAATGACTTTCTCCAACCCGTCTGGCCAGCGTGGAGAGTGTAGGCCAAAACCTCTTGACTGCTCTGGCTAATATATGACTCTGGTAGTACAGAGGGTTGTGCTCCTGCAGTGGAGACTAAAAGACCTGATTATGAAATGACTTTCTGTTACCAAAAATTTTAAATAATGTAATTTATTTTTAATATAATTTTGAACTTTGAAAGTGCTTTTTTCGAATCAACTTTTTTAGATTTGTTTGTTGTAAGTCAACTTCAATTTGTCTGATAAAAATGTACCAGTGTTCGAATATTTTTTTAATCCTTATTATCAATTGACTATTCTAGACACCGAATCTAGTCCCAAGGCGAAGTGGGTTCACAATTTGCAATACTGTGCGTGTTATTGAAACATCACTGTTATTAAACTACTACCACAGAATAAATAATACTAACGTACAGAAGTCTCACTCAGCAAAGAAATTTAAAAATATATCTACTCAATGTGGCTAGCGATATGGTTTAATTTAGCTCACGTCAGAACTCAGCACCTTTTCGATACCTAGACATCCATTGCAAGCCAATTTCATTCTTAATACTCTGGACAAACTATTCGTATAACTGAGTTTACCACCGGTAGGTACATTTTCGATACCTAAACGGGGAGTGACACAGGCCTACTACTACAGTTTATTCCTCAAAAAATTTACATAAAAATCTGGATTTTCTTCCACAATAGCCAAAACACGATTGAGCATTTTTGGCTCAATAGAAAAAAATCACAAACACACCTCTAAATTTGCCTTTATAATACATATTACTATTTTATACAATTACCTTTTTATATGAAAAATTATACTAAAACTGTATTATCTAAATATCTATCCGTTTTGGTTACAAAAAAAAAATGATTATATTACAAAAAAAATATAAATAAAACACTGCGAAATATCGTCGAGCACGGCTCCGGGCCTTTTTTATTTAAAAAAAATTTTATTTATTATTTTTTTTGTAGCCTAAACGGATACCTAGTTAGTAGCGGATATTTAGATAATACATTTTTTGGTATAATTTTCATATAAAGAGGTGATTGTATAAAATAGTAATATGTATTATAAATTCAAATTTAGGCAAATTTAGAGGTATATTTCTGATTTTTTTCTATCGAGCCAAAAATGCTCAATCGTGTTTTGGATATTGTGGGTGTATGTAGAAAAGCCTTAAGATTATTTTGTAAAAATTTTAAGGAATAAACTGTAGAAGTTTAATTACAGTGATTTTTTATAAACACAGTTTTCTTGGCTCTGAACTGACGGGGCCTTAATACCCCATAACTGGACCCTTTTTGCTTGGACGCCGACATGTTTCTTCAAAATTGCGCGCCACGTCACGTCTCGTCGAGTCGGTGTGAACTGACCCTTATTTTCTGACGCCGTCTGCGATTTACAACTCAAAAAATAACGCTTATTTAGCTGGTCACCTCAAACAGCTAACATGCCGTATGTCATGAATGTTAAATTCGATTTAAAACGTTATCCAACTCGACATCTTTGATTTATATACGCCATTTATACACTGACCTTTTAATTAATATAAACAAAGGAAATTAGAGATCATCAAGATACAAGCTACAGACACATTAAAACCAGCCTATATAATATAAACTACACAAATAAGTCCCCAAGCACCTCAAGCCAATAAATATATGCTATAGCTTTAAATTATATATTAGTTAATCTATGTTACTCACTTATATTAGATTGTACTCGCAATTTTAAAGCTCAAAATAACGATATCAATAAAAGCGTAAAAATATTAACATAAAAGAAATGACCAGAATTGATTCGACCACGGTGCGGCGTTAGCACAGTGTAGAATATTTTATTGCTTGCCAAATAGTGTTCGTTACCAAAGCACAACAATTTTTGGGTCCAACATTCCTTTACGCACCCTATTCGTACACCAAAATAGCGTACACATACTTACGATAAAGTTAGAAAGAGAGAGAGAAAGTTGGATCCATCCCTACTGCATTCTTGCTTCTTGTTTTCGAGATAAAATGATATAGTTAAACATCCGCCGCCATCTTTAAGGCTTGCTTTGTATTAAGTACCTAGTAAATCGTTTCCTATCAATACTTGATGCCATAGAAAGGCTTTTATTAGATAGTTCAAATAATGATCGTTAGCCTCGCGCGCCGCCGGTACCTACAGCCGTCATACGGAGGAATCGAGCGACAGCGAGGTCATTGACACTAATAATAATACGAGTACGTTAGCCATGTATTAAAAATGTGGGTATTTTTCCTAATTAAAAAAGTAAAAAAATTTTTTTTTTTGTGTTTTATTAGTGATTCCATTTCAAGATTTCAAAATAGCTCAGTGTTTCATTATTCAAAATCAACCTGTATATCGAGAAAATCATTTTTACTTCCTGTTTCAACGCGCATTAGCTCTTCAATACCAAGAAATAGATTCAAGAAATTCTCCCTTTTTCTCTTGGGCATCTATTTTACAGATATTTAATTTAATTATAATAAACTTAGTTTCCCATCAGGCTAGATAGAGGTCAAACGCACTCAAATATCTAATAAAAAAGAAAAACTTGACCAGTGTTTGGCTAATGTTGTGTGAATGAGACGGGCTGAAACTATCGCGTACATCCACGTGAACCCTAACGACAAAATTTACATTGTACAGGCGTACACTCAAGAGGTTTCGCCATTGAGATAATATTTGACGTACATCTACGTTACCGTATTTGCATATAAAGAAACTATACAACACGTAATAAAATATTTTTTTTAAGTATCCCCCGACATAACTGTAGCAAAAAAAACCGTATCATAATCGGTTTAGGAGCTACAATGTCATAGACAGACACAAAGACACGTCAAAGCTTCAGCACCGGCCGTGCTGGAGCGTTCCGTCGCTCTCTCTCGCTCTAGCAAATTATGTTCTGAGCGACAAAAAGGGATAGCAGCATAGGAAAGTGCTGTTCCGTGCTGATAGATGAGATCCAACCTTAACACCCCTCCTTACGTCTCGCGCTTTAATTCCGACACTATTCAGCCAACAATAGTGCATGGCACTTGCATCGTATCTCGTAACCAGACAGGCAAAGAAACATACATGAGCAGAAAATAACTAGTAAATTAAATTCAAAACTAACGTACAAAGATAGCTGCCAAATAACATGTTAAATTCCGCAAACGTCCTCTGTCAATCGCATACTTATCATACCCAAATAATAACCGCTTACATTATTCCAGCGGATGATGATAGCACTAAAATATATAATACTAGCAGTCCACCCCGGCTTCGCCCGTGGTACACACATAGCCTATGTCACTCGGGGATAGTGTAGCTTTCCAACGATGAAAGAATTTTTTAAATCGGCCCAGTACTTTTTAAGCCTATTCATTACAAACATACAAAAATAGGTACAAATCTTTCCTCTTTATAATATTAGTGTAGATGTTCTATACAACGTGGAAGGGACCTACCTAGAGTAATAAATCGAACCCCGTTTTCGCCTTGACGACGGGCGAGAGCGGGCGAACACACACTGCACGGCGCAAGTGGGCGCACAAGAACGGGGGAGAGGTCCATATTACGGGTACTTTAGGAGATTCCGTTCTGTATACTCTTACTGTTTTCTGTGCCACGATCTATACTAGGTCATTACGAGTACAGTATAATGAACAAAAAAAGCTATATATCAACATGTTCATACAAAAGTGTGCCGCCCGGGCGATTTGTATGGGAACGTCGAATATTTTTTTTTTGTATTTCGACTGTTAATTTAATTTCATTATACTATAGTGATCTAGTATAGCCGGTGGTTCGATTTATTACGGGTATGTCCCTTCCACGTTGTATAAATGTAATAAAGTACACATATAACTACATGTTCCCGTTTGACAAGGATTAAATGTGAATGACAGAAACACAAAGATAGTCACAGAACGCTATTCAAATGTTATTTGACACCTGGTATAGCTGCCTTACAATAATCTGGTTCTTAAACAACATAGCTTAAAATTGTTAGTGTAAATGAGAAATGTAAGAGTTAAATACATTGTAGTTAGTGCACAGATACAATAAACAGAAACTGCAGTCTTTTCGAATCGTTTAACATCTTTGGAATGGACATAAATTCGGTAATGGCGGCCAACTTAAAAAGTCTTAAGTACTAAGTTAAATCAATTGATCAACCTTACAATGTTCACTAAATGTTGGCATTCGTTTTCTGTTGGCTACTAGAAATACTTTAATTTTACACACCAATTAATAAAAAAAATGTCTTTTAATTTTATCTTTTATCGAATTACGCAAAAAAGCCTCAAAATACAGTCTAAAATTACTACGATACTAAATTGATCGTTTTTCACCCTAAATAATACTAGTACGCACCCTTTCCATAAACAGCCAGATCAGTTAGTTTCATAGCCAGATCTATGTTGACAACTAATACATTTAAGATTTTAACACAACATTCTCTTCATCTCAAATATAGAAAGCGATACGGACGTATGCACACTGCCTTTTTTTAAAAGCAAATATAACGCGAGCCCCAGTCATATCAGGGCCGCGTCTACTTTGGAATTTCTGAACGCCTAGTTCAAAGTTTTTTAAATTGAACTCTGAGTTTTGCTTATCGTTTGTATGCGGGCGCCATCTATACATTATGAGGATATAGGTATCGTGTGCATAGACCCTTAGTGAAAAACGATTCTTCTAAATAAATTAACATTTTAACGTTTGCATTGTTAATACAATAACGATATGAATCGGTTAAGGCATACAATTCTTATTTGATAAGAAATATTTAAATACGCTAAACAGCTAAGCTACTATGTTATTTGTATATATTAGCTCAAAACCATTCGCCTTGCACTCTCTCAATATAAATTACGCACCAATATTCTCATATTTGTATTGTACTTTAAAATGGAATCATTTCCTTATCAATAATCTTGTGGGATTATTTGAATATTACGACAGCTAGTTATTGTATTTATTTAATCAAATGTTAATTAGTGCAAAAATACTACGGGATGTGTTAAGTATCATAAAATGTAACCTAGAATCTATGTAAATATAGTGCAAACATATAAATCTTTAAAAAATCATAACATAGCAAACCACTCGAATACAAATTGAGATCCGTTAAGTAACGCAAAATAAAAAATAAAAATCTAATCAAAACACTGCTTACCTTATTCAATTTAGCTTAAGATAAATACCCATGTGTATTTGGATATTTTTTCTTAAACCAAAATCACTTTTGTAATACGTTTTCAATGTCATCCAAATCGAACATAATTAACAAACGCATATATGTATATTACAACTAAAATTATAACTAACCTCCTAATATAAATGCCTCTAATCGGAATGAACTAATTGTATTGGAATTTTGATACCAACCAATAGAAAAATTTAAAAAATAATACTCACAAATTAATTGCTAAAGTTATACAAAAATTAAACACAATATACACCAAATCAAACAAGCCTGTATAATCAATTAGTTTCATCTATCACTCAGTTCGGGAAAACATAACGCGTTGTCAAACGACTATTTTCCATAGTCATCTTTATAAACGAGTATATGCGACATAACTTTGACAAAGTTGTCAATACAAAATGGCCGATTGACGTTTGACACAGTGCCGTGTTTTCCTGGTCGAGTACTTATTAACAACGAAAGCGCGGATGCTGATTTAAATGCGGCTCAAAAAAAAAACAAATTCAATCATGTCTCAATCGAGCACCATTGAGTACACAGACCTACCACTACTAGACCTGCATTGTGCGTGACCACTTTAGTGCATCTCTTTCTATCTTTGATTGTTGCCTTCACCCATATTTTGCACACGTCACAGAACACACTATGGTTACTAACTTATAATAAGCTCAAATAAAACCTTAAATCACCTTTTAAATGATAAAATCCCTAAAATTAATAACTTTCTTCATCGTTTTGTGGTTTGTTTGGCCCAGATTTTGACAGTAGGCCAGCTTATAGCAGCCACGCCGATAGAGACAAAAAACATGTCAGCGTTTCTTTCACACTCTCGTTGTACTGTATTTGACAGTCTCTTTCTAGCAATATCGTTGCAAGTCTAGTAGTGGTAGGTCTGTGATTGAGTAGATATAATTTCGCATCCAAGCTTTCGATGTACAGCTCTCTTTGGTAATCCATACCATACGCTCAAATATATTCTTCACAATCTCAAAAATCTTTATCTAAATACCGTCATTTCCTCGCATCAGACTTTTCAACGTGTAAAAGACAGGAAGCCTCGAAAATTTTAAGTTGCCACAGTCACACTGTAGATAAGGCATTAGCGGTGATGAGAAATGAGGAGATCAAACAAGCGCAATTTTATTTGCACTTAAGACAATAGGGGTGTTGACTGGATCCGAAAAATTGTATTTTGTTTAGTCTCGTCAGTTAGATTATTCAAAAATAATGGACCTATATTTTTCGGTTTATCAAAGTAGTGAAAATTCACAAACATACAGCGCGTTGAAATTTCGGGATGGGGGTGATTGACGTAACCGTCAAGTGAAAATCGTACATAATTGTGCCGTCGTCATGCGGAATTTAAATGCGCTGTAACTTTGTAATTATTTGCCAATCAGAAAAAAGAAAAAAATACGTGTACAATATTTTTTAATAAATAATCTACCTGATGAGCTAAATATATTTTTTAGTCCACATTCGTATTATGAAAAAGAGCAAAAAAAGAGCTACTATAATTGAATTATTTGGATATTCTTATCCAAATAATCCAATTTTAGTAACACGACGCATAATTAAATAATATTGTCGCTTGTTTGGTCTCTCCCTAAGGACAAAATTTCTGTCAGATAAAATTAAGACACTAACAACTAGTAATTTGATTAGTTAGTTATATCAGAAAATTTTTGTTTCATCTGACAGACAGTAAACACAGTTTAACCATGTTTTTAACTGGTATTACAATTCACACAGAAATCAATTTATCAAAGTAATAACCGCAAAATGTCGCAAGATTATTATTAAACTGGTTACACACTCGAGCAATCATATAATCATATCACATAGCCTCGAATCTTTCCAAAACCTGCATGGAAATCACTTATTTGTAAAATGCTACAAATTCAGACACAAGAATCACAGTGCAAATTGTGTCCTTTATTACTGTGATACTCAGGGAAATATTTCCAGTCTGCAAAAATTAGAGCAGGTTTAGTCCATGATTCTAAACAACTTTGTTCATTGAATTATCTTTTTTTACTTCACGCCTAACTCCATAGGCGATATTATCAGTATTATTGACAGAAGCTCCAAAAAATTTGCTCAACTAGAAATATTTTTGCCTGTATAAAAAGTAAGTACGTTTACAAAGGATATAGGATTAATAAAATCGTAGACACGACAAACGTGCCTAAGCACAGGCAAGTATAAAATACTCTGTCATCATTTCCCTTCGCTTCAGTCTCAATATTCAAATCCCTGTTATGATTGTTCTGTATATCAAGATTCATTTTCCCTCTATCGTACCTTTCTACGTCAACCTCTTGTCGTAACTCTATAGGCGCATCTACTTCATCCGTATCATATATTTCGAAGTTATCACTTTGAAGTACATTGTAAAAAGGCGTGACGAATTGCACTCTATTAGTCTGATAATGTACCCTATTCCTCAGTCCATCGTTGTATACAGGTGAGTAATTCGGTTCAGTGTTATTATTTTCGTAGTTAATTTGATATTCCTCCGCTTCGTCTATGGTGTAGTTCTGAGTGTCGAAGTTGAAATTGCTGACGTATCTTTCGTCGGAGTATCTTCTGATTTGGTGCTTGTAATAGTTGAGTTCGAGGGAGTCCTCTAGGTGCGAGCTAACGTCGACGGTGAGCGCTAGGTCCGATCGGATACTGTTTCGCGAGCGTAGCGGCGTGGCGTGTGCAGCAAGGGCCGCGGCGGTGCGTGCTAACGGGCGCGCGCCGCGAGCCTCCAACTCGAGAACGTCTTCGGCCGAGCAGACGGCCTCCTGCAACACACGCCACCCGACTCATTATTATACGCTCGCGAAATAATATCGGATCGGAACCTGCAAAACTTTTCAATTGACCCGGCACATTCGTCATTTTTTTTGAAAGTGGCTCTCCGTGATTGCCGATAAAAATTAAAACTTGGACAAGGTGGTGTCGGTTACGGTAACGGTAACAGTGTCGACAGTTCGAAGGTTTTTTCCCATCTCAAAAAATGCCCAACGTGCCTAAAGAAGTATTCACTTCAATAACGCGTTACTATGATGCTAAAACGAATAATTAGTTGGGAAAGGAAAGAAAGGCTTTTAAGCTATGAGGCCCAATGCTACGTCACGTGAATTCAAACGGAGGATACAGGCCGTCTCAGTCACACACAATGCGTGCGATTGAAACGGATAACGAGCGATAGACTATTTCCATCTCTGTTGCAAGCATAGTTTCTGACATGGTACATGCTAAATCCGTGACGTGCATTACCAAAGCAGCCAGATAACGTATCTGAGGGATAACAGAGGTAGGGCGCGAGTACCAAGAGAATTATCCTAATGACGCATTCCCTAAATTTATTCTGCCCTGTGATTTGTGATAGTGAATGTGAGTGATTTATTAGAAAATGTAAATGCTAACCGTTATATTTATACTCGAAATAGGTCAATCACAAAAACAACAACCATGCAATAAAATTAGGAACACACAAAAAACAGCGGATCTTTATGTTTACAACATCCGGACGGTTGCATCCGGTTGAGCCCGGGGTGCGCTTCTCGCTTTTTCTTATTTAAATATAACATGCATGTCAATGGTCACCCAAGGATGCCAAAGACCTTGCAAAATGAAAAAGAAATAGCCGGAACAGTTCAAATGATTTGGCTATAGTTTCACGACCGGCCGCCTGCCTGACGTCAACCCTCTTTGGGAATGCAATTGTAGCACGAGATGTTTGTGCCCAGTCCTTTAGTCGCCTCTTACGACATCCACAGGAAGAGATGGAGTGGTCCTATTCTAACCCGGAACCACACGGGTCAACATCATCCCGTGTATTGATAGTTTTGCGCAGTATGGGCATGGGGGACATGCCCGCCCTATTGCGCAAAAGTATCAACATTTATTTCATACACAAATGACTTGTATGGAGTTCACACCTCACCATCACGCTAAACGTGGCCTTACGACCCAAGGCTCTGTCTACCCCGTTAGGGATAGAGACGTGATAATGTATCTACTATATCCTCTGGAGTTATAAAACGCAAGGATCCGCCGCGTAAATTGTAAGTGGGAATACTCACCTCTTCGACGCCGATTCTCCGACACGCCTCCAAAAAGTTGTCGACGTTTCGTCTGCATCTCGCCATAGTAAGCTTGGGCTGAAACAAACAAAGCGTTGATTGATAAAAAAAGATTTTAGCAAACTATTTTTTAAAACTAACGTGAGAAAACTCCATAATTAATAATTTAAAACGGTTGACTCAATTAACATAGTCGGAAAAGGCCGACCAGGTTTCCATCGATTTGGACGATCATCTTTAAGATAAGTGTCAGGAACGGCGACCCGACGATGTCGCTGTTCGCTCGGCACTGAGCGCTGCCTCGCGCGTCACCCGCCCGCTCTGCTCGACTGAATCGATCGAAATCTGGTCAGCCTTTTCCGACTATATTAGGTGAATTAACAGATTTAAATTATTAATTTTGCCAAACGTTACAATTGAGATGTTTCATTAAAATTTTCGCTATCATTTTTTTTTCTACTTTATTCATATTGGAATAAAAACGTTTGTTTGTTTCTTTATAAAGCTTTATTGTACACAAAAGAAAAGCAGATAAAACAGAAAAGTAGACATACAACCGCGGACTTATCCCATATAGGGATCTCTTCCAGTCAATCGGCCAGTAATTGAGAGGTATGTTTAACTAATATGAGTTTGGGGCAGAAGTGGCTTGTACAATAATATAATAATAATATAACGTTTGTGTAGCTCCGGCCTAGAACAAGATATAATTAAATGTTTCACCTGAGCAGCGGAAGGAACGTGTACGGAGGCAACAGATCGAGGCCTCACGTGGTTCGCGAGGTGGCAGAGCACCACGCCGTCCGCCAGCACGGGCGCCAGCTGCGTCGGCAGGGACAGCTTTAGCCGGCTCTCGATTATCTTGAAATGAACACGTAACATTATATGAATACATACAATATTTCCGTGAAATTGTCAGGAAAATGCGACAAAACGGGGTATGAATCATTGGTAATCAGTTTTTGGATGAAATGCACCTATACAGACACCAAACAAACGTATAAGATTGACTGGACGATTTGTATATGTTAACAACTTAGTGGGCCTGGGCTGAGGGTGCTGTAAAAAAGTAACTTTTTTCCAGTGCCGTACTACTCGTACGTATCATGCCTCTGCTCCATCTGTGTCTTTACGCGTTAATCAAGACGCTACGCAGATGTAGCCAATGTTTTAACGTGTTAACGTACTAGCATCATTACTAATGACATTAAACGCTAAGCGATAGCTCGGTGTCGGTTTATTGGACACATCAAAGGGTTTTATTGCGCAGTGTAACGCGCTAGAGGATGTTGGCTACATTAACGCCGGCTCATTCCGTCACGACGCATGCGTAGAGGAACGACGACGTGTTTGCTTTCTTTTGGCGCGAACGAAATACGACAATGGAGTTGTATTCTTCTATCCTACCTATATAGGTGTATATTAGGTCCTTACATATGAAATTGCCGATTTTCAATACTGGCAACTTTAAAATCAAATATCTTGCGTTTCATTAGGAATTCCAAATTCAAATTTATTTCGAAATAAAGCCAGAAAAATATTGTTTTAAAATTCGTATTTCATTTGTTTTAACATCATTTGTTTGAGTTTCAACATTGCTATAACAACAACTATGGACAAATTGAAAATTCGCGGTATTTACGAATACGAGTTCCACCGTGGCACCAGTGCTGCAGAAACGACTCGAAGAATTAACGACGTGTATGGACCAGGCACCGCTAACGAACGAACGGTGCGTTTTTGGTTTCAACGTTTCCGTTCTGGAAATTTCGATTTACACAATGAGCCTCGTGGACGACCTGATACTCAAGTGAATAACGAAGAATTGAAGGCGATAGTGGAAGCGGATCCATCTCAAACCACTTCTGAATTAGCAGCAGCCTTCGGCGTAAGTGACAAAACGATACTTATCCACTTGCGCCAAATCGGAAAAATTAAAAAACTCGAAAAGTGGGTACCGCACGAATTGACTGAAGCAAACCAACAAACACGCGTTGCTTGCTGCGTTTCTTTGCTTAATCGCCACAATAATGAGGGGATTTTGAACCGTATCGTGACTTGTGATGAGAAATGGATTCTGTACGACAATCAGAAGCGATCATCACAATGGCTTGACCCTGGAGAACCGGCAAAACCTTGCCCTAAGCGAAAACTGACCAAAAAGAAGATTCTGGTTAGTGTTTGGTGGACCAGTGCTGGTGTTATCCACTACAGCTTTTTGAGATCAGGCCAGATGATTACTGCAGACTTTTATTGCCAACAATTGCAAACAATGATGGAAAAGCTCGCCATTAAACAACCGAGACTGATGAATTGCTCTAGCCCACTGCTCCTTCAGGACAACGCTAGACCACACACTGCACATCAAACGATCGCCAAGTTAGAGGAGCTGCGACTGGATCCTCTGCGTCACCCACCATACTCTCCAGATCTTGCCCCAACCGATTACCACTTTTTTCAAAATTTGGATAACTTTTACAAGGAAATTTTTTTAAATCTGATGTGGCAGTCAAAAACGCCTTCAAACAATTCATAGACTCTCGCTCCCAGGATTTTTTTCCCAAAGGTATCAATGATTTGCCTATAAAATGGCGGAAGTGTATCGATAACAACGGCGCATACTTCGATTGATTAAATAATAATTTCATTAAAAAAAACTTGTTTCACTTTTTTGATACTGAACGGCAATTTCATATGTAAGGACCTAATATATAGGTTCTAATTACGTATGTGTCTTAACTATGTAGATGTGTTTGAAAAAAAGTCAGCAAATTTATTTCTTATTTCCATTGCTGATATAGGGGAACGCCCAGGAGTAACGTCAATAGGCCTCAGAGCACTGGTATTAAGATCTATTTCTGTTCTCCATTGTCCGGGTATTATCAGGTTTCCTTCATTTTCAATAATGATGATATTGTATCATCTACCATCTTCTTTTGAGCTTTGGTTTTTTCTTCTTCATTGAATTGCATAGATGTATATAATAATTTAAAACACTCATTTTTGCTACTAGTGTAGCTGCTGCAACGTCCATTTTGTAGTTTCAACCTCCACTTGTGAGATGACGCATTAACTAGTTGAGAAATAACTTTTTGCGGCGTTAATGCCTAATGTAGCCAACGCGCACTTTTAATGCAATAAGCGACGCGCAGTTTGGCATTACGTCAACGTTAAATGCTAACGCAGCTGGAGCAGTAGCACGAAAACGTACGTAAGTAGACGTAAAGGACGTCTGTTACAACTTAGCTATAAAGTTATCCTTATCTCCCTCTTCATGGTAAAACTGCTTCTCGAACTCCCTCTTCATGGTAAAGCTGAGTTTGTGTGGAGCTGCATCCTTGTCCCACGCCATCTTGCCGTTCAGTCTGTTACAACTTCGCTATAAAGTCATTCAACTCACCGTCCTCAATTGCAGCAACAAATCCTCTACTTTATTCATCTTATAGAACTCTCCCTTCATGGTAACGGTAAGTTTGTTCCACGCCATCTTGCCCAGCGGATTCAACGCTGCACCATGCTACTCTTAGAACTTACTTATTTCGGTGCCGCACCTTACTAAGGTAGGTTAACAACTAAGTTAATGGGCCTAGGCTAAGGGTGCTGTAAATAAGTAACTTTTTCCAGTGCCGTACAACGTCTCACGAACACGTACGTACGTAGACGTAGTAAGGACTACATCTGTTATAATTACAACTTAGCTATAAAGTTTCTCACCGTCCTTAACTGAAGCAACAAATCCTCTTCCTCCTTCTGCTTATCGAACTCCCTCTTCATGGTAAAGCTGAGTTTGTCAGGCGCCGCGTCCTTGTTCCACGCCATCTTGCCGGGCGGTTTGGGCGCCGCACCTTTCAAATACGACACAGACGTCGTTAGCAATTTGGCATCCCCGTTCACCCTCGGTATACTCGACTTCCCTATACTGTTGTACCCTAACGTATTCGTCGGCGACTTGGTCGGTGACGTCGGTTTTATGTACATATCGCTGCCGTTTACACGATTGTAATCGACGTTCCCGTTGACAGTTGAGTATATTTTGTTGACATTCCTAGATGGCACCACTTTCTGCACTGGTCTTTTGTTTTGTTCGTCTTTCTCTGTGTTCCCGTTCTGTTGGAATCTTCTAGGAGTCGAGTGTAGGAGGGGGGAGTTTGGCACTTGAGATGAGTTAGGGGATGAGGTAGAAATAGTGGAATTGGAAGATAAGGATCGGTTGTAAGGGGATACGTTACTGTAGCCGTTGACGGGCGAGTGGGGTGAGGAGTTCGGGTGGACAGGGCTTTGGTTCTGTGACTGCGGGGAGCTGTCCAACTCGGGGGAAGATTGGTCCGTGCGGGGGCGGTAAATGTCTGCTTGTCGCTGCTGTCTTAAGGCTTCTTTGTATTGTCTGAAAAACGTTGGAGATATATATAATTAAAAACTGTTCAGGAACAATATTGACAAGCTTTGATATCGCTTAGATTGTATTCTCATTTGAAATGCACAAAATCTTCGAGTTGAATTGCATCTTCTGCGACTTTTAATTTAAATGCAGTGCTTATTCACAACCGACACTCAGCCTTTATCAAGACTCAGTCTGTATTTCCAAATTATTGTAAGTAATAATAACTAATTGACGCATAAGTCGAGTGACATGTGTCATTTAATATAATCACGAACATACACTGTGAAACGGTGCAATTACTAGTTACACGACACGCAAAATGAATATTAGCGGGTTAAAAGAGACATGTAAAGTTTTCTCACATTAATGTTTTTGGTCCATTAATCATATTTTTTGTTCCTTAGACGCCTATTAGTTTAAGTTCAATAGACACAATAGAGATATTATGATTTAAGGTTAAAAGTAAGGCTAAAAAAAGGCTAAAGTACTTAAAAAAACTATATATTATGATCATTTTCAAAAAACTTATGTCTTCCTAAACTCCCGGCATTATAATTTATATTCTATTGTCACATTTCCAATAGAGCCATTTTAATTTATAATCAATTGTCATATCTAAGAACAATACATCTGCAAAAGTTTATATTTCCAGGTAAATCTTAAAACACTTACGAAAAGTAAAAGCCCATTTACACAGTGCAAGTTTCTTGCCTGTTGTGCACGATTTAAATTGAAGCAATTGAGGACTTGTATGGTCTTAACCATGTCTAAACCAAACGTCTATGATACAAATCATTTATTGCTTCAATTAAGTCCTTCCAATGCCAATTTTTTTGACAAGGAACCAATATTTTTATATAATGTAATAAGGTTGAGACTCACCTGTGCTCGAGCGGCCAAATCTGGCCGCTTTGGAGGTTAGTGGTTAAATTGTATACAACAGGCAATAAACTCGTATTGTGTAAATGGGCCTTTACAGTAGGCCAGTTTTAAATTTAAATTTGCACAGTTCCTACATGGTTTAGTCCAGGAGTTCCCAACCAGTGGGGCGTAGATGTCAACGCGGGCGCGAGACGTTTGTGATTTCGTAAGAAAACTTAATGCGTAAACAAAGTAAACACTATGAAATAACAAATTAATTCAATCGATCAGTCGAGACTGGTTTTTCAGCTACTTGTGCTCTTCAATCTATTCTTATATTATAAAGAGAAAATATTTGATTGTTTGTTTGTAATGGATAAACTCAAAAACTCTAGCTACATTATTAGCGAGTAATATAGACTATATTTTCATTCAAAATGCGGGCAACACCGCGGGATACAGCTAGTGGGACTTAAATGTGGCACTATCACATTGAAACAAACGAACGAAATAGATGATTTTGTCTTTATTTTTTGTCCGGGAATAAAAATACACCTAAAAAATTAAACGTGAACCGAGTCGTGATCAGTTAGCAAAAAACCTATTACATTACTTCGTAACTTTATTGTACAATAAGTACAACTTAGTTCTTATCAGACATCGGCGAATTAGCCTTTTATTATGATTGTTCTCCTAATGAACCGGAACGTAAAGCGTTGTTACAGCTTATTTAGAGATAGCCATCAAATTAGTATTGTGAAAGCCATGCCCAAACTACATTATTAGTATGTCGCAGAAGTAAATCATATATGTAGAAGTTATAGTTGATATTCAAATTCTCCAAAAATAGATATGTTTTACATAATAAGGATCAATTAAGAGACCTGACGGGCGCTGCAATGGGATGGGCTATTTGAATTATAAAGGTTCAGTTAATGTGGCAACTATGCATGTTTTTTTGTATCTGCATCGGATCTTTTTAGGGTTCCGTACCCAAAGGGTGCAAACGGGACCCTATTACTGTGACTCCGCTGTCTGTCCGTCTGTCTGTCTGTCCGTCAGTCACAGGGCTCTATCTCTTGAACCGTAATAGCTAGACACTTGAAATTTTCACCGATTATGTAGTACTGTGGCGGCTATAACAAATACTAAAAATAAAAAATAGTTAAAAATTAAAGGGGGTCGTCATACAAGAAACGTGTTTTTAGCGTTTTTAACTTGGTATTTATAATGGCATTAACTAGATACTTGAAATTTTCACCAATTATGTATTACTATGACCACAATTACAACAAATACTAAAAATAAAGAAAAGTTAAACATTAAAGGGGGTCGTCATACAAGAAACGTGTTTCTTCAGCGTTTTAAATCATTGTACGGTGGTACGGAACCCTTCATGTACGAGTCCGACTCGCACTTGCCCGTTTATTTAGTCTCCACTCTAGGAGTACAACCCTCTCTGTGCTACAAGAGCCATATATTAGCCAGAGCTGCCAGAGGATTTGACCTACCCTCTCCACGCTGGCCAGACGGGCTGTAGAGGTGGTATAGGTCTCATTGATGTTATAAGCTTGTGTTTCCTAAGTCACCTTCTACGACGTCCACGGAGACTTGGAGTGGTCCTTTTCTACTCTCCCGGGAACAACACAGCAAACCGTGTATTATAGATGATACCAAACTTATTGATTCATCTATAGCCTTTTAAATCAATGCTAAATACAATCCAAGCGTTACCAAAGCGTTATGATATCAAAACGGGTGCGTTAGGTGGATGTAGTGCGTATGAATGAATGTACCTGTAGGTTTGTTGATGGGCTAGTTTACTCTTATCATCGCCATTGGAAAAGTTCCCATCGGGTGATATACGGAGGCTGAAAGGGACAACACCGGGGTTAATAAAACAGGAGAAATAAAAACATGAGGGGAGATGATGACAAGAAGGGGTCCCTCTTTACCTCTGTAGCGGCCAATGCAAAAGAAAGTTCAAATAAATATTAAGCGCTAGAAATACACTACAAAATAATTATCGCTAGAAATACACTACAAAATAAGTATAAGGTTCGGTCGCGTAGATACTGTCAATACTAAAACCGAACCCATTACATTTTCATTACTATTTCAGTTAGTGTAGATTTTCGGTTCGACAGTTTAAAATATTTTCCGTTACGTAATTATTCAGTCTTTATAGTGACAGTGTCCACGGGAGCCGACTAATACCTATAGGGAAAATTAAATATAAATACTACTATAAAACAATTATCTACTACAGTTCTATAATTATTAATTTATTAATATAGGTATACGTTTCGTGGTTTGACTTATAAATAAATGAGCAATTGTTTATATTTTATCTCATACCTTGCCATATCATCAGGTTTTGTTAAAGTTATCAAAATTCTTATTATATATATATAGGTATCTTTCCTAAATTTGGATTCCAAATCTTCCGCATTTGTGCTCTCTACATTCGGTTTTTGCGAAACTAACCATTTTAACATCAGTAAGTATAAAATTAATACTTAATAGAATCTGAACTAGACATTTAGTTTAGATTCTATAGATTCCTATCACTCGAAATGAAAGATCACAATCTTTTTTATTAAATATTTATGCTCACTAAATATCTCTTTATTATTTTTCATCTCATTAAGAGCGTACTCCCCGCTTAATACGACTCCCCAAAAACTGCAGCCGAATTTATTATTTGAAGCCAATAATGGGACCGTTCAAGTATTTCGTAAACAGAATTTTTAGGTACTAAGCAGATTTAGTAAAAAAATTTTTTTACAAAATCTGCTCACGTTGTTTTATTATTTTCATAAGCAAGTATATTGTCGGTTTATATTATTTTAATGTCTGTATAATTTCAAATCAAAATAATAATTACATTTTTCAACAAAAAAATAAACAACCTACTTAATTTTTTTAAGAGTTTCTTCCATATCTCCAAAGTTCTTTATCATATCTTCACCAAATTAATATGGGACCAATTTAGTAGTGAAGGCTTTTAAACAAAAAAGAATTATCAAAATCGGTTTACAATTGGCGAAGATCTCGCTCACAAACAAGCATAAAAAAAAATAAAAAAACACAGTCGTATTGATAACCTCCTCCTTTTTGAAGTCGGTTAATTACAAAGAATCGATCCTTGAAATGTAAAAAGCAACTAAAAAGATTGCTGACATAATGAAAGTCCAGACCCCTTGCAACCATTGTCATCAAAAATAAACAAATCAGACTCCCCCACCGCCTTTTGGTGCTTACGTTATACTTAAACGGCCCCTAAGACATAACCTTGAACCCATAAAAAAACTTTTGTTTCTAATTTCAAGATCTTCAATGCACTTTCAATACATACCCGGTGAGAATCGGCGTAAGAGGCGCCAAGGGAGTCTCACTGGACAGCGACTGCGCCCTAGAGAGCGCGGCTCCTGGAGATAAGGTGGAGGGCGTGCTCGGTGTGGAGCGCCCTGAGCCACCACCACCACCCGCTTCGCCGCCTGCTGACAAATAAGTAAGTAATACTTTATTGCACCAAAAACATATATACCTACATAATATTCAATAATATGTACAGTCATCATCATCCGAGCGTATTCCCGGTTGCATCCTCATTACCGTTGAGCTTTAGAGCCCGGGGTCCACTACCTTACCTAGGGGATTGGACGAGGTTACTGGTTTTTAAACAGAGTGACTGCCGTCTGACCTCCGCAAACCAAAGGGTAGACCAAAACCAAACCTAGGATAGGTTTAAACAAACGCTAGATGGCGTTCGGGACCCACAGCTTTGCGTGCCTTCCGAAGCACGTAATCTCTCCCCTGTTCTCACCTTGTCGAGAGTGTTGAGCGAGCGAACACACACACATTGACGTGTGCACGGATGTATAGTTTCGTTTGTAGTAGTGGTAGTAGGCATAAAGGATACTCCGCTTCTATGAAGTGCCATACCTGTGCCCGTGGTTCGATTAATTATGTCAATTACACGTTGTATAAAGAAAAAATGCCGTAAAGCGTAGGTACCCTGGGCTCCGAAGCTGGACAGCTAAGATGCAACCGGTAACGCTCTGAGAATAAATTGATAAATGGGTATCTCGGCCGATTCCTAACCCTCCAATATATTTTATACTCACCATCATTAGACCACCTCTTGTCAACTCCATCGGTGCTGTATCCACTATCAACCACATGCCTCGGCTTATGCCTCAAACAGTCTATCGTGGCGTTTCCCGACGTGATCTGATGAGCGGTCTGAGGTGGACTACCGATGTATGAGCTGTGCTTAGCGGTCCGTCTGGTCTCTTCGACCCGTCTGTGCGCAGGTAAGGAATCCTTGTTGGCCATGTTTTCGAGGTATTTGAATATGTGCACGCGCCCGCGCATGCATATCTGTAACAAACATAATTGTAAACAAAATAAAATTACGCATACAACAAGAATACTATATACAACGGTATTGGTATACCTATCATGGATGAAAAAATAAAAGAGGACTGACAAACTTCATATTTTGAAGCGTAATTCGACTTTTTAACGACTTCAAAAAAGGAGGAGGTTATCAATTCGACTGTATTTTTTTTTAATGTATGTTTGTTACGCGATATCTTCGCCAATTGGTAACCGATTTTGATAATTCTTTTTTATTTGTATGCCTTTACTACCAAGTTGGTCCCATTTTAATTTGGTGAAGATATGATGAAGAACTTTGGAGATATAGAAGAAACTCCTAAAAAAAATTGAAACCGGTTGTTTTTTTTTTTGTTAAAAATTTAATTATTTAGTTTAAATGTCGTAGATAATTGGAGCTACTAGCACAGAAGACAGTAAGAGTAATGCTACTAGCTCGGAAGAAGGTAGTTTCGTATAGTGCCAAATCATTCAGAACAAATTTATGTTAACCACTGAATGAGGCATTTAATATAATCTAAATAAAAATAATTGTGATTGACTGTCACAGTTGTAATTTATCATAACTAGATGGCGCTGTCAAAAAATTAGAACGCGCAATGGTTTGTTTTCTTAACATACAGGCAGTCAAGTGCAAATGACCTAGTAAGGTGTGGTACCACTTGAATGGGTGGAAAAGAAAACCAGAAAAATCTGAAAGACTTTATGAAGGATGAGTTATATAGAAGTAAGGCAGCCCTTTTCAGTTCAGTTCTGTGCACACCCAACCAGCGTTTCGCAGCAAGAGCATAGAAACTAAGTCCACCTTGGAATAGACGTGATTGCACTTACAGCCACGGGCCGATATAGGTGCTTATCGCCTCCGTTTTTCCAGCGCAGCCACGTCAGACCTCATTAAACTTGTACCAGGCTCGACAAACCAGGTGAGCACGTATATAGGATATGGAGTGTGTGGGAGATTGCAGTCTGGGAAATGGGAAAGTCGAGGGAAATTAGAGTCTACCGTATTCCAGCAACAAGTAAACATGGGGTAATAGATACTATACTTGGCTTTTAGAAACAAACAAATCGACCAATATTCTACTTACTAACGCATCAAAGGAGTGGTGTCTCCTCCAAGTTCATATTTTGACTGTGAAAACCAATTATAACCGAAATCTGACATGTCGTTTCTAAATAAAACGTATCTGACATGTCGTTTCAAAATAAAACGTAGACTACGTTTGTATGAGAAAGTCTAGGGTAAGAAGATTCTTAAACGCCTAGTACTTTAGACAGTTTATAAGTGAAAACCATACGAAAACATGGCAAACATAATCAAAAATGCCTTGATGCGTGCCATACAGTAAGAATAGGAACTCAACAAAGTGTAAAGAAATAACTTTCCATCGGATCGGAAAGTAACCAGATTTCATTGTTTAAAAATTAAATAGGTATGATAAAAATCGCGTAATATTCAAAAATAGAACAGGGGCCCATGTTTGAGATAGCTGGTCTATACATATGTTCTATGTCACCATGCAACCGGGAACACGCTCGGATGATGATGACATATATTCTATGTCAATGCGTCTCATACACATTTTGACCATCAATATTTCTATTTTTAGATACATAGACGATTAAACCACAAACGCGTTCACCCAGACCTAATAACATTGGATATAGATAAACGTAATGCATTATACATTAAACAAGGCCCTTATATTGTAAGTCAGTGATATGATCAACACATCCTGTCGTTTATTGCGTCGGGGAAGCTGCTAAGCAGGTGAAGGTTGGCATAGAGTTGTGATGATAAGCTAATAATAAATATCTATTCCTAGTAGAATTCGATTTGAAAATAGTGCATTATCACTCTAGCTTATATTTTCGGTGCATAGGTGCAAATTTTATACTATGCGCGCTCTCGTATGTACAATTTCGGTTTCATCCATGATAAATAAAGGTGGGTTTTATTTTGGCGTACAACTGCCGCATAGATAGGGTACATCAGTCATCTCAAGGCACACGAAAAAAGTCTGGAAGAGGTAATAAAATAAGTAGGTAATAAACATGTAGTTAGTCACCCATAGCCTATCAGCAAAAGATAATGTAAAAATTGTATCTATCTACAAGTAAGCCTTACCGTGGTGGGTGGGGAGACGAGGGGGTTGTTGTCCAGGTTCAAAGTGATGAGAGTGGTCATGTTGCGAAGCTCCAGCGGTAATGAGGAAATGCAGTTACAACTCACGTCCAAGTGTTCCAATCGCAGGTACGTGATTTCTAAAAATATAATATAATTGTTGAATTACATTAGCAATCCCCTCCATTACTTTTTTTAGGATTGAATAAATGCCTTTGACACCGTGCTATAACACCATTACCTAAGCCTGATTAGTTTAAAATAACATTATTTAATCTTTCATATCAACGACTCTTTCTTCTCTTCATCTTAGCACGTTCCCGGTCGCATCCTTAGCTGTGCTGCTTCGGAGCCGGGGCTGCGCTTTCCCGCTTTTTCTTCTACCATGGTCACCCATGAATGCCAAAGACCTTGCGAAGTGTAGAATCATAAGAAGAAAAAGTTTAAATGATTGGCTATAGTTTTACGACCGGCCGCCTGCCCGACACCAACCCTCTTTGGGAGGAACATGTCGTGTCATTTCATGTCAACGATTGTCAGCCTGTTATTGGAAGTAAATACTATAAAAACGATACAAAACCCTTTTTTGCACCAGAAAAATACATGAAATTATCTTAAAAACTAAGAAATACAAATACTCACGTAAGGGCAGCAATCCCAGCTGATTATTGCTCAAATCTAACGATCTCATCCCAGCGCAGTCGCCCAGGGTCATGGGCACCTGCGTCAGCCTGTTATTGGAGCTATCCAACTCTGCTAAGGTTGACATCTTGCCGATCTCCTTTGGCAGCGTCGACAGCATATTGTCTTGCAAGAGGAGGACTTGTAGCGGCATTTGGCATACTTCGCGAGGTAACTCAGTCAGCTGATTGGAACTGTGAACAATGAAAACATGAACATAAGTTGGTGTACCAGGACGATTCAAAGTGGACTACACAGAGGACGTAAACCGGGACTTGGAATGAATGACACAGTAAACACGACATCCGGTCTTAGATAATTGATCAAAACATACGGTAGTCGGAGATTGATTGAGACAGGGCCATTAGGCATGGGCTTGGCATAGCTATGGGCGATATCTATTATATTTATCTGCCCAAGAGTGAGACAAGATAGGTTAACAAGAAAAGTTGGTGTTCCACTGTAATTGTTTGTTCTATTCCCAGTTCCTATTAACGAATAGCTACGTTAATTACGCATTTCTCCAAACATCCAAATGTTTTGTAACATAACGGTTTTAACAGACGCAGGCCCATGTATGATCGTATTTCAACTCTTCCAGGGTCAATAAACTCATACCGATGCTTAGAATTTTAAGTGTTTTAACTAATATTTGTAATCCAGGAGTCAATGTACGTAACCGTAAACAAATGCAACCTATCAATAGGGCTACTAAGCGTATTTCTGAGAGACCTACTTTCGCAAAAGATCGCGTAATTAGATCGGTCGAAACATAAATCGCTCGCCGCTTAACCTAATAGTGCGTGAGTCGGTGCCAAGAAAATTTGTAAACATTGGCGTTAATTTGTTCAGCCCACAGGGCTTCCTGCATTTTATGCACTGGAACGACGTAAAGATGCTTTCACGTTTTATGTATGGACAGAGGGTCGGGAACTAGAGCAGAGATAATTTGAAATTACTACTATAAACTGCTTCTGTATTCATAAAACGAAACTTGCCCACCCGCGACGAGAAATGATGAATTAATAACGTCTGTTACGAGATTTGCCGAAAGTGCAGTAAAATTATTTGCTGCATAATAAACGTACAATCGAGGCTAATGGCACTCGGGAGGATACAATGGCTGAATTTGCAAGTATGCCATCCGGTGCGCTCAGGGAATACAATACACATGCCTACCCTATTTGGGAGGTTTATTATATCACTTTCGCTGGCCATTTGGGTTCTGGCAGCAAAAACGTATCCACATAAGGCCCATCGTAGCGCAACTTGATTGCGCCATTACTCCTTGCGAAATAAATTAATGAGGCATTCTCTTTGATCGAAGCTATCTTCAGTTCCAACAACTAAATGCGGTTGAGACTCATAGACTTGTACCAACCAATGTTTTGCCAAGTGCAGTCTAGTCTAGACGCTCTGAAACTGGATTCGAATCTAGCAGAATCAATAAATAGACTGGAGGTGAACGCACGGCGTACGTTTTAACGTGATATTTATGATACTGTAATTATAACCTGTATCTTGTCTGGTGAGAACACGGCAATGATAATGTACGATGGTCAAAATTGAAATATATACGTAGCGATGACAAATATAGGAAGTCCAGCTAAGGGTAACTTTTTTGTACGAATAAGTGTTGTTCCAATTCTAAACCACAGACCATGGATCAAGATAGACACAGCCTCTGTATGAAGTTGCGTGTCGATCTGAAGTCAAATTCACTTCATTTAGGATCGTCAATTTTAGTCCGCGTATGTCAATTCATTAGATCGGACATTCATTCTCTACTGTAAAATACCTAAATCTGCCATTTTGAGCTGTAGAAACTCGAAAAACGTTGGAGGAAGTAAAAAAAAAAGTTTTCTTCTGTTTGTAAGTGAATTTCTTATTAAATATTTGTATGAAAATTGGCATGCCAGGTTTTCATACAAACTGAAGGACTTTCTTTATCTAGTATGTAGTAGGTATATACAGATCTGTGGTCTAAACTTACATCTGGATCCCTGTCGAAATGTACTTTTGGGCGTGGTTTGTTTGGACGTTATGGAATGAGAAATTTAAATGACAAGGATTTTTTTACAATAAATTACCTACTTCTCTTGAGATATGATATCATTTTACTGACCTTATCAAAGCAACGGATGTCATCAATCATTATATACCACGAGACAGGTCTCGTAAGGCGAGATATTCTCAATAGCATCAGCACAATTCGATGCTACTGTTATGCAGTACCGTGCAAATAATCTCATCTTCATAGGGAATTTAATGTGGTCAACGAGTAGACAAGAAATAACTGACTTTATTATTATTATAGCAACGAGCATGAGCTATGCAGCTGAAATGTCTAATTTCACAGAGGCGATATGCAGTTTTGCTTTCGGCTTTTACTACTAAGTACATGCATTAAGAATCAGTTGTGTGTGGCTTCCAGCATAGAATAGGACCACTCCATCTTTTCCTATGGATGAGGCGACTAAGCACAAACATCTTGTGCAACAATTGCATTCCCAAGGAGGGTTGAGGTCGGGCGGCGGCCAGTTGTAAAACTTTTCGCACAAATGCCCAGAGGGCTGACGTCAGGCAGGCCAATCGAAACTTCGCAAGGTCTTCGGCATCATTGGGTGACCATTGCATGTATATTATATTTGGAGAAGAAAATTTGGGAAAGCGCACCCCGGTCTCCGAAGCCACACAGCTGAAGATGGAACCGGGAATACGCTAAGATGAAATGACATGCCTTAAGAATCCATAATATAGGTGAGGTTAAGCCATCAAAATATTGGATATAGCGACACGAGACAACACAACAGATCATTGTAACAACTCTGGCTTATTACGAGTATAAGTGATGGACAATAAACACAACATGTCATCAGGTGCATGATTTCCTTGTACTTATATGACTACTCATTGCTGAATAACGTCAATATATTAGATTTATTTATGGTACGTGTCAATCTAAGACTTCTACATACATGGCCTTTTGCAAATACAAGAAGTCCTTGCTTTTATTGCTGCAATGTTTACGGCTGACATTAATTTTAACTTAAAATTAATTAAAGCTACTATCCCTAAATACTATTAAATAAATATATGAGTAAGGTCAAATCATAGTAAACGCATTATCAGATCAGGTTACAATATGTATATTTTATATACTTAGTACTTAATAGATTTATATGTATTTCAGTCATAACTTTCAAAAAAAAATATCTGTATACTTAGACATACTTAGCTAAAAATTTGTATAATAAATGTGCAATAAAAAACATAAAGTACCTTTATGAAGCATCGGAGCGTAACCGAAATCACAACGAACAGAAGTTTTGGACAATAAATTGTACACTATAAATAATTTATAAGATAAATCCGAATATATTTTCATCAGCTTTACATAAAAGGCGAGATTTTTTTTTGTGGAAAAGTTGTTATTTGCATACTTATATAGTATTTTTATAATTTTGAAATAGTCATAGAGATTATTAGTACAAGAGTACAGACTAAAGGGAGGTAAACTGTCTAACTCTATAACCAAGATTTAGGCCCGTAAAAATTTGGGCAAATTGAGTAGAAAGATCTCAGGGACGTTGGAAAATACACCATCTGAAGAATGGAAGCTCCTAATAGATTGCATTGAAGAATAACTGAAAGAGGAGACGACCTACAAATAATGGTCGGAATGAAAATTTTGAAAACGTTTGAATATTTTTCTGTTGTTAGGAATAACTTGAAAAATATTCAAGCGTTTTTATAATTTTTATCTCTTCCCTATTGTAGCACCTATGGTTGATAGATGTGAGGACTTTTGTACTGAGATCCACTTGAAGCAGTGACGCAGATACAATCATCAGTGATATTCTTTCAATGCTCTATTAAATATTGAGTGGCAATCTAGCAAATAGCCACGCGACCTCAACCTTGCCACTCCTACCTCAAATTAGGAGCAGTGATAACATTCGAGACTTACTCGTGTTTATTGAGGCTCGAGTCGGCTCGAATTCATAACCCCACGTCGTATCCACCATCCACCCGAGGGACGATACCTCGTGTCTACAACTAAATAATTTACAAGTAGGTGAAGAAGACGTTAGTGCTCGTAAAGAGCCGCTATAAAAGATTCACGTGTTAGGCTTTTTAGGATGAATGAACTTTGTGATATGGGTTATCTTAACCAGGTCGCATTGCTAGGATTATCGGTTGAAGATACGCTAAAGACTAACTAGGTCACATTGCTAGGTTGAAGATACAATAGAGACTAACACACAGATCCTGGCCCCACAATAATATAATGAATGTGATTTTAAGCAAGCAAATATTAGATACATCTAAGAGTAAAGGTTGGAATAACTTCTAGATATAACGTAACTTAACAGAAGTAACGAAACAAGGGATTTAATATCACAAGAATAAAATGGCAAAGATTTTGCGGAAAATTTTACTTCGAGTGCGCTGTTATAAATTTTACACGCCATAAATACGCAGGCAAGGCAGTCATTTCCGTTCCGTTAATGGTAGGCTCTAGTCATAGTGGATTCTTGGAGTCATACTATTTTTAGTTGTTGTGGATGAAGTACAATATTTATACTATATGTGCATAATGCAGAAAAGGCATGTTTAGATGATTAAGAAAATTTATATAAAGTTAATTTTGTACCGAAGATATCCATAACGCACGCGGAGAGCTGCGTTTTCACTAGTCGATAGAGTAAATTACACGTACAGTCGATATATAGCATAAAAAATACATTTTTACATTACCAAAATTGGAAAATTTGAAAGAATTTGCTATGATTTCCAAACTAGGGAGGCCTTGTATCTTGGGAACCAAGAGCACCGTTAACAATAAAATTGCACATTTCAGTTGAATTTCCATATAGCTGAATGAGTATAGAAATAAATAGCTTGCGGGAAATAGCCGCACACGGCAGCGTGATCCACTGTATCGACTTGTGACTGCTCTTTAGCCCGCATACGGAGTCACCGCATGCTGTATATCGTCTAAGGTATCGACTTAGGTAATCGACAAATCAATCAAACTTTGTAGCTAGTTATTTTATTGAAGACTAGCAGTCCACCCCGGCTTCGCCCGTGGTACACACATAGCCTATGTCACTCGGGAATAGTGTAGCTTTCCAACGGTGAAAGAATTTTTTAAATCGGCCAAGTACTTTTTGAGCCTATTCATTACAAACATACAAACATACAAAAATAGGTACAAATCTTTCCTCTTTATAATATTAGTATAGATATAGATATAGAAGTACATGCACCCAAGAATATAGTTCTCGTTTAAAATCCATAATACTGTGTCACTCCCTCCCTACTGGCTCCCCTCAGAGTAAATAGTACAAATTATTCGCACGTTCCGCTCCGGTGGTTCAAGGTCGACAGAATATTGATTGACTTCCTCTACGAGGGTCGGAAGGGGACCACTTAGATAGCAAAACAATTTCATTACTCAACCCTATATTTGGACGGAACCGGTGACAGATTTATGAGGAATTGAGCGCATAAACAACGCATTCCAACTCTCCACGTGTGTATGACAAACTGTATTTTTAACTGCCGTAAAACACTGAGGGAATCAGGAAGATACAAAAATATCTTGAGATATTTTTGAATTATCTTAATTGTCATCATCACTCAGCTTGACAGTTTATTACAACAGACAGGCATCGTCGTTGTTTGCAGAAATAGCTAGTTTGATATATTGCGCTTCATAGGTGGCATAGCATTATATCCCTTCAGTGACAAGAACTTCTAGTTCTTAATGATGTTTGTACAACACATGTCTGAATTCTAATACAAATTAGCTAAACCGGTTAGATTAGCATCAAAATTACATGTTCATTTTAATAACAACTTGAGTTGTCTATTACTAGAGTTATTATACGTTAGACACAGTCTCCGACTGAAATGGTTGCGAGCTGGCTTTAGAATTCCCATCAACCGTAATGACAAAATATCTTGGCAATTTCAAGTAATGTGCGGAAAATCAAACAAGTTACAACTAACTTTTATAACTGTCGATACTTTCTAATATCGAATACTAAATGCGTAGTAATAGAGAGGTTTAATGGTTGAAGCCCACAACAGATGGAATTACACAAAATTGAAAACAAGAAACCTACAATATTCTAACAGAAAAGTAAATGAATTGTGTGATTTGAAGGACTATGGAAGTAACAACAGTGTATTTGTTCGTAAGACGGATGTCGTATTGTTTTATTTTAGTTTCCTATTTGTTTTCCTCATTAACTTACATCCTATCTAAATGGCCAAGGAAAATTGAGGGAAATATTTAAATAAATATTTATTTGTTGACAATGTTTATTTACACTATATAGGACTAATAAATTTACACAGAAAGCGTGTTATCCTTGACACTGATTGAACAAATGCACAGATCTATAAAACGAATTTATTCTTATGGAGTGTGTTAATATGTACTGACACTGGTCCTGATGCCAGATTTTTCGAGGTGCCTAAAGGCACAGGCCGGAATCTCCTAAGGTACGCGCAATATGCGTCACCCAGGCGTCACCGTTCCCCGTCCCCGCACCTCTCTCCCGTTTTCGCCTCGATGACTCACGTTGGCCATCAAGAACCGGGGGAGAGGTGCGGCTGCGGGGAACGGGGACGCATATTGCGCGTACCTTAGGAGATTCCGTTCTGCTTACTCTTACTGTATTCTGTGCTAAAGGTATCTGACGTTCTTAATGACTTTCCTGGTGCCAGATTTTTCGAGGTGCCTAAAGGTATCTGGCGTTCTTAATGACTTTCATCCAGTGACTAAAGTCATTTTAAGGAAGCAAGTAATGGTAATAAAATGACCGTACATGAGTCGGATAGTACTAGAAACTCAGAGGTACAGGTCGGGCCGAGCGGTGATCGAACCGGAGACGTCGCGGTTATAGTTTGCGCTCACTAGACCACTACCGCTACAAAAAGGAATTCTTCGTCTAAACGTAAAAGATTAATGAATTTGATGTTTTGTGATATTTAAATGTATGTCAATAAACAAAAACCGGATACGATAGCAATTTGTAGAATAGTTAATTAAGACGGCTAAGATTTAAGAGTGTGTGCACTTGTGCACAAAAAACAAAAACAAAATAAAATACTATAAAAACAGTGAAAAGCGAAGTCGCCTCTCCAACAGCACTTGATTTGAGGATGTGACAGAGGTATTTAGAAGTCAGTCACATTGGACATGTTGATACAGCCATGGGAAACGTGTGGGTCGATGCGAATGCGACCGAAAATCCAGCGGAAACCACTTTCATTCCATCCATTATTGTGAAACAGTGTTAACACCATCGTGAACTTGCTAATTTATGGGCAGTTACTAGCTACCTACGACTGCAGTTTACAAAAACATGCAGTAGCGGCGTTAGGATAGGGCGCGGTTGGGCGACCGCCCAGGGCGCCAGATGACAGGGGGCGTTTTTGGGCTAGGGGGGGTGGTCACAGGTAATAATAAATATTTAAATAGCGGCTGGTTAATGGCGGCAACTCCTAGAATCTTATTTGTATGCTCCCCCCCTCCCTCCCTTCGTTTACAATGGGGCGGCAAATTTGAAGAATCCTATATCGTACTTACACCCCTCCTCCCCAGTCGGCAGAAATAAATCCTATAAGATTGAAGCCTAAGTCAGAGTCTGGTAGAGCTAAAACCGGCACTGAAAACATGTACACCCGTTTGCACTAAACGTTAGTTAGGCTTGTCCTAGTTAAGATACACCTAAGCCTAAGAACAGCCTAGCTAAAAATATTGTTTGCACTAACAGATTTATAGCTCTAAAAGCTAGCAGTGAAAGGTGGTCAAAATTTGAAAAAAAATGGTCAGAATTTGTTGCTAAGTTTTTGCTAATTAGTTGCCAAAAAAACGATTTTTTGGCTCTTGCCGATTTCGGAAAATCGTCAACAATGCCACCTTCATCATAAGCTGGCATGGATAATAAGATAAAAGTAAAAGCGAAATTAACAAAATCACTACAAATTTGTTGCTAATTAGTTGCTATAACATCGAACTAAAAATAATGTGCAAAAAAAATTTTTTTTTCTAATAAAAATTTTCATTTGCTTTGCTTGCTTAAATGTCGATTTTTTCATAGAAAAAATACGAAATTAATTTTTTGCTCGTCACCGAACTAGTAGGTGGCGGCACCCAGAGAACCAGCAACTAAAAAGACACCCGATTATCAAGTGTCTTAAAAATTTTTGACCTAAAAAACCGGCCATGCTAGCGTGAATGTCGATTTTTCAGGTGAAAATCAAAATAATAAATTTGTTGCCCGTCACAGAACTGTAAAGTATCAATCGGTGAACCAGCAACTAAATAGACACCCGATGATCGAGTGTCAAAAAAATTGGTGACTAACAAACCGGCCATGCTAGCTTGAATGTCGATTTTTCCGGTTAAAATTGTAAAAAATAATTTGTTGCTCTTTACCAAACTAGTAATTGGCACCCAGAAAACCAGCAACTAAATAGACACCCGATGATCGAGTGTCTTATTAGTTGCTGGTTCGCCGAGTGACACTGAACAGTTCTGTGACGGGCAACAAATTTATTATTTTGATTTTCACCGGAAAAATCGACATTCAAGCTAGCATGGCCGGTTTGTTAGTCACCAATTTTTTAGACACTCGATCATCGAGTGTCTATTTAGTTGCTGATTCACCGAGTGACACTTAACAGTTCTGTGACGGGCAACAAATTTATTATTTTGATTTTCACCGGAAAAATCGACATTCTAGCTAGCATGGCCGGTTTGTTAGTCACCAATTTTTTAGACACTCGATCATCGGGTGTCTATTTAATTGCTGGTTCACAGAGTGACACTTTACAGTTCTGTGACGGGCAACAAATTTATTATTTTGATTTTCACCGGAAAAATCGACATTCAAGCTAGCATGGCCGGTTTGTTAGTCACCAATTTTTTAGACACTCGATCATCGAGTGTCTATTTAGTTGCTGGTTCACTGAGTGACACTTAACAGTTCTGTGACGGGCAACAAATTTATTATTTTGATTTTCGCCGGAAAAATCGACATTCAAGCTAGCATGGCCGGTTTTTTAGTCAAAAATTTTTAAGACACCCGATCATCGGGTGTCTATTTAGTTGCTGGTTCTCTGGGTGCCAATTACTAGTTCGGTGACGAGCAACAAATTTATTTCACACTTAAGCAAGCAAAGCAAATGGAAATTTTTATTTGCAAAAAAAATCAGCAACTAAATCGACACCCGATGATTGGGTGTCTCAAAAATTGGTCACTAACAAACCGGCCATGCTAGCTTGAATGTCGATTTTTCCGGTTAAAATTGTAAAAAATAATTTGTTGCTCTTTACCAAACTAGTAATTGGCACCCAGAAAACCAGCAACTAAATAGACACCCGATGATCGAGTGTCTTATTAGTTGCTGGTTCGCCGAGTGACACTGAACAGTTCTGTGACGAGCAACAAATTTATTATTCTGATATTCACCGGCAAATCGACATTCAAGCTAGCATGGCCGGTTTGTTAGTCACCAATTTTTAAGACACCCGATCATCGGGTGTCTTATTAGTTGCTGGTTCGCCAACTGACACTGAACAGTTGTGACGAGCAACAAATTTATTTTTCTGATTTTCACCGGAAATATCGACATTCAAACTATGATGGCCGGTTTTTTAGTAAAAAAATTTTTAAAACACCCGATCATTGGGTGTCTATTTAGTTGCTGGTTTTCTGGGTGCCAAGTACTAGTTTGGTAAAGAGCAACAAATTATTTTTTTCAATTTTCACCGGAAAAATCGACATTCAAGCTAGCATGGCCGGTTTGTTAGTGACCAATTTTTTAGACACCCGATCATCGGGTGTCTATTTAGTTGCTGATTCACCGAGTGACACTTAACAGTTCTGTGACGGGCAACAAATTTATTATTTTGATTTTCACCGGAAAAATCGACATTCAAGCTAGCATGGCCGGTTTGTTAGTCACCAATTTTTTAGACACTCGATCATCGGGTGTCTATTTAGTTGCTGGTTCACAGAGTGACACTTAACAGTTCTGTGACGGGCAACAAATTTATTATTTTGATTTTTACCGGAAAAATCGACATTCTAGCTAGCATGGCCGGTTTGTTAGTCACCAATTTTTTAGACACTCGATCATCGAGTGTCTATTTAGTTGCTGGTTCACTGAGTGACACTTAACAGTTCTGTGACGGGCAACAAATTTATTATTCTGATATTCACCGGCAAAATCGACATTCAAGCTAGCATGGCCGGTTTGGTAGTCACCAATTTTTAAGACACCCGATCATCGGGTGTCTTATTAGTTGCTGGTTCGCCGACTAACACTAAACAGTTCTGTGACGAGCAACAAATTTATTTTTCTGATTTTCACCGGATAAATCGACATTCAAACTATTATGGCCGGTTTTTTAGTAAAAAAATTTTTAAAACACCCGATCATTGGGTGATAGTTTGGTGAAGAGCAACAAATTATTTTTTTCAATTTTCACCGGAAAAATCGACATTCAAGCTAGCATGGCCGGTTTGTTAGTGACCAATTTTTTAGACACCCGATCATCGGGTGTCTATTTAGTTGCTGATTCACCGAGTGACACTTAACAGTTCTGTGACGGGCAACAAATTTATTATTTTGATTTTCACCGGAAAAATCGACATTCAAGCTAGCATGGCCGGTTTGTTAGTCACCAATTTTTTAGACACTCGATCATCGGGTGTCTATTTAGTTGCTGGTTCACTGAGTGACACTTAACAGTTCTGTGACGGGCAACAAATTTATTATTTTGATTTTCGCCGGAAAAATCGACATTCAAGCTAGCATGGCCGGTTTTTTTAGTCAAAAATTTTTAAGACACCCGATCATCGGGTGTCTATTTAGTTGCTGGTTCTCTTGGTGCCAATTACTAGTTCGGTGACGAGCAACAAATTTATTTCACATTTAAGCAAGCAAAGCAAATGGAAATTTTTATTTGCAAAAAAAAAAAATTTTCTGCATATTACTTTTAGTTCGATGTTATAGCAACTAATTAGCAACAAATTTGTAGTGATTTTGTTTATTTTGCTTTTACTTTTTTCTTATTATCCATGCCAGCTTTTTCGAAATCGGCAAGAGCAAAAAAATCGATTTTTTAGACACCCGATCATCGGGTGACGAGCAACAAATTTATTTCACATTTAAGCAAGCAAAGCAAATGGAAATTTTTATTTGCAAAAAAAATCAGCAACTAAATCGACACCCGATGATCGGGTGTCTCAAAAATTGGTCACTAACAAACCGGCCATGCTAGCTTAAATGTCGATTTTTCCGGTGAAAATTGTAAAAAATAATTTGTTGCTCTTCACCAAACTAGTAATTGGCACCCAGAAAACCAGCAACTAAATAGACACCCAATGATCGGGTGTTTTAAAAATTTTTTTTACTAAAAAACCGGACATTTAAGCTAGCATGGCCGGTTTGTTAGTGACCAATTTTTTAGACACCCGATCATCGGGTGTCTATTTAGTTGCTGATTCACCGAGTGACACTTAACAGTTCTGTGACGGGCAACAAATTTATTATTTTGATTTTCACCGGAAAAATCGACATTCAAGCTAGCATGGCCGGTTTGTTAGTCACCAATTTTTTAGACACTCGATCATCGGGTGTCTATTTAGTTGCTGGTTCACAGAGTGACACTTAACAGTTCTGTGACGGGCAACAAATTTATTATTTTGATTTTCACCGGAAAAATCGACATTCAAGCTAGCATGGCCGGTTTGTTAGTCACCAATTTTTTAGACACTCGATCATCGAGTGTCTATTTAGTTGCTGATTCACCGAGTGACACTTAACAGTTCTGTGACGGGCAACAAATTTATTATTTTGATTTTCACCGGAAATATCGACATTCTAGCTAGCATGGCCGGTTTGTTAGTCACCAATTTTTTAGACACTCGATCATCGGGTGTCTATTTAATTGCTGGTTCACAGAGTGACACTTTACAGTTCTGTGACGGGCAACAAATTTATTATTTTGATTTTCACCGGAAAAATCGACATTCAAGCTAGCATGGCCGGTTTGTTAGTCACCAATTTTTTAGACACTCGATCATCGAGTGTCTATTTAGTTGCTGGTTCACTGAGTGACACTTAACAGTTCTGTGACGGGCAACAAATTTATTATTTTGATTTTCGCCGGAAAAATCGACATTCAAGCTAGCATGGCCGGTTTGTTAGTCACCAATTTTTTAGACACTCGATCATCGAGTGTCTATTTAGTTGCTGGTTCACTGAGTGACACTTAACAGTTCTGTGACGGGCAACAAATTTATTATTTTGATTTTCGCCGGAAAAATCGACATTCAAGCTAGCATGGCCGGTTTGTTAGTCACCAATTTTTTAGACACTCGATCATCGAGTGTCTATTTAGTTGCTGGTTCACTGAGTGACACTTAACAGTTCTGTGACGGGCAACAAATTTATTATTTTGATTTTCGCCGGAAAAATCGACATTCAAGCTAGCATGGCCGGTTTTTTAGTCAAAAATTTTTAAGACACCCGATCATCGGGTGTCTATTTAGTTGCTGGTTCTCTTGGTGCCAATTACTAGTTCGGTGACGAGCAACAAATTTATTTCACATTTAAGCAAGCAAAGCAAATGGAAATTTTTATTTGCAAAAAAAAAAATTTTTCTGCATATTACTTTTAGTTCGATGTTATAGCAACTAATTAGCAACAAATTTGTAGTGATTTTGTTTATTTTGCTTTTACTTTTTTCTTATTATCCATGCCAGCTTTTCCGAAATCGGCAAGAGCAAAAAAATCGATTTTTTGGCAACTAATTAGCAACAAATTAGCAACAAATTTTTACCCTTTTTTTTTTGAATTTTTGCCCACCTTACACTGCTAGCTTTTTAGAGCTAAGCAAATGACGTTGAAGTGGCGCCCTCATTTAAAATAAATTGTTAACTCGTAAATGTGGTGAAAATTTCCATATGTCAGGCAGGCAATGTCCAATATCCACAATACTGTTCTTTTGCACACCCAGTAGATACCACTTGAAGAAGTCGATTTCATAGAAATTCTGGAACCAGTTTGGTCGTGGTCTTGTTATACGAATTCTCACGTGTTGTTCATTATGAAAATTGACTTTTACAAATTCAAAGAAATTAATATATCCTCTGCCATGTTGAATGCGATCTGTCTAATTTTGAAAAAAGCTTTGAATTTAAAAGCCACTTTAATACAAAACTTTAAAAAAAACTGCTTGATCTAACTAAATCAAAACCAAAACACAATATTTTGTCACAAAAATGATCCACAGAACACAACTTAAGAATAGCCTAAACTCAGGCTCTTCCTAATCGGGCTCATAAAGTTAAGAGTTTCCTAAGTGGACTTAGGAATGGCTTAGGGCATTGACATAAATATATAGACTCGGCGTCTTCAAACACGGCCATGTCCTTTTTGGTAATATAGACTAAACACGAGAGTAGTACAGAAAGGTCAATATATTTTTTCATACCTACGAGTACGTGGTTAAAATTAAATGTTACATATATTTTAATAAATGTGAATGTTGGATGTACGGATGGGTGTAAGGATGGTTGTATGGTTGTAAAGATTTTTAGATTGTAGACTCACGTCTATCATATTTATAAAGGTAAAAGTTAAACTGCACATATCTGTTTCTTTGGTAACCTTTTATTATTCTTACTTAATTTCTTTACATAATGCTTTGCACTAGAAGAAAGTGATTTCTTGTACTTGTATACCTTTTTGTTTTTTAGCCGCGTAGTAGTTACGAGAAAACAGAATTATAGGGACAAACATAATAAAACATCAAAAATGTGCAAGCGGCCATCTTGGACCCAAATCTGATAGCAGTTTCAAGTTGCGCGGGGCACTTGTAGGGGTACAGCCCCCACATACAAAATTTTTGAGCCCTCGGAGGTCCTAGTGAGACGTTACGAGATATGACTTCATTTTATAAAGGACTAGCAGTCCACCCCGGCTTCGCCCGTGGTACACACATAGCCTATGTCACTCGGGAATAGTGTAGCTTTCCAACGGTGAAAGAATTTTTTAAATCGGCCCAGTACTTTTTGAGCCTATTCATTACAAACATACAAAAATAGGTACAAATCTTTCCTCTTTATAATATTAGTGTAGATTTATAGGATTTTAGGAAACTTTTGTAAAGCATTTATAGCATATGTAGATAAAAATTATAAAACTTAAACATTTTTAAACGTTTTACAAACATTAATAACTGAGTAGCAAACAAATAGTTTTTCGATGCTTCCATGAAGAAAGTGAAATGTAGGCATATTTATGATGTCTACATTTCACTTCTGTTTTGTTAGTCTATGACGAATCATTCCATCGGTTGACAGATCATTCACTCATTTCATTCATTATGGCAGCCGAAATTTTGCAATCCGTATTTAATTTTCAATCAATGAAATCTAGTTACTTACCGATGGAAAGTTATTCCTTCATATTTTGCTTTGTTCTTTGAATTACTAGTCCAGTATCTCAACACACACCAAGGCATTTTTGACTAAGTTAACAGTGTTTTCTTTAATGAATTGTGGAGTATTTTATTCGCGTATTGCTAGCGAGTGACTAATGTGAGGTTAACAGTGAAAGCATATGATGAACAGAACACAACTGTAGTATGTGGCGTCTTCTCTAGTACGTAAGTACATAGATCTCGTTGGCTTAGGGTTAGTGCAGGGTTAGTGCAATCACCCCCCCGCCCGGGTTCTCATCTTGTCGCGATGGGGGGGCTCAGTACCTGCGGACTGCCTCATCCGCAGGGAAGCCAAGAGGAACCCATTGCCCGGGTTGAGGCTTAGGCCTCCCCGGGCCCGGAGGAGGCCATTCCTGGTGGGAATGGCCTGACTGTGAGAGAAGGGGGTTTACTCCCTACTCTCACAGCCGTGGTAGGGGTCGCGGGGGAAGAGGAGTGTCGGTGTGTCGTTGCCGCTCGCCCTATCCTCCGCGACCAAGCGCGGCCGTGGCGCTTGGCACGGCAACGGTGGGGCCGCAGGGGAAGAGGAGTGTCGGTGTTACGTTGCCTCTCTCCCTATCCCCTGCGGCCGGCTTGGTGGGCCCCGGTCACCGTCAGGTGGACTGGGGCAGAGCCTGCTTCTGCAGGCCCCAAATTATGAGGGCTGGTTGGACGGTGGAAACGGGATTCCATCGTCCAACGGACAGCCCTCCGGAGTGGAAGGCAGGCGCGTGTGCGTGTCAGCGCGCCTGTTCTTGTCGGGCCGAGAGGCCAACGCGACGGTTTCTCCGGCCCCTCTGATTCAGCAGAGGGTGCCGTGAGGCCGTTGGCGAGCCGGGGCCGCTGAGATAGCGGCCGGCCGCGCCGGGGCTGTGGAGCAAGAGAAGCACACGGCCCCGGCCGATAGCGGCTGAGAGGTGACACCGCGGAGTTTTTAGTGGTAACACCACATAACCTTACCGGTGTCCCGTAACCGGTAAGGTATCCGAAGGGATTTTCTCCGCGTCAAAAAAAAAAAAAAAAGGGTTAGTGCAATCAAACTTTTTGCTAGGAGCAGCCTAAAAAATTTAGGAAAGAACTTAGGCGATTCTTATGTTTAGTGCAAACGGGCAGTAATCTTACGACAGAATTGATTAGCTCGCCAAGACGTATCAGCTAGATCATGAATTTAATGATGTTCTTCGCATTATAACATATATAGGGAATACAGCTTAGAAGTGTATAATGAAATTTGAAAACATAAACGTTCACTTAGTTTTTTTTTTATATATGTAACTAGCAGTCCACCCCGGCTTCGCCCGTGGTACACACATAGCCTATGTCACTCGGGAATAGTGTAGCTTTCCAACGGTGAAAGAATTTTTTAAATCGGCCCAGTACTTTTTGAGCCTATTCATTACAAACATACAAACATACAAAAATAGGTACAAATCTTTCCTCTTTATAATATTAGTATACATATAGATATATAAACAATGCCTAGCTAGACCTACAAAGACAGAAATCTTCATCAACTAAAGTATGTCCTAGACTCCTAGTAAATACAATGAGTTGCTCGAAGACCGTTACCGTAAAAGTACTTATCATACTACTAGCTGTGCTCGCGACTTCGTTCGCGTGGTTGTCGGAATGTTATATAGCCTGTAGCCTTCCTCTATAAATGGACTACCCAACATAAAAAGAATTTTTCAAATCGGACCATTAGTTCCTGAGATTAGCGCGTTTAAACAAACAAACAAACAAACAAACAAACTCTTCCGCTTTATAATATTAGTATAGATGAGACCTTAGATCATTTAATACAGGATAAGTTACGCAGACAAATCATCTTACAAAACTTTTTGCCGTTTTTGGTGCGAGGGGAGGGTACTACTACATCTAAAAAACACACACAGTCACAAAAATAATTTGTGTCGTTATAAACGCACACTTACGTAAAATTGACACTCTAGTTTATTTTCTACACACTAGCAAGACTCACACTAAAACAAACGTGTATGTACACGTAATAATACACCCTAGTGCAAAAGGATTAAACAACAAAAAAAAATATCGACATCGATATTTCGGAAAAAAAAATTTACGTTCGTTTTAACTCTGGAATGTTTTCATATAATTATGTCGAAAATTCGGGATAGAAGTTAATACGTCACGTGAGGCGCAGTTTAAATAATACAACTTGTTTAGTATCTATTTAGTTTTACGAGTTTTATTATTTATACTGCCCACGTGGCGCTTCACGAATACTATAAAACTTGTTAATTAGTTTAACAAGTTTTATTATTTAAACTGCCTACATGGCGCTTCAAGCATACTACAATATAATACAAGTTTTTTAGTATTTAAACTTGTATTATGGGACACTAACTCAACAATATATATTTTATCGTCTTCTTCATCTAAGCGCGTTCTCGGTTGCATCCTTAGCTGTGACGCTTCCCCGCTTTTTATTCTTCAAATATAATATGGTCACCCAAGTAGGCCAAAGACCTTGCGAAGTGGAGAAGAAATAGCCGAAACAGAAAACTAAAAAACTTGTATTATGGGATACTAACTTAACGATTGTATATTTTATAATAAATACATATATAGATGGGGTTATGGGGTTATGTCGTTTAATCACGGAATTCCTATGGCCACCTTCCAGCTCCATCATCAGACCCTGGATACCATCTAAAGACAAAATACTCGTCAAGACAAATCATACGAGCCCAAACTGGATGGGGTTATGTCGTTTAATCACGGAGTTCCTATGGCCACCTTCCAGCTCCATCATCAGATCAGATCCATGTTGTCATAATATTGCATTGTCACGCGACATACGTATGCGTGAAAAATTTCAGCTCAATCGGAAACCAGGAAGTGGGTCAAATTTAACTTGCAAGATTTGATTACAGACAGACAGACAACGGGACAGGTAAAACTAAATAAAAGCTTGTAAAAAAATTAAAATATTTCGATATTAAAAAAAAAAATTGGTTGCCTGTAAAGTCGGTATACGGGCGAAAGTTTTACGTGACAACGACTTCACTCCACTTCACTCCAAACTTGACTTCCACTCGGGCATGGTTAGCCCGCCTAAGAGCGAGAGAGACAGACATAAAAAGTGAAAGGCACGCGTGCCTCTCACTCGCTCTCATTGTGAGCGCATAACGTGAGCGGAGCGTAACGCAGTTTCTTGAAGTGTCACCCGGCTAACCAATTTATAAGACGTTGTCACGTCAATTATATCTACACTAATATTATAAAGAGGAAAGATTTGTACCTATTTTTGTATGTTTGTATGTTTGTAATGAATAGGCTCAAAAAGTACTGGGCCGATTTAAAAAATTCTTTCACCGTTGGAAAGCTACACTATTCCCGAGTGACATAGGCTATGTGTGTACCACGGGCGAAGCCGGGGTGGACTGCTAGTCACAAATAAAACTATATCATGGAAATGTAATTTTTATCGACATCGATAATAATGCGATGTCTCGTCACTCAAAAAGTAGCGAAAATTTACTTGGACAGTTGAGTGATTAATCTATATTCAAATATAATGACCAGAGAATAAAGACGAAGGTTGTAAATCATAAAAAGACAAGCCTCGTGGGGAGTGCGCATCAAAATCTGGTTGTCTCGTGGGGAGTGCGCTTACGTCATCAACTCATCGTTTTTTAAATTTGAATCTTATTACCGAACTTTATGAATGTAATTGATATATTTAAAATGAGAAAGTCTCGTGTCGAAGGATAGTGAAAAAATAATAACATTGAAAAATGAAGTATGTCAACATTGTGATAAGTGATTATAGATCTTTTTGGTATGGTTATGGCAGTTAATAAGATAAAAAATCGCTTGGGATGGCAGGAAATCAGTTGCAAACTTGACTCGATATTTTTTCCGTAATCTATACTGAAAGATATTATATCGATTTTTAAGTAATAACATTTAAATAGAAATCAATGTTAATAAAATAAAAAAATACTTACAAATGAAAGGTTATTCCATCTTTACTAAGATTAGAAGTATTTGACCTCTTTTTACATGCGTTAACTGCACAATTTGGCATTTTTAATCGAGCACTTGTAGACCTCCCCTTTCGATACTTTACCGATGCACATAATGATCATAATCGATTACGCAACTAGTTTTTATGAACGTATTAGAGCATGCGATCTTATACTTCGGCAGAGGGGAACGCGCAGGTAAGGCTTATCCTGTATTAAATGATCTAAGGATGAGACATACATTGCATAATATCGTTCCTATCGTGAACTATTACCTATTTGCTTTCGGTTCGACACGCGTGTTCCATTTTCGAAAGCTCGGTCGCATTCATGCGCACGCGCACGTTACGGTGCGTGCGCGCTCGGCCGACCGCGATCACAATGCGTCAGTTACGGCTAGTTTGACGTTTTATTATTGTGGTTTGCCGATTTCGTGGGCAAATCGTGTTTTGATTGAGCTAATAAAATTTCGCAATTGTTTGTATGTAGCGTATAATTTTAACGGTGCTTGTAGCTGTCTGAAGCAGATGTTAAGTAAACCCGCTGCACTACACACCACGAAGCGAATTGAAGCGATGTTATGTTATTAATAGAATGATCCTTTAAAATATATTAAGGGCAATTTCTCGGATAACAAGCAAACAAACTTGATCCTAATATACAACTGCAAGACAATTGATTATAAACTGTCGGACGATAATAATGAATGGTGAGGAATCAAAATTTTGCTTTTCTGGAAATCAATTGTGCCTCAACTAGCCATTTGAGACCCAGTCCCTGTGAAAACATTAAACAAACAAGTGGATTCTTAGTAAATTAACAAAGGCACACTTGTTTACAATCTACATTTTGTGCGTACTGGTATAGAATTTCCGCATAATTCATGAGTTATCGACAATATGGGATAATAACAAGGACTTCTTGAAATATTGACTGATACAAAATGAGCTGAGAAGTTTTTTAGTTTAAATGTTGTAGCTAGATGGAGCTACTCGTTCGAAAAAAGGTAGTTTCGTAGTGGTGCCGCTTAATTTCAGAAAGATGGCGGTATAAGCGTTCATTTTCTACGAACAAACACATAAATGTGTGAACACATAAATTTACATAAATATATACAATAATAATAATGATAAGTAGATCCGTTTGGTGGATCAGACCGGAATAACTCCGAAAATATCCCTACTCAACTAACACTCTTGCACTAATACTAGATAAATTTACAACCTGGATAAATCATCGTCATCGTTTCATTCAGGTCTTTTTTAGTTTCCACGGCAGGAGCACGATCCTCTCTGTACTAAAGGGCCATACTTAGCAAGGGGATTTGACCTATACTCTCCACGCTAGCCAGACCTGGCTGGCCAGGGTTGGAGAGGTCACATTAATGTTTTAAAGCTTTATTTACCTTGTGTTCTACGACAGCCACGGGAAGACTTGGAGTGGTCCTGTTCTACTCTGCCAGGAACCACATGGCTTATACATCGTGTGAATGAAAGAACGCAAAAACTCTCAGGTGGTACCTCAGCCCATGTAACTGAACAACTTTTGTTCAACAACTTTCACGATAAAAAAATATAATTAGAATTTTCATACAAACTGATCAGCTGCTCGAGTCAATTTGTATGAAAATCCGATTTTTTTTTTGGATTTTGAATAAAAAATTTTCAGTTACATGAGCTGAGGTACCATCTCGAGAGGTTTTGCGTTCTTTTATTAACAAGATGTATAATATATAAAATATAGATAAATTATAAAAAAGTTATTTAATATATTACGATCGTTACAATATCTCCATTAACGCCCATGGACTGTTAACTTTACGACGTGAGGCAACTCCAAAACTTCACAAAACGAAAAGAAGTTGTAATCTTGTTAGAACCATAAATAGAATTTATAGCATCAACGACGTAGGTACCTAACAGTTATTAGTGGCGTCTTCTAATTTGGCAATCAGTCACTGATTTCCATTGATTGATTGTAGGAAGTGTATTGTTCCAACATTTGCATGCCAAGTGGTAACGGCGATACTTACGTGATTGATTTCCGGATCCCCGTGTACTGCGGCAAACGCCAACAAAGCGGCGGCCGTGACATCTCGGGTCGTTCACCTCGCACTGATCTTTATAACGACCTACTAACGCTCTTATCACATTCTAATAGAGATTTTTTTGGAATATCGTGTTATGCAATTAGCAAAATTTTGTCAAATAGCGAGTTGTATGTAGGGAGCATAGAAAACGATCTATGTAGATAGGCTGCATTATTACTCATATCTATGAAAATGACAACTTTTGTAGTGTACTTTGACATAGGTACTACCTATGTTGGAGAGTCGTCACTTACAATTATTTATATTAGAATAGGACCACTCCAAATTTTCCGTGGATTTCGTAGAAGGCGACTTGGAGAATAGAAGCTAAATAAAGCTTATACGAGTAAACAACAATGTGACCTCTCCAACCCGTCTGGCCAGCGTGGAGAGTGTAGGCTAAATCCTCTAGCTGCTCTGGCCAAGTATACCTCGAGTAGTACATAGTTGTTGTACTCCTGTAGTGGAGACTAAAAAAGATCTGTTGTTGAAATTTAGTTTTGTAGGTACCTATTATATTATTAACTAGGTCGTAATGGTTCTCTGAACTTTTTTCTCCTTGAAATTGTTCCAAGTTGACTCATCAAGTCATATTTACATTTGACTTAGGGCTTATGCGAAATGTAAATATTTACATTATGATTCCATAAATATTATCTTATGAAACATGTAGCTTATCTAATCTTCAACACATCTGTTGAATGATAAATATTTGTACTTTCTTTAAACCCTCAATAATAATTACATGCTTATATAGATATACTTAATTAATAGACAAATTATTGTATTTTGATTGCCAATTTGCTGGTAAACAGTTGCCTGGCAGATTGGCAAAAATATTTTAATTGTAGGTATAATACTTAATAGATTTAAGTTTTTGGGAATAAATAAATTGAATTGAATCCTGGTCGGGGAGAAAGGAAAAACTTCAAAGCCGATCGAGGTAATTAGCGATAATCCGAATCATATAAACAGGCGAGGCAGCTAGTAGGTAAATCACTATTTTGATTCCATTTTTCCATCTTCAAGCCCACTATAATGCTAAAGTAGGTTTTAGGTGTCATGGACCTAGACAGATGCAGAATCTGTATTTCAATAATCATCACAAACATCATAAAATAATAATTGTGGCGTTCCTCCAGCAATAATAACTTGAGCTTTTGCTTTGTTCTCTCATTAAGTACAGATATATGTATTCTGAAGTTCAAAGTCAAAGAGATTCTGAAAGCACGAAAGCGATTTAAGGAGCATCATTAATAGTGATAATAATATCATTCAAGAGCCTGGGCTCGAGGCATACACTCTAAACGTGAAGTTTATTTAAACCACAGCTATTAGGCCATCTCCTAACTTGTCCAGCGATATTATTTCTGGCTGGGGAGAGGGCAACGTCTTTGTTGACTTCATTTCTTAAGACTGCTGGCTTAATTTGTCAGTTTGATAAATCTGTGACAATATTTTAATATTCATAGCTGTATGTAATACAGATTCTGTTTTTATGCTAATACGTTTAAAGGATTACTTACCTTACCTACTTTTCCCTAAGACTATTAATGTAGAATGAACAAGTATATTTATACAGAAAACACACAACATAAGAACATAATAAAAAAAAACACAAGAAAACACGGAAACATATATCAATATATTTGTATCTGTGTGCTACAGCAATCCAAAAAGGTCATAGCTCAGTGCTTAGTGCTGCTCAGAGAGAAGCTCACTGATTTTCAGCTACGGCCTGTCAGGTGCGAGTGCGCATCCAAAAATTCCTGTCACAAAAAGGTAAAGGAGCTCGAAATTTTTAATCTTAAATTAATAGAATTTTATCAAGAGACCTTATTCACGACATAAACCTAAACATAAAACCTTTAAGGATCAGTGTCATATTATACTACAAATACTATGTATAATTACACTGTGGCGCCTTCTATAGGCCATAAAGTAATGAACTAAAAAAATAAATCGAATCATACTGTGTGGGGGTATCAAAAAGCACATTTCAAAGATATATGTATATGTTATGGACCAAATAATAAATTGGGCATTATACATAATGCCCGGGCATTATACATAATGTCCGGTCATTATAAAAAATGCCCAATGAGAGTGCAATTTGATAATAATGCCCGGTCAATTTGATTATTCAAATAATCAAATTGACCGGGCATTATACATATTATCCATTACCTTTTGGGCAAAGTAATAAAAACAATAAAAGCATGTCGAAAAAAAAAATTCCATCAACATGTTTATAATAAATACTCTTTGAAACTGTAGTTTGTAAGTATGTACATATTTATCAATTTCGGTTATTTACTTGATGGGAAACCTAATTTTATTTAGCAGAAATATCAAATTATCTGATTTTAATTTATACCCGGTATAAATTCAAAACGGGTGGGTAAAAATAGGTATTTGCCCAAGTCCCTGGTTTTTGTCGGGTAGATGCCCATCTCTAGCCGCACTTTGACTACGCACGAATGGCGGTCTCTGATTGGTCAAAGCGTGTCACGCGTGCTTCTCTCCCCGCAACACGTCAAATTTGGCTTTATTATCAAATTGCCCAATTGTCAAATAGCAATATAATAATGACCGTGCAATGTGATAAATAATGAAGTTTAGATAGTAATTAATCGCTTCGCCCGATAGAGCTAGACATTATTCATAATGCTCGCACATTAGTTATAATGCCCGCATTAATCACTTGGTCCATAACATATAGTAGGTAAATTAGCCGTTGCTCCCTGCTGTGCTAGCATTACCTGGAAAACTTTTCTGCATGAATTAATCCGTAATTGGGGTTTAGTTTTTAAAACTATAGCTTGTTTAGACATCGAATGCAGAGTAGACAGTAAACGTAGCAACAAATTATGCCCAAGACCTAACAATGCCTCCCCATGAGAAATCTAGTGTTACTATCACTCACGACATCGACCTATGGTGGAGTCAATCGCCGTACGATCCAATAATAGTAGTGTTGAACGATTTACTGGATTGGTTGGCAACCGTGCTTTATCGATTTGAACCACTTTTGCATGTTTTTCTGCAAGTGAAAGTGATTTTGCAATAATATTTGTTATACAATAGTCTACAATGGTCGTCATTGAAACAAATGCCGTTGTTCTTGGTTCCCAATTATAATAACAATACAAAGTGAGAAGAAAATTAGTATCATACACATACAAATCCTTGAACAGTGTTAGGTAGTAACGTAACGAGTATAATTATCATCATTACAATATGGATACTTATTTGCTGTAACTATGTCAAAATACTTAACTACTTCTACGTTGCTCATTATTTACGATTTTTTAAGGTTCATCAAACTTATGAGGTCCACTTATGATAAATTATAATAGTATAATTAGATTTAATAGGGAGGGGATGGAAATTTTGAAATCGCTTGAATAATTTTCTACTGTTAGGAATAATTATTTGAATCTCTTCACTTGTAAAAAATATCAGATTTTTCTGTTCAGTAAATTCAATGTAAAAAAAAATAACTATAGTTGGACAATTTACAACCTGTTGGACATTTTTCTTTTTGGACGTTACTCGTGCAAATCAAAAATAATTCATTTATAATCGCTTAAAAACAATGACATAAGTATGACAGTTGAAAACTTAACTGTCATAGTTGTCAAAAAAGGCAGTTAAGTTGTCAACAGTCATGGCATTATTTTTTAATCGTCATTCATTTTAACGTCAAGAATGTCAGGCAGGTCAAAAGAAATGGTGACGACAGCTAAATGGGAATTAGTTTTACGTGAAATAAATTGAATGATTTTTTACATTAAATTGACTGAACAGAATAATCAGATTTTTTTATAGTAAAGTGGAATGTTATTTCTAACAGCATGAAAGTATTCAAACGTTTACAAAATTTTCTCCTCATAAGTTTCATGAACCTTTGAAAATCAAGCGTTTTCAAACTTTTCATCCCTTCCCTATTGAATTTATAAACGAACGACGTCAGAAAGATCGCAGACATTTGTTCGGGGCAGGACAGTAGCAATAAGTCACACACACACGCACTGAAGGAAGCATATCCAGCAACGAGAGATTGAAGGCTGTGGAGGTGATGGTAAGGCAGCACTAACCTTAGCTGTAAGTAACGATTTGACGTCAACATTTGTGCAAAACAAAACAAAGTGACTATTAAGATATTATACTCGTAAATATACATACTATGATGATAAAGATATTTTGATCAAGGACTAGTACCACCAATAACGCCTGAGGAAGTCCACTCAGCGCTTCGCTGCATGAAGAACCGGAAAGCTGTTGAGTTGGAGCCGATGGAGTCCCCATCGAAGCCTGGAAGGCTATGGGACCCCATGGCGTGGGTATCTTAACAGATCTTTTTAACCGCATACTCTTCACCGGCAAAATTCCTGACCAATGGAGGCTGAGTATTATTACTCCAGTCTTTAAAGAAAAGGGATCGGTGCAATAGTGTAGCAACTACCGCGGTATTAAGGTCATATCACACACCATGAAGCTCTTCGAGAGAATAATAGGCTCTCGGCTCCGGCAGGAGAGTGCAGTCTCGGAGTGTCAGTATAGATTTCGCCCCGGCCTAGGCACTACGCACCCTATTTTTGCCCTAAAGGTCATCATGGAGAAATACAGGGTAAAGAATACACCTCTCCAATTCCTGTTTCTGGATATGGAGAATGCCTTTGACTGTATTCAAAGGCCTTCTACATATCCAGAACAGTACTGTATTCCCCGAGCGATGATCTAGTGGGCTCTGAGGTCCAGAGGGGTGCCAGAGATCTATATTGACATAATCCGCGACATGTACCGCGATTCCGAGTCTATAGTTAGGACTGCTGTTGGTGACACCAAACCCTTCCCCGTTACAGTCGGGGTCCACCAAGGCTCGGTCCTGAGTCCCTAACTGTTCAGTGTTTTATTAGACGAAGTGTTGAACAGCAACAGAGACACACACGAGCAACCCCCGTTGCTGCTCATGTATGCTGACGATATCGCACTGGCGGATGCGGACAGAGGGAGACTGGTGCGACGCGCAAATGCGTTGAGTCGCTTGAGAACGGTGGTCTGAAGCTAAATGTGGCGAAGACTGAATACATGACCTGCAACTCTACAGAACCCCCACCCGTACGTATAGGCGAAGACTTGGTCAAGCGTACGGACCAGTTTAAATACCTGAAATCTGTACTTCACGCGTCCGGAGACATCGATGCCGATGTCAAGGCCCGTATATCTGCCGCATGGGCAAAGTGGCGGGAGGTGACGGGTGTCATTTGTGACCCCAAAATGCCGGTTAGGTTAAAGGGACAGTTCTACAAATCCATCATTAGACCTGTCCTTTTATATGGTAGTGAAGCGTGGCCATTGCTTGAGCGATACAAGCAGGAACTGCGTGTCACGGAGATGCAAATGTTGCGCTGGATATGCGGAGTATCGCGGAGATCGCGTGAGAAATACCCGCATCCGCGGCAGTCTTCATATCCGTGATATAGCAGGCAAACTGAAAGAAAGTCGCCTACGCTGGTACGGTCATGTCTTGCGGAAACGGGCAAGCTACATGGGAAACAAATTTATAGCCATGCCGCCTCCGCCGGGGCCCGGCAGACGTGGTAGACCCAAGAAGTGCTGGCTTGACATCGTCAAGGGTGATATGCGTGCCAATCGTCTTACAATCAAGGATGCTCAAGATCGTGCGAAGTGGAGAAGGAAAAAGCCGGATAGCGGACCCTGGGCTTTGCAGCGTTGCAGCTGTGGATGCAACTGGGAACACGCTGAGATGAGAGAGAGAGATAATAAAGATATTTTGAATTGAATTGATAGTCATGGTGATGAATTTACAGTACAATCCATGCATTAACTGTATTGTTCACCAAGCCAATATACTTGGGAGTTTTCTTATTTCCCTAACTAGGCCAAAGCGTGCGTGCAAAAATAAGTAAACGATTACGCAAGTGTTAATACGGTAATTAAAATTAGTAAGGGTAAACGGTCAATTAGAACAGTCGTGTTTTAAAAAACATTTAGAACTTTATGAACGCCTGACGAAATGTTATTTATTAACAAAGCAAAAGTAAAATTTAATCGAAATTATTAAATTCATTATGAGCATTTCACGGAAGAATGTAGGTATTCGTATTTAGGCAGACATAAAGATCGACTCAACAATTGTTGTCTATTAAAATATAAAATCTCGTCTTGCTCTTGGCTGGTAGGATAAAAAGGAAAAAGAAGTCTATTTGATTTAAATTAAGAAAAACTTCACTACAACCTCGGAAGAAAACCATAAACTGTGAGAGCGCAATCAGACTACAATTTGTCATGTCATAAATTGTCAAAAAATATTTTTTTATGAAGCAAGTTTGGTGAGTAGGTATACCTAAATAAGCATCTTTATTCTTTAATAAACAAAGTAACACGCTATAGCGATACGACCGGTAACTTCGACGCGTTTGTATTATATCGCACGTATCATGTTAGAATCGCGGCTAAGCCGCGGCGTTGATCACGCACGCAAGGCAAGCGGCTGTCGGCTGCGGGCGCTGCGGGCGGTGACACGCCGCGCGTTCCTCGTGCCCCCCGTGCGGGTGTGCCGCGTCGTTCGCTCAATAGATTACAGGTTAGGGTGTGGATACTGTAATGTACTAACAGCGAGTGCGAGCACGGGGGTTTTGATAACGAGTTCTGTTCGGAAGATTTTTGAAGTGAAACTACCATCAAAGTGAAAACACCACCTTGTTCAAGTTTTTACTTCTTTCGGCACTCCCGGAGTGCCACTATTTTTTTTTCGGAGCAATGTTCGTCGATGCACCGTTTTCTTGCTTTATCCGTTCGGATTACAGTGGTTCGCAAAAAACATCTGTCGCACAAAATCGATTCGAATACATGTAAATCGGACTTGGATATCGATATAGAGATAGGTATCAGAATCGCGTCTAACGCCGTGAGTTCCTCGTTCACTTCGGGCGGGGCGGGTGCGCCGCCAGGTGTCCGCTCAAAAGATAAGCTTAGGTGTAAACATGAGCAGCAATTATTTTATGTCATTTCTTGTAAGAAATCAGCTTCTTATATCAAAGTAGATCTATTTCTATCTCATAAACAATTTTTTTCAAAAATTTGTACAGTTCATTATGGTTAAACTATGCAGCTAAAACATAGAATTTCAAAGAAAGTCTGTCTGAAAGTTAAGCGGCATTTTAAAAAATAAATACAAGAAACTATTTATCAAAATAGAGCAAGAAACATTCAGTAAAGCAATATTTATTTTTTATTACACAGCTGTCTTATTTCCCGCTCCGCTCAACACACACTACACACACGCTAGCGGCCATTTTGAAGTACGCCACAAACCGCGGCGTTCCCCCGCCGCGCGTCAGTCGCCCGGCGCCTGCCCGCTCGTGCGTGTATACGACATTTACTTAGTTAATATTCCTTGCTGCAGCATGACTTCCGAAGACATGCAGTTCGAATACGACCCCGAAAAACTGATAGAAGAAATAAAGAAACGGCCCGGGATTTGGGACTTCGAGGATCCCGACTACCGCGCGAAAAACGTCCGCCATCAGCTGTGGAACGAAGTCGTGAAGGAACTCATGCATACAGACTTGAAGGTGACCAAGAGCGAGATGCGAGAGCTAGGTAAATATCCTTTAATATGTTTTTTCGATGTAAACAAACCACACGTGTTGTTTGATTGAATGAAGTAGATACTTAATTCATTCTGCATTGAAAATTTCAGTTTCAGCGCTCCAGCGATAGATGGCGCTACCGGTCACATTATTTTGCATTTGTTATATTTACTTACTTGAACAGCTGTTGACATTTGTTTACACAAATAAATAAACAGTATTTCTTTGATTGTTTCAGAACTACAACTCCAGAAGAAATGGAAGAGTATCCGCGACTGTTTCCAGAAATACATAGCAAAACCGAACAGGACCAAACGGCCGTACATATACAGCAAACAAATGCAGTTCCTTTTGAAGAACCAAGAACTGCCGGCAAACGACGGTTCCAGTGACTCTGACGACACGTCTCGTTCACGCAAAAAGAAAGTTTGGAAAACGAAAAGAACGTTGAAGTTAATAAACGACGTTGAGCAGACTTCCGAAGAGGATAATGAAGCCAATGATAACGGGAACGTCGAAAATGAACCGGAATATTTAGGATATCATAATGATGCCGAAGAAATAGAGGTTCCAACTAAAATTGCAAGAACAAGTAAACCTGATGATTTTGTTTTCGCAAATGTCGATGTTCCTTTGAAAATCGACGACGATCCAGACAAACTATTCCTTCTATCTCTATTGCCGCACATAAAAACTATTCCGGAAGAGTTTCGTCTGAATGTCAAGATGGACTTACTTCAAGTGCTAAAGAACGCGAACTACATGAGCATGAGAGATCATAAATTGATATAAATTTGCTTTGAGTTAATGAGATGATTAACTAAAACGCTAATTAGAATTAATTTAATTTCATGCCAACACGGTTGGCACGCACGCCATATCACGGACAAAGAATAATTTATTAGTGTGTAAGCTTCATTCCATTAAAGTAAGAATTGTCAACGTAAACAAATCTTTTATTTCCATCTTCGTATAAAATTAGAATTGTTAATCTATACTAATATTATAAAGCGGAAGAGTTTGTTTGTTTGTTTTTTTGTTTGTTTGTTTAAACGCGCTAATCTCAGGAACTAATGGTTCGATTTGAAAAATTCTTTTTTTGTTGGGTAGTCCATTTATAGAGGAAGGCTTTAGGCTATATAACATTTCAACAACCACGCGAACGAAGTCGCGGGCACAGCTAGTTTATTATACAACATTACAATGCTCGGAACAATATCTAAATTAAAAATTTGTGATGTTTTTTTTTTCAATAAGCGTGCTTTAAATGCATAGTTAGTTATATTAATATGTGATGAGTTTCGATGGTAATGAGGAAATTCGATGAGGAAAAAGATGAGCGATTCGGAGTCAATTTTCGAACAATTGGAAGTACACTTACGTTAGTGGGTGAATTTTTCATCACACATTTTTAATTTAAATTAAATTAGAATTCAAAAAGTTATTAAGGCTACATTAATTATATAATTGCTGAAGATTTCTGATCCGATTAAGTTTTTAATTAACATATTTCTTTCTAATCGCATGATTATTATCATTTATCAATCATACAATAATTACTATCTATGCCATCCATTTATTTTTTTAAAATTTTAGTATTTATTAATATTAACGCATTCCTAACAGGAAACGATATGTCATTTATGATCATATAATTTGCCAGTTAATTCAGTCTCAAAAGTAGTTCACTAGCAAGACTACAACCACGCGGCAGCATTATACAGTCTAACAAAATATACTGAAACTATTTTAAGGGTGGGTTCAGTCCAGGAGGATACTGATCAACTTTGTCCAAGGAACATATATGGAAATATGAAAAATAATTTTTGGCCACCAATACTAATCGACTGATCAGCTGATCCGAGTTTGTATGGAAAGCAAAAAATTATTTTTCATATTTCGATATATGTTCCTTTGGGAATGTTGTTCAGTATCATGGACTGAATTCGCCCTTAAAATAGTTTCAGTATATTTTGTTACACGTTATATATGTATTCATCTCACCTGAGATCTAAATACGTGAGAGATTGCAGACTCCCGACCGCTTCCGGCACGCTTCTGATTATATTTTGTGACAGCAGCAACTTTTCTAAATAAATGTACGTCGTCAGCTCGTCTGGTAATTCACTGAACCGATTTTTGGACAAATCTGAAACAAAGAGAATTACGAATTAATTATGTAAAATGAGTTTCTTACCTCAGTCAGATTTTCGAAAACGATATACATTTATGTTATCTTATCACTAATAAATGGGTGCCCCTTGTTTCACAGACTGAAATTTCATAGAATTTCGATTCACAGAAATTTTTTCATAGAATATTTAATTCTTATATTTTTATTTCAAATATTACTGTTTCAAAGACTATTTACTTGAATGAAACACAATTTATAGGAACACAGTTTAATGAATTTTAGAATCTCATATTTTTATTTAACAAACTAATCAAACAGTATAATATTTCTTTAAAGAATATTGTTTGTTCGGTATAATCTTTCATGGAATTTTATTTTACTGAAAACTATTATTTAAGGAAGTTTTAAGTGAAAACATTGTTTAATCAAATTAAATACCATATAATAAGTTAGAATACATTATAAATCGCTACCACAATATAGGTTAGGGCAAACTTATAGGTTAGGTTAGAACTGCGACCAACACACGCACAAGCGGAGCGTGCGAAGCGAGCGCGTACCGCGGCAGCGGCCGGCGAGTGCTGGGAAAGTTTTATCCATTTTACTAGAATAGGGCCAACTTATAGGTTATAAATATTATATTAACTAAACTTATTAAAAATAATAATATTTAATTTGATATTCTGATATTAGAAACATCGCAAAAGTAAATGTTTTTTGTAATAAAATTCTATGATTTTAAATTATTCATAACATATATTCTAATTATTGATTTTCTGTGCAACGAAAATCTATTATTAAAAATTCTTTTTTATTGATTATTCTATGACATGATAATCTTGTAAAAAATTTCTAAATAACGAAAATCTGTTAAACTTTTGTCTGTATAAGAAAGTACACCCCTAATAAATACATGTGCTGCTGACTATCACATTCAATTGATATATCGTTATTCGTAATCTAGACAACCAAATACATAGTAGGGCGAAGAGAGACAATTCTCTTTTACCTAAATACTATGCGCCTATGACACACAGCTAAAATGCAGTAATATCTGAGTGAAATTGAGGAAAAATAAATTTTTATTGCTACATTATTCTAAATTCATTATACCAGCTGCTTTTCTTCCCGTGCAGATCGTAAAATCCGAACGAGGGCATGGGCGAGAATCTGAATATGTAAATAGGCAATGCGGCTAGCAACCCATCACTATTTAGATTCCGATTATCCATCTTCACGCCCACGATCACGCTAAGAGTGGCATGGGACTTGCCGCCCTCGGCTCTGTCTGCCCCGTTAGGGGATAAAGACGTGATAGTGACTAGTGTATCAGTACCACGCTAAAGTGGCCTTTATGGGTCTTACAACGCTATTATTCTTCTTCTTCTTCGTCTAAGCGCATTCCAAGTTGCATCCTCAGCTGTGCTGCTTCGGAGCCTGGGGTGCGCTATCCCGCTTTTTCTTCTCCAAATATAACATGTAGTCATTGCTCACCCAAGGATGCCAAAGACCTTGCAAAATGGAGAAGAAATAGCCGTATAGTTTAAATAATTTGGCTATAGTTTTACGACGGGCCGCCTGCCTGACGTCAACCCTCTTTGGGAATGTATTTGTGCGAAAAGTTTTACAACCGGCCGCCGCCCGACGTTAACCCTCCTTGGGAATGCAATTGTAGCAAGAGATGTTTGTACTTAGTCCTTTAGACGACATCCACAGGTAGAGATGGAGTAGTCCTATTCTAACCCGGAACCACACTGGTGCCGTCTTACAACGCTATTATTATCCCTATTATATTCTATTCTAAGTAAATTATACCGAATGGTGACATCAGAAACTGAAAACTAAGTACCATTGCCGCCCCGAAGGATTTCCATAATGCAGTACTTACATTTCGGCAACCGTAAAAGTGTGAACTAAACAGTCTGTTCTGTGCACCCCAGCTCATAATCATAGTCGTATTATGAAACCTTGCAAGTTTTCCTTCAAAAATGAAACATAATATTGCTAAGAATGAGGGCGGCCGTAATAGAGAGAACATTTCGTCTCTACTTTACGACGCAAGTAATGGGAGCCATGAAAATGCCGGTAATAAATTAGAAACTGTGGTTTGTGGTTATGGAATAAGTTTCTTCCTTATGAAGGAAAAGAAAACATAAGGGTCGTGAATCGTGATGCCCAGAGTAGGGTGATCAGAACAATAAACTGTACGTACATCTATTTCAGTTTACAAGTACCCAAGTCATAACAAAGCAATTTTAACCTTCTATTTTTGTATCACAAAGTACATACGTATTTACTTTTCTATTAGTATATACTTCCCCAAAGTATTTCAAAGGCCGACAAGAATCTGAATTAAGTTAATAGGCGAAGATAATGTGTTGAGAGCTGTTGAGGTTAACGTTTGTTGGGCAACAATCTTTTATTCTAAAAAAAAAAGATTATATTTTAAGTACAAGAGATTCTGGAACGAGATGGGGAGACCTTTGCCCCAGCAATAACTGGGACAATCTATATCAAAGAAAAAAAAATAAGGTTAAGATAATATGATTATGGGTCTAAATAATTATAACACTTTTGTTGCATGAAATATATATAATTTACCATCCGCACTCCGTGAAGAAATAAATAATACAACAGGTAGGTGTACTACAACTGATTCTATTATGCGTTTCGGTATGCTTGTATAATAAGATAATATAACAGTTTACAGTTTTAGTTTATTGCATGGATCATGCATGATAACTTGTACAAGAATTCTAAGCAATTTACAAAGTAATGAAACGAGCTTAACCGGATGTAATCAAAGAACTGGGAATAGTTTGCGTTAATAGGAAGGATTCATCAGTATTCATAAAAGCAGGATATCTGGGAACTCCAGTAGATAGGGTCGTTGACGCGGCGGCCGGTGGTTAGATCGTCTTACAACCGCAGGCTCCACAAATCAAGACCTGTTGAGTAATGTAGAAAAATTATAAGGCATTAAGCCGAGTACAGCATCGTTGCTTTTGAAATATATGTATTTATACTTAATGTTGAGCCTGTTATTTATTTAATTTAGCGGGATCGAAAATTAATCTTCTTTACTTAGGTACTTAAAACACCAAAGCACAAAAAGCATATGATTATTTTCTAAAATATTATGATTGTGGCGAGACACGGAAAATAAAACAATTTCTTGTGTATGTTGCTGAGCTGATAATGCAATTGTGTCGACTTATTTTTACAAAATGTAATTTGTTTCAGATAAGATAACATCAATGACAAAACGTAGAGGAAATGCCAATAATGCAGCTGCTAAAGGAATTTTAATTGAAAAAGATTCAAATGCTACTACTAAGAAAAATTTTCGACCTACGAGTGCATCCTATGCTAGTAGAATCGTGCTTCTCTCATTAATAAAAACTGATCAAACTGGATTATTTGAATCACAAATAATCCAGTTTGACAGTTCGAATTGACAAGATCATTATTGCACATACATGATTAAAAATAATACAGTTGAAATTATGTAAGTAAGCTTAATAAAGTAGATATTGAAATCTAAAATGAAAGAATAAATAGAACATTAACTATCGAAATTTGCAATATCGATTACATTACCACACTTACACAGATTAACCACACAAAAAAATCTACACCGTAAGTATATCATATAATGGTACTACCAACGGATTTAGGTCAAACAATCTCAGTAATGAATCTCAACATGATATAAATGCAGATATTACAGCCACAGCTAACATCAGTATCCACATCCCGTTAAGCAATATCTTTACCATTTCTTTAGTTAGTTGATTTCGTATTAAATTAAAGTGTGACAAGTTTAATTGTTTGATTGCCGGCAGAGATGTGTCAGCGACCGGACCAGCGAAACGTAAATGCTTACGGACCGGTTCTCCTACCCTGTGGTATTTCCTTGAGCATTTCAACTTGCAATGCCTAATCTACTTTCTTACTACTTCAAAATGTGACCTTTGTTTTTTTTTGTAAAATTCACACCTCGACAAACGAAATTTTCATTAATTTATATTAGATCTCTTTCCTGAGTATAAGTTATACATATAATAAATTCCATGCGTCAAAGAGCTACGAAGTAATTCTATTAAAAGCTTCAAAGTAACAAGGTAAAAAGCTTTCCTTTTTTAAAAAAGATTTTTAATAATTAATTAAGTTTTTGAAATAAAGTAGGTCGACCTGGATATACCTATAACTTATAAATTAATCGCGAAGTTTCCTTACTATCAGCTTCTTCGTAGGTACGTAACTAGATCCTATCACATACTTTATTCTTCTTCGTAACGTATCGATGGTACTTATATTTGGTTGCTCCAGTAAAGGGCAACCTCAAGAGCTCTTTCGTTAGCTGCGACTAGGTCCTTCAAAGATAATAATGTATTAAAAAGATACTATGAACATTAACAATGAAAAAAAAAGCGGCCAAGTGCGAGTCGGACTCGCCCATGAAGGGTTCCGTAGCAGCAAGTAACATAATATAAAATTTCTAAAGTTAAATTGCGGTTTACGATTTATACAATACAATACAAATTATCTTTATTGCACCATAATAATTCATAAAATTAAAATAACAAACACAAAGAAAATATTGGTACGGCGGACTTATCGCTAGATGCGATCTCTTCCAGTCAACCTTTGGGTAGAGGAAAAATTTATAGTACGGAATAAGGTGGGCGCAGTATCTATACCTAATTATATACTTACATATTAATACTTATATATATACATACATAAGCTTATTCTATATATTATGACGTATTAAAAAATAACTTTCTATGATACCGAGACCGCTAAAGTTTTAATTAAAAGTACATACTTTTTACCACATTTTTTTCAGAATTATTTTAGTAATATTTCAAAAGTTACATTTATTATAAACCTCTATTTGTACACCTCAAATTTTAACTTTGTATTAGATTATCTCAAGGCTGGGGGGTTGATTTACATAGTTTCAAAGCAGTTTTGTTGCATTTTAAAAGACCTTTTCAACGATACCCCACACGTTGGTGTTAGTCCAATAAAAATTTTTAAATTCACTTTTCGTTGTAGGCTGAAAAAAAAATTTTTTGTCATAATTTTAAAAACCAACTTTTGGAACATCAATATCTATCTCACCAATTTTCGTGACAATCGGTGCAGTAGCGGCGGAGTACGAGCCCGGACGGACAGACAGAAGGACGGACATGACGAAACTATAAGGGTTCCTTGTGGACTACAGAACCCTAAAAAGCCTATGAAGATGACTAGAAAACAAAATCTTCATTTCCTAAGTCATCACATCAAGGAAGAAAAAGAAGGTAGCACAGCACATGCAATTAAAGACGTCGGCGAATAAAGGCTTTCTTTCAACCCTCATCTGTGCCGGGGTGTTGATAATGACAAAAGGGAGGTCCTAGGCATTAACGTCGAGTGGGAGGCGCCTTTGAACAATGAAGATGAGTCCAACTACTTGAGACGTGATGAAAGTTTTAGTGAGCTCTGGAGCGAAATGGAGGCGCTGTTTGCAAGGCGTCGAGAGTTATAACAAGTTGACAGTTTTCTTAGCTAATTTAACATTAAGAATGGATAGAAAATTATGAACCATTCAGCGTTTAGCTGTCTGATGAAAGACTCTGGAAAACGAATATTTCTATATATATATATATATATATATATATTATATGCAGGATAAATCATACCATATATTACACTCCTCTTGGTATAACGTAATAGTAAGTACCTATTCTGTGGTATAACATAGAATATTGTGCTCCTTGTCAGTAGCTATTTGAATATAGGTATGGGTATTAAGGCCAATGAATTACTAGCCTAACATAATACTTAATGCCTAGCATGTAATAGCTGCAGTTCCGGTGGATATTGTAATTTACGGGCGTTGAATGAGTCACAGCGAACAAGACTGAGTAACCTCAAGTCTAGATACGAGAACACGTCCTTATTCGAGTAAAGAGTAAACTCACATGAGATCTTCCAGTTAGTAATTCGAGTAAAGAGTAAACTCAAATGAGATCTTTCAGTTAGTAAATAAACAAACTCGCTGCAACGCGCGTATGGAATGTTTACAAGGTCAATAACAGATGTGATATTTCAATTCTATCCAGAATTAAAAAAAAAATATTATACATTTTGTAACAATAAATAGTTGGGATGATGTAATAAAGTAGAGATGTAATGTACTAATGATGCAATTGATCTAATCGAAGATTTCATAATAATCACGCATAATGATACATAACCAACGTCGCACGTACCATTATTCTTGAGTATGCTTGGTGGCCCGGGGCCACGCATTACTAGCGCTTTCGCAAGATAAGCGACACCGGGCGTGGTCCGCACAGTGGCATAAAAATGTTCTCGACTTCCTCCATGCTTCGGGAGGCACGTTAAGCCGTTGAAAAATCTGACACCAGTGTTGGCCACTTACATACACGAAAGAAAGAAAAGAATATTCTTGACATTCGAGGCAATGAGTAAATATGATTTAAAATATTTCAAGAACAATACAGTAAAACTTTATTTGGATGACGTGAGCGTGAGGTGGCGAGGCCGAAGGTATCGTTAATTTAGTTAACTGGAACTCCAAAGAACATAACACTTGTGCCATGACATTACGACAATGCAATAAATCATTCCATTTCTTTCTATTAGCTTGATTTGATGTGTGAACAAAACAACTCAGTCCACTGGTCTTAATTTGTTTTCCTCGTCCGATTCAATTAATTTGATTATATTGAGAAATTGTGTCAATGTCAAAGATGCATCATTTCTTTTTAAACTTGTTCATAAACAATCAGTTGATCCATTGAAATTTTATGAAAATATAAATGACCTAATTCACACGCGCGCTGAAAACGATCATGTCATGAATAATTCCTACATACTCCGAAAGTATTGATCGGTGCTGAGATATTTATAATGTGAAAGGTAAGGTATTTTTGCTTGACGGAGGGACGAGGGTAAAGGTCACTCTACACGTAAAGACCGTGATCCTTCGTACCCTATGTGCAAATGGCAGATGCTAAAACGGAATAACTTCATTAAAGTTGAATGTTGAAACAGGTAAAATAAATGCATCGAGCGAAACGTCTGACATCTGACTGAAAAATTATTTCTCTTTACAATGAATTAGTAAGACAAAAGTTGAAATATGACTTTGAAACGGTTACAACTCCATTTAGATTACGACAAAAAGCAATTAGAGTATTGTACTATGTCAAGGATTGTGTTTATGTACATATTAAAAAAATAAAAATTATACTATGACGCCACTCGAACGTAAAATGTTAAAATACTTACGGATAATGTTTCGTTAATGAATAAGGACGCGTCAGCAGTAAAACTTTGTAAATAACTCAAAACCTTCCCAAGGCAAAATGTTTCAGCATAAAGCCACAAACTTGCTTAATCTTAAAATGTTAATCCGCGTCGACCGATAACGTCAAAAGCTTTTAGAGCTCTCTTCAGTTTCCTAAATTGCTGCTCCAGGAGATTGCTTTTCAATCCGTTTAATATCACAATCGCGTGTTTACTTGCAACTTCAAATCGGCAATCTATCAGCGGTCAATCAAGATCAGTTTCAGTTTTTATTCTTTTTCATATTTTACAATTTTACACAGTAAAACTCTTTGTCCATAAAGCTAAAGGTCATTTTACAAATAGAATAGTAATGTCGATACCCACATTACATTTTGCTTTCATTTGATCTACGTTGTTTTCAGAGTTGACGTAAGACATGTTCGAAATTAGCGAACAGTAAATATTCTACGCAAAGCGAGCTATTCATTGAGGTGAAGTTAACGAATTGTCTGCGATCGCAGCATTATTGATAGCCAAGTAGAATCTGAATAACAATGCAAGGGGGTTCATTGTAATTGATGTGGCGAGACCGCATTGCATTGGCTTGATTTGTGTGACTATATATATTCTTAGCAGCTTCAGAACTTATAACGGATGTAGTAAACATTTTCTCATTGCAATAATGTAGCGCAAATATTCATTTATGTAAAAAAAGGGATGAGTAAAGCCTATAAACATACATTTTAGTGATATCAAAGCAAATATAAATGGAAAAATTAAGGTAGACCATTCAGAAGGTAATGTGAAATTACTAGGGATGGGCCGAAGTTCGTTTGACATTCGGTTAAACCGAACTTCGGCATTCGACCGAAATTCGGTTCAAATGCCGAATGTTCGGTACAACAAAAAAAAATTATATACTCAGGTATAGAAATAACTAAGTTAAACAATTTGTCATCACTTTATTATCATGTTTATTTATTCTTAAGGAAATCAGATTAAGTCTAATCAGTCTAATTAAATCTTGTTATAATATAAACCTAATCTACTTGTATTCATAATTTACCAAGGGTAAGTTGGTGCAGAAACATTAAAGATTCGGCTGTATCTGAGCGGAGTCTGTTCCTTTTTCAGAATATACTGAGATTCCAGGAGACAATAAAAATATTCGCACCAATAAACTCATATTAGGAAACTAGTCCTTGTTCTTAGCCCACCAGCTGTATGGACATTGCTGTTTAGGCAGCAAAAATTAATTTATGTATCGTTCAAGTTGAGATGCAATTGGGCTTCTGTTTTCTTCTACAATCGGAAGCTTTGCTGCTGCCAGTTCCTCATAGCAGCTCCAGATTGTTTTCCAGGCATCGCTGCATAAACACGTCACAACGTAAATACTTTTTACTACCGAATTTTATAATTTCACCAAATGTTTGACCGGAGTTCATATTCGGTTCAAGTCACATTCGGCCCATCTCTAGAAATTACTTAATAGAATTAAGCGTTCTAGAATTGAGAATATATTAGCTTATGTCCGTTAATGAGTAGCGCGCTGAACCGGCGGCATCGTTGGTAAACAAGTCCACAGACTAGTTTTTGCGCCGGCTTGTGTCCTCGAAAAATAACCGTCGTGGGCACGTGGTGCTAACGAGCACCTTTTGCTTTGGTACTTGACTTTCTTGCTGAAATAGTCATCACCGGAAAGTTAAAAATAAAACGTACAGCTCAAAACGTTTTGCAGGCTAATGAGGAATATTGTACTCGTAGAGAATATATAATATTCGCCAAATAACATGAAATTATTCATGCTTAAGAATTCTGCAGTCACCTTACGGAGATTTTGCTTTAGAGACAGAATCTTTTCTTTGAAATTATGAACTTCAACTTCCTTTGATCATAGGTGACACATACATAAAATTTCAAATGGAATACCTATGTTTTAAAACCACGCCTGTCGTTGTCAGTTACACAATTTAATATCGTAAGTGCATTTTAGAATGTCGTCCCTCGTCATTGCTAGCATGAAGAATCTCGATGCGCCAAACTGGTGCTGTGCCAAGACTGCCAAGTCGCAAATGCGGACTGCGGTGCTTCATAACCTTGACCGACAACCCGAACCACAGAATACATAATAGTACAACCTGAACTAACAGAGTTAGCAGTTCGCGTGCCCAAATTGTTAGCAGGTAAATGTTTGGCTTGATGTTTTTAAATTTATGATCTGATGGAAGATTGAAGCTTGACATTTCATTTGATAGAATTTATGGTATTCATTTCTGAAAAATATTTGTACCGTACAGTGTACTGGCCTCTTCTACCTCTTCCAGGCAACTTTGTTAAAAATAATCGGATTTTTTTGGAATCCACAGAAAGATAAAAACTGTTGCGTGACAAGTGTTAAAGGTGAAAGAAAGAAAAGTTCATGTCACGATATAAAAATCCGGTTTTACTTAAATATACCTACTTGAGAAACTTGCGCCGCAATGAAACCTTTAAATAGCGGGAGTTTGCAGATTTCATACTTGACCGTCAACAGTCTGGATAAACAGATGCTCTGCTTGTATGTGTGTATCGTCGCCGGCATTGTTTGTCTGGCATTTCATTAATATCCTATTCAGAGTCAGCCACAAGAACGCACATAGCTGCTTCGAATGAATTGATCAGAAACTCAATTTGCAAGCAACATTTAACAATAGTCTCTATTAGGTACGTGCCGAACTCATTTTGAATATCGTAAATAACTTTCTGTCGAATATAAATTTAGAACTGAGATCTTAGTTCTGCTATAAATCATTCCACTAGTCATATTAACATACATATTTGTAACTGTTTAAGTCTCGCCTAGGTTGTCAAACTACAGCTTCAAACTAAAAGCTTCGTTAGACATCTTAGCAACAATGTGGGTTGTGTCAGTTATGAAGTCTCACTTTTAGCTAATACGATATGATGGAAATTTAACCTCAAAACAATGATAAATAGGTACTTAGTAGAACGAGCAAAGCTCTTGCGGTCTGCTCGGAGAATCCAAAATTTTGTGCATGTTTTACGATAACTAAGTTATAGTGGCAACTTCATGTTAGGTAAGCTAGCAGTAGAGATAAAACTTCGAAATAAGAGTCTATATAGGTACATTAGAAAAACAAATTAAAGTGTATGGGAATAGTTATCGCAATTCAAGTCTCCTTGACCTTGGTGGCTTCACCGAAACTGCTGGTTGTGGTCACGATATCGAGGTCACCGTCAAATCACGCAATAAAGTCATCGCAATGTATCGTAAATCGTGTTGAAACCTAACACGGCTTAAAAACCCGTTTGGGTGAAAGGGTACACTAGACAACACCAGACAAAACACTCGGGTGGAACAAAGACTAAGTAGACACAGCTATCGGTAATGAACATCTTCCTTTTGGAAAACAAGTTAATATAAAATATCGTTGTCGTGTTCACAGAATGACCTGTTGGTATAAAAGCAAAGAAGCTACTTAGAATTCTGCTTATCAACATTTTATAAAAAGTAATTCTAGTTAAGTTTTGTAACGTAAAAAGAAAGAATTGATTGCAATTTAATATCCATTGTTTGTTAATTTCATTGATCTTTGATACTGTGTCAATATTAACTAATGGGTTGTCCTATTAATCAGTATCGGCATACCGCATAGCACGCAACAAATCGATTTAGCCATTCGGTCTAGTTACGAGCATCGTTTGTACCTTGACAGGCCTGCCCCTGTTCATACGTATCGATACTGAGAGTATTGAATTACAATTACATACATAATTGCATAAGCAATATTGAATGAAATTAATCATGCACTATTACTTGTAGTAATACAAAACATCATTATGTATGCATTTATTTTTATATGGCACTGATTTAAAGAGGCAGTTGTAAATAGTAGTTTTGGTAAGTTAAAAATTATAAATGGCATGTTTAATATAGTACTGAACTAGTGTTCAGCAGTTAAAACTAAGCAGTAAAGTAAACAAAAACTGGATCAGTGAATGTATAATTGAGCAGGAAAATAATTAAATAGGCGGTAAAAAAAAATGAACGAGCGGTTTTCCCTAATCTAGTAAAATGGATAAAACCGACCTAGTTAGTCGCAGTTCTAACCTTACCTAACCAAAAGGTTTTCCCTAACCTAGTAAAATGAATAGAACTAGTAATATGATAAAATAACCGACTAATAGATTTTTATTACTGTTCATGTTTTACTGTCGCAATAATTAATCAACCGCCATTAAATTAAATAACTGCTCAATATGTTTTCCAACTGATCATAATAACATCTCGAATATTTAAATAACAGCTCAAAAAATTAGTTCCCTTTTTATATTACAGTTATTTGGCTCATACCGTATTGTCCAAATAGATTTGGAGAATTTTGCTCATTAGTTTATAAATAGTGTCAACCTAACCAATGGATATTATACTTGCCCCCAGATCACCTACCATATTAATTTCAATGCTAGATTATACAATTGATATCAATCAATGTAAAGTGCCTACTTGATAAGATTCTATCCACAGATGACAAGTTACGTGACAGTAAGATTGATACTTTTAATAGAGCATTTTTATTGTAAGGTATTGATTAACTGATTAGAATCATAAAAAAAAAATAAACGGGCAAGTGCGAGTCGGACTCGTACATGAAGGGTTCCGTACCTCCGTACAATGTTTTGAAACGCTTAAAAAACACGTTTTTTGTATGACGACCCCCATTAATTTTTAACTTTGTTTATTTTTAGTATTTGTTGTTATAGCGGCCATAGTAATACATAATCTGTGAAAAATTCAAGTATATAGGTAATGCCTTTATAAAGATCTAGTTAAAAACGCTGAAAAAACACGATTTTTGTATGGCAACCCCCTTTAATTTTTAACTTTTTTTTTATTTTCAGTATTTTTTGTTATAGCGGCCACAATAATACATAATCGGTTAAATTTCAAGTGTCTACTAGCTATTACGGTTCAAGAGATAGAGCCCTGTGACAGAAGGACAGACAGACCGACGGACAGACAGCGGAGTCTCAGTAATAGGGTCCCGTTTGCACCCTTTGGGTACGGAACCCTAAACATTAAGAAATCTTAGAAATAACATCTGGTTGGCTCATGTAGTTCTTAGAACATGAATGGGTTGATATTGGTAGTACTTGGTATCGACATAGATTGCATGAATCATGCGTCACCCTTGTAAAGAATGGTGTGTACGATTTAGTAAGTAGGAGAGCGTATCTATAATGGTGCTGTAACGGTACACAAACACAAACGAATGCCAACAACAGCGATAGTTTTATTTGCAATTGGTGTCCCACTAACGTTTGATTTATTTTAAATGTGTGTGTCACATTTTGATAAAGAGTAATGTTATCTGATGTTTACGATCCGTGTGTTTTAAGTTACAGACAAAAGGAGTGTCTGTTATGTACCACCTCCCTCAAATACACTAAATTCTTAACATTCTGGTGATATCATTGACACAAAACTATATCCTACTTTAAATAAATATTGATAACCCGAAGCATAACAGCTGCGGTTATATTTGAATAATGTGTTAAATGATTATGAGGCCTGAGGCAAGTCTCTTCTACGATGGGAAAGAATGTCTGCTTCGAAATATTCATGCCATTCAAGCGAGCGTAGCAACAATTTTTTTAAATCATGTATGTATATGTAAGAGTAGATAATACTTTCACTCGAAATTCAAGGACGAAGATCGACTCAATCCACCATAGCAAAACACCTTTTAAATTGTCGTATAGTTGAGGATACATATAAGAGAAGTTTCACGTGGGGCCTGATCAATACAACAGTCGGGACGGCGACCGGCTGTCGCGGTATGGCGTGACACCCTAAACACAGCTGATTCTACCACCGGGAGGGGTCGTCGGGCAGTTCGTTCACCCCTCACCCCGCACTTCTTACAACCCTCGTTTACTTTCCATTTTATAGGAAACGTACTAGTGATCGCGAATTACCGCATACATACTGTTTTATGTAAACCATGAAGTTTAGATAAAACATAAAATCTAGATGGTTATGGTAGTCATCATCGGTCAAGATAGGGATATTAGGAATGACATAATAAAATGTTTTCTCGCAAAAGTTATGGTCCGTCAGAAAAAGGCTCGGCATTTGCTAGAAACTCACAAGGAGTAGGTACATCGGCAGAGAGAGTGCGGGATGGATATACCGAAGAGCAACAACAACAGTATACTAAATACCTGAAGAAACTCAAAAGCGAATTCGATGAACGATGGGGAAGAAAGCCTAGTTTCAATGTCGCTTTCTCTGATTTGGAACGAATCAAAACATTAGGAACCGGAGCATTTGGCAGAGTTATATTGTTGAAGCATATAAAATCTAGCAAACTATACGCTATGAAGGTTTTAGAAAAAGAAAAAATAATTAAGATGAAACAAGTTGATCATACGCTGTACGAGAAACGTATTCTTGAAGCTATAAAATTCCCATTTACTGTCACCATGGAATTTAGCTTTAAAGACAATAGTTACGTTTATTTTGTAATGCCATTTGTGCCAGGAGGTGAAATGTTTACCCACCTTCGGAGGATGGGGAAATTCGATGAGCCACTTGCAAAATTTTACGCTAGTCAAGTAATTTTAGCCTTAGAATATCTGCATTTCTGTCATCTAGTTTACCGCGACTTGAAACCTGAAAATATATTGATAGATAAAAACGGTTATTTGAAAATCACTGATTTCGGTTTTTGTAAAATACTGCAGGGCCGCACGTGGACTTTGTGTGGAACACCCGAATACTTAGCCCCAGAACTAATTTTAAGTAAAGGATATGGTTTTTCAGTAGACTGGTGGTCATTTGGTGTTCTCCTTTTTGAAATGAATGCGGGATATCCGCCTTTTTTTGCAAACGAGCCAATGAAAACGTACGAGAAAATAGTAGCTGCAAAATATAGATGCCCTTCAAGTTTTAATGCCGATTTACGGGACCTTATTCGCAACGTGCTGCAAGTGGATATATCAAAACGATTCGGAGTTATGAAGAATGGAGTGATGGATTATAAGAACCACAAATGGTTCAAGGGGATAGAGTGGGAGGCAATCCTCAACTGTCGCACTCAGCCTCCGTTTATACCGAAATACAAAGCTCCAGGCGACACCAGCAATTTTGACCGGTATGATGAAGAGCCAATAAAACCGGCAAATTATTGTCGTTTTGAATCAGAGTTTGCAGAATTTTAGGATTTTGTGTGTTTTCTAAAAGGATGCCTTATTTTTACCATAAGACAATAAACTTTTTGACTTTTTAGACTTTTTTTTTATAATAAATGTAACCTTGCTTGATCAGAGCAAACTTTACAATACTGTCTCCTAATTCTATGATCATACTAGTTTATGTTTTTAGACCCTAGACGACGGCTTTAGTTATATTTGTACGACCTTAAAGCTATTAAGGAATTTGTAATCAGTCCAGTTCGCGACTGCTTCTACGTTTTTTTTCTAACAAATTTAATTGAGATTTCCCTAGAAATAAGATCAAAGGTATTGCTTGAGCACAGAATCACATTGCAGATATAACGAAGCACGACAGACAACATTCAACACTTAGCAATAAAAGTGCCGTTGGGACATGAAAAGGAAGATCTCCGTCCGCGATCATGTTCTCGTGTCTAGTCGTTTTGTCGGGCCTGATTTGAATCCATTATGGAGCACGTGCGTGGGGATCACGACTGCGCTCGCGCAGGGGATTGTGGATGGGTGTCGGGGGCACGCGACGTATACGGTTTATTTTTAGTCAAACATGTGCTTGATATTTGCAACTTAGCTTTGTTCCTTTTGGCTATATATTTGCGATGATTCAGTAATAACGTGATGTTATTAAATTAATTAGTTTTCATTTTAGATTTTGTGACCCTTTGGTTTGTTTTACTTACTGCAGCCTCTCTTGCTGACATCCTCTGCATTCCTGTTGCGACTGCTGTTATTGATCGTAAACTTGCCCGTTGGCAAAGCCCTCCCCTATCTCTGTCTCCATAGCATGGAGAAGAAAGACAAGGAACAGAGTGCTATGGAGAAATTGGTTTGTCTAACATATAAATTCATTACAAACAGGCGATAATCCACTTATTGGGACTTATTAGCCAGATGTTTGGATATTTCCTTCCCGGATAGAGGCGTTCGCAGTTAGTGAATAAGGTTTGTTAAAAACTATAGAAGATAACCAATAAATAGATTTTGAACATAATGCAACATTTAACCTAAGTTTATTATACAATTAAAAAAGAAAGACCGGTCAATAATTTGAATAATTTACTTGTAGAATCTTAGTTCACATCGATTTATCATCCTATCGTAAAATTACTTCTCGTTTTATTATCGAGCAATATTGGTAGGTACTGAGAAAACAGGTCATAAAATACAAAACCAGCCAAACATTTTGTAGTAAAAGGCAAATATCATAAAATAGGTTACAATAATGGGCCACATTACACTCATAAACTTTGGCACGCTGTAAACAGCACATGCAAAACATTCTCCCGAAGGAGGCGACTATACTGTGCGGTGCGGCATGTGACCCGAATTTGACTTCGGGTATGCCAACAACGACTAATAAAATTGCAACGTTCATAATAAACGTTTGGTTTTCAGCATTTGATTTTAGTAGGTACTTCGATTTGTCGTAATAATACATTTTAGAAAAATCATTGTTCATCAAATTTGCTAAAGTTTTGTCTTGCTTTTCCTATTCAGCCAACCCTAAGAAACAAGCGCGAGACAACGAGTTGAAGTCGGTTATTTGTTTTGAAAAAATATCAATAATTATTTTGTATGATGTTTGACGTCGCGACGTCTGAAATTGACCAGGCGAGAGACGACACTTCGTCTCTTGCCTGGTGCCAACTTTAATTTGTACATAGATTATAATTGTCTTTTTTATTTGTTATCGCATAAAAAGTCTCTCCCCTGTGCGTCTTTTCCCTGGTTTCCCCAGGCGCATAATTCGCCAAAATATTTATTGTATACCTGTGGTGTATACTACGTAATTACATTACATGTATGAATATTTACATTTAGTTCGCTCATATCTGTAAGATACTTCTCCATACAAGGACTGCAGTCTCTCCCCTGGTATTAAAGAAGATAAAAATAATTGAAATAATTTGCTTGCCGCTTTATATAACGTCTAACAAAATATACTGAAACTATTTTAAGGGTAGATTCAGTCCGTGATACCGAACAACTTTCCCCAAGGAACATATGTCGAAATATGAAAAATAATTTTAGGCTTACCATACAAACTCGGATCAGCTGACCGGTCAACTTGTGTGGGAGGCCAAAAATTATTTTTCATATTTCGACATATGTTCCTTGGGGAAAGTTGTTCGGTATCACGGACTGAATCTACCCTTAAAATAGTTTCAGTATATTTTGTTAGACCCTGTATAATAAGATTAAAATTCAAAATTTTTTCTGTGCCGGCTATCCCATACAAACAAAACCTCTGGGTACACAAAATGGGAAGCAATTAATTTGTTTTTATGTTTGTCTTGTAAGTTGACGATATTTCCTTCGAATGATGCAAGTGATATATTATCAAAAGTATACCCTTTTTTGACGGGCCTACAGACCCACCAGACTGGAAAGCGACGGAAGCGTAGTTCCGTCTCAAGAACGAGGTTGTGGGGAATCATGTCAGAAAACCCAGCGAATTATCGCTCAATATGGCCGGCAGCGACAGGTTGACGGAAGACTAACATAAAAAACCACTGGGTAAACACTGAGCTTACAAACGGTTATATTATAAGGGAGGTAAAGAGAATAATAAAAAAGTTGATATTAACCCCTTTTTCTCTAACAACAATAGCTGAGGGCAAAGTCTGGGTTCGCGGGTCAAAACCACCCGACTGGAAAACGAAGGAAGCGCAGTTCCGTCTCAAGAGCGAAGTGCGAGGATACGAAGAATGATGCCAGGAAATTGACGTCCTACATGCGCCAGGCAGGGTTAACGGACGATTTGATATAGCAAACATTTACTTGGTATTAACATTGTATTGTAATTTATAGCGTTATCAAATTGTAAACTAGGACAAATCGTGACACTAATTTTATTGTAATGTGTACTATCTTATTAAAATAAACTTTTTGGTAGACGAAGGAATGTCTAAAAATGTAATGAGAGAAAACTTAGAAGTATTTCTTTTCTCTATTATGTCTTGATTACCCATGTCGTCCCCTTATTATTTACTAGGAAAAGACAGTAAACTTCATACCGCCTCAAAGGTCGAAAAAGATTTAGAATATTGTGAAATATCATCACTATCATCGAGTATTATGATTTACGTTACTTTTTTTATCTCTCATTATTTTGAGAACAAGAGTCTAAATTAATTAATCAATTATTAATTTTCCCGTGAAATAAAAATTTACGATAACTTGCAAACAAGTATCATTAAAAAGTCGTCAAAAGAAATTCTTCCGGAGTCGAGGTATAAAATAAGGAGCTATTGGAGAATTGAGGGCACATTAAATTCATATTACGTTTATGACATGAGACTCTTTATCTGAGGACTTGATAAATAAATGCACGAAGCCAACTTGTTGAACATTAAAGAACTCAGTTACACCAGAAAAAAATATGAGCATTAGGTATGATTATCTCTTGGATATACTGTGAACCTAAAACGGTTTTATTTGATAGTTTCATAGTTAAATTAATGGGCGTCCATTTTAAAATACCTTATATGTGGAAAGTTACTCCATCATCATCTTTCATGTTGGAAATTGTATCTTTCTCAATAGAGGTAGTAGATGGTTACGAACACTAAAGTTCAGCCGAGCAAAACGTTGAAAATGTCCTGTGCACAATAGAATTTGCGCAATGCGTTGCCCAACCAGGAGTACAGTCCCACGCCAAGAATCTTTCCGAGTTATTTGACGAGATTTGCGCATCAAGAAAGCATCTTTCGTAATATTTTCTATTCTATAAAGACAGTATTTTAAACGTAATAGTCCAAGATCCCAGAAACCTCAGGTCCTCAGTAGAGTCTCATGTGCTTTGTAATACCTGCGTGGTTGTGAAGCTCGCCTTGTGACAGCTGGGCAGGTACCAGGTGAGAAAGGTAACTAAAAATAAGGGAACTTAACTTAAATTTGTATGGCTGATTTTTATATACATATATATATTGTAAATATATATAAATATTATTCTGAAGTAGTATGTGTAAGTGGAAGACACTTTCATGGGCCAGAACTTTTGGCGGACGCTTTAAAGCTGCACAAAAAATAAATGAACTTAACTTATATTTACATGTCTGCCTTTTAAATATGTTATTAAAGTAACTATCACAAAGTTATATTTTATCAGGCAGACAAATTGGAGTGACCAAACATCCCCTAAAAACAAAAAATATTCTATAATATGCATGCAAAACCTACATTTAGTGACATCTAGTGTGGGATAGTTAAACTAAACTACGTAAAATTTTATTACGTTGTTTATATATCCCACACTAGATGTCACTAAATGAAGGTTTTATTTAATAATTTTAAGTTATATTTTATCAGGCAGACAAATTGGAGTGACGGGGTTTAAGGTACGTCGTGAAATTTTTTTTTCAAAAGTACCGACTGTACCAGAATGGCTTAACGTGCCTTCAAAATAATACGGAAATGCAGCAATAGGTTGCTTCCCGCTTCGGGGCGGCCATACCAAGTGCTGGGCTGGACCTAGCTTGGACTCTGTCCGCCCCGTCGCGGAGAGGAAAACATTTTAGAACTAAATTTACATTTTTATTGTAGGCGGTTCCTATTGTATGTCGGTTCCTATGTATTCGGTTCGGCTTCAGCTTATGAAAAATATTAATGAAACTGCGTGTCCCTTTTCCTCGCGGGGCTTGCAGAGGGTGCCAGGGATGGCTCTAGGCCATAACTCCGGGCTCTGTCTGCCCCGGGATGGACGGGGACGCGCATTAGATCAAAAAACGCTAAAAGCGAGGATCGTTTACCAGTTTCTGGAATAAGGAGATCGTCAAAGTATAAAAAATTTGTTTTAAAAAAATTATCGGCTTAAAAAACCAGTGACGCTCCGAAAATGCGGGTGACCCACCATGGATAAACCGAAACTATAATTTCGGTGGATCTTTGGTAGGTCAAAACGCATTTAAGTTTAAAATTTTAGACATTTAAAATCTAGTTGCATCAAACATAAAAATTCATAAGGGCAAACTTGCAAATTGCAAAAACAGTCTCTAAGCATCTTCCTCTTAGAGGTTCTAGAGCCTGGTTCAAACAGGGCAAAAAAAAATCGCCTAAACACAAAAATTATCCTATAATATGCCTGCAAAACCTACATTTAGTGACATCTAGTGTGGGATAGATGAACAACGTAATAATATTATTACGTATTTTAGTTTGTTTATTATTTTTGTGTTTAGGCGATGTTTGGTCACTCCAATTTGTCTGCCTGATAAAATATAACTTTGTGATAGTTACTTTAATAACATATTTAAAAGGCAGACATGTAAAAATAAGTTAAGTTCATTTATTTTTTGTGCAGCTTTAAAGCGTCTGCCAAAAGTTCTGGCCCATGAAAAGTGTCTTCCACTTACACATACTACTTCAGAATAATATTTTACAATATATATATAAAAATCAGCCATACAAATTTAAGTTAAGTTACCCTTATTTTTAGTTACCTTTCTCACCTGGTACCTGCCCAGGTGTCACAAGGCGAGCTTCACAACCACGCAGGTACGAGGGCCACACCGAAAAGATCGGGAATAGAAAAAAGTACAAAGATAATATAATAATGTTTACTTTTATTGTTTTTCGAGGTATTCTCCGTGATAGTCAATGCACTTTTGCATTCGATCAAACCAATTATTGAAACAGTAATTCCAGTCTGAAGTGGATACAGTCAAAACAGCTGATTTGTAAGCTTCGACCGCCTCTTCTGGGCCGTGAAACCGTTGACCACGTAGCATATCTTTAATTCTTGGTAATGTAAAATAATCATTGGAGCTCAGGTCAGGGCTATACGGAGGATGGTCCATCAACTCCACGTTATCCAGATTTAAAAACACGCTTGTTTTGTGTGCGGTATGTGAGCTCGCATTATCGTGGTGAAGGATTATACGACGATTCGGATTAATTTTACGAAGTTCTCTTATGACTTCCGGCAAACAAACTGTTGTGTACCAATCAGCAGTAACCGTCCTTCGTTCTTGTAAAGGAATCGTAGCCACATGACCAGTTTTCGATACAAACGAAGCGACCATATTTTGACACGCTGCGTGAGCGAATAACTTTTGCTGGCTTGACCTCACCCTCGAAGACCCAAACTGCCGATTGATGTTTTCTTTCGGGCTCATATGAATAAATCCACGATTCATCCCCAGAGACGAAATTGTAAACTGCATTTGAGCTCCCTCTATTGAACCGTTGCAGAGCAGACCGACACCAATTAACACGAGCCGACTTTTGTTCCTCGGTCAAACGGTGGGGCACCCAGCGTGAAATTAACTTCTTGACACCCAGTTCAGCATGTAAAATGGTCTAAATGGCTGTCATACCAATGCTGAGAGAAACCCGAATCTGCTCGTATGTCACATGTCTATCTTCTTTTATTGATTGGCGTACAGCATCGATGTTATCTTGTGTTACCGCTGTTTTTGGCCGACCAGTAGAAGAAGGGACTGTGGTAAGAGAGGAACGTCCACGACGAAACTCAGAATACCAACGATATATAGTCGTTTTACTAGGTGCTTTAAGTTCATAAATAGCAACAAGCTCGGCGAGACATAGTTCTTGAGATAAACCTCGACGAAAGTTATGAAAAATTACTGCACGGAAATGTTCCCGCGTAAGCTCCATTTTTCTCACCGACTTGTCAAATTCAAATGGTCAATACTCTTTTCTTTTTTACTTTATTTAAAATTAAAAAATGGAATTGTGTTCGAAATAATACTACATTTCAAACACCAAAAAGGTTTTATTCCTAAGTATTCTATTCCCGATCTTTTCGGTGTGGCCCTCGTATTACAAAGCACACGAGACTCTACTGAGGACCTGAGGTTTCGTCCGTGTGAAAATAAGTTGTGTCTGCTCGCTCTGGGATCTTGGACTATAATATGTACTTGTAACGTCCGAATAAATATATCTCGTTTATATCATTACCTAAATATTTATCTTGGCAGAAATTCATTGGCAACGTAATTTACTATTTTCATTCTCGTTTCCTTTGAGTCGACTCAACGCAGAACGCATTTATTTTATGAAAAAAGGTTTTTTTGCTTTGTATGAAAAAGAGGGATTTAGATGGTTTAATTCCGCGATATCTGTAAAAGATTTTCTTAGATAAATGTTCCGCGGTTAAAAATGGTTTTAAAAAAGAATGGCCAAAGGAGTATCTTATGAGATGATACATAACATAATGATACGACCGACCCAAATAATTAAGCAAGACAAGACCGAAAACCAGATCAGTAGACATAAGATTGGAACTTACCTACAAAAACCAAGTAACAACAAGTTTATTTGCTAGGCCAATTAAACAAAACCCCCGACTGTCAAGAACGCCATTTAGTGATGATGAGTAGCGGAACTATCGATACGACTTGATATCCGTAGCGCCATCTATTATTTGCTAGAGAAAGCCCTGACTTTCAAGCGTTAACCCCCAATAACTTTATGTATTATATTTACATAATTATATATTTTGTATATTTATTTTATCTATAGTTATTGTATAGGTATATATTTCTTTAAAATTAATATTTATTTATATTCTTGTAGGTATTTATAGATACTTTAAAATTTTGTTTACACACTCTGTCGCACCACCCAAATTATTTGTCTACTTGGTCTAATGGTTGACTGGCAGAGAACGCCATAAGGCGTTAAGTCCGCCATTTGTACACTTTATTATGTGCAATAAAGTTTAAATAAATAAATAACTTTTAAACGGCTGTACCGATTTTCATCAAACAGAGCTAAGAACCACCGCAAGGGAACTTGTTTTCACGTAAAAAAACCGCATCGAAATCACTCCATCCGTTCGAGCGCTAAGATGCCACAGACAGATGCCCCAAACAACATAACACCCACCTTTTTTGTCGGGAGTTAAAAATTAGATTTAAAAAAATTCTTTTGGAACAGTGTTTTCTCCTGAAAACCCTAAGTCTAATCAAAACCTTGTCATGAAACCCGACAGTCCTATTGTTTAATCAACTCCTACAACAGACAATACTAAAACAAGCGCTGCATTAATTAGAATGTTTATACAGGTGGAAACACTGGATTACATAATGAAACAGGTGAAGAAAGTCCATCAAACTCCCCGAGACTCATTGGTAAGCAATTTTATGGGACGTTAACACAATTAAGCATCGTAAACGATTAAAGGGGATTGCACGAGCGAACGGGTCGGGGCATAAACCACAATTACTCAAAGGCAGAGCTCTGAAAGCCCGCGCCGTCTATGTACATAAAAAGCTAGAACTTTGAATAGGTACTCTACTAGGCTTCTAATTTAGCAGTGAGAATACCGATCTTATAGCCACGGATCGAGTTAGTTCAGGTTTGACATAAATTGAGAATGGGATAGATATATTGAAGGCTGTTGATGATGATAAAACATATGTACCGTCTTAATAAGACCGAAAAGGAAGTTAATTGATTAATTATTCCTAATCGATGTCAGTGAGTTATTTGTAAACATAATCCTAGAAACAGTAATCAAAAAACAAGTAAGTAACAGTTGATTGTATATTTAACTTATCTCATACGTGTGATTTTACTTATCAAAGTATAAACCGAAAAAAAGTTAAGCCATTATTACCAATAGTTGTAAATGTGTTCCATTCCAATTTATATCCAAATTTGTCTCAGTGCAAGCGACTACATACAGCGATTTAGTACACAATTGGTCAAGTGTGCTGATAGTTCTAAATTGTCAAGCAGTTTTTAACCACTAGCCTTTGTTGAATTAGTCAAACGTTCATTTTGTTTCATGTGTCTGACTGTTCAAGCCTATAAAGGTTTCTATTCGTCAAAACTAATCAATGTATGCTGACAAAACTAGATGTGAGACAGTGTAGGGTTATGAAAGCCGTCGTCGCTTCGTCGACTTATCAGTATCAGCTATTGATTAGGCCCTGCTGAGATAGGAAGCTTGGGAATATCGTCAGGGTTGTCAGCTAACAACATCTATTTTCTGACTTTGGTGATACAATCTGATGGATTTATATACAAATATCTAAGATCTTGTACACAAATAAGTACGAGTATGCTTTAAAGTCACCGTGTAGTGACGGCAGAGTAGAAAAAGATTTGTCCCCAATCCTAACCCTCTCCTATCCGACGGTAGTCGGGGATAACAGGGAACGGGCAATAGCGTCCTCTGCGCAAGGACTATAACTATTGCGATCACCAACTTGTCAGCCTAGCGTGGTGATTATGGCCAAATCCTCCCTTTATCGGGAGAGGCCTTTATTCCAATAGTAGACTGTTCTTCTTCTTCTGCCTTTTTTCTTATCTCATTCTTTATGTGGGTTCGGGTCGGCACAGCATGTCAGTTTTTTCCATCTTGCTCTATCTCCAGTCAATTTGTCCATCACTCTCTTGACTGTTATAAACTGATAAAGAGGATAAATTGTTTAGGTAACATATCTAAAATCTAGATCACAAATGAGTATGTTGTGCGGTGGTGGTGGTGCGGTGAGTTAGAAAGCATGGTAATGCCGTTAGGGTTGTCTATACCGTTTTCGACTGTGGTTTTTTATTACCTTAGCTAACAGTTAACAGTAAGTTAATAATAAAGCTGTTTCGTTTAAGTGTAAAACGTAAATAATTGCATTAAAACAGCCAGAGATATAGTATCTCCTCTTTTTAAACAACCTACTGTTGTGTATTCTACAGCTTATTCTGTAGGAGATATAGCTAAAGCTTAGCTGTCAAGGATGTGCCGTATGTTCTAGTAAAACAAGCTACGTGGGTCGTTGAGTACTGTTTAGTTTTTTTGTCCGTTGTCTGTCAAGAGCTACATAATCGAAAAATTAACACGAACTTCAGAGCGCTTTGTGAGGATGTCAATATTAAATCAAAAGTAACATCTCATCCCTATGACGTTATATAAATAAAATCAACATTATTAAACTACATATTAACATTGCAAAAATGTGTTTTTCATCTAAAATTCAAGATAACCAACAGCTTCAACTGTCTGTCAGTCGTAAAGAAGAGAAATTGGATCTTTTAAAAATAACCTATTCCAGCTGCATCAAACAACAACATCGCGATAAATTTTATGGACATCAGATGTTCACTAAAAATAGAGAAAAACGCTCAGCAAAACGCAAGCTGCATTTTAAAGGCAAAAATGTACCTACATTTCTTTCGGTTAACTGGTCTACTTTCATTTATAATTGTTTCTTCGCACTATAAGATTGGTTTCTCTCACGCAATTGTAACAATGCTGCATATTTCATTTATCCTGCATGTCATTATCCACCTCATTCCTCCATCATCTCAGCATGTCCGCTTTTTGAAACTTCATTCCAAATTTTCATTTTCAAATTCATGACATATTTTCTACTTCATCTTCTGACTCATACCTACTCTATTAACAGGAGAGCTATTATCTAATTATATAATATGTTATTCTATAATTTACAATAGTGCCGTAAATCGGTGAATAAAAATATTTAAATCAGTGTCGTTCAAGTCTTTTACTACTCCCTGAGAGAAACATCTATTCCTATCTACTCTTTAAATACTTCTGGGACAGGTGGGACCCTACATAATATATCCACTAACCAGATCATACATACCCAAGACTGGATTTTTAAGCGTTTATAATCTGACATCTATAATAACGATACCGCCACTCCTACTATAGTAAATATGAAAGCACTTAAAGCTAGACCTAATTAAATAGAATACAAGATTTGAACAGATATATTAATTATAATATTAGTAATGTAGATTATCAGTAATAAACCAGCCCTAGTGGAAGCAGTGTTAAGTATCAAAACAGTTGTCGAGTTAGCACCCGATGTGGGTCACTAGCTATGCAGTGGCTGCGCCCTTTGCGACTCACTGCATCAAGCTGCAGACTTGACGCAGTGAAGCAAAGGGCGTATTGAGGGGAGAAACAGGGGTGGTATTGATTGATTCTTATGTCGCAAGGTCTGACTTGTGGTTAACACTTATTGTCCTTGCTGTTATTAAAACAATAACAATTTTTTTTAAATTAGTTCAGCAGGTAGGGAACTACCTAGTTATAGTAACCATTTGGGTCATCAATAATGTTACTGCTGAATCTAATGACATAAGATTAATAAGTGCATATATATATGTAAACAAAATGTACCCTAGGCTAAGTTGAAAAATTAATAAATGAAAATTAAATAAAAATAGAAATGCTAATATATATTGTGTTCATAGTTTTAAAAATACTCAAGTAGCTAGCAATGTTTGTTGTTTGACGTTTTGTTTAGCCCATGCCCTTTAGAAGTAAAATCACTGAAACGCAATTCAAGAATATCTTGGATTGACAATTAGAAAATTGTTACTGAGTGTTCTAAAGTGAGTACAGAATTAATTTGTTCTGACCACGTTCATACCGTACTTCTTGAAACAATACATCAACCAGTTCATACCGTTCATACACATCACATTGGATTTAAATGTAAATTTGATTACCGGTTCTATAACGCAAGATGTTACATAACATTCATTACGATTCTAGACCAAACAATGTAACTAGGTGAAATGATAACAATACTTGTGAATTGAGTGTTCTTAAACAATGCGAATTACTATAAGTAATATGATACAATACTTCAAATGATGGGACAGACACTATGAAATCCACAAGGGTCACAGACACTAGAACCGGTGTATGTCCTTAGTAGTCTAAAAAATCTATTTGTAATACTTGATTATGCTGAACAGGTTTATTTTTGCATCTAGCTATTGAAATATTGTGATCTAATCATTAATAGAACACAAAACCGCAAGAAAAGACTGGTATTTTTAAATGGGAGATTTTTGGTACGAATTTGTCGGCTGATACGAGTATCTTTGGTTTTTATTATGAAACAAGTTACATATGACAGATGTATTTTTTATTTCGCTTAAAGAGTACTTTCCTTGAATATAGCTACGAGGTTAAAAATCAGCATGTATTCAGATGATGAGTAAAAGCGTTGCATCCTCGGGCAAGTTCATCGCGACTAGATAATAGTCGTGCTTGTGCTAAGTACCTAATTCTATACATACCATGAACGTGTCTCCACATGGCGATATCATCGCGGCAATTTGATGTATTGGCTCATTTATATCAACTCGACGCGATAATATCGCCCGTGGAATAGGCATAGATGATTTTTCAACTTATCTCTTCTCTTAAGAAACATTTGCATAAAAATACGCCGATGATCTCATGACTACGATATTATCATAAGTACTGCAGACTCAACAGCTTGAAAGACGCCAACTGACTGAACAAAACCTCTGTGTGTGGCTGTGAGCGATAAACTTAGGCCATGACTTTTGATCCAGATGAAAATTGTATTGGATCAAAAAATATTAAGTGCAGAAGAACAAATATCAAAGCTAAGACTATGTTGAGATTGCTAAAACAATACCGTACCTAGTTTGGTAATTTATTATTTGACGATTACATCATATCAAATAATCACGGAGTTCTCTCTGATTTTATTCAACATCGCTTTGCTGCGCATCGGTACGAATGATGGTCAGACATAATGGCTTAGGCCATCTTAGGTCATCATTGGCTAACACCGATATTTTTAATACCAAAACACAAAATGGACGCTTGTAAGTCAAGTTTATGTTTATTATTAGTTTACGATGCAAGCTCTATTTTGCTCTTAGCTTTTTGATCTTACGCCTTGATAGCTTGCGCATACGCAGATCTGCATGAGCTAATTCAATACTGTTAATTGAATCAATGCGCTTCAGGCGCTTCCCACGGACTCTGTGCTACATGTTGTTTATTAAGTACGTTTGTTCGAAGAAAGTTCCATGTGGGATCAGGTCGTTAATTAATTGCATGCATAACAATGCAATATTGCTTCTTGTATCGATGACGTTGATAAATGAAGATTCATCTTCTTGTATCGCTTTGTTCACTGATAATGAAAATATCACAACCCACGCAAGACATTTATTAACTTATCTATTATTGGATAGTCGATTGTCCACTTTCTAACAGAGATCAGCTAACTAACCAGGTAGAACTAAAAGGTCTTCATTTTCAAAACAATTCAAAGACAAGATTGCAATTCAAATAGTTCTATTTCCAAGGGAACATTGGCCAATGTAAACGACATGACACGACTAGACCGACTCGGCGTGGAGGAAGCTAGGCTCCTACTGAATACTAACTATGTAATTGCAACCTCACCAATAAAAAAGTAAGGACAATCCTTCTCTATCAATACAACCGAGGTTCCACATCAATGGTCGCATAAACTCAATCAGTATTCTTACCAACAACACGTATGGAAATGGAATAAGAATGACGTATTGTAAAACCAACATCACCAAACGTACGGCGTCGTTGCCTTCTCAGTATCCAAATTGGATCTATGAATATTCTAGAATTAATATATCGAGTCTTTAATCTCCAGAGCAGTGTCAATTTACTCAACGAAGCAATCAGGTGGAAAATTAAAGGGGTCATATCGACGTTAATAAATAATCCTTGCAGCTTTAAATACTCGAAGGTTACGCCCTATGGGAAAAAAGTTAGCTCCACTCAATTTAACTTGTTGAATGATAAACACCTCACTTCTCATCCCGGTTTGTTTACTTTTTTCTCAGCTTTTTTTCTAACTCCCACATATCAGCCCACACAAACTGGCTTTACCTGCGTAATGCCTGTCACCATTTCAATGGGATGTTTGGTCGTACTTCTCTTTCCCTCTCGTGTTTGTCCTGTATTTAAAAACCGTTCCTTTTAGATATCAATCGAGGGTTTTTTGTGGTGATTATGGGCTCTGTGATGAAGGTGGTAAGAGTCAATGTTTTCTACAGGTTCGCGGTTTATGAGCAGTGGAGTGGAATTAGCTGGTGTGGGTGTTATCGCGCCCGTGTATCCGGAGTGTATGTGCCGCTCGGGTGCGCCCGTGCACCTGTCTCCATTATTGTGCAGTAAGTTTTAACAGAGTTTTGTGCAACTAACAAGCAACTAATGAATAAATTTATCCAGAAATCGTGAATAGCCCAGCGGTAAAGCGGAGGTAAATCGGAGAATTCAGTTACTGTAAAATATCAACGCCAACTTAAACTTTGCCACACTACATTTGAACCTTGAGTTTCAAATGTAGTGGATAAGTGTGTAGTGTAACTATTCACTTGAGTGAATAGTTAAATTTACTGAGAAAAAGTAAATAAGGCAATGTATCTAGTATTTCCAGTCTCGTCCGTTTCCCATTTAGATTGTCCGATAAGGAATCGAGTCATCTAATTGGAACTTTCATCGAGAACATATCACTGATCACGAGCAATTTCAGCTTTCGAGAAATAAGTGATATACTTAACTAGACAGAATGGTACCAGCTTGTATAAGCTGTACAAGTTTGTATAACTAGGGACATAAAAACAAATTGTTACTTCAATGAATTACGGCCAAATACTACAACGTAAAAAAATCTTAAAACTCATGCTGTCTAAATACGGATCAGAGAGAATCATAAGATTGAGATAGATGATAGACTAGAAGTAGGTGAATGAACAAGTGGGTGATGCTGCTTATTGCCGATGATCTGTTATGATGTGAGGACATAAGAATCTTTTGCGTCATCTAGGCAGGACACATCAATTGAAGCATATTAACTTGACCTTTGACATAGTCCTTCAGATTGCTCTCAAATTCATCAGGCTTACTTTGAGATCAAATGTAGACACTAGATTTTCCCTAGCATGACTTGAGGTTTGCATCGTTTTCCAAACAATGCATCATTCATTTGTTCAACATTTTAGAATGTTAAGTAACATGAAAATAAATCAGATAAGTTATTGCTGTAACTAAAATAAGTAGTAATATCCACCGAAATATCTCATTCGTTAACTAAGGTCTATAGCAAACAGACCTTGATAATGACATCACCGCTGATGTTTTTAATAGCATAGGCGCCGGGAAACTTCTTACAATCGAGGCGTATTCACACGGCTATAGAAAAGTAACATCTATGGTGGATATAGGTTCAACATAGTTCATTGATCATGATCAAAGTATTTTCGCGATTTACTCTGAGACACACAGACAGCAAACTTAGCAAAGCTTCGGAAGGCACGCAGTTCTGGGTCCCGAACGCCATCTGGCGTTTTCTTAAACCTATCCTAGGATTGGTTCTGGTCTACCCTTTGGGTTGCGGAGGTCAGACGACAGTCGCTCGTAAGCTCGTAAAAACAGTAGCCTCGTCAAATCACCTAGGTTAGGAAGCGGACCCCGAGCTCTGAAGCGTTACCGCACTACCGCTGATGATGCAACCGGGAATACGCTCGGATGATGATGACACAGACAGCCAACTTTTCGACCTGCCGATAGCTTAGCCAATGTCGCTAGATGAAAGTCTTACACAGCGAGATCTTAGCGGGGCTAATGGCTTTATGTGGCTCCTAAACAACCAACCCAGGATTGTTTGTGGTTGAAAAAGCAGTATTGCCCGTTGTGGAAAAGGGAACGTGGAATAAACTATGACTACAATAAGTGGTATGTTACAGATTTATTGATATCAGGTTTTATATAGTCTGTATCTATAAAAATACATATTTTATGGAATCATAGGACTTATATACATGAACATAAAAATGCCTATTCGATCAATCTGCAAGCTCTATCATAGAGTGGTCCTTATTACAATGAAGATTTTTTTTTTTTATTATTTCACGTGGCGCCACGCCATTTAATTATACCTTAAGAAACTATTTCAGTATTTTTTTCTGAATATTTAGTTATAAATCTTTAATTAATTTACCTTAATAAGAAGTTATGTTGCGCATTAACCACTTATTTAAATCAATTAAAGAGACTCCTAAGTCAAATATCCATAGCCATACAAAATTTTTCAAAAGTTTGACTTATATTTATAATTAAAATAAAAAATACTGATTCATATTTTAGAGTAGATATTCAAATTACGACGTGCCCTACTCCTATCAACGATTGTAATTTAAAAACTTTACAACCTATTTTAACTTAGTGTAACCTAAAAGCATAGTAAATGCTAAAATGGAGACGAAAAAAAAATATTATCAAGTAGAATGTTATACATATAAAACGGATCCTGTCCCTACCATGGCACCGTCGATAAACCTGGATAAAGTTGCCATCCCGCTCGTTATTATTATACAGAGCGAGATAGTGATAGATGATAGCGCTCAATAAACACTGTCGCCATGCTAAAAGGGGGCTGCTTCATAATAATTTGAAGCAAAAGTAGATTCACCGTTCCGGGTTCCAGAAGGAATTCATAAATAGCGAGAATTCCATTTAGGTATCTTGTGAAAATTTGATAACATTCAGTGAAATGCTTCACAAAATATCACGTAATACATTACTTATTACGTAGGTAACGTCGAATCGCACTCGCACCTAAACTTCTTAATGGAAGTTGTGTATATTGTAGCTTTTTCTTTCACCTGTCGTTCACAATTGCATGTTAAATATCCTAATCGACTGTCTATTTGCAGAAATACATCTGCTGATTTTTGGTAAAGTTTCTACAATGTCGTAGGAACTTCTCGATAATCCGGCGAGCAGTGTAAAAAAAACTTTGGAAAAGTATTTTTAATGTAGTACTTATTTATTTATTTAAACTTTATTGTAAAAAATTCAATTTGTATAGCACAATAGGCGGACTTAATGCTAAAAGCATAATCTGGCAGCCAACCTTTTGTATGTTGGAAAACTTAAAATGGGTATAAAAGAGATATTGATAAGCATTCAGATACATATATATATTTACTTTCTACATAAACTACATTATTAATACTTTCTATAATTCAACAATATAAATATCTACAACTAATATTATAAATGCGATAGTGAGTTTGTATATTTGTTTGTTTGTTACCTCTTCACGCTCTATCTACTGAACCAATCTTCTTGAAAATTCGCATACACATAGGAGTACTGAGAAGGACATAGGGTACCTTTCATCCCGGATAAATGTAATGATCCCGTGGGATACGCGAGCGAAGCCGCGGGCAAAAGCTAGTATCTACATAAATATACATACATTGATACATACTATATATATTCATCTATAAAATACACTGCTAACAAATAATAGTACCTTATACTTTTCGAATAGGGAATATATTAGGGAATATAGAAAGATAAACAAAGCATAAAAACATCAATGAAACCTCTCAAACCCGTCTGGCCAGCGTGGAGAGTGTAGTCCTCCTCTGGCTGCTCTGGCCGAGTATGGTATATAAGGTCATGCTCCTGCAGTGGAGACTAAAAAGACCTGATGATGATGAATTTTCGAATAGATAACTTTTATCACTAAAAATACTTCCTACCTGGACCTTTACGTAGCTACACGCGTCCGCATTGCAGAGTCAAGCAAGAAACATTGAGCGCTACGGAAATGATACTAAAGCCTAATTTGGTTTGACGTTGAAATAGGACGAGACCAACTATCGGACGACTATCGTGTTATTAATGGAGTAAAAGTCCTGACTAGAAAAGATGCTTTCGCGTCAACACTCGATTATCTCATAAACAACTCTTTGAAGGGCTGCCACTTGTGTTGTGTTACTTACAGTACAGAGCACTTGATTTAACGATGCAGTATATAAGTTGCTTTATAGTAGTTGCAGCTTGCAGGTTAGGGTTGCTACACACTTATTCAGCATTCTCGGTTCGGCAGTATTTTTCGAACAACAAAGTCGACCCGAAGCAATTATATCGGCTTTTCCCCCAAACATTCATCTACCATATGTATATTCGATTTTACCGCCCGGTTGTGCCGATTAATACCGGCCCGAATAGGTGTGCAATGCAACCCATCATAAAACGTTCTGGTTTGGGTGCACTGAAATTGATTTTCATAGATGTTTGTTTACTAGTCTGATAACTTACTTACTAAAATGATTCTAACTATCGCCCTATCGCCTCAGCACTCGATTATCTTATAAACAGCTATTTGAACGGCTACCACTTGTGTTGTATGTATTACAGAACACTTGGCTTTACGATGCAGTGTATTAGTTGCATTATTCTGATTTATGAGTGCATTCAAAATCGGTTTTCATAGAAATATTTCCTAAGCTGTATGATTCATAGTTCCCATGATAAACTTTCACGCTCTTATGTTAAGGCTGAATTTACATAAGATTAAAATCGTGGCGAATGTTAAGAAATTCACAGGGGATAATGACTTCTATAATGTAGGAGAATACAGTACAAATTAGCAAGAAGAAACAAACTTCGCGGAAATTCCCGCGTATTCTGCGGAAGTAATTTTTGTTGGCACAATTTTATACTTACCACATTGACATAGGGTTCAATATGCTATAGTTTTAAAAATTCGCTTCCATTCCGCGGTATTGTAAATTGAGCCTAATACTAGTCGTGTGTTATCGTATCATTTAGTTACAGAAACTTGCAAATGCACTTGCAAGTTTTAATCTTCCACAGACGTAAGTACCTACTTAGGTACTGTAAAATAATCATGTGCATATTTGATACTAAGTCGATTCTTTTAAATTTTGTCGAGGCAGACTTCATCAAGCCTTAGAAAAATTGGACAAAGGTCCTCGAAAAAAAATTTACTCAGAATGTTACGAACATTGCGTTTGCGAAAGTTTTATTAATCAATATTTAGTGCTTATAAGATCTAACGGGATACTGCTATCGTGTCAGTCAAATCTTTCGAATAAAACAAAAATCATTACTACTCGTCGATGTAACTATCGTAACACCCACGCGTCGGTAGAAATGTAGAGAACTCAAAACCAAACACTTAAAACTGGTTTCATTCATAATTTCACATGGTTATGCCATTATTTACATACGAGACCCTAGAGGGAATTTACGTTTCTGACAAATAAGGTAGGTACATAGAACTAAATATTAAAGATAGAGTCATTCTCGAGTTCTAAACGCCGTATTGAATGTTTATAATGGAGCTACCCGCTCTTTAATGCACCTACGTATGAATGCGTTTCAAATTCATACCATACTCCTATACAATCTATGTAAATACAATAGAGCTCCATATTAATAGGATCTTAAGAAACCTAGCAAGCATCATCGTTTAGAAGAACTTAAATTATCTCAACATAGTTTCAGCAATATCATTGAAGCAGCTATTTCTTATTCATACACAAAGTTCATTCTTGTCTCTGGTAAGGTATCTATTTCGAAGACACATTTGCTCTTCTTGGCGAAGTATCAGTGAGACGATTGACGAAAGCTATAATGTATACGGTAGCCATTTAGTTTTAAGTCTATCGCCCACTCAAGAGGCGAAATGCCGAAATAAATAAACATATTTAGAACAGTCGTTAACGTTGGCGCCATCCGCGCCCATAAAATCAGATATGGAGTTCACTGGACTACGTATGGCATTATTACCTAAAATGTTCCTAACATCTGGAGTCTGAAATGGCATATTCCTTGTTATCCATTTTATAGCCATGCAGAGTTTATATGCGAGCATGAGGTTGAATAAATGGAAACATTGAGTTTATGCATTATTTTATGATAGCTTTGACCCGGGTTTAATAGGAATAATTTTATTAGAAAATTTTAAATGTTTGTTTAAAAGTAACTGGAAAATTGATCTTTGTGCCTTCAACAACCATCAATATTTTTGTTCATGTCGTAATTTTTTTAAAAACTGAATAATGTATCTTTATAAAACCAGACAATCTCTGACATCAAACTCTCCAATTAGAAAGTTCAACTTTACCTTAAAGGCTCTGGTTTTACAAAACAAAATAATATAACTTAAATATTTTCCTTCTAAAAGGGAAAGCCAAATCAAAACAACAAATTAAGTAAACATTGTTCATAATACTGTCTGAGAACTAACAAAACTCCCTAATTAAATTACCTAGGCAATGAAGACAGCTATTCAAACTTGCCAACCCACCCCAGTCTACCCCAATGCAGTTGAGTGAATTTAGGTGCTATATGTAACACATACATACAAACATATCATGATGTCTTTATCCCTTACAAGATAGACTCACTAATATATACACCTACAAACAATAATAAACATTTTCCACCTTATTGTAAAAAAACTTGTTTTAACAAGTTTTAGTATCATTTTTGCTCGACAGTTTATCTTTTTTGTAAACAAAAATAAAGTATGATGTCTTTTCATCATCATATTTTATGACATGAAAAAGGAGTTTGTTCATTCAACTACCTATCTACAAGAGGGATTAAAAATTTTGTCCCAAGTTAATTATTTAGTGTGATCTCTGGCAGAGTAGAAAAGGACCACTCCAAGTCTTCATAAGTGGATGTTGTAGGTGACTTAGGAAACACAAGCTAAACAAAGCTTATAAACATCCATATCAATGAGACCTATCCAATCTGTCTGGTCAGTGTGGAGATTGTAGGCCAAATCCTCTGACTATTCTGGCCATGTATAGCTCTGGTAGTACAGAGAGGGTCGTGCTCCTGCAGTGGAGACTAAAAAAGACCTGATGATAATGATTTAAGCTATACTGAAGTCAGCTTTCAAACTTTTCAGCCCACTCTAGTAATACTGTTTACACCATCCCAGTCCTTGAGAAAAAAAATAATAACTAGGTATTTACATACATACTTTCACACGTGTTTCCCACAGGGGTAGGCAGAGACTATGGACCTCCACTTGCTACGATCCTGACAGACCTCTTTCGCTTCATCTCCACTCATCAACCTCTTCACACATGCCCTTCGGTTGCGGGTACTTCTTACCTCTCCTTTTTTAGAATGTCTGCAATCTGATCGCAGAATGTTCACCGAGGTCGACCCTGTCCCGCTCTTCCTTTTACACTTGTCCTCACAGTAGATATTTCTAGCAATATTATTTGAAAGACTCTAGAGGATTTGAATATGCAGTACTTGCTAGGTAGCAGGCAGGCGCCTAAGGCCTGTATTTTATCTAGTAAATCTAGTTTATTAAAAATTTTCAAATTGCTGATATTGAAACCTTGACAAAGTTGGCAGTGGGTCATCTGGATTGAAGCACTCCTAGAAAAATCTTTAGCTATGCCATTCCTAGTCTTCCTCCCAGCTCTCTTTCAAACATATGGCGGCGCCTGCTAGCTTCTGTCTATGAAAACAGTGAGAGGGGTCTGGGTAAAATAAATGACTTCTCAATAAGTATAAATTCAACATTAATCTGAGGCCCTATTGGAGAACTATATATACTTGTTTTTGAAACTTGTTTGATAGAGAAAAGAGAAGTGTTTATTATTTATTAATCATACTGCTTTTATTCATTAATACACACATTTATCACGCCAGTTTTCTACAGGGGTAGGCAGAAACTATGGACTTCCACTTGCTACGATCCTTACAGCACTAATTTATGTTAGGGAATAAAAGTCTGCCCAATCCTGGACTGGGCTCCTAAAACTATTTTAAAACATTATACGTAGGTACTTATCTCAGTTAATTTTGATTGATTTTAAAATTATCATGAAAAATAGTTCATATTCGCGCATTTTAAGAAAGCATGCCGCAACGGATATACCTACATGTTAGTATCCACGCAAAAAAATAACTGCGACTTACTGATATAATTTTGAAATCAAAATTATATCTAGGGCAAATTGCAGAATATCTTTCAGTCATCAACATGATAAAAAGGAGTAAGAACGGCTTATTTCCAAGAAAAAAATAAAGGTTATCGCGTTATCGAGTTCGATCGATGACAATCACTCAACATGGGACGCAAAGTACACCGGCATATAAACAAAATAATAAGGAAAATCCTGTAAAAAGCACTCAACGCGCGCTCTTAAGTTTAATACAGGTAAAAATAGAATAATTATGTGTAAATAGGATAGAAATGCAGCACGATTTATTTATAAATCTCGACTTACCAGCAATAACTGTATCACTCAAGTCATATTTCACTGGTTTCGGGAACTCCCTCAACTTGCGTCCACTAAGTTTTAATTCACCACTTAAGTAAGCATCTTCTAAAATTCTTTCTAGAGATTTTGTTAGCTGACTATGAATATTATTGTGCCCATTCATATTTACACTCACACACGGCCCTAACACGGCCATATTCTTTTTGAACTGAAACGAAACGAAAAAAGTACTTGTCTATGATAGAGATGTATACAGTATACCAACATACCAAAGGAAATTAACTTCATGTTTGTTCTATGTCCATTAAAAGTTTTGTCTACTGCTCAACGTGTTGGTATATTTTTACCCGACTGGCGTACTAGGAGTGCAATGTTTTTTCATTGTAAGTTTCTAAATAGTAATAATTTAGTTTTGCTGGCTTAGCTCCGTGATCCATCTGTTATGCATATCTGTTCCTACACCATGTATTTATAAGGTTAACTTTTCGAGATTACATTTTTGGATTATTAATTGTATTGTAACTAATATAACAAAAATTTTATTTAAAATATAAATTGTAGGTCTCAGGCCTCCTCCTTGTACCCATAAAAAAGTCGACCGATTAACTGATCCAAGTTTCACCCTAAGCTGTTGTTTTGTGCAGAGTGCTGCTTGGAAGCCCGGGGTGTGCTTTACTGCATTTTCTTCTCCAAACATAATATGCATTGAATGGCAATGGCAAAGATAAAATAATGCGAAATCGAGACGAAATAGTTGGCTAAGTATATATAGTTTTATGACCGGCCGCCCCTCAAAACAATAAAAGGGCCGCCCGGCCGGTGACATGACATGGCATATAATGAAATGAGATCATGAGATGATAAATGCCATGATAAAAAATTAAAAATGAGACTAAGTTTGTTTCGTTCGTTCGTGTCGCGGATCGTTCACTGTCAAGTGAATTAATTTCATAGGTCACCGTGGTTGTCAAACCTCGGTGACCTAAATGAAATTAATTTGGTTGAGTTGGTTACCAAAATTTGGTAATAAAATAACTAATATAATACCCGTTAACAAGCCTTAGTAACAGACAGGTATATTAGTTTATAATTTTGATTATGGTTTCTTTAGTTTTCTATGAATAAAACTTCAATTTTGACGCCGCTGACAGCCGGTTGACTGGAAGGGAGAGATCCCTGTACGGGATAATTCCGCCGTTGTATGTTTACTTTGCTGTTTTTGTATCTGCTTCTCTTTTGTGTACAATAAAGCTTTATAAACAAACAAATTTCAATTTTACAATATAATAAACATACACCCTTTTTGTAGTGAATTTCTCTTGCTTGCACAAACTATGTAGGTAGGGACAGTGTTGCCAGCGACATATAGTCAAATGTAACATGAGACTAGTCAAAAAGTAACATTTTCACGAGAAAAGTAACATTACTTTATTTTATGTTGAAAACGACACTGTACTATACAAAGTGGAAGGGACATACCCTTAATAAATCGAACCACGGGCTATACTAGATAACTAAAGTATAATGAAATTAAAATATCAGTCAAAAAACCCAAAAAAATAATCGAAATTTCCCATAAAAATCACCCGGGCGGCCGCACACTTTTATGGAAGTGCTGAAAATTATTTTTGTTTTTTGGCTATTATTTTAAGTTTAATATACTATAATGGTCTAGTATATACTGTGGTTTGATGTATATGACACTTTGTTACACAAAAACTAAAAAGTTTTCTGTCCCATTAATTAAGCTTCGAAAGAATCGTAATAATTGTTAATCGAATAATTTGGTGGGTGACGCTAAAAAAGAAAACATACCTACAAATTAATAATGTGTTATTAATTTAATAACTGATTTAGTAATGTCTTTCAGTGTCAAGCCTACAACTTACTTTGTTATTTATTAATTTATGAAAAAAACATAATCATAATCTATTCATAAGATAGTCAGTGCAGTGCAGGGAACCTGAAAAAAAAGCGAGATTTTTTTTTTCTACCTATGGGTCGTCGCTTCGATTTATCAAGCATTCATTCATCAAGGCACAAAATAAAGTACACCGACATGACGAACAAAAACGTTCTTGGGTGCGTTCTGTTTCACTTTTTTTTGGTTTGCTAGAAAATATAAAAAAAAAAAATTAAAAAATTAAAAAGTAACATTTTGGTTCGTGTAACATGAAGGTAACTTATGAGGGTCAAAAGTAACGTAAAATGTTACAAAAGGAACATTCTGGCAACGCTGGGTAGGAATCCAAGGATCTTGCTTGTGTCTTGTCTTGCTTTTGTTTGACACTTTTGACAGAGCTTTGCTAACTTCGGGCGACAAGCATGCCAACAGTCTAACAAGAGAATCGAAAACGTCAATGTGACAGATTTCAACTTCAGAGTCAGAGTTCAATCAAGTCAAGCAAGATCTTGCAATAACCTCAAAATTTACGAATCTGATGGGAATTTAATTCTGTGATATCCAACTTAAATAATTGTAGATCAATTATGACGATAATAGATTTCATGCGAGTAGCAAATGCCTTCAAAAATGTTAGGAAAACCAATATACTTCAAGTTAAGGTAATTATCTACCTACTCTGTGTGATTTCGAGTAATTTCCTCGATTTTACTTACAATATTTACGTAATCGGTTCGATATATTATATTTTAGTTAAACTGATTATTACTTATGCAACTACAGTGAATAATGGTTCATTATGTTCATAATGTTGCGACTTTCATTCAAATATCGGTTCTTCTATCCAAAGTATCGTAACTTTAACTTTTTGTGTAGGTACAAGTATTTTCTTAAATTTGCATTATTGTACATTTCAGGCCTACTCCTCATATGTCAAATATGCAGAACACAAACCATTGGAGAGAATCAGGAACATTGGTATATCGGCCCACATTGACTCTGGCAAAACCACATTAACAGAACGAATATTATTCTACACAGGCAGAATTGATCAAATGCACGAGGTTTGTAATTTTAATGTTTTACTAACCTGCGTCAGTTCACCCATGTGGTCAAAGAGAAAATTATTTGAAAATCCAATGGAAACCTTACATTTGGTCAGGATACAAAGTTTCCTGTGTTAAGCTAAGTATTGTTTTAATTTAATTCTAAGCAATTTAGCCTTTTTTGCAGGTTTAAGTAACAAACTGTTAAACTTTTACTTGTTTTTCAGCCCATTGTCACCCAATGCTTAGTGTAGGCCTCTAACAATGCACTCCATTTCATACGATCTTGAGCTTCCTCATCTAAGTCTTCCCGGCAACGTTGACGATAAGCCCGTATCTGGCAACCCTATCTATACCTGACTGGGTTTGAACCTGAAATCATTTAGGAGAAAATACACATTCAGTGCAGTGCAGCAGAGTTCCTCTCCTATTAAGCTCTATTCATCATAGTTTAGTTGTGTAGTTTCCACATTTTTGGCATTATCATTGAAAAATCACTCATTGCAGAATTTTGATTTATCACTGAATGAAGAATTTTCTATTTGATTCTATGCTTTGTTTTTTTTTACTTGTCACAAGCTATGCTGGATGTTGCTTTTGTTACAGAGATGTTGTAGGTTTAAAAGACTGTTATGTCATGGTAATAGGACTGTTTTGAATATGGAATAATATAGTTAAGACATTCATTTGACGAGCTCCGTAGTGTAATGGATAACATGCTAGTCTGCCAAACCTGAGGTTCTGGGTACAATCCCCAGCCAGGGCAAGTTAGAAAATGGCCTTTTTCAAATTATCCTGGGTCTTTAGTGTTTATCTATATACATGTGTATTTATTATAAAATATTGTTGAGTTAGTATCCCATAATACAAGTTTAAACTTACTTTGGGGCTAGCTCAATTAATTCGATTTATTTTATAATCACATTAGTACTTCCAACAGGTGCTTATTAATATGTTTACATATACGACAAATCTGAGTGAATACATTGATTTTCAGGTTAAAGGCAAAGACAATGTGGGTGCAGTCATGGACTCAATGGAACTTGAAAGACAGAGGGGTATCACAATCCAATCAGCAGCTACATACACCATATGGAAAGAGCACAACATCAACATCATAGATACACCAGGTCATGTAGACTTTACGGTAGAAGTGGAAAGAGCTTTGAGGGTCCTCGATGGAGCTGTATTGGTGCTGTGTGCAGTCGGTGGAGTCCAGAGTCAGACATTAACGGTCAATCGGCAGATGAAGAGATATAATGTCCCATGTTTGGCGTTTATTAATAAGTTGGATAGGCTGGGAGCTAATCCTGAAAGGTCAGTAGAGTAATTATTAGGCAATCATATTTGAATCACCTAATTTACCCCACTAAAATAAAATTCTTTCAGGTTGGTATTATAAATAATAAAAATAAATAAATAAAATCAAATTTAATTTAAATTTAAAAAATTTAAAACGTGTCATTACTGATTAGGAAACAATAAATTGAATTAGATTGGACACACAAATATTAAATAATTTAAATAATAATAATATCAACAATAATTCAATAAATATACGAAACACAATCAGTAACCCTAATATCATTTAGTACCTTCTCTGTGGCATAGCTACTGTGACATGTCTATCACAGCAATGCCGCAGATAAGGACAGTCCAATCTAGCGCAATCCCATTTGCATTTTTAGTAAGCTAGTATTGCAATCCCATTTGCATTTTTTCTATTATTGGCCTTTATAATCTCCAAGTAAGTCGCAGCTATGATATGCTAGGTAATTTTTTTAGTGTAGACCAAATCCTCTTGCTGCTCTGGTCAAGAATGGCTTTTGTAGAACAAAGAGGCCTTAAGTCGCATAAAGTCCACTATATCAAAACATCCACAGTATCACAATGTCCACAGTCACATTATGTCCTGCAGTGGAGACTAAAAAAAAGCACTGATGATTGAAAAACTTTTTATGTTATTTAGGTCCTTTATAAAAGTGCACATGCCTGAATTTGGAATAAATTAAATTTTATCGTAGCACTATTTGTTTAATCCTTAAAAAATTGTCCCAATTTCTTGATATTTTGTTTATCAATAATTTTAATAACCAAAATGTAATGTAATATGTAATTTAACTTTCAGAGTACTAAAGCAAATGCGATCAAAAATGAATCACAACGCTGCATTTTTACACCTACCGATGGGGCTCGAGAAGGACTGCCAAGGGATTTTAGACCTTGTGGAAGAGAAAGCCATGTATTTTGAGGGCGATTATGGCGAGAAGATCCGCTTAGACGAGGTTCCGAAAGACAGAAGGGCAGAGGTGCAAGAGAGAAGGCATGAGTTGATTGAACATTTGTCTAATGTTGATGAATCATTAGGCAAGTGTTTTTATGTGGTGTTTTCAAAAGTTAAATGAAATGTCTTGTGGTAAATTGTGGGAATAAAAATATGTAACCAAAACCTTTAATTAAATTCAATTTAATTCAAAATATCTTTATTATCATAGGATATTTATATTTCTTTACAATAGTCACTTTGATTTGTTTTGGACAAATGTTGACATCCAATCGTTACTTACAGTTAAGTTTAGTGTTATGACGACCTCCGTGGCGTAATCGTTATCACGCTAGACCGAAGGTTCTGGGTTCGATCCCCAGCCAGGGCAAGTTGGAAAATGCCCTTTTTCAAATTGTCCTGGGTCTTGGGTGTTTATCTATATATGTATTTATCATAAAATATAGTATCGTTAAGTTAGTATCCCATAACACAAGTTTAAAACTTACTTTGGGGCTGGGTTAATCAGTGTGATTTGACCCTATATATTTATTTATTTAGTGCCGCTTCCTAGGCGCTAGTGCAGAAGAAGCGGCAACAAACTGCACACCAACATTTCTCCAAAGACGTCGACTAACAAACTTAAAACTTAAAATTAGATGGACTTAGATTACATTGTGTGATAAGTTGACGAAATTTTAAATAATTCTTATTTGTAAATGTAGTATGTACCAATGTACCTAAATTATGACATATCTAAGTAAACAAACCTATGACATGTTAAAAAATATATTTTTTACAGGTGAACTATTCCTCGAAGAAAGAAAGCCAACAATATCTGACATCAAGCAAGCCATCCGCCGCACAGCTCTGAAGCGCAGCTTCACCCCCGTGCTGCTCGGCACCGCCCTCAAGAACAAGGGCGTCCAACCACTGCTGGACGCCGTCTTAGACTACCTTCCACATCCAGGTGAAGAAATAAGTTTTTTTTAAAGGTTATTCATACTAAAATCGATTTGAAACGGTTACTGATAAAGAAAGTTTCAGATCGTATATTTAATAATATTTAATTATTTATGAGTAATTTATATAACTCTATTATGATGGTCTGGGAGAAAAGAAAAAACTCCGAGTGTACCAGCTGTTTCTCTTTTTGCGCAGATCGTAGAAGCCGATCGTGGGAATGGAAGAAAATTTGGATCATGTTAATAGGCGATGCGGTTAGCAACCCATCACTATTATGATTTCTTTTTTCCACCTTAATGCCCACCACGCTAAAAGTGGTTTGCGCCTTGCCGCCCTAGGCTCTGTCTGCCCCGTTAGGGATAAAGACGTGATAGTGTATCAGTATATCTGACCCACTAGCCGTGTGGTTCTCGGCAGAGTAGAATAGGACCACTCCAAGTCTTTCCGTGGATATTATAGAAGGCGACTTAGGAAATACAAGTTAAACAAAGCTAATAAACATCTATGAGACCTCTCCAACCCGTCTGGCCAGCGTGGAGAGTGTAGGCCAAATCCTCTGACTGCTCTGGCTAATATTTGGCTCTGGTAGTACAGAGGTTTGTGCTCCTGCAGTGGAAACTAAAAAGACCTAAAGATGATGAGTGTATCTGTATAATTGTACTCGTATATACTAATATTTTATTTCCCCACAGGCGAGGTGGAAAACACAGCTATAATCAACGAAGATTCAGATGCCAAGAATATCTTCTTAGATCCTGCTAGGGATGGTAAGAAGCCGTTTGTGGGTTTGGCGTTCAAACTGGAGTTGAGCAAGTTTGGACAGTTGACCTATTTGAGGTGCTACCAGGGGATGTTGAAGAAGGGAGAGAATATCTTTAACGCTAGAACTGGGAAGAAGGTGAGTTTGAAAACAAATATTTATAGATTTAAGCGACATGTTTCGACCTCATCAGGGCGAATGTGATACGCGACGCCACACGAAGTCGTCCCGAACCACACTCTCAGTCTCAGTGTGGTTCGGGACGTCTTCGTGTGGCGTCGCGTATCACATTTGTTCTCATGACGACCTCCGGATGAGGTCGAAACATGTCGGTCAGTAGCTGACTTTTGTTTGACGCCAGTTACCCGCTTAAATTAATTAGTAAATATTTTATCATCATCAGGTCCTTTATTAGTCTCCACTGCAGGAGCACGACTCTCCCTGTATTACCGTAGAGCCATATATTAGGCCATATTTATTGATAATAGTTTATAAATATATAAAATGGGTTGTTCACATCTATAGAGGTAGTCAAGTCTGGCCAACTTGACTATAGATGTGAGTAACCCGTTTTAAATATTTATAATTTGATTTTTTTTAGGCTAAATCTCTTTAGCGAGTCTACAGCTTTGCATAGATTTCAACCCCATTGGGAGCCATTGGGGTTGTAACCGTAAAAAATATCATATAGCCATTTTGAAAATGAATGCAAAAATATAATTTGTTCCCGATGAGTAACACCTTGATAAGTACCACCGTTACTCAACGGGAAAAACTTCCCAATGAGTTCCAGTGTTACTCATTGCAACTAATTTTTTTCCGGATGAGTACCAGTGTACCCTTTTACCACGAGACTTTATATCAGTTGTCGTGCTTCCAGCGCGAGGCATAGTGAATAGGCATAGTTTTTGGTTGGATATATGTATACGACGCTCGCGAAATGGGCACGGAAATTGTTGTGGGATTAATCCGACGTTCGTGGTCTAAGGCTTAATGGATCTTTAAGAATGCGCCGTATTCCCGTTGAGTAATACTTTGTCTAAGTGGTACTTGACGGGATTTCTAAATTCGTGTTGTTAAACTTTTTAGTGTATTGTCTTTGATAAAAAATGTATACTTGTTTCAGGTAAAAATCTCTCGTCTCGTCCGAATGCACTCGAACAACATGGAAGAAGTCAACGAAGTTTTAGCGGGCGATATCTTCGCGTTGTTCGGCGTAGATTGCGCGTCCGGTGACACATTCGTGAACGACAACAAACTAAAATTGTCAATGGAATCAATACACGTGCCTGACCCCGTTGTGTCGATGTCTATCAAGCCAAAGAACAATAAAGACAGAGATAACTTCTCTAAAGCTGTTGCTAGGTATGTGTTTGTTTATTATGTGTAAGTGGTCAACAGGGGTGTCAGATTTTTCTAGCTGGCATTTGCCACTCGCCCAAAGGCTTATCGTGCCTTCCCAAGCACGGAATAGAGTAGATCCAAAAATATTTATTAGGAGGGCGGAGAACCACGTCACCGAAAAGGTGCTGTATTTGGAGGTTACTGGGAATAGGAACAGAAGAAAGCATAAGAAAAGGTGGATGGAGTGCGTTAAGAATGATATGGATAAAAAGAATGTAACAAGTGCCTTGACAAAAGATAGAGAAAAATGGAAAAGACTCACATGCTGTCCCAACCCCACGTTAAGTGGGATAAATTGAGGAAGAAGAAGAATTAACTACATTTTATTATTTGCCGTCGACTGTTGCCGACGGTCGCGCGACAGTTCGACACACAGGTCAAGACGAGAGCTTTCGCTCGTCTGTCTGAGCCCTTAGCACTATGTGAATGATTAACTAAAGTTATTTATGTAATTCTCCAGATTTACCAAAGAAGACCCAACATTCCAATTCCGTTACGACGGTGATAACAAAGAGACTATTGTCTCCGGTATGGGAGAGCTGCATTTAGAAATCTATGCCCAGAGGATGGAGAGGGAATACAATTGCCAGGTTGAACTAGGAAAACCTAAAGTTGCCTTCAGGTAAGTTAAACTTTTTTTGGTTTTGAAGAAAGGAAAAAACTTAGAATGTACCAGCTGCTTCTCTTGCTTCGATCGAGGGAATGGGCGAAAATGTGAACCTTGTTAATAGGCAACCCATCACTATTTTAAGGTGAAGGTATAGGCAAATGGCCTTGAAGTGGCGCCCTCATTTGAAATAAATTGTTAACACGTAAATATGGAGATAATTTCCATATTGCTCTTCGTCATGCACTAGATAGCCCTTTAAATTATTTTATGACCACCGTTGAAAGTATTTACATTAGTCCGTCTAGCTTTAAAACTTGCCTCCGCCAAAAGTGGCCACGGCAAGTTTTAAAGCTAGACGGATCACCAATAATAGTTTCAACGGCAGTTCATAAAATAATTTAAAGGGCTATCTAGTGCATGACGAAGAGCAATATAGAAATTATCTCCATATTTACGAGTTAACAATTTATTTCACACTTCAAGGCCATTTGCCAATATCTTCACCTTAATTCTTTTTTTCACCTTCTCGCCCACCATCACGCTAACAGTTGCCTTTTGAGTCTTGCGGCTCTAAGCAGACAGAGCCCACTCTCTGCTTAGAGCCGCAAGACTCAAAATACTCTGTCTGCCCCATTATGGATAAGACGTGATGGTGTTTGTATGGTATATAGTGCTTTCCATGCTGGTCTGGAATAAAGAAAATACTGTCGTTGATGTGATAGTAAAGCTGAGTAAAACCCAGTCGAGGGAATGGGTGAAAATCTGAATCATGTCATTAACCCTTAAACGGGCATTGTAGGTATAATTTTTTCATTGGATACGAAGGTTATATCTAAGGTATTAAGGTTCAATTTAATGTGGTAACTATTATATCATTGCCCTATGTGGCTTGTAAATTTTAAATTTTCTTTCCAGTGCTGCTGTCAGCGACCGTGACATATTATTCCGAATATTGCAAAAACCCAAAATATTTTTTTCCAGAGAAACCATGATGTCACCGTGTGCGTTCGACTACCTCCACAAGAAGCAGTCCGGTGGTGCTGGACAGTACGCAAGAGTTTCAGGCATTATGGAGCCCCTGCCGCCGCACCAAAACACAAGTAAGTGTTAGCAGTGGCGTAGCTAGCATGGGTGGCACTCGGTGCGAGATACAATATCCGCACTGGGTGCCACCCTAGCAGTATGTAGACTTTCTAGAAGTAACATTTTTTTTAGATGCGTTGGGCAAACTTTTTTGAGATGGGAAAAAAGCATTGAACTCGCGACTCTGTTACCGTAATCGACACCACCTTGTTCAAGTTTTCACATCTGTCGGCACTCGGCACTCCCGGAGTGCCACTGTTTTTTTTAGAGGGGCAAAATTTAAATATGCCGCTCTATGTCCAGTTATTTCTGGCGACGATGGTGGGGGGATGCAAATATGAATAGGACCGAACGGGTGACACCCGGGGCGGACCGCCCCTCAAGCAGGGCTTGGAATACCGTTAAAAGTCTGGTAACGTTAATTCTGTCAAACGGCGTTAACGTTATCAGCAAAGATAACATTATGCTGGGTAACGGTATTTTTCCCACTATTTACTACTACTACTACTAATCAGATAACGTTACCAATGATATTAGCGGTAAAAGGTATTGTTAACACTGTATTTCTTTTCGATATTTGACAGAAAAAATTGATGAGAGTTTGTCTAGTAGGCTACCAGAGCTATTTATATAATATTTTAAAAGTATTAAAATAAATATTTTTACTTATATCGTTACTTGATAACGTTATAAACTGTATTATCGATACCCTTTATAACGTTACCACGAAAATAACGTTATTTAACGTTACTTTTAGTGTGAATTTGGTATCGTTAACAAGCCCTGCCCCCTAGCCTTAGTATTAGACCTTTTTGAATCGTGAAAAGGTGTTGAGAAAGTTTATTACACTTTTGTGTTCCGTGGCCGGTCAGTAGGCACCCATGGAGGTTGTATTGTCCAACATCATGAAATGAATGAACGCAGTTTTTCATCATAATTTTGCTTTTTACCCGACTACGGCGACACCAAAAGGAGAGTTATGTATTTTACCGCTATGTATGTATATGTGGTCATCTGTTCCCTAGTATCTTCAGTTATTTATTTATTTATTTTATATATTTAAACTTTATTGTACAAAATACAATTTGTATAGCACAATAGGCGGACTTAATGCTAAAAGCATTATCTGACAGCCAACCTTTGGGTTGTTAGAGAACTCAAAATGGGTACAAAGATATATTGATAAGCATTCAGATATATATTTAATTTCTACATAAACTACTTTATTAATACTATACTTACTATACTTCAACAATATAAATATCTACATAAATATACATACATTGATACATACTATATACTTATATTCATCTATAAAATACACTACTAACAAATAATAGTTTCTCATAACGATATTACAAATGCAGCAATTAAGTACTTACGTAGGTATTACACTTGATTGGACTGAGCGAGCATATGCTTAATCAACAAGGCCTTAAAGCCAGCACGACTAGTGGCAGTCCTAACAGTGTCAGGAAGCGCGTTCGTCGCGTCGCGTTATATCCATGACACCTTGACATATGAGGTATCCTTGGAAGCGTCTTGGCTAACTATGATATGACGTCACAGTAAATTTAATATGGCATAAAGCTAAAAAATAGAATATATCGTATCATACCATGTAGAGTTTTAAATGAAAGGACTAAATTAGCGCATGCCAAAAATTTATACATTAGTAGGTGTTTCTTCCTGCTGTGCTTGCATTAAGTCCGCGTATGACCCTGATAGAACTTAGAGCGATCTTAAATATATCAATATTACCGAAATACTCACTTTGAAATAAAAACACAGCAAAGTTCAGGACTAACTCTAGTCATTATATGTTTCAAAAACACGATTGCTTAAAATTTTCTCGATAGAGAAAAATTGCGAAGTTCAATTAAATTAAATTCAAAATATCTTTATTATCATAGGATATTTATAATATCTCTTATTAATAGTCACTTTGTTTTGTTTTGCACAAATGTTGACGTCAAATCGTTACTTACAGCTAAGTTTACGCCGCTTCCTAGGCGCAAGTACAGAAGAAGCGGCTACAAACAAGTTGCCTCCAAATCACCTCCAAATTATACTAAAACGGCTAGTATTCAAGAAATACAATAAATTAGCCCGTGTAAGTTTGAATTATAATTGTATTAAACATAAGGCATTCATCATATGTCTTACTTTTTAAATAACCTAAATATTCTTTGTAAAACGAAAAAAATCTCAAAATCCAGAAACGCGTAAACCAGCCTCATTGACCCGCCGCGTTTCTTCCGCCCTGCGCACTTGGCTCGCTGTCTGGCTTCGGCTAAAGTAAATTTGTGTGCGTGGAAGCGGGAGCAAAATTTAGATTATCAGCATCAGGCGCCCTCTTAACTGGATAAACGTCTCTCAGCAAGAATTTTCCCGTAGTCGGGTTTTAGTTTTGAAAACTATATTTTGTCACAGGTCTAGAGTTCATCGACGAGACGATAGGTACCAACGTGCCCAAGCAGTTTGTGCCTGGTGTCGAGAAGGGCTTCCTAGACACCTGTCAGAAGGGCTTCCTCACAGGACACAAGATCTCCGGAGTCAAGTTCCGGTTGCAAGACGGTGCGCATCATATCGTGGACTCTAGTGAATTGGCTTTCTTCTTGGCTGCTAAGGGAGCTGTCAAAGATGGTACGTAAAATGTTTTGTTTCTTCGTAGTGTGATGTTTTTTTTTTGGTTATGCGTTATTTTAGGTAGATTAATATAAATTAAAAATGTTCAAGCAGTTGTGATCTGGTGGTACACATATTTTTTAGTAGATTTAGTTTTTCGAAAATTTTCAAAATGGAGAAAATTAAAAAAAAGGGTTGAAAACGTAAAAAATATAATATTTCAGCCATTTCGAAAAATATCTTAAAACTTTTTTGTTACCCTTATTAAGACGTAACTTTTTGTCCGAGACGAACAACTGTTTCATCCAACTTGTTAAATGCGAGAGTCTTCTCGAGGTCTACGGCTCACTGAGTCATTAGTTTATTTGTATTGTATTATATGAACTTTATTTTTGTACTCCGCAGGCTTCGGTTATCACCTAGAGGTACGCCATACACGAAGAGATGTTGATGATGATGGTATGGAGTGGAGACACAAGACCACGTCACGTTGAAACTGTTTTATTGTTGATAACTCACATGTTGTAGAGCTGGGTGTGACGGGTCCTTTCTCGATAGTGTCTCATTCATTGATTTGAAATGTAAAATAAAAACAGCTGACACGCGACCTACAGCCGCGTGACGCCGAAATGTGCGAGCATGGCTCGTACAATTTTTCTTTTTCGCCTTTTCTGTTGTTCTTTCCATCTATATTGTACCATTATACAGTATCATCACTTCTTTCCAGTGTTCGAAACGGGCGCCTGGCAAATCCTGGAACCAATAATGTTCGTGGAAGTGACGTTACCTGACGAATTCCACGGCGCGGTACTAGGGCAGCTGAACAAGCGAGGAGGTATCATTACGGGCACCGAGGGCGCGGAGGGCTGGACCACGTTGTACGCTGAAGTGCCATTGAACAATATGTTTGGCTACGCGGGTGAACTTAGGTTTGTATTTTCTTATTTTATTCAACTTTATTACAATACATGTAAATGGTGGACTTAAGGTGGTACTGGAGGCGCGGGCGAACTCCACAGCGAGTTGCCTGCCGACGCGCTTCGTCGTGTTGCTATTTCGTCGAGAAAGGGAAAGGGCGCTAAAAAAACGAGACAGAGAATCCGTCACACCGCCGGCACCCGCGCGAGGTGTAATAAGGGTGATAAACGGAAGAGGTGTAATAAACGGGCCGTTATAGGCCATGAATCGAAAGGTTTTCGTAGTTTTCGTTTATTTCGATAAATACGATACATACCCAAATAAAACTAAATTATTTGGAATTTAGAGTCTTCACTCTAGTCGTATAATTAGTTTCCATAAGGATCGAAAATATAATTATAAGTGTAATAGGCGTCTAAATATTACTCGATTTCGTCGATAAAAAAGGCAAATTTTAAGTTGCTATAACTTTTTTTTTTGTTTATTATTTTCGAACCAAAACTAATTACAGATCTAGATATTTATCATCTTAATGCTTGTAAAAAATTTGAATACGATGAGTTTTATGGTTTCGAAATTAAAACGAAAGTACGTTTGTATGGGATTTCGTCCCTCCAGTTAACCCTTAAGCCCAGGGGCGGGGGTTTTTGGCGGGAAGTCAAGGGGTTCGGTTGGGGTTTTCTTTAAATTATTTTGCAAATTGATTTTTGTGGACTTTATAATATGAAATTGGTGTTGTTTGGTGTTATAAATGGTCATGCTGATGAACAATATGTGAAATAGATAAAGTGGACAGTCATAGTACGGCTGTAGTAATATTTGTTTCGCGGACTGTGTGGCTCTTCGGGCGTCGTCCGCCACTCAATCGGCTATGAAAACCAGTGGACTCGTATAGATTTGTCGCCAGAAGCTCCCTTAAAGCAATCAAAGGCCTACACCACCCTTTGATTGTAACTTTTTAGGAAAAAGAGAATTTCCTCGTTTTATTAACTTGTTCCTGGCTAAATAAGCAGTAGCGTCAAGCCATTAATAAAAAAAAAAGGCCAGGGGCCTTTTTCTACCAGTCACCAAACATTTGAACAACATAAGTCTGTGATTCAGGGTTAAAATTGGTTTTGGAATGTTTTTCATTTAAAACCTTCAAGATAACTAAACACTCGCATACTATCACGCCTTTATTCTTAACGGGGTAGACAGAGCCTAAGGTAGCAAGACCCAAAGGCCACTATTAGCACAGAATACAGTGAGAGTAAACAGAACGGAATCTCCTAAGGTACGCTCAATATGCGTCCCCGTTCCCCGTACCTTAGGAGATTCCGTTCTGTTTACTCTTACTCTATTCTGTGCTATTAGCGTGATGGTGAAAAAAGGAAATCAAAATAGTGAAGGCGATGCACCTAGCAACCCATCGTAATAGATCGCAAAACCAATCGAAAGAGGCTCACCCAGAGGCTCGATTGGCTTTTGCGATCTGCGCTGAAACAGAAGCAGTTTGCGCAAAGGAGCACGCAGCAGCACGTCGCGGTACTAGGGCAGCTGAAAAAGCGAGGAGGTATCATCAGACTACAAAACTTAATTTCGACAAACCGCACTACGACAACATTTTATATCGACTATATATCACTGCGATACATCTAAATTTCAACAATAGCACAGAAGACAGTAAGAGTATTACATACAATATGCGTCCCCGTTCCCGTCCCCGCACCTCTCCCCCGTCCTCGCCTTGTCTCAGGGCGAGAACCCATTGACGTATGCACGGCGGGACAAGATCGGGGAAGAGGTGCGGGGACGGGGAACGGGGACGCATATTGCGCGTAGGTACCTTAGGAGATTCCGTTCTGTATGTAATACTTTAGTACTTACATGGTTTAAACATTATTCGCCCAAAACAAAAAGACTTCTCGCAATATGTCACCATATCTTTTGTCACTGTCAACTTTATTTGAGTGAATATAAGTAAATAAATATTGTAAGTACATACATTTTATTTCAGGTCAATGACACAAGGTAAGGGCGAGTTCAGTATGGAATACAGTCGCTACTCGCCGTGCCTCCCAGACGTCCAGGAGCAACTCATTAGGAAATACCAGGAAGAAATGGGATTATTACCCGACCAAAAGAAGAAGAAGAATTGACCGCCTTTATTTTAGAGTAATTTTATTTATTTAAGTGTAATATAATTATGTTAATTGTTAAATTATACGTGAATAATATTATTCGTGTTGTTTTTATTTGCTCTTTCATACTATTATCTGTAGAAAATGACTGGATTTTTGAAAATATATCGTAAACACTTACGAAAGTCAAACAGGCTTGGGATCTACTGCGACTTGCTATCATACATGGCACCGGTGACAACGTTTATCGAGCGCTATCTCTTTTATCTCAACGTATTTCCATTTGCATCGAGCGCTATCATCTATATTCGGGGTCTAACAAAATATACTGAAACTATTTTAAGGGTGGATTTAGTCCATGATACTGAACAACTTTCCCCAAGGAACATATATCGAAATATGAAAAATAATTTTTGACCTCCCATATTAGTTGACTGATCAGCTCATCCGAGTTTGTATGGAAAGCGAAAAAATATTTTTCATATTTTAATGCATGTTCCTTGGGGAAAGTTGTTCAGTATCATGGACTGAATTCACCCTTAAAATAGTTTCAGTATATTTTGTTAGACGTTATATAAAGTAAAAACTTTTCTTCGCACATTTACCAAAAGTGGCCGTTTTTTCCCAAATCTGCGAAGAAAAGCTTCACGTTCTCACTTTAAACTGTAAACAGTAGTTCATAAAATAGTTCGAAGGGTTTAGGGCTTACTAGAACAAAATTTTAAATGATATCTCCGTTTCCTTTCAAATAATTTATTTCAAATGGGGCAGCACTTTTCCCCGAAAAATTTATGAGCCCCCTTAAAACGTTATGAGCGAACAGATGAACATACATACCGGTTAAAATCATACCCTTCTTTTTGCTTCGCCGTAGCCGGGTTTACTTATTTTCCTAAAATATGTCAAACCCGGCTACGTAGCCGGGTTTAGCTCCTCTTTTTTTGAAGGCGCTTAAAAATCGTATCAGTTATACAACGAGTTAAAGAAATAACGCAAAACCTTTCATGTTGTAACTCAGTTTATGAAACTGAACAATTTTTGTTCTACAACATTCCCAAAAATGCCAAAAATAAAATTCGGATTTTCATACAAACTCGATCAGCTGATCAGTTTGTATGAAAATTCAATTTTTTTTTGGGTTTCGTGAAAGCTGTAGAGCAAAAGTTGTTCAGTTTCATGGGCTGAGGTACCATCTGAAAGGTTTTGCGTTATTTCATTAAAACGTTGTATATTTAGTACAATGCTACGTACGACGTACGTAACTGCGTACGTATTCGCATTCCATTGTCAAGCAACATTGAGTGTCTGATTAAGGAGATCATTTTTTTATGACTGTAGGTGTGTATACGAGTATTTATATTTCATATCTATATATCATCTGATGATTCAAGCTACGTATATTTATCCATTGACAGAGAATATATAGACCAGCTATCTTAATTATTGGCCCAGTTGTATTGTAGCACACACTAAGGCATTTGTTTAAGGCCGTACCTGAATTTTCCAGGGTCCAGTGCTGACCCCATTTAAAATAAATCATTTCAAAGAAAACGGAGACATCATTTAAAATTTTGTGTCTACCAAGCCCTAGATAACCCTTCAAACTATTTTGTGAACTAATGTTTACAGTTTATAATGAGAACGTTAAGCTTTACTACGCACATTTGCCAAAAGTGGCCGTTTTTCGCAAATGTGCGTAGTAAAGCTTAACGTTTTTACTTTAAACTGTAAACCGTAGGTCATAAAATACTTTGAAGGGTTATCTAGGGCTTGGTAGTAGCAAAATTTTAAATGACTCATTTTTTTTAATGATTTATTTTAAATGGGGGCAGCACTGGACCCCAGAAAATACAGGTACGGCCTTAACATGTTGTTCTAGTTTTCGCTTATAAACTGTCAAAAGTACTAGGCACTATCTGTGGTAATAGGCGTATAAGAGCTAGCAAGCGACTAAGTGAAGTTTATGGAGATAGCTACAATTGAACTGGACAAAACAGTGATATGCGGTGTCTTCTCTTTTATTACATAATAGCTCTTCTCTTTTTATTTATCCTTAAAACATTAGGTACTTTTTCCTTCCACGTTAGTCGCGTATAAATAAGTCATCAATTCGCCATTACTTTCAGTTCTATTTACGATACTCGAAATGGAGTCGAACCATTGTACGTTTAATCTTGTGAGTGCTTCCTAATTGCAGTTTATTTATTACAGGATGCCATGCGATAGTAAATTTAAATGACCTGTAGGAAGTGAAACACTTTGTTAAGAAAATAGGCAAAATTTTACCAACTACTGGGCATAGGTGGAATTTTGAAAAAAATACAGATCCATTAAGTACAAATCATTTATTGCTATGCATCAGTCGGGCAGTGTGTAAATAGGCTTTAAGCATTGTGATTGCCTCAAAAGAGTTACTACCTATCACGTTTTTACCCCTACGGGATAGACAGCATTGCCGATTTCAAGACCCCCAAATCAATGCAATGCCCTCTCATTTGACATATAGTTACAGAACCTATGAGAAGTACGGAACTCCCTTCACGCAAGTTTAACTCGCACTTGACCAGTTTATATAATTGCATTTCAAAACCTACTCGCCCTCGCAGAAGTTCATATTGTTTAACTTCTGAGTTGTTCTGTATCATTGAATTAACTTTTTGCCGTGTGGTTCCCGGCAGAGTAGAATAGGACCACTCCAAGTCTTCCCGTGGATGTCGTAAAAGGCGACTTAGGAAACAACATCAATGAGACCTCTCCAAAGGTTAACATTGTCAATATTTATATATAAAAACCCGTTATTATGATAATAAATCATCTATTATCCCGTCACCACTCGCCTATAGACGGTGATGGATCAACAAGATCTACTAACTTTATTACTAGGTCACAGAAGACAGTAAGAGTATTGAATAACTAGGTTTAAACCATTACCTGCCCAAATCAAGTTGACATCTAGTAATATCACACTATCTCATCTGTCAATGACAACTTGATTTGGGCGAATAATGGTTTAAACCTAGTAACAAAGTTAGTACTGTTTTTATAATAAGCCGGATTGGGTTTCATTAGAGGTAGTTTAATGAGAAAAGTGGTGAGCACCACTATTCAGTGATACACCTTAGTGGTCGCTATAGTAGGGTATATAGCTGTCAGATGTTCTAAGAGCGTTTACATATTAGGTACGCCGCCGTGACATCGGCTTTCGCCGCTGTGGCGCTGCGGCGCTGCGCGCTTGTTACACCGCATACCTCCTTGTTACACCGCATACCTCCTTGTTACACCGCATATCTCCTTGTTACACTGCATTCTTTGTTACACCGCATATCTTCTTGTTACACCGCATACCTCCTTGTTACACCGCCGCCGCGCCGCTTGTTACCTACAGTAGGTAACTTGCAACCTCAGAAAAAAATGTCAATCTTCTGTCGATATAGTTCGTTGGACTGTTGGCGCGCCGTCAAAGACACCGGCTCACGCCGTGACCGGGTCTTTCAAACACGCGGCCTTTGTGGCGCGCCGACAATATACAAACTATCAGTGTGATTGTCCTTATATATTTATTTATATATTACGAACGAAAAAACTTTAACGTTTAATCTCTTAATTCCATCTTAATTTACTTAAATTTAGGTACATTTTTATAGAGGTATTTACTTCAAAATCTATGTTTCCATGTTGAAGCGTCAAGCAACATTATTGTGTTCTTTCGCATAAGAGGTCCGATTGAATAAAAAATACCCCTAGGATTGTATACCTATACAATCCTTGTACAACGAATCTACGAAGGTGACGCATACATAACATTATACATAGGTACTTTAAACCTATGTATAAAACTACTTTAAACTTTGTATGCTTACACTATTCCGAATTTCAGATGCTGATTTTTTATACATTGCCTGTTATGTAATGATCGAACAGAATTTTATCATTACAAAACATCAATGTAATAATATATGTATAGAATATACGTACCTACTTTTAAATCCCTGCCTGGTTTCTGAAAGCAAATTCTGAATTTACATTTGCTACGAAGACTTGTAGCACCACTTTGGTGGATCGTTACATGTCGCAGTCGTAGCAACGTCGTAGACGTCGTAGTTGCTTGTAGTGCAAGAGTGCTACGATTTATAGCTACGAATCTCTATAATATCTAATCGGTGAATAATTTTTCAGTATTATTGATAAAACGCAGACAATGTTTTTGTCTTTGTGTAAACTATTATTGACCCAAATGAAATTGACAGTAACAGAAAAGAAGTTATGAGGTTAGGTCTTCTTGTTTTAGACGGATTATGGCTTACCTAAATGAGACGGTCTGAAAGTATGACTTCGGTACGTGGTTTCTTATACATTGAATTTTATGTATCGAACAATCTAAAATTGATAATTACATAAGTGATAATGTACAACGTACTTTTTAATTAAGTGGGTACAAATAAGACGATTCCCCCACAGGCAACGCGCCCCACCGCGGTGCGCGGATAGGCAGATTCCGCGCGCGGCGACGGAGGCGCAGATCTGCGTCACCTAGCGGTTCGATCTGCTTCCCCGCGCGGAGCGCCAGTGTACGACGGCCCCGGGCCAAATATTCACTTTATAGTCGATCGTCGTTGTAGAGAATAGATACCGAACTCATTCAAGATGCATGCTTGAGTGAGTGCGGTAGAGTTCTTTTTTCTTTGTCCTTTATAAATAAAAATAACGCGCTGTACTGCGGAGAAGTGTGCCATACCTCGCGGCTAGACCGCGCCCCCGCACAGATTGGCAGAATCTGCACGCGGGACGCACTCCCGCACTTTGACGCGTTGTCTGTGTGTTTTGGACTAGGCGTGTTTTCTATACAAATTGAGATACTTGCTTAAAATTTTTAAATCTGCGGTCTCGTGCTACTTGACAGAGGATGGCACGTGGCGTAGTGGTTAACACGCCAATCCGCCACTCCGGAGGTCCTGGGTTCGATCCCCAGTCAGGACAATTTAGAAAATGGCCTATTTCAAATTGGGTCTTGGGTGTTTATCTATATATGTATTTATTATAAAATACAGTATCGTTGAGATAGTATTCCACAAGTTTTAACTTCATTTGGAGCTAGCTAAATCAGTGTGATTTGTCCATCATCATCATCATCCCAGCCCTTCTTCCGCCCACTGCTGAGCATAGGCCTCTCTTCGTCGACGCCACCCATCTCGGTCCTGTGCTGCTCTCATCCAGGTGCGACCCGCGACTTCGGTTATATCGTCAACCCATAAAACAGATTTGTCCATAAAAAAATATTATTATTTAATAAATATAAGGGTCAGACCATTCTGTACAACTGTCCTATAGTATAAGTATAGAAATTAGTTTTTTTTATTTCATACAAATTTCAGAATCACGTGATCGTATTTTGATATAAGTTTAGTGAGGAGAGGAATAAATAATAATAAAATACAACGTGACATTTATAAAAGTCCATTTATTCTCAACACAAATTACAATATTATTCCAAAACCTTACAAACCGCATAACAAACATATCGCCAGGTACATTAATAATAATTGCTTTCTTATTATTATGTGTATTGTATATAATATAAGTATATTAAACTTACAGTACTGTCCTAGTACTATTTAGGTTTTACTTTAAAATGTAGAAGACGAAGAATTTAAATTAAATTGCATTTGACGATACTCGTAATTAATTTTAAGTGAGTACAAAAAGAGAAAATTTAAATTATCGATTAAATATAAACGAATATAGTTACTCCTTGCACCTAAATACAATACAGAGACTGCTGGTTCGTGTAAGACGTTTCTTTGTTTCTTTCCATAATCATACGTAAATACAAATAAAGAATTATGATTATGATTACTTTGCTAAATAAAAAATACAGATTTACAGTACGATAACAAGCAATAGAAATAGGGTAAGTTTCATTAATTATATTTCAATACTCTTTATATTTAAAAGGGTTATTCCCAAATTACTCCATTCGTTTTTTCTAAAAAGATAATAATCTCATAAGTACATTCATTCCCAAGTTACTCCAAGGAATTATTATTATTTAAAAATATTTATTATTTTGTTTCCATTCTGCTCCATAGATATCTTGAATTATTCTCAAAGCACTCCACTGATTATTTCTCCGCTATCAATTCTCAAACTGCTCCATCAAAATTTACAATCAGTCACAAAATTTCTTAAACACTATAACAATACCGTTGATTGTTGAATTAAAATAAATAAATATTGATTGTTAAAAATATAAAGTCGTTTGTGTAAAATTTTCTTCTTACTTAAAAAAAATTTTCGCAAAACCAAACAAAGCCAAACGTTTATAATAAAATGCAACTCATAGACCTGGTACTTATTTAAATTAATGCTTTTTGACTAAAATTGGGTGGAGTACTTTGAGAACATTTTAATATTATCATGGAGTATAATGCAACTTAAATAAATATACTATTTTTTGGATTACTTTGGGAATAAAAAATTCAAGTCGACTAAAGGGGATCCAAAGTAACGTGTTAAGGCGTCGTCTCCACGGGAGAGAGTATCGTCGAATATCTATTGTATTTATCGTCGCAATGATATCGCCGTGTGGAGACACGTTCATAGAGTCGTTATAGAATTAAGGCTTAGCGCGCAGTGCCTTGCGGTGAACGTGACTGCGTTTATTCTACCATGCGGTAGAATAAACGCAGTCAAGGGTACGCTGATTGCCGCGTAAAAAACGCATGTTTTGTCATTCGAACTCCAACCGTCGGGGTACGATAAAAACCTTTGTTTAGCTTGAAATTTGAGTGTGTATCACTATGACCGCTATTAACAACAAATAATAAAAGTAAAATAAAGTAAAAAATTAAAGGCCCTATACAAAAATCTTGTTTGCTCGATCCTAATAAAATATCGCAATGTGGTACAGAACCCTTCGTGTGCCAGTCTGACTCACACTTGCCCGGTTTTTTAGATACATACTTAATAATAAAAAAAATTCGGAATTCAAAATACAAATGAAATAAAGAATAACTGAAGAGAAAAATAAAGTTTTATCTAAGTATAGTTTAATTATTTTGCATGCGTTTATTTTACCATTTTATGCGCGCACTTTTATAAAACTTAATTCTTTACAGATTGGGTGTGCGTTAAATGCAAGGCAGTGCGCGCTAGGCTTAAGTGGTAGGTATAACGTATGTTGATGAACTTGCCCGTGAAGACTACGCCGATCTGTTGTATCTCAGTGTATCAAGTACCTTATACGTTTTTTATTCTACTATACAAAATACGGGTCAGAAAATGTATTCAAAATCCTAATCTAAATGGTGTTACAGTGTTGGCACTTCGTTTTAATTTGCGTGTGGTTGCTATAACTACGGTTTATAATAAAACATTATTATATATTAGGTACCTATGCTGTAGTATGTTTTCACTCGACATAAAAAAGGATTAACCAGTCTATTAAATAATACTAAACAACAATTTTAGTATTAATCATCTGGATAGAATATGAAAATGCATTATGATCGATACAAAAAGGATTTTATCGATAGTAGTTTGTAGCTTTTGCACTAAAAATAATAACAAATAATGACTTTCAATAAGTGATATACTTATCCTACATTGAATAAACAATTTTGACTTAACTTGATAACATTGAAATAACCCATTCCTGTCCACACTTCAAATAAACATAAAAACTCATAAAAATTTTGCCACTGGTATCTTCTTAAAATTTTAAACCTTTTCTTGTAATAATTCACGTTTCCTTATATTATTTACTAGTATTTTACAAATATTAATAATGCATATTATATAGGTACTACGAGTGCATCTAAAATGCTTTGGATACTAAACTAAGCAATTTCCCGTGAGGTGATGGTAGAGTAGAATACGCCTAGTCACATCTCCTATCCTCTCATATGGGTATCGTAAGAGGCGACTAAAGGAAGGTGACCTATTAAAAAAATGTATAGAAAAAAAAATTGGTTTTCTCTAAATGTCTTTTTTAATAGGTCACTAGATCGCGTTTTAACTTATTTTATTTTTTCATCTTTATTACAAAAAATGTGTTTCGTTTTAATACTTACTTACCTAGTACTTGGAGCTATATTGCCTGCCTGTTGCCTTTGGCGGTTGCCTGGAAGAGATTGCAGTTGCTAAAAGGCCGCCTTTTGTCATCTGTTTCTATAATCTAATAATCTGTATCATCTTTGTTTTGGTGCAATAAAGATTTTAACTAAATACAATCATTATAAGCGTATTAATCACTTTTCTATAAAAAAAAAAACAATACAAACCTCGGAATAATCTAACAAAAACACTGAATAAAGTTGCACTGAATTCGAACAAACCGCCAAAAAAATTTTGTAATGTCAATGACGAAAAAAAGTAAATCGAGCATAGATAATTATAGATGTTGCGTTACTTACTACATATATTACCTATCTTTCGCAGGTTTGCTAGGAATCTGTGTGCTGTCATCTTTGTGAGCACCTGGTACTAATAATTTGTCTACAAGTTTCTGCATTTACGTGCTCTCCAATAGACTGTATGTCTCCACTGGAACAGGTAACAGAGAACGGACACCAGCATCTATGCAAAGACTATACTGCGATCACTAACCCGTCTAAGCCGTGTGGTTCCCGGCAGAGTAGAATAAGACCACTCCAAGTCTTCCCGTGGATGTCGTAGAAGGCGACTTAGGAAATACAAGCTAAACAAAGCTTATAAACATCAATGAGACCTCTCCAACCCGTCTGGCCAGCGTGGAAAGTGTATGTTAAATCCTCTAACTGTTTTGGCTAATATATGGCTCTAGTAGTACAGAGAGGGTCGTGCTCCTGCAGTGGAGACATAAAAAGACCTGATGATGATGATGACCAACCCGTCTGCTCAGCGTGGTGATTAAGAGCAAATCCTCCTTTTATTAGAAGAGATATTTAGTCCTGCAGTGGACTGATATAGGCTGTAAAGACTTAATCAAACACTACCTCACTTGTTATGGATCATAAACATATACATTTGATACCGAGTACATATCGTAACAGATCTGGGGTATAAAATATTACTCGGAGCAACAAGTGGCCAATATCTCAACTTGATAGATTGCCTGGCATACTGGTCGAGTAGGCCTTTAGCGAAAATCAAATCGTCTGGGTGAGTACAGTTTCACTAAAAATCTACTCGTGTTATTATAAAATATGGACTTTTTTTATTACTTGGTTTAAATACGGTACATTATAACTCTTTGGTTTAATCTATCCACCCTAAACAATTTGACATCTAGTAAAATGACACTCACCAATCAATGTTAATTCTTTCAGGTGGATAATGGTTTAAACCTAGTTAAAAAGGTAGTCGAAGAATTAGATAAGAATACAACCGAAGGATTATTGCACCAAATGACATTTAAAATTAGAAAATTTAAAGTAAGGACAGCATATAATGTAAGGTACAAGAGGTGACCTTTTCGCCGAAGTAATCTCTTACAGCCAAGATCAGATCCTTATCCAGTCATCCTTAACCTCCTTTCCTTATCGCCGTTGTCGTACTAATGATGCTGGATATCTAAGCGTATTCTAGTCTACATAGTTAATCTCAATTTTTCATGTGTTGTTATTGACATGATTACGATTGCATACGAGTAGGTACATTCTTAACTAAATTATCACTACGTTTGTGCCGACGCTAAACAACAATAAAAAAATAAATCTTATTGACATAAGACTATGTAATTTATTAGATGCTTACATACATACTTTTTATGTTATGCAAAGTTTGAGTACAATATTTTCTTCATACAATTAATACTGCTTATAATAAAAAAAATATACAAACGTCTAACAAAACATACTGAAACTATTTCAAGGGTGAATTCAGTTCATGATTCTGAACAACTTTCCCCTGGGAACATACTCGTATATCGAAATATGTAAAATATTTTTTTGCTTTCCATACAAACTTGAATCAGCTGATCACTTAACTTGTATGTGAGGCCAAATATATTTTTTTCATATTTCGATATATGTACACTGGGAAAGTTGTTTAGTATCATTATACTATTCAGCCCATGGGCTGTATTCACCCTAAAATAGTTTCAGTATTTTGTTAGACACTGTATACGTACCTAAGTTTTAACAATATTCAGTTGTAAGTACTATGACATAACACTTGTTAAGTGGCAAATAAACAGTTATTATATATTTAGAATTCTCAGAAAAGTTAGGCTTTAAATATTATCCGTCTCATTATTTAAACGCGGACTAATTTTTACTTGGTTTAAATCATTATTCGCCTCAAACAAATAAATAAATAGGTAAGGACAAATCAAATTAAGCTAGCCCCAAAGTAAGTTTAAATTTGTATTATGGGATACTAACTCAACGATACTATGTTTTTATAATAAATATATGTATAGATTAACACCCAGGAAAATTTGAAAAAAGCCATTTTCCAACTTGCCTTGACTGGGGATCAAACTCAGAATTCCTGGATTGGTGGACTAGCGTGTTGACCATTACGCCACGAAAGTCGTCTAAATAAGAAGACTTTCCGCAATATGTCACCTTCTCTATCGTCACTGTCAACTTAATTTAGGTGAATACTGGCTCAAACCATGTTTTAAACTTAGTCTGCTTTTTTAAATAAGTTCGAAAAAAATAGAGTAAAACACAGACATCGCTTTGACTCCAAATAAATATTTAAGTATAAAGAGTTGAACTAAACTATGCAAATAGATACGATAGAAGTAGACACATAAATATACATAAATTAGAACTTACGCAATAAAGTATTAGACCGAAGTTTCAGCTGAAGCGCTATTTTTCCTAGAGTCACTCTTTCTGCTTCCACTCCACGATTCCTTTCGCCTTAAGAGTTCATTCTGTAATTGAATTTTACGAAGAAAATAATAACACATTATAATTTTAAACACGTAAAACCACAAATTTAAATATATAAAATATATAGTAAGTCACTTATTTGAAAGTTATAAAACTTATGTAAAAAAGCATGCATAAGATTTTTTTAATAACATTGAATGAAAGCTTAGTACAGGATTGAACATTTAAAAAGTGACTAGACGTAGACATCAAGAAAACGTAATAACAAGAAGTAGAATAATAAATTGAATAAATAGTACAGTAATAAATTGGATAGGTATACGAGTAGAAATAACTTATAGTGAAAAAAATTGCAGAATTATGTAGAAAGATGTCTACTTCAATGGTGCAATAACATATAAGAGAAGCGCAATGTACGTATATGTATTTCATATTTTAAAATGTTGAGCACAATTAGTTAATGAATAGAAATTACTAACTAACTTAACTATCTCGTATATTGTGTGATAACTGTTTAATTTTTAGTAATCTATACTAATATTATAAAGAGAAAAGATTTGATTGTTTGTTTGCATTGAATAGGCTCCGAAACTATAGAACCGATTTGAAAAATTCTTTCTGAAAGATCTGACAACAGTGTTGGCCAGTTACACACACGTAAAACAATAAACCAGCCAAGTGCGAGTTAAACTCGCGTGGAGAGGGTTCCGTACAATTGATTGAATTCTTATAGGTTTTCCTGTAATCTACAAGCAATGAACTATATTTTGTATTTTTTTCAAAATTTAAGGCTCAGTAGTTTCGGAGATCAGGGGGGGGAATGGTCAATTTTCGTCTTCTTTCATGAAGAAAAACAAAACTATTTATTTTACAATAATAACAAAAATATATTTGAGATCCTCATAACGAGCCCTTTCATTTGATATATGACAATATACCAAATAAAAGGGCTCGCTACTGAGAAATATTTATTTACTTTGCAATGTGTTTGGGTCATAGGATTACAACATTCTACCAAATTTTACCTGATTCGGTCCAGTAGATTTGAAGCAAATTGGCTGTGACAGACGGACGAACAGACAGACGCACGGGTGATCCTATAAGGGTTCCGTTTTTCATTTTTTGTACGGAACCCTAAAAACCAACAAACAAGACGAATATTGTCCTAAATCCACTGTCTGATTTCAAGCTTGCCTTTTCTGTAATGATAAATTTCATATGAATCATTACAAAATAAACAGTGTAATGATATTCCAGTCTGAAATTCAGGTTAATGGTAGGTTAAAGTTGTGATCAAAATCTGACCATGACATACAGAGCAAATTGTACAGAGATCTTCCGGTAGCTGATTTTACATACAATGCCTGTTTTACAACACTCGGTCAAAACTGTATTACTACAAAACCAGCAATATATGTAAAATCAGCAAATGGATTCCCAGGCTAAAAAGGTATGCCTAGCATGCGTGTTTGGGGTAGGTACCATGCGTCCATGCGTGTCCTGTGGTCATACAACAGGGGCTACGGTGCACCACTCAAAACTTGGTGTCACTAACCACCTTGGATGACTCTTCTTCGTCCATCTCGTCCATGGTGGATAATCGGCGTTCGATCTCGGATAACGTCGTTTTTGTTAGTTTTTTGTGCTTGTTGCTGGAAGATAAAGAATTTTGGAATGTGTATCAATGCCTCAACGTTCCTACCCACGTGACATGACACCGGTGACAGCGTTTATCGAGCACTATCATCTATCGCTATCTTTCTCTAGCTACATAATAACGATCGGGATGGCACTATTCGTCGTCGTGCGATAAAAACTTTATCTGGGTTTATCCACGGTGGCATGTTACGGTTGAACCATCTGTCAGCACGGAACAGCATTTTCATATGCTGCTATCCTTTTCTGTCGCTTTGAACCGTCATTTGCTAGAGCAAGAGAGAGAGTGACGGAACGCCGCGGAATCGGCGATGCTGTCGCATACCCGCTGATACTCGTAGATGTGTCTCCCGGCTTTTTCTTCTTCAAAGCGGGTTTGCATGTCAGATTCAGAGCTATTACGAGTACTTTACGCCGCCGCAGCAGCAGCGGTTTTCGCCGGTGCGACGCCGCACACTTTGATTTAGTTAGTATTTGTACTGGTCCTTAGGTCGTCCGCTACATCATTTGCATTTACATCATACATCAAGCGGGCGCGAAAGAGATATCAGAATCCGTCGCGTGATGCCGTGTCTCTTTCGCACGTAGAGTTTGTGACAGAGATAGACTAAAGTACTCAAATTAAATAATGAAATAAGAAATGGTGAAAAAATACCACGTGAGCAGGCCTTGAACCCGCGACCTTAGTCTCAATACGACTATGCTCTTACCATCTGAGCCATCACGTGTTCAAACCGCACGCCGGATTTCGCCACCATTTGATATTCCTACACGCACTACTAGGCTTGCGTTACCAACACTTTTTACCATTTCTTATTTCATTATTTAATTTGAGTAGGTACTTTAGTACTGCATCTTGAATGCCTAAAAAACCCTATAAAAATAGAAATAGACTAAACACGTTACGTCCGCCCACTTAAGGTAGCGGGTAGCCCTTACACACGATTCTACCCGACGACGTCCAAAACTTTGAATTTAAGGTACTTAGGTCAGAGGTAAAACTTTGACTTGCTCTTTTTAAATGACACCTGTGTGTTGTTTAAAGTGTTTAAGTTAATATATAATAAATTTAATGTATAATAAATTTAAACAAAAGTGTGATATCAAGTGTGATGTCCGTAGCTAATTTATTTCTAAGAATAACTTTAGGATTACATTGAAGTTACAACAATACAGAAAATAAAATTAATCAAATGTTTACGACTGGAATGGTTTATAAATACAATAAAAGCCTTGATAAAAATTTCAAGACAACTTTTGCTTTACATATTTGGCTTCATAAATTTTATTGCTGCCGTTTCCTCACATTTATTAATTTCTCTGAATGTCTAATATAATAAATCTACATGAAATTATTGTATTAAAAGTAACGTGAGATAAATTCATTATTAATTAACACAGTTAACTATAACTCGGAAAGGCCAGTTTCCAGTGCAAAGAGGGCAGCAACGCCGCCTTCGGGCCGCCACTTCTAACACTCGCCCTGAAGATGATCGTCTAAATCGATCGAAACCTATTACCTGAGTTAATCGTGCTAATTATAGTAAGTAATAAAATTACTTACTTTTTCTTTCCAGACTTGTGTTTCAGTTCTTTCGCATCATTTTTGTTCTTACTTTTGTTGCTGTTATTCACTTGTTTCCATATCCCGGTCTTGTTGACCTCCTCTGATATATTTATTGATGCCAATGGAATGTTCATTATATTCCCGTTTATTAAAGGAATCTGGAGATTTTCTTGATATGCCGGTGGATTTGTCTTGGTTGCGTCCTACATTCGCATAAATAAGAAAATTATAGTTATAGTAACACAAATAAAAGACACTAACTTTATCAATTGCTTAACTCACCTAAAAGTAGATGCAATAGAGGAAAACTGAGATGAGCAAAAGATGCTATGGATAAGGAAAGTATAAACTCCTACTGTGGCAAAATAAAATGCGGTGCGTGAACATAAAATTATTTTATTGAACAGCTAATTACAATGAACAACAAAAAATAACGCTACTTATGGCGAGATGACGAGGAAAATAATGTTCTGTCTACAGACAGATATATCATCGGCAAAATCTTAAAAGTTTCGCATGCCATCCCACCTCGGTGTCTCCCAGCTCTCGCAACTCATCCTCGTTCCGTTTGGTCATTTCTGGCATGACGTCATCTAAGATTTTTAGTTCTCGACGCGTGAAAAACAGATCTAAAGACTTCCTGATCCCAATCATGACGACTAACATCAGCGGGAATAATATGGACGTCATCGAGAAAGACTTTATGACCCAGAGGCAGACTAAACAAGTCAGTTGAATAGCTGTGAACACATGGACTCGACGGATTGGTACCTGAAAATAGCAGTTTTGTTTTATATTATATAAAAACTATCAAATGTTTGAGTTTTTATTTATTACACGTAGTTATTTTTACCTGTCTCAAGAACATATGGTCAGGTTGATACTTTTGTGGCATAAACATGATCAAAATCCTATCAAAAAATTGTAGTCCTTTCAATGAAGCTGCCCCCATGTATAAAAATACTCCAAACAAAACTGGCATAGGTATGTGACTCAATATTGGCGTCAGAACAACCGAGCATCCTATGGTTAAAAATATCAAAATGTGTGTGACTCTTTGTTCTCGGACACCCAAAAATTGTGGCTTTTCTCCTGGTGCGGCACACTCCGATTCTACTTTCAAAGAATTGACATGGTTAATGCTTAGAACTGTTGCCGCTACAAACCACGGTAGACCCATCACTGAGCAAATCTGTATCAAGATTGCCAAAACAAAAAGATCCAGATGGTATCCACATCCCTTCTTAAGTTTATTCTCTTTTCTATTAACAATCACAGCAGTAATCTGTTGATCCATGAAAATTAATATAGTACCAAGCAGTGCTGGTAAAATTGCTACTAAAGCTGAGAAAATAGGATTGCCATTGAAGGGTGTAATCACCCAGTTTCTTGAAGGTAGCGTTGGTTTGAATTCAGATGGAACTTCTAGTTTAGGTGTTTTGACTCCAACTTTGTAGTCCAAGAAAGACATGGATAAAATAGCAATGATTACTGAAAAGTCACTGATGATTTGCCTGACCTAAAAAAGAGAAAAGTACTTGTACATACTTGGAACTACATTATTTGGAATATGTTTTAGAGGAACATAGAAAATAAAATTACCTTGGAAGGAAAGAAGAGAGAGTTTTTAAAGTCTTTCAGTATAACAGAAATAATAAATGTACCCAAAAATAATATTATTGACATCAGGTAAACATCTGGCACGTAAACTTTTGTGTCACAGCCTCCTCCAGCCAAAGTTCCATTGTACATCTGAAAACAGGAGGAAAATATTTTGAGATCCCTGATAATGATTTGGTCTTCTATTCAGCCGTGAACATTGAATAGAATCTCTTAACATTTAATCGTAACTCAAATGTAGTAAAAATCTATAAGACATTAATGCCAAGAACCTTGCTGCTCTAGTTTCGGAAGTCACTAAAAATTGCCAAAACCAATGTCAAGCGATCGTATTTTTAAATTGGGATAAACAACCAGTAGACAGGTGTTCAACTTCTTACAACATCATTTTGAGCGTAAAAAGTATTCAAAAAACCAATCATTTCCACATCAAAACTAAAGTAAAGTCAGCATGCAGTTAGAAACTGAAATTGAATACCTGACAAGACACTTTGTCTACGGTGGTCCAATTAAAGTGGTCCGGCACTCGCGAGTAATTGCTTGGCAAACAGTAGCACTCATAATTGAGGACCTCATCAGGGCGTGTCTTAAGTGGATACTTCTTCCCGATAGAAATTACATTTTCCACTGCCTGTAAATAACAAAGGCATTGTTCTCTTGTATTATCATTATCACTTTTCGAAGTAGTAAATGTAAAATATTTGTTATTATTCTTTACGTGTAATACTTTTTTGGACTGTTCTTTTTTGTCTTAAAGCTTTTATATTACAATAACTTTCCATCTTTAATCATCGTCATCATATATCATTTAGTCCACTGTTGACATAAGCTATTCATTTGTTTACTCCCTCGTCACCGATATCACTCATCGTCATACTCCTTTACTTCCTTCATTAATATATAAAATTATAGTAAAACACATTTAAAGGAAATATTTACCTTGTAGATGAATATAAAAGCTATCAGTGTAGCAAAATTCTCCTCTGTAAATCGAGTTATGTAACAAACAAACGCACTGGCATCAATTGCGACTAATATTACCAGAATTATCGTTATCCATGTTCCAATGCAAAACCTAAAGGACATGTAATCCCACCCCACCTGTTTACAAAATTCATATACAATTGTTTCAAAAACTAACACGGGACCTGTTGATCCTAAAACTGTTAATGGTTGTCCTGAAAAGAATCCATATCCCATGCCACATACAAATCCTGATACTAACGATTCCATAGCAGCCATATTCTTTCCAGTCGCTTCACCTAATAATCCTCCAAATGTGATAATAGGTGACAAACAAGCAAAATAAAGGAAAATCCAAGACGCTACACATTGAATAGCTAATGCGTCCTTAAAATCAGACCAATACCATGGCTTTTTCCTTTTAAGGTCATTGATCAGACCTCCGAATAGCCTACCAGTTCTTGCTAACCCAGACTCTTCCCTTTGTCTTTGTTCTTCCTCTTCTTCGTCAGGCTCCACTTTTTGATTATTATCATTGGGCCGTTTACGAGGATCTTGAGATGGAATAGCAGCTGGGGGCTCAATACGTATAGCTGGATCCCATTCTCCAGGAGGCAATACAGTCACAGCATCGAGAAATTCATCTATTCCCGCTAGCAAGTGATCCCTTTTCCTAGCTCGATAAGCTACCTCATGAAATATTTCATCAGACATAAGAGTAGCCATTGCTCTACCAATCTCATGAAAACTAGAATTACTATTTGGCGGTCCGAGTAATACAAACATAAAACGTGTTGGCACGGGTACTTCAGTTAGGTCTCCCATTATCGTTCCAGTCTTCAATCTCACAAATGCTGATAAAGTTTTTTCAAGAAAATCCACTTCACCAACTAATATATTAGAGGCTTCAGCCCCTGGTGGTATTTTACGCATGAAATTAGTGTTGCTTTTATGATTTATGTCTCCATTCATTGGCAGATCACCTGAACTGTGATTCCTTGGCATCGATATAGTACTAGGACTTTTTACCATTCCTTCATCATGTGTCGAACCTAAAACATTTACATATATTTAGGATTACTTCATGGTATTGTTATATATTTATAAGCGTTAAATATAATATATTACCTACTACCTACGTGAATGAAGTATTTGTGCCAAAAGTGTTAAAAAATGTGACTGTGGTTATATCCCGAGTATAAAGTGTGGCATCAGACATTAATAGGTATCTGATATGAAATAGTCTAAGCCTACCTAAGTTTAAATAAAGTTAAAAATTAACTTTTTCTTATGTAATAAATGTATTCTGGTCTTAAACAATTTTGATGATTTCGAAATTAAATATGATAAGACTGACTAATATTTCGAAGAAGATAAAAAAGCAAGAGCAAAGCTACATAATGGACAATAGCATTTGTTACGCTGTAAAAGTGGAGCATGTTGGCTAGAAATAATAATGAAGATCAAGCATGAGAAAGATAATATAGTTGAAATGTTTAAAAAGAAGTTGACGACATCGAAATTAAAATAGAAGAAAAACATTAAAGACACTTAAAAGGGAGAAGCGGTTACCCGCATTAGGGATGCCTAGGAAACGAGTGAATTCTCCTTTGTGGGAATGTCCCCCCGTAGAACCGCCTTCCTCCACTGTAATTTAACAATAAAAAGCCAATTTTACAAGCTTTGAATTAACTTGCTTGTTACATAAATATTTTTGATATTTTAAAAGATACTACTCTTATGTATTTGAAACATAATACCTCCTAGACACAAAGATTGCATTTTCGGTGATAACATACATATGTACAGCATTTGTAAAATTAGCGTCCAGTGCGTGCGTTGTGATTATCAGTTACAGGGTGTGAGATCAGTGGATTGATTTTACATATTTTACCATTCCTCACGGTCGGCTAACCTGGAACAGCTAGATAGGATCCCCTGGTGTCGCTGGCTTCAAGAAGAGCTGTGTGAGGAGACGTGGTAGACCCCCGACAACTCCTCGAACTAGAGCGTCGAGAGCCACCCTCCTGGAAATCTGATAGGATACCGCCAGAATTTCCATATAATTTCTGCTATATAAACATTATACTATACTATTGTAGATAGAATAGGACATAGTTTTATGAAATTTATTCATATTTGAGACTTACTTTTACATGATGAGTGATTCCTCCCAATGTCAGCAAGTGAGCGTATAAGTGGAAGTCTGGACATATTATTGTGGTTACGTCTCTCGTGTTGATGTCTATGTCTTCTCAATAAAGCATCTTTAACTTTCTCTCTACCATCGTATCCTAGGGAACCATCTGCTACCATATTATCTAGTACACTATCGGCAACTTGTTCTAAAGAATTTGCTTCCATATCCAAAATAACAGATCCATTTAAAATCAGACTTCTCAGTTCAAAGAGGGAATGCAGGGATAGCGTCGCTACATGTGGCTTTGACCATCGATTTCCCCCTTCTTCAACATCTTCCTCAAATTTTATCCATCGTGCCGTCTCTTTCCATTCAAGTTCGTCTCCTTCCTTGACCAGTTCCTCCATTTCGGAGAAAAGTGGATGTGATTCGAGAGCGGCATCTTCGACGTCTTCTCCCAATATAAATTGGACGCGTTGAGCTGGCGGTGTCACTGAAAATTTGTTGAAAGTGTAAGTTTCTATGTTTAATATGAAATATTTACATGAATATAATTTAAGAGACTGGTAAATGATTGCTGAAATAAGCAGAAATAAAGGTATGAAGTTTTTAACTAGTAAGATGTAAATGTAAATCATACTGTAAATTGTTTATTAGATGCAAGTAGAACTGTAACCTCTTTTAGTAGTTTAGTGTATTCGAATCTAAAGACTAGGAATATTTCAGATAAGTAAAAATAAGTACGAAGTCTTGAAGATAAATAAAATTTGTAGAAGCTTAGTCAAAAAAACAAAGGGAAGCAAAATTTAGAATCTAATTTAGGTTCATGCTTGTAAAATAGATAAACTGTTTCTTTTTAAAGAACGTCATGCTGATTCTTGAGGTAAACAATCTACGAAAAATAAAATAGGATATTAGGCCCATAAAGGTAAAAGGGCTTCGAAAAGTGATCTTACATGTTTCCCCGTCATCGGTGACGCTGAGTCTTCTAACTCGAGCCATAATTGGAGGCCCTAGGAATGGAATCATTAGGCACAGTTTGTCTGAGCTCTACTATTTAAACAAATGAAAAGGCCTTTGAAGCCTGTTGGTTAATTAAATTAAAATGGACACAAAAGACAATGTAAATTATTTTTCTTGGAAGATGAAATTTGGCAAGTAGGTATCTGGATTCTTGTTTCGTATTATTTTTGTAATACCTTAGAAAAATATGATTGTATTTTCATAAACAGAAACAGATAATTACAAACTTCGATGGAAACAGATAAATAGAAAATTGATACCATGGAACACTATCTCATCATTATTTCCACGGTTATCTTAGTCATTCCATTAACGTACGTAGCATATTTATTTTTGTACAAATACATATCAAAGGCTAACAAGCCACTTGTGTGATTCAGTTGGACCTGAAGTTCATGGTAGGGGTAATATCTATAATAACGTGGTATCTCTCTTACGTAAATCGGGGCCTTGAAATGTATGCGACAGAGATTGTTACAGACGAGACTGTGCGTAGAAAAATAATGTTATATTCAGATTTAAGACAGTATATTATCATGGGAACATGATAAAAGTGTATGACTGACTTATTACATATGTTGATGACGACTATGGTTATTTGTAGGAATCAGATGTTTTTTCAAGACTGTCAGGTTGTCCCACGAAAGGCTTTGTTTGTTTAGGCTGTGTGAGAGAAATGAAGAGAAAATTGACTATACAAACATCACGATTTCAAGAAGAAATACGGAAAAAAAATCCAAAGTAAATATTAAAAAAATTGGAGTGCCTTGCTTTTGCAAAAATTACTATAGATATATCTCTATCTCGATATATGTATGAGTAAGTAGACTGTGGGCTTAGAAAAGAACCTCTGCGCTTTTTATACGATGTGTTGAAACATTACTTACGTAGGTAGTTTTTGAACTACGTTTGATCAAAATAGGTTCAACTATTTACAAAACTCGGAGCTTTAAAAACAATTTTGCTTTTTTTTTGTTTGTTTGCAAATTCAGAAGTTCTGGAAAGCGATATAATATAAAAACCAAAGCACAGGGATCTATTCGTAAACTTCCCTTTCAAATCCCATAGAAGAAATTTGTTCTGACATATCGTTAACATATTTATATTGTAAAATAGGCGTCAATTGTCTTTGGTTATTGTTCTGAGGCGTTAAGGCGAAGATATAGGCAAATGGCCTTGAAGTGTGAAATAAATTGTTAACTCGTAAATATGGTGATAACTTCCATATTGCTCTACGTCATGCACTAGATAGCCCTTTAAATTATTTTATGAACTGCCGTTAAAACTATTATTGGTGATCCGTCTAGCTTTAAAACTTGCCGTGGCCACTTTTGGCGGAGGCAAGTTTTAAAGCTAGACGGACTAATGTAAATACTTTCAACGGTGGTTTATAAAATAATTTAAAGGGCTATCTAGTGCATGACGAAGAGCAATATGGAAATTATCTCCATTTTACGAGTAAACAATTTATTTCAAATGAGAGCGCCACTTAAAGGTCATTTGCCTATATCTTCACCTTAACTTTGACTTGTGTAACATCTGAAATTCAATAGTGTGGTTTTAGTAATAAAAACCACAGGACTATTTAAGCTCTATTATTATACACGACAGCTTATTTTTTTAAAACGAAACCGTGAACAAGTATACATTAGTTTCGTGGTAAAGTCCGAGTAGGTGCACTTACATAAAGAAATATAATGTTTAATACAAAGAATATAAGTAAACATACTACAGTATGCATTTGTCAGCTGATATCTTTAGTTTTTATTACGAAACAAAGAACCGAATATGTATATTTTATTTCGCATAAAGAGTACCTACTTACATTGAATCAAATGTCTACTGACATCGAATTACTACAAGTTGTTAAACAGTAAGAGTCAACTCACACTGGCGCAGAGTCAAAGCTTCGCGTCGCGTCATGTTTTATCGCCTAAAGTAAATATTTATATTCATCTCTATTATACCATTATTAAGGAACAAATTTGTGTATGCAATCATGGAATCGGGCGACGACGCAACCGACGACGCGCGTCTACGCTTGACTGGAGTCGAACGGTTCAATTTGTACCTGACCAGAGATGAATATACTTAGGCAAAAATATGACGCGACGCTCGAAGCGTCGCGTTTGCATATCCTAAACATTGCATATCCTTGCCTATCTTGAATGGAGTCTCAGTAAATAACCTAGCAAGATTTAGGCCGATGTTGGAAAAGGAAAGGATTCTTAAGTTTGATGCTCATTGTCTTGATACATACCAGGTCTGTCGGCCTCTGTCTCCCCATTGCGATGGTGGTGCTTGTGCTTTCGGTGTGAGTGGCGGCGGGCGGGCACGTGGACGCCCACGAACACCGTGTGAGCTCGATGACCTGAAAGGTAAATATATAAATTAATTATATAAATAAATGATATTTTTGAAATTTTCTTCTTTAATTTTTTTTCGTTTGACTATTGTTTTAGTAGGATTGAACAATAGTTTTTTTTTAAATTTACGAGTGGTCCTATTAAAATTATTGGATCCGGCAACTATGGGACCGCATTTCGAGTTGCGCTCGGGGTCCGTTTTAAGAAATGAAATGACCATCGCGGTCTGCACAACATTTTGTATGAAAAAATATTTATTAAAAAAATTTAATTACGGAAAAAACAAAGGTATTTTTTTACATATCAATCAGAAAATTACATGTTTTGTTAAGGACTATCTGTTTTAAGTTTGGTTTGTACTCTTATTTATTCTGTGGTTTAGAGTAAAATTGGTGCAAGCTATTGACATTAAACCCTGGAGATGTTCATCAGTAAGTCGATATCGAAATTTATTCTTAATGAAGTTCATCTTCGAAAAAAAAGTGCAAGTTGCACCGGTTTTTTAAAAATTTTTAGTACTTATACCATTCAGCCATAGGCATACTCGTATGGTTTTAGATTTGCGCGGTCATCTATACTAATATTATAAAGAGGAAAGATTTGATTGCTTATTTGTTTGTTTGCATTAAATAGGCTTCGAAATAACTGGACAGATTATAAAAATCCTTTCACCATTGGAAAGCTACACTATTCCCGAGTGACATAGGCTATGTGTGTACCACGGGCGAAGGCAGGGTGGACTGCTAGTGTTTAATAAAAAAATATTGTTTTTTTTACCATTTCTGGTTTATTTGTCTATTTCCAGTCAGCGCAAAGTGTCTTCCTTCCAAGCATTTAATTCTTTGACCAATTTAGTAAAGAGTGTCAGTTTCGACTTTGATATTGCCCTAAAAAGATTTTGCCTGTTTGTCTGTCCTTGACTATATATAGGTTGCATTTTTCAATCAAAAAATAATCATAGGATCGTCACTGAGTACGAGTACTTTCATAATGTATATTATACACCAAGAGTGGTGGAATAAGTGCAGTACAATTTTTCTTGATGTAAAGCATTTACCTACCCTAGTGACGTAAGGTATCTTAACGTTAAATACGGACATTTCGGATATAATGACGTCATCTTTCGTTTCTAATCAGCGTAATTTATGTTAATTAAATCCATTACAGCCATTAAGGTCCTTCAATTTAATTTCGAGATGTTATTCTGAGAAAACCTTTGCATAATTTTTGGTACATTTTCCGAGAGTATACTCCATTTGGTTAGGTATTTAAATATATGTGAACAATCTTGACATGTCTTTTTATTGAACAATACACTTTACAAATTAATATCTCTACACATTACAAATTAATTACGTAATTTATAATTTATAAAATAATTAATATGTAATTTGCAAAGGTACTTATTGATTTATAAAGTGTTTATCTTAATAAAAAGACATGTCAAGATTGTTTACATTTATTTAAATACCGAACCGAATGGAGCTCAGTTAAATATTATCCTTTTACCCATAGTATACACGTAAAGTCAAATTCTGGCAATAGTTATTCATGCATAAAAGATTTGATGTTTAAGGATTTTTTTCTTGCAATTAAAAGTAAAAACGAAAGAAATATAAAGAATCTTCATCCTTCTTATTGTAAAACGGGGACTAACTTGGTTTTTTAGCCGCCTAAAACAAAAAGACCTCCCGCAATATGCTACCTTCTCTTTTGACACTCTCAACTTAATTTAGGTGAATAATGGAACTAAGTCATTAGTCTACGTTTTTTAATAAGACGATATGTGAACAAGGTTTGAACATGTCGGCCTTCCTTCGATTAACAATACAATTAGTTAACGTTGTATCTACAAAATCCAAGAAAAATTCTGTCCGCTTAAATATCAAATAGCATTCACTGTGTCAACCTTATAACACTACGTATAAAGTGTTTTTTCCTTGACTGAACTAAACAAAATAAGAGCTCACTGCCGGGAGTGCGCTCTTATTAGGCGAGCCGTATTTTTTACGTCGACTCGTTATCTAGTTGTATTGTTAGATCGAAGGGTTCATTAGACCATTTTTAAATGAAAATAGATATCTCTAATTTATCTTCCTGAACACCTTCTTTCTAAAAAATTTTTTGGATAAAAAGTATCCAAGGTGGTTATACACATAAGGCGAGACGATCCCCTGCAAGAGGAAAATCGTTCAGGGGATCGTCTTGCCTTATATATAAATAATTTCTAATAATATAGATAGTTGCACATACTGTCTCGCCGTGAATTAGAAGCCTTTCAAATGCTTTACCTTCGATAACTCCACCGCTAAGCTAAAGTACTGTACCTAACCTAGGTCTAGTCATAAATCTTTTAATTGCCGCTGTGAGGCAACTATGTAGGAAAGTCCTTTCCGTCTCTATCTCTTTATGTCTATCTCTTCTTAATATCAATATGTGGAGTTGGGTCCTCTAGTTTATATCCTTGTTGGCGCAGATAGCTAAGATTACGTTCTGATACCAAGAAATGTTACTAACTACGCTCTTGGTACGATTCCGGCAATCCCACCGGCAACAAACAAACACACAAACAAACCTACGCAGTCTGCTACCACCCTGGATAAGGTCCAGGGAACCTCCTAACCTAATTATGAGTTAAACTTAATTCTAATTAAAAGTAATTACACTAATTACAAATGGGAAATGATCAAAGACAGTGTGATATTTGGTTTTAGGCCTAGCCCTACCTTTTCCCTCATAGGAAGAGGTGGTAAGCAAGGATGTGGTTAGATTTTATTTCAAGAATTTGTACAGTCAGTACTTCGATTAACAATACAACTAGAAATCAAGTCGGCGCAAAAAGTACGGCTCGTCAAACAAGAGCGCACTCCCGGCAGTGAGCTCTTATTTTGTTTAGTTCAGTCAAGGAGAAAAACACTTTATACGTAGTGCAATAAGGTTGACTTTACAGTGAGTGTTATTTGATATTTAAGTTTTGCTTTGATTTTGTACAGTTGTATCACAGAGTAATATACTACGTTGTATGTTTGATAGGTAACAGTCAAAAATGCAAATGCGGTGCTGTCCAATCAACTAATCACTTATTGTCATGCCCGGAATGCCCCACATCCTGCCCAATGCAAGACCTGAATGAGGCAAATGACCGGGGGATCGCTGTGGTCAAATTTGATATAAGTAATTAAATTATTAGCCTTTAAGTCAAGGTTTCTTAAATTATTCATTAAAGTTTTCACACATCATCATTTTGTTCTCTTTTCAATTAATTTATTCGAGCGCTGTGAATTCTGCTGGAGTTTAGTCCCTTATTTTAATTTTAGATTCGTAGAATAAGATTTGAATCTCCAGAGCGGCTTCAAACATTTCATTCGATGAGTGCTAGAGTAGAAAATTAATGTAAATAGAATAGTACTCAGACTAATGAGCTATGATTCAGAAAGTGCCCATGTGTCTCTACTTTGCAGTGTATCTACTTAGCTGCTAGTGTTATTAAAATATTGACAAAGTCCCTGAGAGCATTAGAGAACGACTAAATAAATAAATAGCGACAAATCACACTAATTGAGTTAACCCTAAAGTAAAGTACCTAAGTAAAAACTTAAGGCCGTACCTGAATTTTCCAGGGTCCAGTGCTGCCCCCATTTAAAATTAATCATTTCAAAGAAAACGGAGACATCATTTAAAATTTTGCTACTATCAAGTTCTAGATAACCCTTCAAAGTATTTTATGAACTACTGTTTACAGTTTATAATGAGAACGTTAAGCTTTACTACGCACATTTGCCAAAAGTGGCCGTTTTTCGCAAATGTGCGTAGTAAAGCTTAACGTTCTCACTTTAAACTGTAGACAGTAGTTCATAAAATACTTTGAAGGGTTTTAAATAAATTTTAAATAATGTCTCCGTTTTCTTTGAAATGATTTATTTTAAAAGGGGGCAGCACTGGACCCCGGAAAATTCAGGTACGGCCTTAATAAATTACTACGAGTATTATGCATATTTTCTTGTCTCTACTTGTCCACGGGAAGACTTGGAGTGGTCCTATTCTACTATAATAAGAACCACACGGCAAAAAAAAACCAATAAAGCGTGACAATGGCTTCTTAAGAAGCCACTAGTTGGATTTGACAGCTCATTAGCGGCATGGGAAAGGAAATTACGATACTTAACGTCGAGTGCATTATCTCGCCTGTCAGCAAAATATAGAAAAAATCTATAAAAAAAGAAAAACATCGTGACTACAAAATCTTATATAAAAACTTTGAAATTCAAGAAAAAAGTTGGTAATGTCAACAAGAGTCGACCCCTTTCCAATCCAATTGTGAAAGGACGAGAAAATTGTGAAAAAACGAGGGTCTACATTTGAAGGTCAGCCATTAGTTAATATATAGGCTGACTTTTTAAACAGTGTCCAAATTTTTGGAGCAAGTACCAAATTAAAAAAAATAAAAATTAAGCAAGTTAAAAATTTTTCGTCCTCCCATACAAAATTCGTCTGTTAGAGCGCTGATTTGTATGGGAGGACGAAAATTTTTATCGATTTTTAATAACTTTTTTTGTAGAAAGTAGTTCAGTAAGGACTTTCAATTTTACACAATGATGGAGGTTAAAAAACAAATGTGTTTACAAAAAAAGCTTGTACAAACATGTATATTTTGGAAAAAGTGGCTGTAGTCTTGAGAACCATGGCTCTTTATACTGAGTAAGGGATAAATAAATAAAAGTGTGTATTTTTACATTTGTATAATTAAGATTTACTTACCTAAAATGTATGCATATAACAATAAAAATTGAACAATTTATCTTAATCTACTTAGTATTATCTTTTATTTGAAATTTAGACGCCGCTTAGACTTTGGACTTCGCTATTTGTTTATTTTCTTAAAGGTCAACAGGGAGGAAATGGCCCAACTAAATAAACCAATATTTAATATATATTAACTTTATATCAGGAAATCACACTATTCTTCAATTCATTCATCTTATAAAAACCTTACCTAGAAGGTGGATCAAAGGGCACGATAAAAATACTGCATAATGGTGCCCCAATTAGAATTCAGCGCACTTGCCAATAGCATGAACGGACTTCGTGATAGCGATATTGATAAAGGAAAGAATTGGTTTGTTAAAGAAAGGATTTTTCCGATACATTTTACATTTAAGGATGAAGGTCAGATATTGTAAGCAACTTCCTTTTAGACGGATCTCTTATAGATTCCGTATGTCCGTCTATCCGACCGCGGCTTAGCTCAAAGACTACTAGAAAGCTGTAATTTTGTATTACGTATGCTGACAAAATGTCAAAGTAAAATGGTGAAAAAAAATGTTTTTAGAGTAGCTACTCTATATCATCACTAATTCCCCACTTTACATGTAGGGGGGCTCCCCTACATGTAAAGTGGGGAATTAGTGATGATATATTTTTTCCCATAGTGAGGGGGTATCGTTAGATAGGTCTTTTGAAAAAATTGTGGGTTTGTCAAGATAACTTTTTGATTAAGTGACCCGTTTTTAAAATATTCAACTAATTCTTGTACAAACACTTTAAAAGCTAAACAGCTAGCTTGAAAAATTAAAAAAAAAATCCTGACCGTAGTATATGTACTGAACTTTAAAGGACTTTCGGCTGAGTCAGTTTACAGCCGCCTAAAATACTACATAATTAAAAAAAAAAATTAGAGACAAAAAAAATGTTTTTGGCTCATCATGAGGTAGATTATTAAAAAGTATTTTTTCTTAATTTTTTTCTTTTCAGCAAATAATTACGGAAGTACAGAGCATTTACATATGAAAGTTCTATCTGAAAATAAATTAAACTCAGAGGCACCCAGACCATTAAGATGGTTAAAAATTATCAAACGTTTTGTTTCCGAATCTATCTGGTTTTTGTACGAATAAGCAAAAAGCTTAGAACAAGGGGTCATTATGCAAAATAAAGATGATCTGAAGCGCTTTATACATAACTTGACCCAGAAACCGTTTTCGATGACTCCTTAATTTTAACGTAGTCATTTAAGGGTATAGATCCATTTGGCACCTCGTAATTTTTCCTTGGGCCTGGGTAGATGGAAGATTAGTTTATTTATGTGGTTTTTCGTCCATAGAGATCCCTTTATTGCCCATTGGGCAATGAGAAAATTTTACTTAATAGAATATAAAATCTTGCTACTTATATTTTAAAAATTGCTATTCTATTGTATTAGGTATAAACCTGTAAAAATAGAATAAGTTTGGAGAATAAATAAAATAAAAAAATACTCGTCTGACGGCTCACAGTTTAAAAAAAAATTAACAAAGAAAGCATTTATTGTGCCAGATAAATCTCTTGCCTTGCAGATCGTTAAACCCAATCAAAGAAATTAATATAAAACCTGATGATTCTCTTCAATAAAAGACAAAATTGTGCAACATATACTTTCGTTTTATTAACACTGGGATTTTAATTATTTCTGTGTGTGTGTCTAACAACTAGCTTGTCCCACTTTTATAAAAGTCCTAGGACTCATCTATCTCTGTCCTGTGCTTTAGGAAGCCATTGACGGCCTGCGATTTTTATAATATTGTCTTGAAGGGATTCGGTCTTGAAGTTTGATGCAGATGGCTTGTTCCATGGCTCTTAGCGCTTAGTTATAAAAGTATTATTGAACGAGCGTGCGAAGTCTCAGCTTCGAGATAAGCTTGAAAAAATGCTTTTGTCCGTCTGTCTGTTCTCACCTACAGGTCGCATTTTTCAACCGATTTTGACAAAAATTGACACACAAGTTTCTTGACTTTTTTTTTATTCTATCGCGATTTTTTCCCTATTATCCCCCATGTATGCTGTAGAGTTATTTATTGACCGATTTAAATCATATTTAAGAGGCACACTAAGGACTTCATTCTACTCAAGAGCAAAAATATTACCAAAAGTGGGAGTAGGAAAAGGGGGGATGTTTTCTGTAGCGTTATACCAGGCCTGTGTCACTCCCCGTTTAGGTATCGAAAATGTACCTACATTATTAATATTCGCGCAGGCGTCCCCTCGGGGTGGTAAATTCAGTTATACGAATCGTTTGTCCAGAGTAATAAGAATGAAATTGGCTTGCAATGGATGTCTAGGTATCTATACAAAAAGGTGCTGAGTTCTGGCGTGAGCTAAATTAAACCATATCGCTAGCCACATTGAGTAGATATTTCTTTGAATTTCTTTGCTGAGTGAGACTTCTGTACGTTAGTATTAGTATTTATTCTGTGGTTATACAAAGTGTTAATGAACTAACGCAAAACCTCTCAGATGGTACCTCAGGACATGAAAATGAACAACTTTTGTTGTACAACTTTCACGAAACCCAAAAAAAAAATTGAATTTTCATACAAACTGTGATCGAGTAAATTTATACGAAAATCCGAATTTTATTTTTGGCATTTTGGGAATGTTGTAGAACAAAAGTTGGTCAGTTTCATGGGCTGAGGTGCCATCTGAGAGGTTTTGCGTTAGTTCATTAAGGTGAAGATATAGGCAAATGGCCTTGAAGTGGCGCCCTCATTTGAAATAAATTGTTAACACGTAAATATGGAGATAATTTCCATATTGCTCTTTGTCATGCACTAGATAGCCCTTTAAATTATTTTATGAACCACCGTTGAAAGTATTTACATTAGTCCGTCTAGCTTTAAAACTTGCCTCCGCCAAAAGTGGCCACGGCAAGTTTTAAAGCTAGACGGATTACCAATAATAGTTTCAACGGCAGGTCATAAAATAATTTAAAGGGCTATCTAGTGCATGACGAAGAGCAATATGGAAATTATCACCATATTTACGAGTTAACAATTTATTTCACACTTCAAGGCTTATATCTTCACCTTAACACGTTGTCAATTTGCTAATATCTTTACCTTAACACGTTGTGTATGGACGGATTTCTTTGCTAAGCCAGGGGAAAGCAAAAGTGTTGGTTATTGCATGGTCATAAGAATAAGAGCTCGCGAGGTCTACTGTTCTCACATAACCACTAGTGTAAAAAATGTCTACTTATTTGAGGACCTTGATACTATAATAGAGTTATGTAATGTATATTACTCCGTGAACTCAAGACCTACAAGATTTTTTGGTATATATAGTGAATGGATGGTATTTCATAAGGCGCCCGACGATTTATGGTGAAGTAATTTGATTAGAGATATAGCGTAGTTAGAAAGGGATTCATTAAATACCAGCGTAGGAAAAAGCTGAATATTGGAGGTATTGCGGGTGGGTGTTACCTTGATGTATGGTAATAAATTCATGAAAACCTCCGTATCTACGCAAACTGAATGTTATTTTTTGTCCAATGTAGGATTTTTTAAATTTATTTTAACTTTCGTTAAATTATAAATTTTATTTTACCCTCTTTACAACTTTGTTTTTAGTAATTCCTGAATAATGATAAGTATACGGGGATTTAAATTTACATCAATGTGCACAAGTTTATATTGATTGCACATTGAAAAAGTGTAAAACATTCATATAATTTTTATGTTATTTTTAATCTCAATGAGCCTGTTTTTTTTTTGGAATGTGGAACGAGTGTACCCTCTGATGTTGTGTCCATTTTCAAATATTGATATAACAATCAAACAAATACTGTAAAGTGCTCACTCGGAAGTGTATCGGTCGGAATGCGGGGTGCGGCAAGGTGGGTTGAGTTCGCCCCGGTTCTCAACTTATATATTAATGAGCTGATAGGTGAACTCTGCAGGACTGGTGTTGGTTGTCATGTCGATGGTGTGTGTATTAATAACATCTCTATACGAGTATGCGAACGACATGTGCCTGCTTTGTCCATCTATTGGTGCGCTGAGACGGCTCCTGTCCATTTGTGAGTCTTATGCGGTGGCTCATGGGCTCAGGTATAACGTTGAAAAGTCTCAAATTTTGATTTTCAAGGCATACGTTGACATACGATGATATACCCAACATAAGCTTGTGCGGCAGTCCGCTGTGTAGGGTTAATAAGTTTAAGTACCTGGGTCACTGGGTCACCGAGGACTTGTAAGACAATGTCGACATTGATAGGGAACGCAGGTCTCTGGCAGCTCGGGGCAACATGCTGGCTCGCAGATAGCACGTTGCACAGTCCCGGTTAAAATAACGCTTTTCAAAGCGTTCTGCCAGTCTTTTTACACGTGCAGTCTATGGGTCAGTTATACGGCTCGGGCATACAGCGACTTGCGAGTCCAATACAACAACGCTTTCAGGGCGCTGTAAGGGATGCCGTGGCGGTGTAGTGCGTCTGGAATGTTTGCGGAAGCGCACACTGATGGTTTCTCAGCCATCATGAGGAAGAGATGTGCTTCTATAATGACGCGCGTACGCTGCAGCTCTAACAGCATCTTGAAGGTGTTTATAGACAGATGGGACACTCCGATGTGGGGCAGATGGATACATCTCCATAATCCCTGTTACTAACAATAGTTTTTAAGTAATCAATGTTACTAACCCGATATGGACATGGTCTGAATTATTTTTTTTATTATTATTATATTATTATTTAAAAAAAGAATATACAAAAAGCACAAACATCACTAAAGCAAGTGATACAAAAATGCAGTCTCTATTTATTTTTACCAAATATACGTGTGTAATTTTAAACCAAGTAACTTAATAAAAAATAAAACGGTCAAGGGCGATTTAAACTTGCGCGATGAGGGTTCCCTACTTTTCATAGGTTTTTCTGCATTCTTTAGGCCCATTAGTTTTGGGGATAAGGGTAGTGGTGGTCAAATTTCACCTATATTCTTAAATAACTCGAAAAAATATCCTGAAATTATAAAAAAAAACATATTTGAGATTCTTACAATACGCCCTTTTATTTGATATGCCACACGATATATGTAATTCGCAGATTTTTTTTAAATTTTCAAATTTATCCCCCATGAGCATGTACGCGAAAAAACAGAAAAAAGAACAATTGATATAGTGAAAGTCACAATTAGCGTTAATTTCTAATGATACTTGTATTGGGTATCACTTTTTTTGATGATTGATAACGCAAAGAAAAAGCGGTTAAAGAAAGGTAAAAATAAAACCTATAACTATATCGATCTCAGCTTTAACACTGCCTATAACTGAGTTTCCTTAAAATCGCTTTAACTAATCGGCAACGTCGAGATCTTCATTATAATAATAGGATAGACTTCTTTTAGGTTTTTCTGTAATCTGTAGATCTGTATTTTTTTTGGGTCCGTGATTTCGGAGATAAGACCGAATGGTAAATTATCGCCTATTTGCTGAAATAACTTCTTAATTACCGATCTAAAAGTTATCTAAAAAGCTCTTTCATTTGATATTATACGATATACCTACCTAGTTAACAAAACTTTTTTAAAATGTTTGATTTACGTAAGTATTTATTTATTTTACTCTTTATTGCACACAATTTAACAAATTAGACACAAATAATAGAGATAAATTTTAGCATACAAAAGGCGGCCTTATCGCACAGCAATCTCTTCCAGGCAACCTTAGGGTAGTATGGATACAAAATAAATTTAGATATGTTACAGGTGAGGTGCAAAATTTCAAAGGAGATATACAAATAAAATATTATAGATACATATAATACATACTTATATAAAAAATATTTACATATATATATATATATATAATATAAATAAGGTAGTGTACACGAAAGAAAGTAAGAACCTAAACAAGATGCGAAAGGAAAAGAGTGACTTACAAAGAAGAAATAAATTGTGGTTTGACTTGTAATTTAAAGCTGGCTAGCGTTCGAGCCTGTCAGATGGACAGTGGCAGTGCGTTCCAAAGCCGAACAGCCTCTACAGTGAAGGACTAAGAATAAAACCAGGTGGAATGATCAGGAATGATTAGTCGCAAATTTTTGGAGCTGCGCTAATTTGCGACTTGCAGTTTCACTGTAAAAAACTAAACGTTCCCTTAAGTACCTAGGGGATGCAGGATTGAATAATATGGAAAACAGGAGTATTATAAGTGGCCCTCATATTTGAAATTTATTTATTTACGTTATACGTCCGTCTTGAGGGCACTGACTTACATATGTGTATCAAATTTCAACTTAATCAGTCCAGTAGTTTCGTAGCAAATTGGCTGTGACAGACGGACGGACAGATAAATGAGTGATCCTATAAGAGTACCGTTTTTACCTTTTGTGGTACGAAACCCTAAAATCGTGAAAGTGGATTTTCCACGACTCAATCAACGCGCGCTAAAGCCACACGAAAACACATTTCCAGTTCTTTGTTATTAAATTGTGCGAAATAAAGCAGTTTCAAGCGATTAAGGTGAGGTTATTCCATCGACCGCAAGTAACAAAAGGAATCAACGAGCGTTCTTGAGTGGCTTTTATTTTAATTTAGCGAATGTCTCCTCGTAGTAATGACTCAATGAAATAAGTACTTACAGATACCTGTAAATGAGATAAATTATAGGATTTTCCAAAATTTTATTTTGGTAAATCCTACGATAGTGAACAGTTAAAAATTATGGCCGTTATGCTTGGGGTTTGTGGACTATGAAAAAGCCTTCGATTCGATCGAAACATGGGCCGTGCTTTAGTCTCTCCAGCGATGCCGTATTGACTATCGGTATATCGAAGTGTTGAAGTGTTTGTAACGTAACGCCACTATGTCAGTCCGAGTACAGGAGCAGTGGACGAGGGCTATTCCACTGCAAAGGGGTGTGAGACAGGGAGACGTTATATCTCCGAAACTGTTCACCGCTGCACTGAATGGGAAGGACTTGGCATCAACATCAATGGCGAGTATATCACTCACCTTCGATTTTCCGACGATATCGTTGTCATGGCAGAATCCATGGAAGACTTAAGCACCATTATGCTCGGAGACCTTAATCGAGTTTCCCAACAGGTGGGCCTCAAAATGAACATGGACAAAACGAAAGTAATGTTGAATGTCCATGTCGCGCCCCTACCTGTTTGTGTTGGGAGTTCCACCCTCGAAGTTGTAGACTAATATATCTACCTGGGTCAATTGATCCAGGCAGGAAGTTCCAGCTTCGAGGAAGAGGTCTTTCGACGAATCCGACTTGGTTGGGCAGCGTTCGGGAAGCTACGCAGCGTCTTCTCGTCCAAAATACCTCAGTGCCTCAAGACTAAAGTGTATAATCAATGTGTGTTACCAGTGATGACTTAAGGCTCTGAAACGTGGTCCCTTACTATGGGTCTCATAAGAAGGCTCAAGGTCGCTCAACGCGCTATGGAGAGGGCTATGCTCGGTGTTTCTCTACGTGATCGAATCAGAAATGAGGAAATTCGTAGGAGAACCAAAACCACTGATATAGCCCAGCGGATTAGCTCGTTGAAGTGGCAGTGGGCGGGACACATAGCGCGACGAACCGATGGCCGATGGGGCAGAAAGGTTCTCAAATGGCGACCACGTACTGGCAAGCGAAGCGTTAGACACCCACCCACAAGGTGGTCAGACGATCTGACTAAGGTCGCTGGAAAGAGCTGGACGCAGGCCGCTCTAGATCGGTCATTTTGGAAATCCTTGGGAGAGGCCTATCTCCAGCAGTGGACCTTATGCGGCTGAAATGATGATGATGATGATGAAAAATTATGACCAATAGATGTTTACGTGACTATACGTGTAGTGTATCCATCTCGAACCGAGACTTCATTCTCCACGTCACCTAGTTGGTCAACTGGTATTTACTGATAAGGTTTAAGTCCACCTTTATGGTTACTAGTTTTTGTGTATTAAGTAATTTCTACAAAGAAAATGCGGTGCGGTTTCCAGCAGAGTAGAATAGGACCACTCTAAGTCTTCCCGTGGATGTCGCCAGAAGGCGGCTTAGGAAATACAAGCTAAACAAAGCTTATAAACATCAATAAGACCTCTTCAACCCATCTGGCCAGCGTGGAGAGTGGAGGCTAAATCCTCTGACTGCTCTGGTAGTACAGAGAGGGTCATGCTTCTGCAGTAGAGATTAAAAAAAAGACCTGATGATGATGATGATAAAGAAAATATCAAAAGTGTGGTGTTTTTGTGTAGTTTCTCTCGGAACCATTCCTTAACATGATTTTCTGCACGTGTTCATTTGCGGTAAATCACATTATATTTATTGGTCTCGCCGGAGCTTCCATCGTCCTTTTATGTTGCACAGCTTTGATTAAATGGTCGCAATCATATCAAACGATTGGAGTGATGACTATAATTCAAGTTGGGGCGAAAACACATTGTTTGTATGTATGTATGTTTGTTCCGCGATAACTGCCGAACCGATGGTCCGATTTTGATGAAATTTGGTAGGTATGTAGGAAATATCAATAGAATTTTCAAGTTCGTTGGGCATCAAAATCGGTTCAGTAGTTTTTGAAATATTAATAAAAAATCGCGAGGTCTAAGTTCGCGGCGAACTACTAGTATATCCTAAATTCGGGATATAATTGAACGAGCGAGCGAAGAGAACGAAGTTTTCCGAGTCTACTTAACAATCCGGCGTTTGTAGGATGTATAACATGGATGGATGTATACAAACATACTCACGTATGTTTGTATGTTTGTTCGACGATAACTCGAGTAATTTTGATCACAGCTTCGTGATAGGCGTGTATATTATAGTAATATATAATACTCGTAATAATAATAAAATGTATTTATTTTCCTCCCATAAATTACAGTTTCGTACAATAAATAAGTACAATGAGAAAACATATTGACTAAATATACATTACATAGGTAGTTTATATAATATATATTATGTTGCTAATAGAATTTTTAAGTTCGAACATGAGCCATATCGGTCAAGGGATTGCCGAGTTATGGGATTCACGAGTTCACAGTTCGGGGTGAACTAATATGTATAATCTTTGATACAAAAAAGTTTATTGATCATACAGCGACATTTCGCAATCCTAGGAACGCATTTTTAAAATCGACAGTGGGTCCGGCAGTCATTACGAATGGCTTACGCAAGCTTTTCCAAAAAGGCTATTTTTGACACCTCCTCTAAAAAACCTTCTTATTGCTTGTCATGGAGAATGCGTTCCGTTTCACACTGCTTTTTAGGGTTCCGTACCCGAAAGGTGCAAACGGGACCCTATTACTGAGACTCCGTGGTCTGTCCGTCTATCTGTCCGTCTGTCTGTCTGTCTGTCCGTCAGTCGCAGGGCTCTATCTCTTAAACCGTAAAAGCTAGACACTTGAAATTTTCACCAATTATGTATTACTATGACTACAGTAACAAAAAATACTAAAAATAAAATTAAGTTAAAAATTAAAGGGGGTCGTCATACAAGAAACGTGTTTATTCAGCGTTTTAAAACATTGTACGGTGGTACGGAACCCTTCATGTACGAGTCTGACTCGCACTTGCCCGTTTATTTTATTTATGTAAAAAATTTAGAAAACACAGACACGACTCGACTGTTTCAAAACCACACCTTTTGTGTTTCGCTGACTCCTTCAATGAAAAATTATGAGAATTATGTATAATAAATTATGAAAATATCTAAACATAAAAAAATTATTTTGTCTTTGATAATGGATACCTAACATCGCGTTGGGCGGCGGCATAAAGCTTTTCGCACAAATGCATTCTTACAAGGTGATTTTGAATGTCCTAGCTATATTCAAGGAAAGTACGCCTCTTGTACCTTATTTATATATAAGTTCCGTAAACTCTGTAATTTTTTATTGTTTTTTATTTGGTGCAATAAATATTTTTGTATTGTATTGTATTGTACGCGAAATAAAAAATATCATATGTACCTTGTTTCGTAATAAAAAACAAAGATATAAGTCGACAAATGTATATCAAAAATATCCCATTTAAATGTCACCATCACCACCCGCTTCTGGGCTCGTGCGGCGGGCGGCTGCTGCGCAACGGCCGTGTGTGTAGAAACTAGAGTAGGTTAGCCATTTTTTTGAAATTTGAGAGAATTTTTTACAAAAATACGTTTTTTTTGATTACGATTTTGTGTTCTATTAATGATTATGATTCCAAGATTTCAATAAAGCTAAGGAATAAGAAATCAACTTGTGTCTTATCCCACAATGGTGTAATTTGTCATCACTCATCATAAACAATGTCAGGAAACTAATAGTCGTGACGAGCGGTGACTTATGTACAAAAGCTGACACGATTTGTTGGGGCTAAAGAACGCTCAGAGAATTTCTACAGGAAATTATAACACATTTGACATCCAGGATATCTTTCCGGGCTTTTTTATCATATTTGTTTTCCTATCTTTTTTAAATTCAATAATATAAAAAATGAAACTGTAGTATGTAAGTCTTTTCCTATGTATATGCCAATCTCTCTTAATGTATTCAAATTGATAACACAATGGGTCTGACCGTATTAGGCCCTCGTTCCGCAACGCGCTCGACCGGGACGTCCAATAATTTCAAAATTTGTTTGTCCACTACGCCCACGGCTGTGACGCTCCCGGTTGTAAAAGTTTTAAAAAAAGAACTTGAGTAAGAACTATTGAAAATATTAAGTGTTTTTGATTTAATTATTTTAACGTTCTGTCCTAGTCTCTACAAACCTTAGTCTAAATGTGTAGCCTGGCAGTATCGTATGAGTGACGTAGACACTCCTATGGGCTTATAAACAGAAAGTAATAGGCGCTAATTTTGCGTCTAAAGGTCCATGATTAACGAACGAACGAGAAAAGGTAGTTAATTACGATATAATTTACCATACTTTAGAATCATCATCATGTATTTTGTAGGATTCCGTACCCAAAGGGTGCAAACGGGACCCTATTACTGAGACTCCGCTGTCTGTCTGTCTGTCCGTCTGTCACAGGGCTCTATCTCTTGAACCGTAATAGACACTTGAAATTTTGACCGATTATGTATTACTGTGGCCGCTATAACAACAAATACTGAAAATAAAAAAAAGTAAAAATTAAAGGGTGTCGCCATACAAAAAACGTGTTTTTTCAGCATTTTTAACTAGATCTTTATAATGGCATTAACTAGATACTTGAAATTCTCACAGATTATGTATTACTATGGGCGCTATAACAACAAATACTAAAAATTAAAAAAAGTTAAAAATTAAAGGGGGTCGTCATACAAAAAACTTGTTTTTTTAGCGTTTTAAAACATTGTACGGAGGAACGGAACCCTTCATGTACGAGTCCGACTCGCACTCGCCCGTTTTTAGTCTCCACTGCAGGAGCACGACTCTCTCTGTACTACCAGAGCCATATATTAGCCAGAGGTATTGTCCCTATATATTTATTTATTTCCTTCTTTAGAGCATACTCTAATAATGAGCCTGCGATCCGATGTCTCGTCTTGGCTAGTGCCTACCATTCCCCCAGATTAATCAAAAGAAATACGACTCTTCCGTTCATTCGTTGTGATATCCTATAAAGTGTGACTATCTGCTCAATATTTACCCCATGCATGCGAGTGTTTGTAAATCTGTAACGGGGCAGAAAGTAGGTCAGAGGGTTGTTGACGGAGGGTCAACTTTAGGAACCTCGCATCCCTATGCCGAAATCGATGGAGGAAGCACGCTGGGTACACTTACCCTACGATAAAAAAATTACAAGACGTTTTTCGACTGCGTTTTTTGAGAAAAAATGCGGCCAGGTGCTAGTCGGACTCGCCCATGAAGGGTTCCGTAGCAGCAAGTAACATAATATAAAAGTTCTAAAGCTAAATTGCGGTTTACTTAAAAAAAAACCTACTTACTAGATCTCGTTCAAACCAATTTTCGGTGGAAGTTTGCATGGTAATGTAATCATATATTTTTTTTAGTTTTATCATTCTCTTATTTTAGAAGTTACACACACACACACATTTTACCACTTTGGAAGTGTCTCTCGCGCAAACTATTCAATTAAAAAAAATTATAATAGAAACCTCAATATCATTTTTGAAGACCTATCCATAGATACCCAACACGTATGGGTTAGATGAAAAAAAAATTTTGAGTTTCAGTTCTAAGTGGGGAGCCCCCAAATTTTTTTCTTTTTTTTTTCTTTTTTTGTGTGAAAATCTTAATCTGGTTCACAGAATACATCTACTTACCAAGTTTCAACAGTATATAGTTCTTATAGTTTCGAAAAAAGTGGCTGTGACGTACGGACAAACAGACACACATGACGAATCCATAAGGGTTCCGTTTTTTGCCATTTAGCTACGGAACCCTAAAAACCCGCCCTCGTACACGGTGGCACGGACGGTGGGCAGACGATCTAAGGGTATACGAAAAGAGCTGGCAAACTATCGCCACTGATAGAAGTTTGTGGAAAATTGGAGGGGAGGCCTTTGCCCAACTATGGGACACTACAACCCAAAAAAAAGTTGGTCGCTGATAATGTAGCTTTCTAGAGGTGAAAGAATTTTTTAAAATCTGTTCACAAGTTTTTGGTTTATCCATTACAAACAAACTTACAAACAATCAAATACTTTCTCTCTATAATATAAGTAAAGAAGTATAATCGGTGGTTTGACAAGCACGTGTTGCTTTGTTGCACATGTTGTCTGTTAATGAGTACCTTCAAAGTCTTGCTCGGTGTAGTCATGGTGCGTGTGTTTCCTAGCCGCTGGGTCGGTTGGCGCTTCGTCATCATCAGCCCTCGTCTCCATGTTCCACGGTCTGCGGACAAAAAGAAACGTCGTCATTGTTAACTGTACGTAGTTTTGCTTTTTCCTCTGTGCTTTTCACTGTACAAAGTGTCAATGAATTAACCCAAAACCTCTCAGATGGTACTTCAGCCCATGAAACTGAAAAACTTTTGTTCTACAACTTTCACAAAACCCAAAAAAAATTTGAATTTTATAAAAACTGATCAGCCTACGAACAATAATTCTCTAGAGTCGTAAGTAATCCCGAAAAATCAGTTCAGGCGATATGAACAGCGCGGCGCGACAGTTTGCCGTGATACTCGAGTCGTGCGGTTGCGGCGCAAGAAGTTTCCTTTGAGAATAATGCTGTGTTCTTGCGATAATCGATTCATTAAAAATGCCGTCATGTGCCATGAAGTGGTGTAGAAGCCATACAGACATGAAAATTAGTTTAAAAAAAAAAGTTACACGCAAACAAGGTTATTTATTTTAGCGTAGCGTACTGCATATTAGGTACAATCCGCGCGTTGTATCTCACCGCTCATTGCGTTGACTGCCCCACCCGACCGACGACGACGCGTGACCTTGTCGCGACCAATCGCATGCATCTTTGTCTATGTGTGCGTAGTAAAAGATTACTATCTGACTTTATCATCCTGATATACTTAGAAATATGTTTAATAAATATATTTATTAAATATATGATTTATGAATATGTATTTATATATGAATTTATATATGTATTTATGTAAGTATATTTACGTATGTTTATGTAGGTACCTATATTTATTAAATTACTTAGGTATTTTGTTAATTTATTTATTTAGTTCTGTATTGTACTCGCTAACTTCCTTCCCATTTCCTCTCGCGGGTCTACTGAAAGAAATTTCTTTAGAAATAAGTAGCACTTAAGTACTATCAGGCCTGTGTCACTCCCCGTTTAGGTATCGAAAATTTACCTACATTATTACTATGCGCACAGACGGTCCCTCCGGGTGGTAAATTCAGTTATACGAATCGTTGTCGTATCGAAATTGGCCTGCAATGGAAGTCTAGGTATCTATACGAAACGGTGCTGAGTTCTGACGTGAGCTAAATTAAACCATATCGCTAGCCACATTGAGTAGATATTTCTTTGAATTTCTTTACTAAGTGAGACTTCTGCATGTTAGTATTATTTATTCTGTGGTACTATGTCTTCTTTTTATAATGTATTGTTTGTAAATTTTCAAGTGTACTTCAACCAATAAAAAAATAAGTTGTTTGAACACTGTGAACACTGTGAATGTAGATCGTGGTAACCGGCACATGGTACAACAGTACCTAGGTATTTACCCTTGTAAATCAATTATGCAAATGTATAATACTCGCAGTGACGATAGTGCGGTGTATCTGCTATTGTCACCATCCTATTCATCTACTAATTTATACAATCTGTTGAATAATTAATTGCAGCTGCACGCGCAACAATAAAACAAGTTTATTTGCTAGGCAAATTAAAAAACCCCGACTGTCAAAAACGCCATCTAGTGATGAGTAGCGGAACTACCGATACGACTTTATATCCGTAGCGCCATCTATTATTTGCTAGAGAAAGCCCTGACTTTCAAGCGTTAACCCCCATAACTTTTTAACGGCTGAAATGATTTTCATCTAACATAGCTAAAAACTACCGCAAGGGAACTTGCTTTCACTTAAAAAAAACCAAGCGCTAAGATGCCACAGACAGACAGACCGACAGATATTAACGTTAAACTTATAATACCTCTCTTTTTTGTCGGGGGTTAAAATAGAAGCATTCCCTCTCCCATCTTAGTGCGGCATACTACTTATGTGAAATGAACAAGCTAAAATAAAATGTCATTTGATTTTTTCGTCGTGCATAAAGATTTAACATATGAGTTATCTATATGCCGGATCGCATATAGATACCTCATACCTATGCATATAGATAAAAAAATCGGATTTTAAATTACACGCTAAATTAACTAAATTTTTCAATTTTCCCAAACAATATGCACAGTAAAACTGAATTTCACGCGGACTAAACATGAAAATGTTACAAAGGGATAAAATGGATGAGGAAGGCCGACTCGTACTTTACTAGTTTTAGCAGTCCGTAATAGTACAAAAAAATTTTTCAGTAATTATAAAGAACATTGTTTGTAAGTCAGAAAGTTATAAGCCCACCTTGTCTCCTTATTTTATTGTTATATAACTTTATTTTAGGTAAACGCAATAGCATAATGTAAATAGCATCAAGAAGTCTAGACAAATAAGATTGATAAAGTTTATAGCTTCAAAACAAAACAAGAGAACTAAGTAATAAATAACATCAATCAAACTCGTGATTTGGGACTAAAATATCTTCTAAAATATATCTTCAAGTTTTGAATTGAAGACTTAATTAATTGGAAGTACATTAATCAACTAATATTCTGATTTATATTGATTAAAGTAACACCAAGAGAGGTGACGAGTTTTATGTTAGGCAGGTTTAGGTGAATTTCATTTTATAATATCTAATTATTTATTAGAATAAGAGATTTTTATTAAATATATTTTTCGTAATTCCATTCATGAGAAGGCAAGAATTGTCACTCTCTCTCTCATCTCAGCGTAATCCCAGTTGCATCTACAGCTGCAACGCTGCAAAGCCCGGGGTCCGCTTTCCGGCTTTTCCTCCTCACTTCGCATGGTCTTGAGCATCCTTGGTTGGAAGACCGGAAAAAATTATGTTAATTACAAATATGATACACTACGGTACTATAAGTACAACATATTTTAAACCTCGCTTTTTCGGTGGCAGTTCTCCTTAATAACTTATATATCTACGTACTCTACGTATAACATACAACATTAGGACTTACACAGCCACGAGTTTGTATAGCTCTGATTAAATTAGAACCAATGGACCGCGCGTTTGTAATTCAAAGAAAAAGTTTGTTTCTGCCTGTTTAAATAAATTTCGCGACAACTAAATTTGTTTTGTTTTAGCTGATTTGTTAAATCGTAAATGATTTTTAAGGCACGGCAAGTTGAGGTTGTGCAAGGGCTTCACGGCTGTGGAATGCTTTACCCGTTGACATCCAATTTTCTTTTAGAAGAAATGTACACTCATATCTTCTAAAATAATGTATTCCTGTTAATTTTCCGTATCATCATTTATTGTATGTATGTATAATAAATTATTTAGTACTTTTAAGAGCATAAAACGTCACAAAATACACGTATACGTTTACAATGGGGCGGCAAATTTGAATCCTATATCGTAATTGCCCCCCCCCCCCCCCCCCCCCCCGTCGGCAGAAATAAAGCCTATAAGATTGAAGCCTAAGTCACTGAATCGCAGGAAGGGGAGGGAGGGGCGGGAAAATCTCGCCCGGGGCGCTGGTAGAGTTAAAACCGGCACGGTCCTTCGGTTTTTTATAAATAAATAAATAAGGACTCTGCCTATCTAAGCAAATACATAGACATACTGTTTTTCCTATCTTCGTTGTAGACAAAAATAATTTATTACAAATGATAGCAGTAGGATCTTTAATTCGTGTACGGCTTCAAAAAATATGTATTTGTAAAAACAAATATTTTACTGAAAAATATTGAAAGATACATTATTTTATCAAGGGGCAGACAGCACAGGCCACGTTTAGCGCGTAGCGTGGGCATGAAGTCGAAAAAAAAACCAGAATATGTAAAAATGTATGTATTTGTCAAAATAATAAATGGAAGTAGGTATATATTTACAATTATATGGTTGTATTTGCGATAATGTACATATAAGGTCCTTTAATGCTCTTAAACGAACTAAAATGTTCTCTAATTCTTTTAAATTTTAATGTTTTTAGGGTTCCGTACCCAAAGGGTACAAACGGAACCTTATTACTGAGACTCCGCTGTCTGTCTGTCTGTCCATCTGTCACAGGGCTCTATCTCTTGAACCGTTATAGCAAGACCCTTGAAATGTTCACTGATTATGTATTTATTACTGTGGCCGCTATAACAACAAATACTAAAAATAAAAAAAAGTTAAAAATTAAAGGGAGTCGTCATACAAAAAACGTGTATTTTCAGCGTTTTTAACTAGATCTTTATAATGGCATTAACAAGACGCTTGAATTTTTTACCGATTATGTATTACTATGGCCACTATAACAACAAATACTAAAAATAAGATAAAGTTAAAAATTAAAGGGGGGTTTCATACAAGAAACGTGTTTTTTCAGCGTTTGAAAACACAATGTTTTCACAAACGGAGGTACGGAACCCTTCATGTACGAGTCCGACTCGCACTTGCCTGTTTATTTAAGATATTGGCTTGAGCCTTGACCTTATTAATCCTCTTTGTTCTTTTTGACATATTTAACCTAAATACCTGCTCGTTCCACGGTACATAAAACTTTGTTTATGTATCCCAGCGATGTAACTGAAAAGTGTAAATTGTTGTTTCGCTAATGAACCTTCGGAAACCGTACATTGTAAAATTCCTCGAACGACTTTTTTTTTGCGGGAATATTTTTGATATGACATTTGTGACTAATTGGTTGTGGCATCGTAGCTAACTAGCTAGCGTCCTAAAATAATAGACCGATTTCAATGCTGTTTTTTTTATCAAAAGCCTTGTCTTTCGAGATTGTTCTTAGCTATGTCTGATGAAAATCGGTTGAGCCATTCAAAAGTTATTGGGGGTGAATATATGAAAGTCGGAGGTTTTTTTAATTTGTCTAGCTAATACCATGTTTAAAACAATGTTGCTTTCGTGCAACTTGCCTTTTTAGTTTGTAGGTCGTATTGATTTCGTTCACAAGCTTTATGACAATACACGGAGTACAGTGCTGCCCCCATTTGAAATAAATTAATTGTATGGAAACGGAGAAAAAATTAAAAATTTTGAGCTAGTAAAACCTAGATAACCCTTCAAACTATTTTATAAACCACTGTTTACAGTTTAAAGTGAGAACGTTAAGCTTTACTTTGCATTTTTGTAAAAAACGGCCAAATGTAAACGGAAAAAATGCAAACTAAAGCTTAACGTGCTGACTTTAAACTGTACTATATTTTTCATTTAAGGTGATTAGAGTCCTCAATGGCCTTGGACGTTTGGGCTCCCCACCCCGCGCCATTACCTCACACCCTGCACGGAAACACCAATCAAAGAATACACGGGCGTAGGTCGGTACAGAAGCGCACTCCATACATTACTGCCTATAACTTGAGCTTGAATTGATAAATAACATCTTCTTCTTCGTCTAAGCGCGTTCCCATTTGCATCCTCAGCTGTGCTGCTTAGGAACCCGGGGTGCGCTTTCCCGCTTTTTCTACCCCAAATATAACATGCATGTCAATGGTCACCCAAGGATGCCAAAGACCTTGCAAAATGGAGAAGAAATAGCCGGAACAGTTTAAATGATTTGGCTATAGTTTAACGACTGGCCGCCTGCCTGACGTCAACCCTCTTTGGGAATGTATTTGTGCGAAAAGTTTACAACCGGCCGCCGCCTGACGTTTCTGCATGCATTTTCAATGCTTTCTTAGCCGCTTCTATCTGCTAAGACTTTCGAGGCATTTTGATCTCAAATTAAGTACATTAAAGTAATTAAATGTCATCAAACGTCCAAATACGCGAAATAATAAAATATTACTTAATCTATACTAATATTATAAAGCGGAAGAGTTTGTTTGTTTAAACGCGCTAATCTCAGGAACTAATGGTCTGATTTGAAAAATTCTTTTTTTGTTGGGTAGCCCATTTATAGAGGAAGGCTTTAGGCTATATAACATTACGTTCCGACAACCACGCGGACGAAGTCGCAGGCACAGCTAGTATATAATATACAAACAAAGTAAATCGTACACTAGTAGATTATACAGTACTGAGTACATAGGACATAGCGTCCATGCGCAAACCAAACTACAACACAATCGTATCGTCTGACTACTATGACTGCACTACTCTCTGACCTAGTCTAAACACACATACAAAGAGAAAACACGCGTGATCCCTCATAAAAATTTGGTAGCGAGTGACACAGCCTTCCCGTACGAATGCCAGCGAACGACTGCCGCCCGCGCCCGCGCAGGGCACCTCTGCAACTACACATTTGGAATTTCAATGTTTCAATATATTTTACAAGAAAACATTGTTTGATTAACAAAAGCAATGTTGCATTTAAAGAATAGGGGATTTTTTATTTTTTAATGTAAAAATATTCTCATATATCATAGCGGTTTAGGAGCAGTAGGGAATTCAAATAATAATTCGATGCGCCGTAGTTTTTTTTTACTTTACCATACAAAGTCATAAAGAAAAAACAAATGTTCCAAATGTAGTCCTCGAACTAATGTTTCATATATATTTTTTTCAAAATTTTCTGGTGGGCAGTAAATGAGGAGTAGGCTTGACAAAATGACCAATTAACGAGAATTGAGGGATCTAATCGCCTTAAAAAGTTTTATTCCGTATTTCTTAGAGACGCTTATTGCTATATTACGCTATTTGCTATAAATAAGTCTTTCTCCTGAATTCTAAGGCAATTTATTACTAAAATCAAAAGTTATTCAGGCTCGCGTTTAAAGAGAGCGAATTTTATCAAGAATTCAACGAATTAGAGAGAGCGAGGCAATATAAGACGAAATTAATTGCTGCCTGAGATTTTAGACGTTTTCTTCATTTGTTCACTTTTGGCACGGTTGAAGAGTTCATGAGTTGGAACAGGTTCATGAAAGTTGGAACACAAATTAATTCAAATTTTTTTTTTACGTTTGTCACATACTTTCTTAGATTTTATATTTATCATGACGTGTGGTAAATTATCTAAATTTTGTTGAATAAAATGGAGTTGATTCTCTACTTTCTTTTATTACACGCATAACTTATACGAGTACATAGAACCTGACATGGGAAAAGGAGGCAATTATTCAATTGAGGATCAAAAATTTTTTTTTTTTTGTTATTAATAATACCAAATTAGTACAATTTCCCTATTTATTTGATTTATCTAACAATGTGATAACATAGGTAAATTATAAAAATAAGTTTGGAAAATCCAAAAGTGCACGCCTCATAGCGGTCACTCAATTTTCACAAAAAAAAAAAACAGAACTTGAATATTGCATATTTATCGGTGTATTATGAACAAAATAAAAAATTTACTTTTAAATCTTTGCGCCATTGCCCACACAGAAAAGAAAGGTACTGCGCATGTATTGTCAATGTCAAGAAGAAAAGAAAAATGAAAAGATTAACATTGTATCCAGAAAAAGAATGGAAATTAAGAATGGCTAAAAGGCAGATGCTAAACGCCGTAAAAAAAAAAAAATATCAATGTCAACGAACCTTATTTACATAGATTTAGATATACCAACGATAGGTGGATTTCAGTTTATTGCTAATTATAATTAAACTACTTTTAATTAGACCGTGATTTTCGAAAGGACTTAGTTTTAGATAATACTTAAGCGTGTGAAAAAAAGAAGGGTTCGATTTGTTAAGTTTTTCGGGCGTTATCGTGACCACGCCAGTTTCCATACGTACCGACACACGGACGTCCACGAAATAATTTTCTTAAACACTTGTTTTATTATTTTAAAGAACAAAATGTCCTTTAAAAATATCATGACTGTTGAAACTAGTGTTTTTTCTTGACATTTGTGTGTAAATATTATTCTACAAGTACGATAAGAAATAAATACCGACAGTTCGAAAATTCACTTGATTTTTGTAAGGCGAGAGTAGAGCACTACCTCAACGCTCCGCTTATGAGGCGTGCAATACCTCAACGCTCCGCTTGAGGCGTGCAATATAACATTATTAGAAGTATTTACGAGTAACTCGTATTAATAGTATTTTATTGTAGTTGACTGTGCCAGTAACAGTAACAAAGTAACTGATGATAAAGGTTGATACTCAACTCTAATCGGAATTAAAAAAAAAATGAGTACATTGATAATACCTAGTGACTTTTGCAGTCGACTGTACCTTTATGTAATTACACTACTCATCGTTTCGTGACATATTTGATTATAATGATAATTTTATACAAACATCACTATCAAATAACTGTCTTATAAAAATTTAGGATATACAAATAATTAATTATGTTAAATAAGTACATATTAAGCTTCATAATATAATGATTTACTTACTGGTACATGTCTTCATCCATAAATGGTATAAGTTCGTATTCCTTGCTGTCTTTGAAGTTTACTTTCTTTAAAACCATTTTCACAAGTTTATATTTTTTCTTTTTATTTCTTTTTAGGTGTTTCTTCTTTTTATTTCCTTTTCATTTATTACCACAACGTAGTAATAAATTTTCTTATAAGTATTATTTAATTTTAAAGCAAGTAGGTAAGTATGTAGTTGTATTTTTTTAACAATTTTGATTTTCACTGTAAAAATTAAGAGTGAATTTATTTAAAATAAGTCACTTATAAAATTTTCAATTGAATATTTTTCTTAGGTTTTAATAAATTTCTTTTTAATTCTTGATGGATTTTGTTAGGATTTGTAAAGGACAAGATATCAAATGTGTCTTTTGACGGATTCCGTGTGAAACTAAGGTCTGATCACGAGCTCTAGTCACGAGACTATATAAAGGCAACTGACCGGTTATGCGAATTAATTGCGATTGAAGTACATATTCATGGCATGGAGACACGTTATTTTGCCTTACCTTAGTTAGTTGTACCTATAAGGTAGTCATTATTGAATCGAGTACTGATCATTACTGACAAATAAATCGGTGTTAAGGTGTTAAGCAGTTTCATGAGAGGTGGCATAAGTCGACATCTGTACGTCTGTCTATAGGCCAGTAGGTTTGTATCTCCCAGATGAAAATAAAGGTTGACAGGGAGAGAATGCTTTAGCAAAGTCTACCTATTGTAGCTTTTGGTTCAATAAAAGTTTGAATAAATAAAATAACCACTTTTTTTTTACTTTAACGGTTAAAGGTTAGGTAATTGGTTGGCAACACTCTGACAATTATTTTTGTTAGTTATATATGATATCAAGAATAAGATTTTTAATGTCGGTGTCATTATATCGAAAGAGACATACACAATAACTGGTAGTCAACTTTTAGCGTTAAGTTCGCCTATTGTTGTACAATTTGTATTTGGTGGACAATAAAGATTAAATAAATAAATGATGATTTTTGACAGAGATTATTTTTATTAACATGTAACTTTTTTACCCGAACAACTTTTTCATCCGATAAACTTCAAGGGGTCAAGGGTGTGACGTGCAAAGTCAAACTCTCGGGGTTCAAGCTTACAGAGCCATTAATTTTACACAACTTCTGTACTTAGTATCGAAAAACTAAACTAGTAATAAACATGATTTAGTCTACATGGCGCGATAACAATCCGCTAAATGACAAAAAGTCAAATCAGACACTATTTTCTAAACGTCAAAACAAAAATTTTGTATAGGATTTGTATGAAATACAAAACCATGACGTCATAGATTTTTCGAGTCAAATAACGCTCTTAGTATCAGGTTTTCTGCATTAATAAATGTAAAATCATGTTGAAAATGGATACGATAAATGGCAAGTGACACTATTTTGTGACGTTTTATTCTCTTATCAGTACTAAATAATTTATTTTTGACCCAGTCATCTACGCAATTGTCTACTCGTCAATTCGCAAATCAATCTTATTATGATAATTACCCAAATTGAGTACGGCGGGTGTGAAAATTTGAATCTAATTGCCCTGTTCCAAACAGGGGTACATTTATTGGACTACGTGGCCCAATAGGCCTTGACAACAATGTAATACATCCTAATCCTAATCCTATCCTAACTAATATTATAAATGCGAAAGTGAGTTTGTATATTTGTTGGTTTGTTTGTTTGTTCGTTTATTTGTTACCTCTTCACGCTTTATCTACTGAACTAATCTTCTTGAAAATTCGCATACAGATAGTTATGAGCACTTAGAAGGATATAGGGTACCTTTAATCCTGGAAAAAAATAATGTTCCCGTGGGATTTGGTATACACGAGCAAAGCCGCGGGCTAAACCTAGTAGTTTAATAATTGTCAAATCAAGATGACGATGAACACGGTCGTCCGCTTCGAGGGAATATGAGAAGTGACGTATCGTGAATACGGCATGAGAGGAAAAATCTAAAAAAATTACTTGATTAGGCTAAAAACAGTCAAAAAATGTTAGTTGCGGTTCATAAAATAACGAAATCAAAGTTAAATTTTTTTATAAAATCAATTTAAACATCAAATAGTGGCCGCCATGCTATTACGTCATACGTCCGTCATTACTGGCTCTTTGCCTGTGTATACTAAAAAGTGTCAACTGTCAAAATACATACATTAGCGCAAAGTACAATAACCCATTTAATATATCCCATATATTTGCATTAGCGCATTTTTTGACGTCATGACCATAGAGCAATATGACGTCCACTGCTCCAACGTTTTCGGAACGTTTCTAAAATGGGTGTAACACCGTGCTATTGTTTTTACTGTTAGATTATTTCCACTTGTCATAGCGCGTCCCGATCGCAAATTCACATAGGTACCTACTACGAAAGAAAGTCCTTAGTGTAAAACGAGAGTCCTCCAAGTTAGTCTGGGAGAAAAGAAAAAACTCAGAATTTCTAGCTGCTCTTCTTCTCACGGCGATGCGGTTAGCAACCCATCACTATTTTGGTTTCTTTTTTCACCTTCCCGCCCACTTTAAAAAGTGGCCTTTGGTTCTTGCAGACCTAGGCTTTGTTTGTTTAGAGCAGCAAAACCCAAAATGCTCTGTCTGCCCCAAAAGGAATAAAGACATGATACGAGTATATGTATATATGTGAAAAGTTAAGGAATTCCATTCCTTCCATTTCAGCTCAAACGCCTTGTTATTGTTACAGTCAATATAATCCGCCGTAAAATTTTATTTGCTATCTGTAAACGCCGAGCGAGCACTGGAAACGAGCGGCAATAAATAATTTTATCATGCGATATGGAATCACATACGAAACGTGTGGATAACATCCAAAACACACTAGTATCTATGGTCGAAAAGGCTTCTGGAATGGAGACCACGTACCCACATCTGCCTGACTCAGATAACGGCCACCAATCAGATAGGGCAACGATATGTGGAAACAAGCGGCCAGAGACCTTTAATATTGGAGCCAAATTGGATAGCAAAAGTCAGAGACCTTTAATATTGGAGACTAGCTGTAGGACTAACTTTCGTTTCGTTTTTCGTGTATGTAGCCAACACTGGTGACAGACGGCTTTACGTGCCTCCCGAAGCACGGAGGAGCTCGAGAAAAATTTTATGTTACTTATCCCATCTGATCCGACCGACCCATCCGAGTACCGATCATGTCCAAGGTCACTTAACTTTTAACAAAAGGGCTAAGAATGCGTACTCCTACCAGGGGTACCGCAAGTTATAGAATAAGAGTTTATTTCGACGCTGGGGGTCATGGCAGCCAGGTCAGGCTTTATCAGTACTGGGGATTTAGTTCCGGACCAAAGATAATATATTTAATTGTGACGGAATGATGGCTTTGCGGGGTAAGTGCGCCCAGTGGTAATTTAAGCGTTGTTAAACATATCTCTCCATAGGTGGGAGACGAAAGTGTCCAGGCCTTCCCACATTCAGTCCCGGTAGACGACGGCATTCCTTACGTAACGCGGGGCTTCAACGGCACCAAAACATAGGTTTACTAGGAAAAAAATTTAGAGTCGACGCTTATGGACTTCGAGCAGTATGCGTACCACGGAAGGGCTGCGTAAGACAGGCGGGATCTAACATACGCCTTATAGATTCAGAGTTGCGCCCGTAGCGGGAGGCGGTAAAAAAGTACTGGGGTCTGGTCTTTACCTTCCCCCGGGCCATCTTTGCTGTCTAAACGATCTATTAATTATATGTTTGTATTGATTGATGATTATATAGACCAATAAAAAAAAAGCATTTTATCAAACGTGATTCTTTAAATTGATATAACTTTTATAATTATAAACCGAGTGAAATAAAACAAACACTAAATTTTAAGTGAAGCTTACCACAACACATTAATGAAAACCGCAACCGAATTGGTTACGCCGTTTCTGATATTAGCGCGCAAAAACGTACATACAAACAGACAAATATACAAATATTAAAAAAAAAAAATTGTTTTGGGTTTTATTGCGTTAATAAAATCGCTACAGTATTTTTTCTCATATATCTTCCATGTACAGACAGCGATCGGTTACGATTTTAATATACTCGTATGTATATGTATTGATATTGATTGATGTATTGATGATTGATATTGATTGATTGATTGATTGATAATGATGATATATTGATTGATGATGATTGATTGATTGATGTGGGATGCCTACATCCAGAAATGGATATGCCGCAGTTGAATGGTATAATCCGATAATTCACTAAACCCTTAGCTGTTTGGCATTACAGCTCGGTTTCGTAAAACGGCGTTAAAAAACTGACACCTCATACGCAAAATGGCATAAACGATTTGTATTTGTCGCAGTTGGATGGTATAAACCGCTAATTCACTAAACCTCTAGCTGTTTGGCATTACAGCTCGGTTTTGTTAAACACCGAATATCGTTCAGCTGGATTGTCAATGTGTCGAGAATAGGTTATTTGCAGGTATATTATAAACAAACAAATTTATGACGGGGCATTAGAAATAAAACCTGAATTCAATTTCTTACTATGTAATCTAGTCTCCAACATCATAGAATACAAATAAAGAATGATACAAAGTTTGATGCAAGTGGATACAGAAAAGTTTGTTAAGGTGAAGGTATAGGCAAATGGCCTTGAAGTGGCGCCCTCATTTGAAATAAATTGTCAACTCGTAAATAGGGAGATAATTTCTATATAATAAAATAATTTAAAGGGCTATCTAGTGCATGACGAAGAGCATTTGGGCATTCAAGGCCATTTGCCTATATCTTCACCTTAATAGGTGATGCGGGTAGCAACCCATCACTATTTTGATTCGTTTTTCCACCCTCTTACCCACCATCACGCAATGCCATTTGGGTCTCATGGCCCTGGACTCTTGACTGTTTAAAGCAGCGAAACCCAAAATACTCTGTCTAGTAGTAGGGATAAAGACGTGATAATGTATGTATTTCCATTTTATTCAAATTAATTATTATTATTTTTTCAAAAAAAAACGACTTCAATACCAGAAAAGCTAAGTATTCAAACAATTGTATACTTAGAGGACATATTTTTTTCTAGTTATTTTCGTTAAAAAAACAAACCACACAACCGATTTTAATAAAATTTCTATGGAACTGCCTGGATAAACCTTTCAAACTATAAACGGGCAACTGCGAGTCCGGACTCGTACATGAAGGGTTCCGTACCACCGAACAATGTTTTAAAACGCTGAAGAAACACGTTTCTTGTATGACGACCCCCTTTAATTATTAACTTTATCTTATTTTAAGTATTTGTTGTTATACTGGTCATAGTAATACATAATCGGTTTAAATTTCAGGTGTCTAGCTATTACGGTTCAAGAGACAGAGCCCTGTGACAGATCGAGTTAAAAACGCTGAAAAAAATACCTTTTTTGTATGATGATCCTCTTTAATTTCAACTTTTTTTTATTTTTAGTATTTGTTGTTATATCGGCCACAGTAATACATAATCGGTTAAAATTTCAGGTGTCTAGCTATTACGGTTCAAGAGATAGAGCCCTATGACAGACGGACAGACAGACAGACAGACAGACGGACGGACTTTAAAACATTGTACGGTGGTACGGAACCCTTCATGTACGAGTCCGACTCGCACTTGCCCGTTTATTAGGGTTTCGTACAAAAAATTAAAAAACGGAACCCTCATAGGATCACTCGTGCGTCTGTCTGTCCGTCCGTCTGTCACAGCCGATTTGCTCCGAATATACTGGACCGAATCAGGTGAAATTTGGTAGAATGTTGTAATCCTATATTTATATATATATTATATTTTTTTTAAATAAGGTTCATTTTCGCGGGACAAATTAGGAAATTAAAAAAAAAAGTTTTGAAAACCTTACTGTGTCATATACCAAATGAAAGGGCTCGTTATGAGAATCTTAAATATATTTTTGTTATTATTGTAAAATGAATAGTTTTGATTTTATTCATGAAAGAAGACGAAAATTGACCATTCCCCCCCCGGATCTCCGAAACTACTGAGCCTAAAATTTTGAAAAAAATACAAAATATAAGTCAATTGCTTGTAGATTACAGGAAAACCTATAAGAATTCAATCAATTGTACGGAATCCTCTCCAAGCGAGTTTAACTCGCACTTGGCCGGTTTATTTTTACATATATTGTTTGTCAATTTTCAATTGTACTTAAACTAATAAAAAAGCGGCCAAGTGCGAGTCGGACTCGCCCATGAAGGGTTCCGTAGCAGCAAGTAACATAATAAACTTAAAAGTTCTAAAGGTAAATTGCGGTTTACGATTTATGACATATAAAAAAAAACTACTTACTAGATCTCGTTTAAACCAATTTTCGGTGGAAGTTTGCATGGTAATGTACATCATATATTTTTTTTGTTTTATCATTCTCTGTTTTAGAAGTTACAGTGGGGGGGGGGGGGGGGGGACACATTTTACCACTTTGGAAGTGTCTCTCGCGCAAACTATACAGTTTAGAAAAAAATTATAATAGAAACCTTAAAATCTTTTTTGAAGACCTATCCATAGATGTACACGTTTGATGAAAAAAAAAATTTGAATTTCCGTTCTAAGTATGGGGAAACCCCAAAATTTATTGTTTTTTTTTTTTCTATTTTTGTGTGAAAATTATAATGCGGTTCACAGAATACATCTACTTACCAAGTTTCAACAGTATAGTTCTTATAGTTTCGAAAAAAAGTGGCTGTGACATAAAACAGCATGCATGCTTGCATGCATGCTTTATGCTATCCTCAATAATCCTTACTCCCCTGCTTATCTCAAATCACAATTTTCTCTTCTCAGCTCTACGCATTCGCGAAATCTTCGCTCTTCTAATCTTCTAACATTATCCATCCCTCATCATCGCACTGAATTTATGAATAAATCTTTTCAAATTCAAGCCATCCTTCTCTGGAATTCTCTTACTGATTCTATTAGACGAGCGCCTAGTCGTCACGCTTTTAAACGGGCGGTTCAAAAACAGTTTCTCCAAGAAGTCTCTTCTCGTCGTGTCCCTGCGCGGTGATTTGTAGTCATCCATATATGTATTTATCTATCCGCATACATATATAATTAGTTCTTTATGTATTATATTTACATATTTATATATTTTGTGTATTTATTTTATCTATAGTTATTGTATTGGTATATATTTCTTTAAAATTAATATTTATGTATATTCTTGATTTATTCTTGTAGGTTTTTATAGATACTTTTAAATTTTGTTTACACACTATGTCGCACCACCCAAATTATTTCTCTACTTGGTCCAATGGTTGACTGGCAGAGAACGCCATAAGGCGTTAAGTCCGCCATTTGTACACTTTTTTTTTATGTGCAATAAAGTTTAAATAAATAAATAAAAACAGACAGACAGACATGACGAATCCATAAGGGTTCCGTTTTTTGCCATTTGGCTACGGAACCCTAAACACCGACCAAGTGCAAGTCGGACTCGCGCACCGAGGGTTCCGTAAAAACGGTATACTTAGGTATATAAATTTAAAATTATTAAAATCATTTTTAATTTTTTGATGTAACTAAGAATTTATGCTTTTCGTAATTTTTCCTTTATCTGTGCTTCGTACCAAATTTCAAGATTTTAAGTTTACCGGAAGTATCCTGTAGGTTTTGATTCCCTTGTTCGTGTCGAAAATTTGCGGCAATAACGGCTGTATCTGTAATTGCGTTGGCTTAAAAGTTTTATTTTTTCACAGCT